>CM021778.1:6579303-7031116 GCA_011076525.1 Nettapus auritus
AGGAGTATGATGCAGCTTTGAGTATCATTTGCATGGGTGCTTGCAGTCCAACATGAGCACTTGCATTATACTTCCTATTTTATTTTCTTTCATTTTATTGTACCTTACCCTAGAGAAGATAATTATAGGTTCCTTTTAATAATAATTACAGGTAGGCTGTGCCTCTTACCTCTGGTCTTGAGGGATAACAGAAATAGCACTGTGGGTTGTCAAGAACTGCTTGGATGCTTTGCTTTGCACCACTGGCAATGGCAGAAGTGGTCTGGGGGTTGCAGAAGGAAGGGGCAGAGAACTGCCATGTGCTCAAATGTGGGCATGTGTCATGGGAGGTGAAGGCTCAGTGAGGATAAGGAGGAGGATGCCTTCCCTACTCGAGGTCTACAATGCGTGACTTGCCCTGTCTGCCACCTACAGAGCAGTGCAGAAGAATGTATGAAGTACCTCTGCCAGTGAAGTCAGGGCTATTTTATGCACCAAGGAAGATGCTATTTCAAGTAACAGGTACATGCCAAGATACTGGGAGAATCTGATGTGGAGACTGGAATATAAATTAGGGTCACAGAGTCGTGCTGTGCAGCTGCTCCACGTGTGCTCCCCCTGCACCGATGCTCAGGGCACAGCAACAGCCTTGGGGTAATGGACGAGGTGTGCTACACGTGAATGGTGTGTAACAGATGTCTAAGCGTGCTCCAGGGTGAACCCATCACAGAGGCAGTGCAAAAGTCAGAATTAATCGTGCTATTCCCCACCTGTTGTGGGGTTATAAACCTGTGGCAAAATGGGAAGTGAAATGGCCGATGGATCTCATGAGTCCAGCCAGACCCAAATTGTTTCTCTTGTAGAGGACATGAGAGAAACCAGCTGAAAATCCCTTCTGTATCTGCTCTAGCACTTTTGGCTTATTCTCAGAAGGCAGACATTGGTATTGCTGCAAAGCACTTCAGGAGGGGTAAGGAGGGGCAAGGCAGTGAAATACAAATTGCTCTACCCCAGAGGGAAATGCTGGCAGTTTGCATGCCCCAGTAGCCTCTCTTCCTCCATCAAATTTCCAGGGGCTGTGTTCTGATGCAGCAGCACTTCCTCATCTGCTCCTTCAGTGCAGTGGCAGCAAGAAAACAGGTAAAGACTGCAGACACAGTCCTGTTTGTACCACACAGTAAGCACGATCTAAAGTCATCTGGTTCTTCACTTACTGGCACCTGACAGCCAGAGGGGCTGAGAAACAAACAGAAGGAGAAAAAGGAGGAAAAGAAAAAAAGACTGAGGCTTAGGTGAGAGGCACAGCAGTGGTGATCGCCTCTGAAGTCTTTTAATGGAAAGGTCTGTGGAAAATGATTTTCTCCTTTTCTTTGCTCTCCAGACCCCAGCATTCAAAGGGCAGGCAGT
This sequence comes from Nettapus auritus, assembly GCA_011076525.1. Classification (NCBI taxonomy): domain Eukaryota; kingdom Metazoa; phylum Chordata; class Aves; order Anseriformes; family Anatidae; genus Nettapus; species Nettapus auritus. The sequence continues at coordinate 6,580,690 of CM021778.1, forward strand.
GACTGCGACTGCTGCCAGCTGGATCCTCTGCAAGTGCTGTTCTTTCGGCTTGGGCAGGCTAATTCCAGGAGTTGGAAAACTTGCCCTGGGTGCTGAATATGCACATTTGCATTCTTCTTGAAACCTAAGCTGTACTTTTATTTAGTCTGAGTCATAATTCAAAATAAAATAAAATAAAACAAAAAGGCACAAATCTTTTGTGGAGAAAAGTGGCAGAAAAATTTCTTGGCACAAACATATGCAAGCCATATTTCTACAACATTTTTTTTCCATGTAAGTTTAACTTCTGAGGGACACAAGTTAAATTGAACATGTAGGTTTGGTAACATCCGATGGCATTGTCGGCCTGGCAGTCGTAGAGCAGTGATACACCATGGAAGAAACAGCGCGTCTGCATTTAGAAAGAGGGTGAGGTTACCCTGCCAGGGTCCACATTAGTGCTGTCATCTGTGGGTGACTGTGGCCATGACATCTAATTTCAATGCATCGCTTTCGAATGGGTGTGAAATTAGTACCGTATGCAGCATGCATGCAAAGGCCAGGGGATAAATCACAGCGAAAGATTCCACTGTCCGTAACGAGGAGAAGTCTGGGGCTGTGCACATCTGAAACAACCGTGCTTTGTGATCTGCCTGGTGGATGAGCAGGGAGAGTGCTCACCCTGCTGGGGTGAGGGGACACGATGGGAAGGGTATGGGAATAAATACAGAAAGTGCCTTAATCCCTACTGTACAGCTTGCTTCCCATGCAGGTGTGGATGTGTTGGAGCATGGCAAAGGAGTGATGGGCAGAAGCCTCCACCTTGGCTGCACGTGAGCTAGCTTGTGTTTGTGTTGCTAAAGGGATATTCATGCACCGTGGTGCTCTGCTGAAAGGTTTGAAGCTCAGGCGTATCTCTGCACGAGTCGAACAGGGCTGTGTCTGGACTGGAGCTGACAAGTTATGCAGAACTATGTTGGCTCGTGCAGTTTGGACATCTGTGTCGTGTTCCTCTACCCTGTGAATGACAGTTCCCTAACTGCTGTGGGCTGGGACCTACGCGTGCTAGATGCTGGCTGTGGTGGGGTTGGCCTGGGCAGCCAGATGTGCCCATGCTAATAATAACAGGAATTGCCTTACGAGCAAAGCTCCATCTGGGTCACTTGCGTAAGCCACGGGGTGTCAGCTCTGTCTTCTCGCTGGACAGGTTATGTAACTGCATCGGGAATCAGGCACATATCTTGAATTTTACCTTTTTGGAACATCTGGCCATTCACGTTTTAGGCCGGCTGATCTTAGAAGGATCCTGGTCAGAAATAGGTCTCCTTGCAGGCATGGCAAGCAAGTGCTGAAAGGTTGCCAAGACAATGACCTTGAAATTCATTTTCAAATTCTAATGAATATCTTGCATTTTCTCCTCTCTTGCCTCAGCTCCAAATTTCAGTGAGAGCAGTGCTGGGGTATGCTGACCTCCCTAGCCCTAATGCAGCACTTGTTTAGAAGATTCCCTCTTTTTTTCTCCTGCTGCTTTGCTGTCTTTGAAACCAGCAGCGAGGAAGGCAGTGGAGCCCTGCGAGGAGGCAGGATGTGACCTGAAGGAAGTGGTGTCTCTGAAAAGAGACCAGTCGACTTCAGCAGGCTTTGGATTGAGCTGGTAAAAGGCTGCTGGCAGGGTGCTTGGCCATGCCCTCACGGCATTTTAATTTTCCTCCTTTTCCTGGCCTCAGATAGTCTGACCCTGCTGACCTTTGGTGAGCGCTGATCCTCTGCTGTTCTCCACCAAGAAAGCAAAACCCAGAACAAGTTTTGCTGGAGAATTGTCAGGGAAGTGATTGCAGCTTTTAATTTGCTTGACTTGCTGGCTGAGGTCCATGTTGGCAGATATTTTGGTAGCTCATTTATGCTGGAGGCTTTTCTCTGTTCTTTAAAGCTGTGCTTGAGGTACCTGGTACACCCTGATCTGTGTCCCTTTTGAAGGCAGCCTCAGGATCGCCTGCTCACGTCAATGAAGCCAATGGCTTGTATGTCACAGCAGCAACACGTAAACGTAAAGAAAGTTTTCATGTTCCTAATGTTTTTAATTCAGGGGTTTTGAAGAAATAAGAGTAATATGATGGTTTGTTTCTTCAAAGTCCCATTCCACCCCCCCCAGCTCTTTAAACTGCTCTTCTTATTCTCAGAGGAGATGATAAATACAATACATGCACCCATGCACATAAACCAGCATTATTTTGTGCTTAGTCCATGTGTTTCATGTAGAAAGCTGGATGACGGCCAGATCAGTAAATGACTCTGATTTTTCATGGAAATCAAGAACACAACAGATGTACTATATACTGAAAAGAGTTAAGAATAACTGTTTGCCTTCTCAGTGCTTGCCTTTAAACAAAATACCTAACGTACAGAGCAGCAGTTGTTTAGTGTATGGCGAATTTAACATTAATAATTGCCTTTGCTATTTCTGAGAGCTTGCCAGGTTTATGTGGGGGGGAGGGGGGCAGAGGGTGGGTTGAAGTTAATGACAAGTTTTCAGACAGGATTTCTGCTAACATTTTAAGCACTCTCCGTGTTCAAACCCTCTGACTGCTATGAGCTGTGAAAGTCTCATGACCACTCACATGTTGCAGTAAATTTTGAGAAAAGATGCGCAAGTATGAAAATTAATTGCCATTTTTGTCCTGCTATGGAGCTGTTTTTTTTTTTAATTTTATTTTGTATCTGGGGTAAATTGAGAAGTTAAGTCAGGGTCACACAGCAAGCTTATTTTGAATGCTGGTGCCTCTCTCTGTCACTGGTACCAATTCATTCTCATTACAAATCTGAGTAGCTAGTTCAGCATTACACGGAGGATTGGCTGCATCTGGCAAAACTGGATTAATTCCAGCGTGCTGCATAACTCCAGACTGACTGCAATCCTTGGGAGAAAGATTTGTCTCTAAGAGTTAATTTGAGCACGCTCCCAATGCGTGTCTTTCAGTGTGTTTGGCTTCATTGCTGCTGTCAAATGGCATGGGGGCCTTTATGTAAATAATTTTGACAATATGCATTTGTAAGCTGGTGTAAAGAAAACATTTTCTTCCTTTGCATGTTGTATAGTGGAAGAGCTTCATCTCCACATCACATTTCTGCTCAAATGTACAGTAGTTTTAAGTAATTCTCTGTGCAAGAACACTCCACGTAGGCACAATTTTAGGGAACAGTTCACCAATCTACCTGGAAGGCTGAATTTTTTAAGGCAAATTTTACTAATTCTGTAAACTTCCATACGGTGCTTTTTGGGTTCAATATGTTGCTTAAAAAAAAAAAAAAAAAAAAAAAAAAAAAGGAAGAAAAACCCGAAGTTTTCCTAGAGGGCTAAAAAAAGACTTTTGAAATGCCATGAGAGTATAGTGATGAGTTATGCTGGAGAAACCAATATTATATCTTTCATCATTTGTCTGGTGTCCTTGCCAAACTTCTAATTTAGCAGTGCACAGTAGTGCACCAAAGTGAGTCATGAATTCTTCAGTGTAATTACCACGCAGTGCAAAACCGAGGCTACAGAAGTCTGAACCTTTTCCTGTCTGTTTTTCCCCTTCTACTTGCTTTTCAAATACCATATGCTTTGCAGGAAAGCTGTGCATAGCATCACAGCTTCAACCCTGTTCTGAGCAGATATGATTAAAAACTAAATTCTGAATTAATGAGTGAAAGTTCCTATTTATGGGACAGTCATAGAAGGGAAAAATGCATTTTTTTGCAGCTAGATTTTTTTATTTAGGGACTACAGCGTGGTAGAGGTAACCACTGTAGTGTTGTCTTGATACGAGTAAATGCTGGGAGATAGTCTTGTTTACATTTTAAAATTTTTTTCCTTGAATTGATTTTTATATCCTTGTGTTTGTCTTGCCTACGCATTTTCAAAAATGATGCTTCCACACGAGGTAGTTGCCAGGGGCATTTGCAATGCCTGTGCATTCCTTCGGGGTCCTGCCCCATGAGTAACTCATGGAAGGGTCCCAATGGCTGTATCGGTAAGTTGTGAGGGTGCACCTGCAGTCTGGGGTTTCAGAGCTGTTACTGTGTCCAACTTCATGTACATCCATATGGGATCATTGAGGATCATTAACTTTTACTTGTTTTGTAAGTGCACATAAGGACTCTGCCTTTAAGATGTGACTCCAAAAGACAAACCTCTTTACAAATTTGCTAACAACTGAAGCCTTCAGAACAAGTTACAATATTAACGATGGGTTCTGTTGGTCTAGTAAAAGGCCTGCAAATACTTCTAAAATCCATTCTGTCTAGTGTCCATTTTCATAGTGCAAATACTTACATCTTTCGAGGTTTTTAGATTTGACATCTAAGTTGCTGTACATGATTGTTACTTTGACCAAGAGTCTTCAGTGGTCAGACTTAGAAATTCAACACAGTTTTTTCAATATAAGGGACACTTAGGTTTCTTCAGACTGTACAAAGCTGGATCATGCTTCCAAACATGGTGCACCAAATGTATTGAATATGTTAAACTACCTCGGTATCTGAATTATTTGTGCCTCCCTGTGTGTGACTTGGGTAACTGTGTAACAAAGAGCTGCCATGGTATGGATGTGGGAGATTGCACTTCCTCCAGCTGCCGTGAGGATGCCTGATGTTCGGTGGAGCATCGTTCCTAGGTATTGTGAAAAACGGCTTCCTGAGTTACTAACTGTACAAACTTACTTCCTGTAGAAATACGTGGTTGTGTTTCAGAAGGCACACTTGAGCCACAACAAAAATACTGCTGTTACAAGGTCCGAATACACCATGGACCTTTCCCACTTCCTTCTGGCTGGCATTTCCCTGTACGTGAGAGGAAATGTGCCTTTCTGGCATGTCTTTTCAGCAGCTATGGACAAACGATGATTATTTAACTGTGACCATGGAGCAGTACAATGACAAAAGACATGTTACAAACTTCCCTGAAAGTTCTGGAAACTTTTCTACTCTTTTCCAATTAGTGTTTTCGTTACCAGAGTTTGGTTCAGGGCTGTGGCTCGGCCCTGCACTTGTTTTATCCTTGGATAAAGTTGAGTAAGCAGAGGGCTTGCTTATGAATGGTGTCCCACTTTACTGGCAGTGCTCTTAACCACTTCTGTCATCACATTAACTGAACTCAGTGGTCTGAATTCCTAGAGGTCATTTCTTTGCCTGTCATAACTGTGTTTATTAAATTGCACTGTGGTGAGAAGTTAATTCTACATCCACACTAAATGAAATGCCTCGTTCTTCCATTTTTCTGAAGTTTCAAAACTTCACTGTTGTCATTGTAGGAACATATAGAGAGGTGAGGCTAAGCTAAAGGCTCCCCACATAGACTGTTCCTTTGCTTGGAAGTTGAATAAGTTATGTATTTCAGGACAGCTGTTCTTTAGGTCATGGAGAGGTTCAGCCTGTACATCAGGTGATCTCTCAGTTACGGCAGCATCGATAGCATTTGTAATATCCTGAGTTGTAAGGATCCACAAGGATCATAAAATCCATCTCTTATGCCCCAGATTAATTCTTGTGTGTTGTGGAGTTTCATAGCACAAGTAAAAACCAATTTCCAAAGGAGTCCACAGCCTAAACATGTATACACCAAGAGGAGATAACATTGACTAAGACATGTTTGGCATGGTGTACGATTGTGGTTGTGCAAGAAGCTAGCATAATCATGAGTTGGGGGGGAAACATTAATTGTTCTGTGTTATGTTGAATATAAAACTTAAAGGGGAATTGCTGAGAAAGGGCTTAAACAAGATAGGCAAAGTGGATCAAATCCCACTGGATCCTTCAGGCACTAGGATGGCACAAACAAACCCTGTCTTACTCACTGTAATTATAATAGCTGCCTTGGAGAGATGGGTTCGGTCTAAATGCTGCATTACTTTGATTTTGTCAATTAAAGTCTGATGCAGTTAGACGAAGCCCTTGCTCTGTGTACTTGACACGGCAAGATGTTGAGGAGACTGGCCCCGATCCAACAAAGCACTTAAGTGATTCCATTAGCCTAAATGGCACTACCTGTGTGCTTAAAATTAAGCACGCACTTAAGTGCTTTGCTGGGTTGGTGCCAGTGTGCGCAATGGGTGGCAATATCGGATTCGTAGTGAGCACCAAAGCCTTGCTTTGGTTTTGCACACATGAGGTCTATATGGTTTCATTTACTGCCTCTTTAGGCCCGCTCTTCGCGTTGTGATTTTGATAAAAATAAATGCCGACACCAAATAAATCACCCCCCAAAAGTGCTTCTTGCACAGGATTTTTACAATGCATGCTATCAAAACCTGTTCACCCAGAGTAATGCCGAACTGAACAGGTCCAGTTAACAACACTAAAGCATGAGGCAATTAAATACAGAGCCTGACACCTGGTAACCTGTGAGCGTCGTTTGGGAGCAGTTGAAGAACATTTGAAAGAGCTGATGTTCTTGACTGAACGGAGGCTGCATAGCCAGATGCTTAATGGTGTTCTTGGATCAAAAGGATCCACAGTCTATATACAATCGTGATAAAGCTGTATCATAAAATACTATAATCAGTATTACTTAGTTTATATACTTTTCTTTAAAACCCCAAAGGCACTGTGGATTCAGAAATAAGCATATCCACTGAATCTGAAAAGTTGGAGGTCATACAGGTGCCAGAGTCCACGGAGAAAAATTGGAAATGATTTACCCTAAATTAAAGACAATGGGCTTGGAAGGGACCTCAGGAGGTCATTTAGTTCATCTGTCTCTTTAAACCACCAGCACAATATATTCCCCAGTCTCCCCAAGCTATCTATTCCAGGGTATAACAGTCTTTTACCATTAGAAAGTATTTCCTGATGTCCGAATTGAATTTCCCTAGCTGTAATTTTATCTCATTATTTCTTGTCTGACCTACCATGCGCACGAAGAATAGATTATTCCCTTCCCCTCTGCAGCATCCTTTCGCAGCAGTCTCAGGGCAGTGCTGAGCTACTGCTGCTCAATCTGCATCACTTCCCTTACTTGGGTCTTGCAGTTCTTTGTGCTCCCTTCATTTCCAGCCCTCTGAAATCTTGCTCCCACAAAATATCCATGAGGGAATAAGAAGGGGGTTGAGACTGTGCTCTCAGCTTTCTAGGCAATGGTCTGGTGCATATGGGTAGAAGAAAATCTGCAGCACTGCCTTGCTGTGCGTCAGAGTGTATCAGCCCGCACAGTCCCTGTGTACATGGCTATTTATTGAGATGACTTTCCTCATTAAAGAAACACTTAATCCTCTCTTTTTTTTTTTTTTCTTTTTTTTTTAACTTAGCAGCAGGTGATGCAGGAGATAGAACTGGTCGGACACAGCCGTTGCTGAAAGGCCTGTTTTCCCAGGGAAGCCGGGGGTGGGCTTGCCCTTTCCCCTTGACCACTAACTGGCTCCTCACAAACGAGCCTCAGTTCTGGTCCTGAATTTAGGGTCTGTTGGGAGGTAGGCAAAGGACTGAGACTGATGTGGTTAATAAGCTGTGGTGCAAGTTCCGGAAAGCTGGGCTAGAAAACCCTTTAGGAGGGACCTGAAAGTGAGAGGTATAAAACAGGAGAGGAAAAGGGAAGCTGCTCCTCCAAGTCTTCGGCACTGCTCCAGCTCAAATCCAGGAAGGACCTTTGCAGGCTCAGGATGTTCCAGCAGCACTCTGGTGATGGATTTTTCTTTTTCTTTCAAAGATGCTTGGGCACATCAGGGAACCGCAGGTCAGCCCTTGCACTGCTCCCTTACTGAGCAACCCTTCCCTACGTGCGCACGTGCACGGCTCTCTTTATTATTCTTGAAGCACCTCGGGAAAGTTTTTGCAGTGCACGGCCCTGCCTGCCTTGCAGCTTTGATAACGCTCCCCTGTCGACAGCTGATACTCACGTGGGTACAAAGCCAGTTATATTTACACTCTCCCAGAAGGCTCGGTGCAGTTGTCACAACTTGTCAGTGGTCAGGACTGAACAGTTCGCTGCTGGAAAGAGGCTTTTCTGTTACAGAATTTGGCATGTTTAAAAAGGATCTGGGAGGCTGAGATTATTAAGATGTAATCAAATGCATTAAGGCAACTACTTCCTTCACCATTAATAATGAGAAACCTGGCAATATAATCTTCCCTTCAGTCTCTTGTTTCATTTTTGTGGTGAGAAATGAAATGAAAGCAATCAGCAGCTCCAGGAGCCTTTTCACATCGCGTATTTTTGTTGTCATAAAAATCATTGAATAAGTACTCCTGTCATGTAATTTTAGTTAAAAAAAAAAAATCTGGAAGAAGTCTGTCCCTTATCGTAGCTCCTAAGTGTTCCCATAAATGAGAATTAGGTTCTTAATTCATGGAAGTACTTCAGAAAACTTTTCCTTAAGCCTCACTTGCAATATATACAGTTCCTTCTCAGGTAGTCTGTTTCATTTTTAGCTTCCTGTATGTGGTATATTTGTTTACTAAATCTTATACAATTTATTTTAAATCCCCCCTAAGAGTTAAGGGATTAGGAAATGATGGATTACAGCACTAATGATAGATCATGTTTAATGTCTTGCATATTTTTCCACTACTGCAGGTTAAATAGTGACCAACCCTTACCTTATAAAGCCTCATTTAAACCTAATACTCAAAGGTAAACACCTCAGAAGTTATCATCTAATGCTTTTGTTTGACGTAGACTTACTGTTTCTTCAGTTGAGGAAAATGAGGAAAACTGCATTGAAGTGGTTGAATTCCATTATCTTTGATTCTGCTCTTTTTTAAAACCGTTCTCTTCACCGTTTGTCTAATGACTCCCTTGAGTTTGTTAACCTTTGTAATTATACCATTTGATTTTCATCTCTTAAATCAATTTATAGAGTAGGTTCAAGAAAATTTCTTCATATCCTGAGTTAAGCTCTGTTCCCACCAGAACTTGCAATTGTAATTAGACCTCCAAGGTTGAGGGCTCCTGGTGTGCTTTGCCAGTGCTGGTCTTGGGCTGATCTACCTGCAATAACCGAGACTGGCAATTGCCATCGGGAGACCTCAAAGGTAAATTGGGAGACCTCAAAGATAATTCAAACTAACTGTGCCCTACAAGAAAAGAAAAACTTACTGTAGCCTGTAGGTCCCCATCACTTGGTCCCTGCATTTAGCTCCCTGGGTAGTGAAGAGCTTTCTTAGGGATGAGACTTCCCTGTGCTCCGCCAGCCCTTCCCTGCAGGGCAGGACAGAGGGGCCATGTCCTCCTCCTTTCACCAGAGGGGTGGAATCTGCCCAGACTTTTCTATCCCCTCTCCAAAATGCATTGCCAGCTTCACCTCAAAGCGGGACAAAAGAAGGGTGCTTTTTTTATTAATTGTTACATGGGAAATCAGCGACAGCACTGTGAGGATGAATCTATCCTCCAGCTCCTGGCTTGTACTTCAGTCATACTTTGTCAACCAGACAAAGCTCATCACTCACATAAAGCCCTCGCAGAGGATACCCAATAAGAACGCGCGAGTGATGAAATAACAAGTCTTGGCACTTCCTAAAGAAGCAGCCAAACATTGAGCTGCAATCACTTTTATTAAGAGGAGAAACTGCTAGAAACAATAGCGGTCCAAATAATTGATGAGAGAAGAATTTGGTGGCTGCACTAACTTGCTCTTGCTGGCTCAGTTCATGCACTGCAGGTAGGAGCCCGAGCAGTGATTAAAGAAGCGAAATATTTTAGGCACACCAGAATGTAGCCATTCTCCCAGTGAACTGGACAAAAATAGGTCTGCGGGTAGATAAATGGAAAAGGAGGTGCTTTTATTTCGTATTAAATTAGGGACCGGTTATCTTTGTTCCTCTCCCCATGCAGGCGGCAGTGAAGCAGAACGATATTTCTGCAGCCAGGGCCTGGCACAGGCTGTGTCCGGCTTTTCAGTCAGCTCCTCGGGAGCTGAGGCAGGGAAGGCTGTGCCTTTCCTTCGTGTGCTCACCGGGCAGGAGGAGAGGGGAGTCAGTGCTGCTGCAGAGGAGGGGATGGAAAGCTCGTCCTGCCTCAGTGCTTCGTGAATTCTCATAAATCCTCATACTTTGGTCTGCTTTCATCACCAGAGGGGTTCATGGCCCGGATCACCTCTCTCCCTGCTTGTTGGCCATAGGAGGGCAGAGACAGGGAGCAGAGAAGGGAATGGGAAGGACCCTGTATGGAGAGGGACAACACCTGCTGGGTGCCCACATCACCCTGTCCCTCGTCTTCACTCCCACCGTAAGTAAAGCCATGTCAGAGCTCTGCTGTTGAACGCTGGAGCTGTTTTCTGTGAGGACATTTGGACAGCCTGAGTCCCAGTCACATTTTAAAGATCATCGGACCTCAGCAGAGAAAGCCCCATGGCCTTCAGCAGGACAACACAGGGCCGGAAAGTACCACCAGGGCCTAAAAGAGCAGCAGCTATGAATAATTCAATTAATCTGTGCAAGAAAATGAGTAAATAACAATGTTGTCCTAAGAGTTATGCTTAATGTTCCTTGAATGCTGATAATTTTTTATATAATTTAGCATGCTGGGCTCTTCCATCCCTGGAGTTCCTTCCAGATGGGATAGCAAAAGTGAGAGAAAGAAAGCTGTCACTGCCATCAGCACGTTGTTAGAGCTAACGCAGGACTTGTCAGATGATGCCTGGTTGCTGCTGAAAAGCTCTGTATTAGAACGAGGCTGCAAAACTGCAACATTTATCACCTGTGAGCATTATTTGAAAAGATCATTTAGTATCTGTCAGGGCTGCTGTAATATTTTTTTGGCCAAGGAGTTTAAGTGGGAAGATGTGTGCGCGCGCGCTTGCGCTTCTGATTAATTGTAATTGTAATCTCACATAATGCACTCCTCAGCTTGACATTTTTAAAGTAAGGGTAGGTTGGTTGATTCCTGAAATTAATTATAATTCAGATTTTGGAGTGTGAAATGGATAGAGAGCTTTCTGTAAACCCTTTAGCCACAGCCAGAATCTGCACTGATTTATTACACACTGCTACTATGCTCTGCTGCTCGTGTCGTGAAATCTTTAGGAATTTATTGTGAGAAAATGGCTCCTTTTTCTAAGTTTGATGCAAGGAGAAGATGGAATTGGTATTTTAATTACATTTTTATAAAGGAAGACAAAGTCATTCAGGCCTGTGGTCTTTGGTAGACCTGATGAATAGATTTTCTGGTGTCCCTAATTCAGAATAACTTTTTACCTGCATAAATCCATGGGTGAAAGTTTTAACAACATGAAAGGTAACATATGCTGGGATAACTTATTTTCCTTCCTGTGCGGGAATAAATTACCCAAGTCAAAACACTTCCTAGCACTTCAGCTGGAGTGGTCTTCCTGTGCTTCCCCTTTAGGTGTTAGATTCATTAATGCTTTGCTCTGGAAGGATTAAATCACTTCAGGAGAACTTGACGGTGGCGGCAGAGTTATTAACTTTTGAAATCAATGAATACCCAAAATAAAGGTCTACTCCTAGGAGGAGGTTTTGGAATGACAATGGTCTGCACAAGGTGTTATTGAGGAAACAGCAATGGCAGCATGAAGACTGCTATCTTAATCTGAATTACCTTTAAAGTGTAAACACTTCTCTTTAATATTAATGAAGAAACTTTCCATCTGATAATTACAATAGAGTAATGCTCTGAAGTCCAGAAGATGGAGGAGAAATACAATTGAATGCTGTCTGGGCTCTTGTAGAGTAAGTCAGATGTGTGATTTGGATCTAAGTAAATGTTTGTAGCAGTGTGATGGGTATCGGTGTATCTCCGTTGGATATCAGAGCCTCAATGGGAGCTGCAGGCAGACTGTTACAGAAGAACAACAGATTTTTTCATTAGGCTCTTCCCTGTTGGCTAGGAAAGATAAGGAAGCCTTCTCCCCTGCTTGACTCATGTGGAAGATAAGATAAAGATCTTTGTATGAGATAAAAGCTAAGTGCAGCCAGAACTTGGAAGAGCCATTTTCTAGGAGACAAACATTAGCAGGCATCAGTTTGAAAAAGAAAATAAGACATTGATTTATACTGTGTTATAGAAGAATTATGATTCTGGTAGTGAAAGCAAACCCGTAGTTGTTGATTCCAGATGTACTTTCTTTTGGAGACCAGGAGCGGACAGAGGCATTGTCTGCAGGTTTCAATTTCCCCCTTTGGAGGCTGGGGAAATGTTGTCCTTTGCTCTGAGATGGCCTTCGTACCATGTCAACGTGCATGGCACTACTTGCAAAAATCGCTAACCTTAACAGGCTGCAAGGTTTGTCTTGCAGGGATGGGCATTTCTTGAATTTGTTTTGTGGTAAGGGCAAAAAGACTTCCTGTTCTTCAGCACTACCCAATCACTGTACTGGTGTCATCCCCCCGTCATTAGACTAATTCAGAGCCAAGCAGCAGGGCTTTTTTTCCTTGGAAGGCTCCCTCTTCAGAACAGCAACAGAGTTTAGATTGTCCATTTCTCTCCCTCAGATTTTTTCCCCTTTTTTCCTCTCTTAATTATCTGCATTGCTGCTCTCTGCATATTCTCTACCTCACGCACTTTCATGAATATAGATTCTGGGGATTGTGCTAGCACGCTTTCCCTTCTGTTCAGAGATCCAGCCGGTGCTATGTGCAGTATTCTAGCAGCGCACACAGCATATCGTACACTGAGGCTGCACGATGAGCTCTGACTGAAACCCCCAGGGACAAATAACCCAAATACAGGCCTGTGTTCCTCTGGTAACTTGGCTGTAACATACCGTTCACTATGTGAGTGCTGGAGCGCCTATGCTTTTATGATTAATGTTACACAAAATATAATTTTGCTGTTGTGCTGTCTCCAATTTCAGGAAATATTTCCCGTCTAAGTGAGTAAGTTCTTCTGTCAATAACTCAAGTAATACAGTTTTCACATTATCCAAATTCTTGGGCTTTCCTCCCCCACGTTCCCCTCCATACAGCCCGTCTCTCTGGAGAATGAGGATCGCATCCTGAAAGCCAGAGTAAAACTCAGAGACATATCTTAACATTACCTAGGTTTAAAAAGAATATTGAAACACACGCAACTCTCATTAAGCATCTATATATAGAGACCCCATTAAAGATGTGACAACATGCTTTAGTGGGAATGTATAAAGGAACCAAAGCAGCCACCTCTGCAGTGCAACACCTGAGCGAGGCAGAGGCTCGGGTAGAAGAATTATTTGCTCTCGGTCAGGTTGGATGTAGCATGGTTTTGGCTTGCTGGCGTGCTGCAGTCCCTTGCTGCACTGATGCTTGGCTGTCAGCAGCTGGCAGGCTGCTGTCTTTTGGGGAGCAATGGTTCTCGAGTGCCCAAGGTTTGCTGAAACCAACTAATTAATCAGAGAAAGAAAGTGAGAACGAAGTGGACGGATATTCAGGTATGATCATCAGGTATCCTACATAATGGATTGTAATAGAAAGTGGCAGAAGGTGCTGACAATAAAATCTGAAAATGAAGCGCATTCATTTAGCCAATTAAGATCAATCAGTGGAGTGAAAGGCACTGTATTGGTTGCAGCTAATGCTGAGTTAACATTTTATTGCTAGTAACTAAAAAATTGGCTTAATTTCCTATTTCAAGTCTGTTTCCAATGTTCGTATTCACTCATAAATAATGAAATAATAGTGTTATGATTTATTTAATTTTTCTCACCCATCCTTCCTAGTTGCTGGAGTAAAATCATAGTGTGCTGGAACATGAGCTTTCCCTCTAATTCTAAATAGCCAATTTTCCCTGCCTTTTTGTGACCTCTCTTCAAAACTGTTTCGTAACAGTATCCACCCATGATTTCTTTTACTGAAGTGAAAAAATGATCAGGCCTATATATGTATTTCCTTCCAAAAATAAAAATCTTTTCTTGAATGCTGACCCTTACCTTACTTCTCCACAGAAATGTGGTTTTTACAGTTGTTTGATTTTGGAGAAGAGATTTAATTGGAGGCACAGATATAGCAGCGATGTCCTTTTGCTCTAATAGCTTGTTGGCACAGAGAACCAACTGGAGCTATCCTGACAAATGAATTTTTATGGGTGTGAGCTCTATTTCCCCTAGGGGTGTGTGTGGTCAAACTGCACCAGCAAATCCTTGCTAAAGCGAGCCAGTCCTGGGCTTGGAGGAATAAACTGCGCTGGGAGAGGCGCTCTGCTGCTGGTGAGAGGACAGGCACGGCACGCAGCGGGTGCTGGGAGCAGTGTGGAGCTGGGGTGTGAACGTGGGCTCGGAGGATGCTTCGTGTTGAGCAGCTCCACACTCTCTCTAAGGCCCCCTAAAAGCATTTCCCCATCCTTCTGGCCGTATCAAATGAGAGAAGTTTGGCTTGCAGAAAAAGAGGGATTCAAACGACTCTGGGCTTTTGGACCTGGACTCCATCCTGTTCCAGGGGTGCTGAAATGAAAGCAAACCTAAAGCTGGACAAAACGCAGCCAAAAAAGCATAGGTGAGTTCTCCATTAGAGAAGAGCTTTCTGCCCATGCATGAACTAAACATCTCATGCAGACCTCTTCCTCTTGCTAGCTCCTAGAGGCAAATATTTCTGGTCCTGAGCGTTGTTTGACCACTCCAGGGCTAGGAACAGACAGCTGTTTTTTCCTGCATATGTCTTCCTTGAAACTGACTTCTTCCACAAAGTGGAACAGTCTCAGACAAATGGCAAACCATTGCGGTGAGATTTTGAGAACAGCTACTTTCCACTTTTCTGCCAAAAATATAAAACCATAAAACCAAATCCCACCCCCCAAACAAAAAAGCAACAACAAAAACCAAACACCATAAAATCTTATAAATAAAATACAGGGCAGAGGAGCCTTCTGTGGCTTTGGGGAAAGGAAAAGACAATAGAAAAATATGTGGCATCCTACAGCAAAACCCCACATGGACAGCAGTGCATACTTGGTGCAGTTAAAAACACAACAAAAGCAAAACAAGAAAACAAAAACCAACCAAAAAGCCCCACCCCAAAATAAGGTAGATCACGAGTAATGTGAAACCCCATCGCAGAACTCGTATAACAATTTTGATGGCTCTTTCTTCCAAACGAGTGGGAGATCAACGTGCTCTGTGGTGGGAGCTGATCTGCAGAGTGCCTGAAATCCAGCTTGGACCTTGTTTAGAGAAACTGTTCATGAGGGCTTTTGTAAACGCAATGCTAAGAAAATCTGCAGCAAATTTAGGAAGAGCAGGGAGATGTTTGGTTGTATTTGTGAAATGTCACAGAGCATTTTGGGAGCACTTCTGAGTCCATTTGGTATTGTTGTTGTTGTGTCTTATAGGAACAGCATGATTGCAGTGTCACCTTATAAATTAAGCAAATGCCTCAGCAGACATTAAGCAACAAAGGGCTGCTTTTCCTGGTGCACATAAACCTCAAATAAGAAAAAACATTTATACTTGGAGCAATAACCAAGCAAGTAATAAGATGGGTGCAAAGCTTTACCTGGTTTTATCTAGCACCTGCCTGTTCTTTTAAAGGCAGCCCCAAGAAAACACTGCTACTTGTAAATTCCCATGTGCCTGAGTTAAGAGGGAATGGTGCTGAGTGTGGTAAAGATGTGGGAAACACCCTAAGGCCCGATTGAAAAGAAGAAACCACACACAACACAGTTATCATCTATCCTGGGATGTTCTCCTCTTTACTACAACGTCTGAATGAAAACATTTGCTTATATCCTGCAGCACTGTGCATCTGATTCCGCTTTTGCTGACATCTGTGGCAAGATGCATTAATAAAATTGGGCTCCTGCCCATTGATAGGATCTTCCAAGTGCTCACTTCCCTGTGAAAGGCAGCGAGAAGCAGCGGAGCCTCTTAGGCTCCAATGACCCTTGTCCAGCAGAAAGCTGAATGCCTCGTGCTGATGCAATTAGTTTCCACTGGTGTCTGTAATAGTGCAGGTTTCCTGCCAATATACTGCTGCAAATGTACTGTGGCCAGTGGGGATGCTGGGCTTGCCCTGATGTCTTGGAGAGGAGAGATGGTGTTTAGGGTACATCTATACTGCTAGATACGGCTTCCAGTGTAGCTGGAGCAAACATCTGTGGCTTTAAGTTGATGAATTGGGCTACCACGATCACTGGGATGGATCCAGCAGTTTTCAGGGTCTTTGCCAAGCAGAATGTCCAGCATGGACTTACCTATTTTTTGGTTAGACAGCCCTGCCTTGCCAGCGAGGTGAGGTCCAGCCCAGGCACTGTGTGATGCTGAGCGCCCTCCTCTGCTGTCACTTGGGTCCCTGGCAGGAGGCAGGAGGGGATGAGGCTGCGTGCCAGCTGGACACACATATCCCCACAGCTCCCAGACATTTATCTGCTCCTCCCCAGATGTGTGGCTGTAGCCCAGAGTCGTACTGGAAACAGACAAATCTCCAGGAAAGGCCTCCAGCAGTGGCACAAATTAGGCAAGGATTCAGGCAAGTCTTAACCTGACATTTTTCAAAGTGAAACTCAAGACCCGCTGCTTCCAATTGCTTTTGCCCAGTAACAGGCAGTGAAGTGCAAACAACATCATTGAACATGGGCTATGACCAGGAGAGAAGAGTTGAATCATATCTGGGAGGAAAATAGTTAGATGGGGGTTTCTCCCAGAGATGTTGCACCGCCAAGCCTTGTTCAAACCTTGCAAAATTAACTTCTGCAGAAAAGCTGTAAAAGCAGGGAAAGGGAAAAAAAAAGATTACATTCCAATGGAGCCAAAGACCATGGCCTCTTTAAATGTTATTAAGTCAATAATTAAGTGAATTTGAAGTGTGAACTGTGTATCCACTCTAAATGGATTAATGATATGAGAATTCATACGAAATTGCTGTGTTGATTTTATGTTAATGGCTGTTTGAATATAAGCTGAACTATTAACCAAGGATAAGTGGAACTAATGTGCCAGCATTACTATAGAAATATAATTGAAAGGATGGCCTGCAATTTGCAGAGGGCCTCATTTCTATAGAGTGGGCTGGGGGAACAAAAGCTCCCTTGGACAGATCGGAGGGATGTCAGTTCGGGCAGGAGGGCTGTAAAGGGAGGGATGCCTAAAGAAGTGTGCATGGCTTAAATAAAAGCTCCGGGGAGGTGAGTAATTCAGCTGTCAGTAGCAACGTAGGAGACATCCGCAGGGCAGGGGATCTGTTTCAAGATCACTAGTTTGTGCTGAGATTGCAACCAAGGAGCAAATATTCCCCAGACCTCGGAGGTAAATCTGGGCTTACAGCTACATTTTATGTGAGCCAGCCTTTCCCCGCGCTGCATCTCATGCAGAAGGCAGGGCGGTGGGAAAGGGGAAGCTGCTTGAAAAACACAGGAAAACTTGTATCAGGTGGTGGAAAGGAGGCACCGTGCGTGGGGACAGCATGAAAACGTGCAGAAGGAAACGTAAGCTGGCTGTCGGAGTGCTTTTCCAAGCAGCAAAGCCTGCTTGATTGTGGAACCCCCATTTCTCAAATCATTTCAACGTAAGCTGGGCAAAAGCCCTCAGGAAAACACCCCAGACCGTATTCATGCTATGACAAGCTAGGATGAACTATCCAGTCATTCTGACTCTTACTTCCTGGGGGAGAAGACTTACAGTAAGGATAGGATTGGAGGTGCTGAATGCCCATCCCGGTTCCTTGCAGCTCTCCCTCCCCTCTAGGAGGCAGGATTCAAAGTGCTGGGCGGGCAGCCTCTGGGCACGAAGGCAGGAAAAATCAGGGGTACCAGGGCTCTTGAAGCCTTGGTGCTCCCTCATTTATGGCTGTTTTATGTGTTAGTATGATTCCTTGTGCTCTGTGGGAGCTGGGGTCTGCTCTTTCTAAAAGCATTCTCACCTCCGCCTTTCCTAGGGCTGGCTAGAAAGCTGTAAATTTAACGTGACTTCTGGTTTTGAGATGAAGCTGTGAGTTCTCAGATGCTGTCGTGCGACTGCTATGGACTGGAAAAATACCAGGTGGAGCTGGTTGAATGCCCAGAGGTCTGTGACAGCCGTTGATTCTTGGCTTAAATGAGAGTTAGATCAAGCTCCGTAGGTTCGCACATAAACCCAGCAATGATTTGTCAGAAAATAAATCAGGGCTCAGAATTTACAGGCAAGTAGTGCTTTATAAACACACAACTGGCTAGGTGATTAAAAGTGTTGTCTGTAATATAATGCCGCTGATACTTAAAGAAAATGTAAATAAAACCTTAATCATGTTTTTCATCCTTTTGAGGCTTGTCTGCCAGAACTACAAACAGCAGCAGCATATAGATGTTTGGAAATTAAGCTGCATGATTAGCTAATCTCATCTTACCGAGTCATAATGATAAACTGGATCATACCTATTTTGTAGTTTATTAATGTTAGGATGGCTGTGCTTCAAGGTCAGAATTTTTATTCCTCTAACTTAATAAAAATGCATGTTTGGAAGAAACTAAAGTTCTTTTGTATTATGCATTGCAGAAAACACCAATATTCATTGCTTGGAAGCATGAAAAATAAAACACATCTTACAGCTCTGGGTGAAATTCTTCCATTATTGATTTGCCTCTGACTATTAATACACCAAACGTTATATTTTTCACTCCGAGCCAAATCTCCACATCCCCAGAATATGCAGCACGCTTAGAAATCTACATCTTTGTGTGCAAATATATAACTGCAAGTTTACAAATGTAATTTTGCATATTTACATGTTCCATTTGTCAATGCCCTTCTCCTCAAGATATTCCATATATTATCAAGCATTCAGGCTTAGCTCCCTGGGTCTCTCTCCTCTGTGGTACAAAGCTCGGTACAAGTAAGCATAATTCCCCATTTGTACTGGGATGAATGCCCCCTTAGTGCTAGGTTTTGATACGTTCTCTCATCCTTCTTGAATATCCCTTTATTTCCCTGGTAGCCCAATTTAGTGATGGGCATACCGGCAATTTCTTTTGCACTTAGAGTAATACAACACTTGACACAGGGAAAGATACGTGAGTAGCTCTTCGTAAAAGAGAGGATGAATGAGTGCAGGTGGTGAAAGGCTGAAATCCTCCAGCAGAAGTGGGAGCCTCTGCCTGGATGAGGAGCTTGGCAGGGTGGGAACACCAGTGGAGAGGGCTGGGAACAGCTTACCACTGCAAGCCTTTTATTTTTTTTCGTATTTTTTTCCCCCCACGGTACCGGAGCTGTGTGTCCTTTCAGTGGCAGACATATGGGCAGCCCTTAATGAGGCTTACATTATTGCTGCTTAATATGCAAGTTGTTTTAAAGCAAGCGAAACTCGCAATGGTAATGAACACTTAAGCAAAACACATTTTTCTTCACTGGCCCATTACTATCTGGAGATAGCTAATATCTGGTAAATGATTTTTCTCTCAAAGATAATGCCCAGCTAAGCTGTTAATGCCTTCTCCCATGGAAGGATGATGTCAGGTCCTCTAAAAGTAGGAGCTTAGCTTTAAGACTACAAAATCTAAAAGCAAAATACAAAATCTGGCAACATTTCCATTTGCCTTTGGTGCCTTCAAGGGAAGCCCAGGTTGTTTTTGAGCTTTTATCCAAAATCATCAGAGCTAACCAGGTGTTTTTTGGTTTGCTTGTTCTCAAGGTTAAAATTCTCAGTTAAAAGCTTTCAGTAGGTGAGGCTTTCAGGAAGATGCCAAGCATAACAGAAGTCCTGTTATGGCCACCAGCTAGTAAGGACATTACGACTCGGCGAGGGAGCGGGCACCCAGAGCATATTTTACTGCAATGTTCTGGGCAGAGGCGCTTCCTTTGCAAGCTCTGGTCCCTGAACCACTGGCAGGAAAGCCGCTTCTCTCGGAGAGGAAAAGGTGACTTGCATGCAGCTTCCTGCCAGTCCCTGAAGCACACTGCAGCTCTGATGGTCAGCCGCCTCCTCAGGGGCAAATCTGGCTGTCTTCTCGTTTCATGGGCTCTCTGTACTGCCAGCCACAGGGCAGTGCTGGCCCCCTCAGCGGCATCGTTTGGCCTCAGAAGACTTTAGCAAAATCCTTTCTAAATGCCCAAGGAGAGAATGGAGAAGAGGATTAAAAGCCGTATTTATTTGCAAGCCTTTCTGTTTCGAAGAGCAGTGACACTTCAGATGCACCCACGGTGTGCACAGCCCTGGCGCCCTGAGAGGTGGAGGAGAAACCCTGGACGTTTTTGCTGGAGAAGTGCAAGAAGAAGTGTAATTTGTCCCCTTCTGGTTCAGAATACTTCCTTGAGTCTAAGCTGGATCTAGTTGCAGTCCTGTGGAAAAGTGAGCATGAGATGTCCTTGTGCAGAGCACAGACTTGGCCACGAGCACAGGGACCTGCTTCACAAAAGGTGCTGTTCCTCCCACCAGCACCATCCTCTGATGACCTCCTTCCCCAGCCAGCACCAACAAGCCCTTTGCAAGCGCCCGAAAAAATATCACAGGTTGTTGTTCTGCCTCCAGAGAGATTGTATTCCCCACTTCTTTAATAACCTAGGCTGTTAAATTAGAATAATATTAAGGGGCAGTTTAGTGAGGTTAAAAAGTAAAAAGCACTGCGTGCTTGGGTAGAAAAAAAGTATCTTGAGTCAGGCTTTCGTGAATTGCACAGAGGTCTTAAAAATCGTGGTTAAACAGACTAAATTGGCCCCTTTTTACTTTGTGTTCTGATTTCTGGGTCTTTAGGGTACAATCATAAAGTCTAGAAAATTACCGTTAATAAAAACTAAGAGAGGAGCTAGCTGAGATCCTCATGTCATTGCATGCTCCTGGCAGCCAAAGCTGAAAACGCTAAAAAAAATCACAAGACTCGAGATAAAAATCATGTGAGCTAGCAACGCTCTCCCCGTGAGATCCTGTACCTCCTTCAGAGAAGGTAACTGTGCTTTTAAAATTACTCCATTGCAAAATTAATCAGGGGAAAGGATCAGCTGGAATAAATGGAAGGGAGTTTTGCAATGACGGAGATTTATGGCCGGAGGAGGCTGACTCATCCCTCGCTGCAGCTCTGGTGCACGTCCTGTCACGCTGCTTCGTTCCGGGCTCTGGCCATGTCTGAACCGAAGGCATGTTTCACGTCTTGACTTCCTTCAGAGATTCAGCAAGATCAGAGCACTCTGGGTCCGGGACATTAAGTGGTTTCTTATAGGGAGAGTGGCGAGGCAACAGGGAGGTGAAGTCTGTACACGACCACGGTGCACAGAATTGTTGTTTTCTTCCCTAAATAAAGGAAAAGGCCAATTTTCATCTTCACCCAGCCTAGGTAATATTTCTGAAGTTAGTTAAACTCACGTCGTGACTGCAGAGTTGTACTTAGTCTGTCAGATCCTATTGATTTTGACGTACCAACATTTTGTTGCAATATTGCTAAGTATATTCTAGCTGTTCAAATAGTACTTTCCAAGGCTTCATTCTCCGTTTGATCTGTGAATGATTTACAAACTGCTTCTGATTTCTGAGCTCACTATTAGGTCCTGGGCCACGCAGTTATTTGGAAATGTGTATGATTCAAGCAAATCATTGACAGCACATGAAGCGCTCGTGTGTGAGGGGATGTTCAAAAGCACGGCAGATAAGTGAGCGACAAACGAGCATTGAAAGACCAGAAAAGCACAGCTTCTAAGCCCTACTTGTACCTGTCTTCTAGGTGATGTGGTGATTTATTATTTGTGCAGTGTAATTGGCCATGTTATTTTTACTTTGTAATTTTGATGGTTACAGCCATCCCAGAACAGGAAAATGATGCAAAGGGAAAAACAGATGGTGAGAGGGACCTCTGCCAGCCCAGCAAGCTTCCTTGGAGTCCCTGATTGATTTTTCCCATAACTACTAGTGGTGTTTTGACCAGGAACACGGGATGAATTTTGATGTTTGTCAGCAAAACCAAGGGGCCGTGAGCTCCCTGGGGGTGGAGGAGAAGAGAAGACTCTAACAAACATTATTATCTTCATGTGTTTGCAGTACTGGAATTGAAACACAGGCTTGGCTGCTTGGCTAATTGTGCTCTCAAAGTTGATAGTTGGAGAAAATGTAGTGAAAATGCCTGAGATTACTCCATACCGACACCTCAGGTCTAGTTTGTCCCCAGGTCCTGCATGTCATTTGGAGGAAGGCTGGTACAAAGTGTGCAGCTCTGACTGACTCTGCTCAGTACTTGCTTCAAATATACCTCAAACAAATGTATGGAGGAGGATTATTTTGGGACTTTGTGAACACGGTGCTAGAGATATAGAGAGAGTAGCTGTAAGTGCCCGGGCGGGAGATGGATGGATGACAGCCTGTTAGTACTTGTTAGGAGAGAGTTTTGGGAACAGAGTGCACCTAATTCTTCTTTCATCGATACTGAAGAGCTCCATTACCACAAAGGAAAAAATATCTTACCCCAAAAAAGGCATTTCTTGGCAGGAGGATACCAGCTGTGGCCTGTAGGTCGCAGCAGAGTGTATGCTTTTCAATTGGAAATACCACTTCATCTTTTGTTTTCCCAAACTGGAATTTCCTAGTAGGATAAGCCAACACGTGTCTGGCCATATTGCTAACAAGAAGCCCAGCCTTGACCTTGCTGCCAGATGACCGGCAGAGCTTCTTTAGTTTTCCTCTCTGTGGGCGTGAGCCATGTTGGGTGGGTCGGAGCACGTGAAGCAGCACTGGCGCCTTCCCCCTCGGCTATTTCCAATCCTTCCTCTCAGAGATCTTGGCTCAGACATCAGGGCCCCGCACAGAGCCTCCTTGCAGAGTTTGTCCCAGCAAAACCAATGGAAAGGACTAGATGCAACATAAGGAACTGGGGAGAAAACTGGTCCTGGAGGCCCTATTCCATTAGGTCAATTCAAATTCTCCATTTTCTTTAATGCACTTTGTATCTGGCCCCAAATTTGCACAAATGCTATTTTACCATGTAGTTGTTGTTAAGCTCATCTATCGCATAGCAATGGAGATATGCAAAAAACACGATGCCACATACAGTGATGCAGTGAGAGACTGTTCCACCGCACTAATGTGGTCCCATCACATGCTACAGGAATGAAAAACCTTAGCAGAGGTTGGTGATGTAACTTTCGGGATGGGAAGGTAGGAATACACAACCACTTCATACATCGGGTTTGTTCACTTCATTGACTACTCATGAAATGTTAAATATGGGTAAGAAAAAAATTACGAACCAAAATTTTATGGACATTTCAATGACAAAGTGTCCTGGTTTTCATTGGGAATTGCTGAGAGGAATCAAGCACTTTGTAAAAACCGTCATAAACATGTAAAAATATATGAATGCCAATGGAAATTATTGACTGAACAATCTCCTCTTTGGTGGGAAATATGTTTTTATCAATATTTGTACTGATCTGCTTGAAATACTCAAAGAAGAATGGGAAAAACAGTCAAAACTCTGAAAAATTTAAGGCATGTTTGGAACTGGCTGAAAACCAGAAGTCATCCTGAATTTATTTATTTATTTATTATTTATTTATTTAACAGAAGAAGCAGTCTGTTTCTTCAGGGTTTCATTTAGTGTAAGACCAGAAATAACCATGAGATCATTTACTTTGGCATTTTGTTTAATGAAGGTCAGTTACCCCTAAATTTAGCCAAAAAAACTTGTATTTGGTTGATTATTTATTTTCAGAGAGGTAACTAGCATCTAGTTTTGATTTGTATATGCTTAAAACTGCAGAATTCACCATTTCCTCAGTATTTTATAGAATCAGTTTATAACTCTCCCTATTAAAATATGTTCCTAATTGATCACTTAAAATTGTATGGCTTCACATTTAGGACCTTGGCTCTAGTTATGCTTTGCTTCATTAGATGAAAGGGTCCTTTGATACCCAATGTTTTCTTTTGTCTCTGTGAACACACTGCAATCAAGTCACCTTTCCATGGTCTTGCTGGTTAATTAAACTGATTAAACTACATAAATAATATGTAAAATATTTTGCTGAATGGTTTTAGTCTTCTTCTTTTCTCACTCAATTGTCATCAGCCTTAAAAAATGCAGATGCTAAACAGGAAAGGGGCTGTGCACAGAGATAAAAATACTTCCCCCTCCACCTCCCATGTTCTGTTCTTTTAGTGTATCAGAGAGAATGTCAGTTGCTCATTTTCAGTTGTTTAACTTTGTCCTGAGTCATGGCTTTCCATCTTTCTGTATAGTCCTCTTTGCTGCAGGCATGGCCTATGTTCCTCATTGATAGCTGTGAAAATTTTCATTTGACTGCTGTAAAATACATCTTAAGTGCCCTGAATTACTCAATACCACACATTGCTCTCCACGGTTAATCTGTTATCTTCTGATGTCAGTTCCTACATGTCAGAAGCTGCAGCCCATTGCTGAAGCTCCAGACTGTGGTTGGCACCCAACCATTTCATGCTACAGCCTCTCTTCTACAGATGTTTCCTAATGTTTTTATAATCAGCATGTTGTGCTCTGCGAAGCCATGACTCACCAGCTCCAAGTGCGTTACATCTATGCAGCTATCTTTATCAACCAAACTCGTAATCTCATCAATGAATGAAATCACATTTGTATGATGAGACCTGTTTTCCATAAAATCATGATTACTGGTGTTAATTATATTGCTATACTTTGTTATTTTAATTAATTGCCTTTATTAATTGAAGCTTTGTCAGCTTTCCACTGCTTTTCTTAGCACTGATGCTGGCCAACTGGCCTACAGTCACCTGGGCCATCACCATTCTGCTTTTGACTCTTGGCACCGCATTAGCAGTCATCCAGTGTTTTGGAATTTCCTTTGTGTTAGTATATTTATTAAAAGTTAACTTCAATAGGCTGTGACCCAAATACTTCACATTATAGTTATTCTCTGTGCTCTTCTACCTCAGTGGCGATGCTTCTATGAAGGGCTGGGAGGGGGAACGGCCATCGGCGAACGGCTGCACGTCCCTCAGGAGCTCTTCTGCATCAGGGCTATGCTCATGTTAAACTGGCAGGTATTCTCACCTTCTGGCTTCTCTGTCATGACTGGGCATTTGTTTTAGTTGTTCTTCTTATGCATGGATGAAATCAGATAGGAGACTTTTGATTTCATCTAAAACGTCAGGACAGATGTGCCCAGCACATCAGCAGCACCAGTCACCAGAAGTATCTCGTGTAAAGATTTCTGTAGTTCTGCCACAGTCAGAGCCAATGAATCATCAGAATCTGTCATACGTGCGACTTGAGGCTAGCGTTACTCCACAGAGCTGAAAACCCTGTAAATCTCCCAGTTACCCAGGCAGAGTAACATCCGTTACTCCACCAGCATAGGCCACGAGACACCTGCGGAGCTGTCCCCGTTCCTGGGGAGCAATATCTGTTCTGGGGGGATTATGAAGGAGACCTGCGTGGTGTGACTTTTCCACGTGAGCACAGCTAAAAGCAGCCTGAGGCGCGCTATCAGTCTCTTCCAAACAGAGCTCGTGGTTAGTTTGGTGTGTTAAGGAAAACTCTGAGCGTCTCCTAGGCATACTATCCAGACAGATATATTTTATAGGAGCGTTCTGCAAAGCAAAGCATTCTGTGTTTTTTATCCTTTATTTTAGGTAAATAAACAGAAGTACTTATGACAATTAATTACCTGCCAGTTATTCCCAGGGAGCCAGGATTGCATGCCAGAAAGCTGAGTGAATTTCTCTATCAGTTGTTGGATGTTTAGATCCGATGATCAAGCAGCCTGTTCAATGTAACACATGCTCCAGTTTATACAAGTAAAGGAGGAGGAAAGTCATGATGAAAGAACACCATTTGGATCCAACTCCCAGACATGACGGAAAAGAAATGAAATGCAAAATTGTCCAGATTGCAGCACGGATCCATCCGTCTACAGATTAATATCTCTCTTTCCCCTCTTGGAAGTGCAGATGACATAGCGGTAGACTCGCAAATGGATCTAGTGCAGAATGTGTGATCGAAATCAGCCGTGTGAGCGAGGAATTTTGCCCAAGAGGCTGGTAATTTAGTACAAGTCTAAAAATCTCTGCCTTGGGAATAAGTAGTAGTCTCATTAGCAGCATCTCCACCCGCTACGTGTCCCCTGCTGCCCATTGTTCCGTGCAGACCTTAACAGGAGAATCTTATGTATAAGCAATGGTTGCTCTGACTTAGACTGTACTCCTATAAGAGTTTTAAATCAGGCTAGCAAATGCCAAAATCTTGGCTGAAAATTTGTGATGTAAGAAGCGCTTATTAAAGGTGTCTGCGAACACAGCTCTCATGGTCCGCATTTGCATATGCAGAGGTTACTGCAAATAATTGACAATAATGTCAAGCATATCTTATTTATGCTATAATTATTTTACTCACATATGTCACTGAGCATAATTGTTTTCTCAGTGTTGTAAGATTCCTCCTACAGACAGGGAGCTGTAGAAATGTCTTTCTAGCATGAGCTCAGGAGAAGCTGGAAGAAGCTGCAGCTAAAGAGAGCCTGGGATATGCACAGCTGTTCTTATTTCCAGCTGTTTTTTGTATGTTCCATGGGTGGAGCAGATGTTGATAGCTGTTCCCTTATAAAATATGTAATACTGTACTTTATGGCCTAATATATTTTCCAGTCCCGGGGCCTGATCCAGGGTCCACTTAGCTCTCTGAGCAGGCTTCCAGCAGCACCAGTAGAGCTCTATCAGATTCTTAATGAACCAGTGCAAGTGAGAGGTAATTTAGGGCCATTATCTTTGTAGGGTTGCACATGGTTCGGTGATGCTCTATCATTTGCCTTCAGAGTTCTCTCCGTGCTGCTTTACTTGCTTTCACTAGTTGTTTTTTTTCACCAGCCTTTGGAGATTTATATCCGACAGCTCTGGGTCTCTTAAACTCTCTGAGGCTACTTGCCACCGAGCTGCAGACTTTGTACTCTCTTGCCTCCTTGGCAAGCTTCCCTGGGAAAGCTCCAGGCCCAGCGACGGCTGATAATGTCTGATGACATTTGGTGGCACTCCTTCTGTCTCATCAGTCTTGTCATACTTTTCTGCGTATGCGTCGTCAACTGCAGCCTCCCTAATTGCAACTTGGTATTTCAGTTCATCGTGAAGGCTGTTTGCTCGCGGGTTAGGATATCTGCCTGCTGAAGCTTTGGGGAATGGAGCGGCAGGAGGAGCACAGTGGAGCTTTTTGTTATGGTAGGCTGCTGCAAATCCTTTCTCAGGAGGGTAATTTCTGCACGGGAGGTGCAGGCTGAATTTGGGACACGGGGAATGTAAGGGAAGGCTGTTTTCAGCCTGGCTGCTGAAAACATACAGAGATTGGAAAAACAGGCGGAGGGAAGAGGCTTTGTTCCTGTACTTGCAACTGGTCGAGACCCACCTCTGCTTTCTTAGGGTGGCATCTTCAGGTTGCAAAAAAAAATGGCTTAAAAAATAGGATATGCCCTTTATGCTAGGAAGTGTTTGTGTTTGGTTTGACTTCTGTATACAACATTCATCTCTGTGCGTGAACCACTTGAGCAAACAGATATTGCTTTGTCTTTTCTGCAGAAGATGAGATTAGACTGGCTTTTTGCTGCTTTGGATATGATTCAAAAGGTCTAAAGCAATTTCAAAACCAGCACAGATGTGCCAAGTACATATATATATCACTGGTTTGATGTGGTTTTGCTGGGGACTCCAGATATTTCACACCTACTGGATGTTTCTGGGAAATGTTGTTTCCACTGCTGCGATTTGTAGGTTTTGCTCTTGTTTGTGCTTGTCCCATTAGATCAAATGAGGCTAATGACTGAGGAATAGCCATGCTTCCCAGGGATTTGAACATTTAAATGCTTGAAAGCTATTAGCAGACATGCTCTGCTCTTGAATACATTGAAGCCTTTTGCTGCAGGGGATCATCCTAAAGGCTGCAAGAAAACAACAGCTCAATATTTTGACAACATCAGCTCACAACTTTGTTTTAGCTAGAACAGTCTTTTCTGATCCTAATGTAGGTCATGGCTGCAAGTTAATTTGTTCCATGTGAGGCCATGATGTTGGATATGCTCAGAAAAACAGGGTTCTCCCAGGGTGAGAAATATTTATGTTGAATAAGCACTTATAGTCCATTTCATTTTCTGCCTCCTGAATTTCCCACGTCCTTTCCCATGCTTTGCTTTGCCCCTCTAGCTCCTCCCTGTTTCCTTGCATGAGCAGCCTTACTTCACATCCCTCATGGAACCAGCTGAACTCCCCGTGCTCTGCAGAAAGCAGCCCCCTGCCCATCAGGGCACACAGCTTTTCTGCAGCTCTCTTTGACCGTACTTAGATTTACAAGCCAGGGCAGGGACTGCATGCTTTCCCTCTGCCAGGCGTTTTGAGGCTGGTGGGTCAGAGCCTGTGTGACATCAGTAGCCAGCTCCTTTGGACCCCTTCCAAACCTACCCCAGGTCCTCCTCAACTCCACTGGGCCCAGGGCAATGCAGATGTCTCCTACGGCTGTTGGCTTTGTCTGAGATTTACCCAAATACCAATAAGAAAAATGCTCATGTTGACTCTGGGCTGTGTGTGCAACAGATTTGGTTCCTGTTTGTCTGTTCTGCAGCTGAAGGACTGGCATACCCGGGCATTGATTTAAACCAGGTGATTGGTAAAACTGTATTCCTAAACTCAGTTAACACG
Source organism: Nettapus auritus (assembly GCA_011076525.1). Classification (NCBI taxonomy): domain Eukaryota; kingdom Metazoa; phylum Chordata; class Aves; order Anseriformes; family Anatidae; genus Nettapus; species Nettapus auritus. Next base: position 6,609,124 of record CM021778.1, read on the forward strand.
CTTTGTCCGGAGCAGAGGCCTGCATAAACCAAGACGATGCCCTACTTCAATAAACCATGTCTTGGATGAGTAGTTTTTAAGGCTGGTTGGTTGGTGATGATAAGCTGAGGGGCTTTGCAAGCAGCCTCCCTGGCACTCTTGCAGTGAAGTTGCTCTAATACCATGTGTGTGCGCAAAAGAATAAAAAACCTAATTAGTGTCACCTGAGATGAAAGCTCTGTAATCATGGCTGCAATCTCAGAGCAATTAATCATCCACCTACATAAGTCACCAGACTCATTTTTCTGTTTTGTCTCTAACTTCTTTTGCAGATTTAAAAGAACTGCTCAAGCAAACGAGACGACGTGGGGCTCGGGATCCCAGCTCGGTGCCACTGGCTGGTGAGTCACAGTGGGAGCACAAGCCCAGAAAATGGCCAGGGTGGCTTAACAGCTTCTGTCCCAGTCCCCTGCTGCCATCTCTCAAAACTTCACCTCCCATTTTACGAGCTCTCTGTGTGCCTGAAGAGGCTATTTCTGGAAACTTGAACTGAACTAGTTCAGCCACTTTGAAGACTGCAGAGCCTGGAGAAAGAATAATTTTCCCATACATATATATGTGTATATATATATAGGTTGAACTTCTGTCTATGTAGGTTTTTTGTATTTGTTTTAGAATGGTTGTGCTAAAATGCCACAAGCAAAAAGCAGTGTAATCTTAGTCTTCATGGCAGAAAATATAAATATTGAAATTGTAAAGAAATTGGCAGGGATATGGCCAAGTTGAAAGTTTAAGCCTCTTACTTGGAGCATCTCTTTCTAAAGCAGCACCATAAAATTGCCAGGTTGCCATAATGCTGGGTGCCTTATTAACTGGCTGTGCAGTAAAACAAGCTCACGAAGGAACACATTTTCCCTATTTAGCTTGTAAGTTCATTGTGCTGCATTTCCAGGAAAACTTGATTTTCATAGCGTGTTGGAAACCGGGTCTTCAGTTGTTATGAAGTGCTATAGCTCCACCTAAGTCAATAGATTTCCAATGGTTTGTGGTAATTAAGGGTGGCACTGAGCCTCCAACACCCTGTCAGAGAAAGCAAAATGTTCAGTTTCTCTAAAGCAAAATAACAAATTTATTAACTGCTAAAATCTGGGGAAAAAAAATATCTTGAAATAAATTAACTTGATGTGTTCTTTACACCAGCAAAAGGGATATTTTAGCACTTTCATCCTACATGTAAAAATGTTGTACACTTTTACAAGCAATGAAATTGTGACTAACAGTGAGATGGAGACAGTGTGAGTTACACGAAAGAAACAGCAATAGGAGAAAATGTAAATATTTATAACAAGGTGAAAGAGAATCTGTAAAATTACCTTACTTTGAGACATATGGATACTATCACCAAGAATAATAGAAAAAAGAGGAAGAAAAAAAAAAAGAATTAAATTCTACTTATAGGGACTTGGGACTAATCTAATAAAATATACATGGCTACACAGTACAATTTGTTTCTACAGCTGTAAGTTCAGGAAGAATATATCTCAGGATTACATTTGTGACTACATCTCATACTGCTTTTTTCCCCTCGGATCTGTGTCAAGTCGGACCCAAACTTTCATCACATATTAAGGCGAACTCCCATCATATGCAGTGGGCTAAATTCTCTTCTCATTTACATGGAAATGGGAGGGTTGATGGATATTGTATGCAGGTCACAATGTCAGATTTCCAATCAGATCATCAAAATTAAGCAGCAGTTTGATAAACCCAATTTTCCAGCTGGAAACACAGTAGTCCTGATAGCTGTAATCTTGGTAAGTGATTTCTGACCCAATTTTCATATATAAATGTCCTTGCAGCACAGGCTTTTTTTTTTTTTTTTTTTTCCGTCTTTCTCTTTTCAGTGCATTTTTGCAGTTTCTATCTGAGACACAAAACATTATCATGTAAATGATAGTTTTCTTAGAAAGCAAATCCACTGGGATTGTTAATTAGAATATCGTTGTGAACATCTGAAGCAAACTGTAGCATACTATGAAGTCTTGAAGCGATGCTGAACAGCACTGCTCACATTTTTATTTCCTGTTCACTGCTAGAACTACTTGGCAAAGATGATGTCTCAAAATACACAGCTCAGTCACATAAAAGTTCTTGCAACTGTGACAAAGTGAAGGAGCTAAAATATATACAAAAACCTTCTTTGGAAGAAGGAGCAGGGCAAAACGTGCAATGAGAAATTGTATTATAAAAAATCTTTAATTTATCACACGGGCAATTTTCAGATTGCTGTGTCAAGGTCCTTCATGTTTATGAAAATTTTCTGCACTCACCTAATAACTGAGAGTCAAGGAGAATCTATCAATTTAATTTTAGCTTTGGCTGGAGAGTTGGAGTTTTTAAAGAATGCTAATGATTTTGTCCAGACATTAATAAATCTGCAGTAAAACTCAGCGTGCAAAAGACAGATGAAGGGACATTCAGTCCTTCATTCCCTTTCTCTATTTGGAGGGCTAGAAATATTACTCATCTGTGCTAGGGACAGATTTTTGAGAGCACAGAACAAGATTCAGATGTGCAATGCAGGCTAAAGGTAAACATCAAACCAGAGCGAGACTGCTGCACTTTATCTGCAGGGAAGCAACCAAGTCCCATGAAAGCAGATCGGACTGGACCTTTGAGAGAGCACCATCACCCTCACAGAGCAGGAACAAACTGTGTGTGGCATCTCTGTGGATATATCTGGGCGAGGTGGCTCTGTCAGGATTCTTGGTTTTAGCCACTTTGGCAGAGCATCTTCTGCTGCATCTCTCAGTCCTAAAAGAGGAGAAAGAAAGAAGCTTGACTGTTTTTTGCAGAAAGGTAGATGTTTCTGAATGTGAAGCCCAAAACACAGTTTAGTCCTTTTGCTACCACCTCTGCAGGGAAAACTTTAACCGTATTGAGCTCCGAGTACTGTAGTTTGTGACAACTTACTTAGTCTCTCTGAAGTATCAGTCTGTTCCCCAGAGCATTAAAAAACAAATGCTGGTGTCCAGCCTATTGCCATGGCAGCCCTGTGAGGGCTGAGTCCTTCAGTTATTCCTCTCTGGGTTAATAACGAAAATAGAGCTGTGTAAGTCCGGGGCTAAGGCTATATGCAGAGATACAGGGAAGCCTGGGTAAACACTTAAAGTGAAGGAAACAAGTGGCCAGAAGGCCGGATTTTCTCTATTTTTGTTTCCTCATACATACGAATACTCAACACTCATTGCTCTCTCCTGCAGTGTCCCAGGTTTGGTTCAAACATGGAGTAGCTGTTTCAGCTATCAGCAACGTATAAATCACTAATGAATTGCATCAAGACAACACGTGGACTTTGCTGGGTGGCATCACTCAGGAAGCTTCCTGCAAACTCCATCTCAGTTTAAGGTCCCAAGGGATTAACAGAAAGAGACCTAGCAAAGAAAACAAGCCCTGGAATTTGAAAGCAACCAAAGCAAACTCCTTTTGGAAAATGGACCCAATGATCTTCGGTACCTTTGGGTATCTCTCTGTTTACTTATAAGAGCTGGAACACTATTTCTATTAAAATGGGTTATGGGTGAGGTTTAGGAATCTTTTAGGATTTTTTTTTTCATAAGGATTTCTCCAGCTTTCTGTAAAATGTTTTCTCTCCATACATATGGCATATATTCTCTTTCCGAGCAAAGTGAGTGAGGAGTACAGTCTCAGGATGAAATGTTTCCAGCATTATCTGGTGTAAATACGCAGTTGGACTGGTCCCAAGTCCAACGTCTTCTCTTCTTACTCACTTGCAAAGCTGTGGCAAGACTCCAGGAAAGAGGTGGAGCACCCTGTAAAAATGCAAAACACACACTCCCCCCAAAGCGCTTGAACTCTGAAGGTTTTGCCTAAGGAGTTTGCTGTGCAAAGGAATGATAGGATAGGAAGTAATAAAAAGGCAAAGAAATCTAAGCTGATGGACAGAGATGTTTATAAAACATAGCTCCTTTCCATCTCAGTGGAAATTCTGTCTTTGCCCCCCTTTCCTCTGCTGAGGTGATGGGCCTAAATGGAGCAAATACTTAAAGCATGCCCCTTCACGGATGATTACGTAAATGAAAACTCCAAAATGCCAGAAAAGACCCCGATCCTGCAAGCGCCACAGCACCCATGGAGCTCTGTGCTGGTGCACACCCCCAGAGGTTGGTATGCTGCAGAGGCTCTGCCCTCGAAGGATGCTCTCACCCACCAAGAAGTACTGGAGAAATCAGATGCCAGTCCTACAAGAATTTATGCAAAGAAGAGCTGAGTAGGGCATTTTCCTTCAAAATGCTTTTTCAAAAGGAATCACTTGTGAAGGTGGAGGAATTGATGTTTTCTTGCAGTTTTTCACTGGAAAAAAAATATCCCCTTGAGAGTTATAGCCTCATGCTGCCTTGATAAACACACACATACTTTCTGGCAAATGGTACAATCCTGACATGTCATCTCATTGTCTTGTGAATAAGTAGCAGATCTCTGAGTATCGGTGAGAAGAAACAGATGATTTTTTGGCTACTTCGCAGTAGTGAATACTCCCCTGCGTGAGCATCTTTAATAGACACTTCAGTACTTTCACATAAATCATTTAGAGTCTATCTAAATGTTAGAGTTTCTTAATGTTTTGAGAAAAAAAGAAGGTGGAGGAAAGAAAACCTTACCTGGTGCTATCTGATATTGCAAAAATTTGCCCTACTAGGTAATAGAGATCAGCCCCAAACTGTCCTGTGGGTCTTTACATGAGATAACCAGCATTCAGTCAGTGTGCCAGACTACACATCTGGGTAGCAGGTTAGTGCTTTTGTGGGAAGAGGCACATTCCACTCCAATCTATAATATACAACAAATGCTTTTCTTTTTTTTTTTAAGTAGTATTTGGTATTCCAAAAATAAACTGTGGGGGAAAAAAAAAAAAAAAAAAAAAAGCTTGTTTTATTTTTCTTATGGAAACCGTAATCCTACATGATGGAAACAGTAAAAATTCAAGCTCATAAGGATTTTTGATGATGGGATAACCCTAGGTTCTTTGTTCCGAATATAAATTGATACATTAAAATGTGCTCATAAGAGCTGCAGCTTTAGTGTGAATAGCCAAGAATAAGAAACTCAGCTTCATAAAATGACACCTAATGTGAAAGCTGTCCAGAAGACATTGTTCTATATATACTCCAAAAATATGTCCATTTGCTTTTGAAGCAAAAAAAAAATGGGTAAAATGCAGACTGCACTAGAAGATTTCGTTAAAAACTGGGTTGGTATTCATTTTTCAGTGTTGGTGCTTCTTTATTACAAACCTTTATAAAGCCAGTCAAGCCAATTCCAATGAAAATTAGCTTTTGTTGCCTTTATTCTCTTTTATGGAACAATATGGGATATAGAAACACCATTCTAAGCTAGTGGAATCACTCTCTCTTGTTCCAGAAAAAAGGTCCTGGTGAAATTATTGCCCAGCACAACTGATTACAAAGCTGATTTACCCCCAGGATGTTACTCATGTTCCATAGACATGGATACACTGGCAGATCTGCTTTCATTTGTACGAGCACATCTGGAGCAGCTCTCCCAGCTGCAGTGAGAATGCTCTGTGTCTACCTTGGTGCTGTAGAGTGAAGCCAAGATTTTGAATTACATAGATTAAACTTCCACTACTGATTTTCACTTATCTTATGCTGATTTGATGCCAATATAGTTTCAGGGACACAAACAGAATTTGAAATGACAAAAGTATTCCAGGAGATTGGAACTGAAAGCAAAGAGCAATTTTGTTCTAGTGTAAGTAAAGCTGGCTTGAAAATTAATTGTATTAGGCTCTATTCTCTTTCTGCTGTTGCAGCTGAGGATATGAATGTTTTAAATGAATGAAGGCAATTTCTTGGTGGAAATGAGCCTCGGTGGCTGCTTACAGGCAGGTAGGGAGAATAAGCTCAACACATTTCATGACTGTGGGTGGCTGGGCAAAGAAGAGAAATCCTATTAGTGCCCAGTTAAGAGAATGGCTGTATCATGAATTCAGTGCTTATTAAAGGATCCAGGGGGATTCCTGGCATGGAGACACAAATCCATAGGAAATTAGGCCCCTGAATTCTAGTGCTGAGAATCACTGTTTTGTGGAAGTACTCTCAAATGTGAGTGATGAGAAATTGGTCTAGTTTATACTCCTGAAAATCAAGAATAACCCCAGAGCAAGGAGATGGAGTCATCATTCTTACGCATTTCTACAGCTCCCATGACCTCAGAATCGGAGTGCTTTCTATATCTATGTGGATCAATTATTGCCTGTGAGCCAGGGAGACGCTGATATCCTCATTTCACAGATTGCATCTGAGACGTTGAAAGACTGGAGTCTTATTTTCTAACAAGGTTTAAATCTATAACATCTATTGGTTTCATTACTAATCAAGGGACTTAAGATAATCTGTACTAGGTTGTTCGCTCCAGAAAAGATGCGTTAGGGAATGGAAGTGAGCTGACATGTTTTGCATCCATGGTTACCTCTTTAATCACGGAGCCTTCTTCCCTGGCTGGGAAAGACTGTGCCTCTTCCTCGCTATGCAATAGCCTGCGGAGCTGATGCAGGAGGTAAATGGGAAGGGGAGGGAGGGGGAGAGCAATGCCCTTATTTTCACTTCATCATTTTGGGAGGTGATCAGATGCTGCAGTCATAAGTATTCTGCAAGAACTGGGTAAATAACAGAATCCATCGTCTGATGGCAGTTGCTCATTTGCAGTGTCTCACATCAGGGCGTTGTTTCTTTCCTGTGTTTTCAGAGAAAATTCCTCCCAGGGTAATGATGAAAAACTAGTCACAAATCAACACAACTCAGAATATATGAGAATCATAAAATATTGCAAAATAAAGCAAACAATACAAAAGCCCATTGCTTTCATCATGTAGAGAAAGACCTCCAGAACACCAAGGAATTTTGGAACTATTTCAGAGAATCAGAAATCCTGAAACTTGGCCATTTTTCCTCTCAAGGCTTTTCCTTCTCCCTTTCCTCTCTCCTCCCCAATGAATCACTCAGTAATAGAATACATTACCTGGAAACACAGCAGGAGTCTTGGCCTTAGTATAAGAGAGCAGATTATAATGAGTATCATGCTAAAGAAGAGGGAGTAGAGAGCATCAGCAGCCAAAAAAGATATGCAATTTGTGGGATCTGATGTAACTCAGACAAGATGTCAGTGACGGGGTGGAAATAAAACAATGTCAGTCACTGTGAATTAATTATTTTCCTATAAAAACAAATCAGCAGAGCAACGTACCACTCAGTTGTATCGAGTCATGAGGTTTGGCTGTCACACAGGGAACTGGTCATTTCATACTGCCTGAGGGCTTGTGTGCTAGTCTGGAAGAGTACTGAAAGTCTCATTGCAGGGCAAGCAGGCTGTCAGTTGAGCCGAAATTGCAATTTCCATTATAAGCCCCTTATATTGAGGAGCTTATAAACCCAGCAAGAAAATTTTGCTTTAGGCTGAAAGTGAGCTGACAGGGTCTCAGCACAAGAGCGAGTGTTTCCAGTGGGGAATACTCTTCGTTGCGAAGAGAGCAAGGTTCAATTTAATGAATGAAGGGAGGTAAGACGGTAATTATGCTCTAAGAGGGAAGAAAAAGCCAAACATTCAAATGTACACAATACCAACTCATATTACTTTTTGGAAGCACAGTTATGCATTATATCGGTGGTAGAATCCCCTGCAATGCAAAAGAGCTGTTGCTCTGCCTTGCGGCAGGGTTTGGTTTAATGCACCAATTGGAAATGTCTGATAAAAAGTCCTTTTTGTGCCCAGGCCTGACCTTCCATCTCCACCTTAAAATACAGACTGTCTCAACCTTTCTGTTGTCACCCTCAGCTGCATAATATTCACAATGCAGCAGTTTCTGACCTGCAGAAAGCCCCCCAGTTCAGGGCATTTTTGTTCCCGGCACACAGTAAATGCAAGGAACATATCACCCAATTTAAAGCATCTGGGAGTCTGGCATCAAACTGAGCTATAGAAGTGCTGCAGATGTGTAGGCACCTCTGAGCCCTCCCAAATCAGAGAACAGGAGGTGCCTGGTTTTCTCCGTTGTCTGCAGAAGGATCTTATGTGACTTGGTGTTTAAATCTTAGATGGTGAAAGGTAGAGGTAAAGAACCCCACGACAAGTGTCTACAGAGAAAAAATTGTCATTACATCCCCCTGTCACTATCATACTTTGCATAGCTGTAGCAAAACAGCCTGTAGGTGATGTTGGAGACTGAAACACCTACAGCCCTTTGGAGGTTTGTAATGATGCTCCAGCAGTTTTACAGACCATTTGGAAACAAATCTGTGTTCTTAATCACAAACTTTACTCCATGCTGACAGTGCTTTCCAATCAAACTCGACATTTTAAACGTCATTAAAAAGCAACCGGTAACTGGAAAAGGCAAAACGGTGACAGGAGCAGATCTTCATTGGGGTGTGAAGTTCCTGCCTCAGTCTCTCGTAAGCTACCATGTTTTTGTCTCCTTGGAAAGACTTAGCCTGAAGAGGTGGGTTCAGAGAGCCAGGCAATCCCTTTGCTGAGTGTTTGGCCTGTGCATAGTGAGCACTTAGGCTTCTGGGGGTCTGCCAGATGTCACAACTCTAAAATTATTTACTTCATGCACAGATGTAATATTTTGCAGGGAAAAAAAGAAAAAAAAAAAGAAAGAAAAAGAAAAAACAACAACAACAAAAACCTCTATACTGTAAGTGAAGGAACAGCTGAGAGCCAAAGATGATCATTTTGGCTAGGATATTCAAAGGAGCTCAGCGGAGCGACGTTACCGGGTATCAGTGATTATAAATTGCTGTTGGAGCTGTAATTTCTTACAGAACAAGGAGCTGAACAAGTCCTGCACTGAAAATAAGACACTGAATTTGCAGCTTCTCGACTGCCCCTACGAGCTGCTCCTTGCCAGCTGCCCAGCGAATGAGCAATGCCCAGTTAAGCAGTGGGCTGTCTTGTATGCAGGAAATGCTGTAACGGTGAGAAATAGACAATTACTATGAAATAGCTGAGTGTCCATGGGCTCATGCTGAGGATTACCCTGCAGTAACCCCTGCATGTACCCTTTGAAGATCGCAGTCTCTGACTTCCTAAATTCCTGCTGTGGACAGGCACGCACTACCCACCAATCTCTCAGAGCCTGCAGTCAGCACACTGCCTCGTTCTTCCACCAAACGCTTCCTCTGAAATTTTAAGCAGAGGCAGATTGTTAGATCAAGGTGTGCTTCGCTCTTTTGCAGCATTCACAGAATTGACAACATTCTCAGGGTGAGACCACACGATCCACTCACACCTCGCTTGGATGAGTGGTCAAACACAAGTTCAAAAGCTGGAGGTGAAGATTGGGGGACTCACTAATCCCCTGTCCTGCTTGGACATGAAAGAGGAGCTTTCTACAGCCCATTAATTTGCATGCATAAGGGGATCCTCATCTGCTTGTGTATAGCCTGGGAGTTAATATATATAACTAAGCTTTTATAACCTGCTGTTTGCTTTACTGAATGGTGCCATACAAGCTATTTATATCTGAACTCAGCAGAGCATGCATTTACCTGTTATGTGTGTTTTTATACAAATTTTGGAGTTCTATGTGAAATGTGCATCAGTATTTGGCATTAGTAATCTACAAACTATATGGGAACTTTTTCAAAGTAGCAGAAGCAAAACCAGCTTATTTTACCTACATAGATATTTCAGTCTATGATTTGGAAGCACCTATTTATGGATGTGGTCCATCCATCTACATCTCCAATGATGGTCCTAAATGAAAATAGTAATTTTTTTAAATGGGGAATCAGTTACACTACCTTAGATGAGGACAGAAAGTAAATATTTTGGCGAATGGTGATTGACCTGAAGTACCATCAAAGGTTTCTTTCAGACAGATGTACAAAATCCTTCCTTTTTTCTCCCTCTGAACATAGATATTTCAAGCTTATAAATGGGGAGAAAATCTCTGGAGAGCAACATATTGCAAATAAAATTTAATCTATAACTGTCTGACTTTAAAGGCACAATCCAAGCTCTCTATTTTATCTTCTTGACAAAGCAAAACAACTCAATTTTAAACTTGCTCACATTGATTTTACATCAGGGAATTCCACCAATTTCTGGGAAATTATTGATCTAAGCAAGATCAAAATCCATCCTTTTCTTTCTTTTCCATCAGAATTCTTTTTCATCTATTGATTATGATTGCACAACATGGCTTATTGACTCTGAGCTAATAATGACCAAGTGCTTTGGGATAAACCAGACCAACTTAATGGGCCACAACACCAGAATTGATCCCTACAATGACCAAGAAATTAATTAAACTAATCATTTCCATCTAGCCATCTACCAGGAGGCCTCTACTACTGCCATCCTCCTGCATTTAAACTCACACAAGTTCCAACTGTTCAAAAATACAAAGGAATCATCCATCTCTAACATCTATAAGTGGGGTCAGCACACAGCGACACTCGGCGTGACCCTAACGGCACCAGATCTCTGTGTAGCGCAGTTAGGATTGAGCCAACTGTACGCAATAGCAGCTTCTTGCCCTCATTTATTATTCTTTTCTTTTCTGAGGTCAGATGGTTCACATCTATGAAAGGATGTATTTCTTCTTGATCACTTAGAGCCGGTAATCATTTCTCACAGCATTTACAAGTCTTCATGTTTTAAAAATATATTTACAGTGTTTGACTTCCTCGGTGACCAGCTTCAGATGTAGAAGAAAAGCTGCAGCCCAACGAGGGTGTGGGCTGAGTACAGTTGCAGCTTGTTCTTCCCAGCCCAAAGGGAGAAGGCTCCAGACTAATTGTGTTATAATGGCATCAACCCCTGCCAAATGGCATGCGGGAGCTTGCAGTGCAAACCTGCACCTACAGAGTCCAAAATCAGATCTGAGGAGTGCTACAGGCAGATGCAGCTCTGTTTGATGGGAGGGGAAAGGCACGTTGCAGCTCTATGGCTGCTACCATATGAAATGACAGCGTGGTACGTGGTGGCACTAACAGGGAGCTCAGCACCATCCTTAGTGCCTTTGGAGAAATCCCCACACACGTACTGGTTTTGATGAGGCTAAAAGGTCAGCTTTCTTCTCTGCTCTAACTTTGGTGCGTTTAACTTCACCAGCTTGCCAAGATACTTGTGATTCACATAGGATACAGTAAGCTTCAGGCCAAGCCCCACGATATTGCAAGAATTTGTTTTTCACAGAATTCTTCTTCCTGAACTCCACATGGGGCTTTTGCTTGCCTTTCTGGTGAAACCGCTGTAAAACAACGACTTGCTCCCACATATAGCAGTGTGGTGGGGAACAAGAATTGATCCTTAGAGAAGTTCCAGGCCAGAAGGCTTTGAAGTGGTGATACACTTGAGCACATGCATGGGAACCCTGAGGCTGAGGGAGCAAAATGCCTTCAGGGCAGATGGGGGGGTGCACACTTGTGAATAAATCTCCAGCGAGCACATTAATGTGCTCAAAGTGCATGGTCCTCTTCCTACTCAATACCTACTCAGCCACCTCGTTTTTGCAGCTACTGGTAATACCCCTGCTATCAGGGAGATATTTCCCTTTGACACAAGGAACAATAGTTCTGAAGATACCCAAGAAATCCAGTTCGCATGGCTTTGCCCCTCTCTGCAGGGTTAACCCAAGTGCAGTATTCGGGGATCCTTGAGATGCTGTCTTTAAAGTGTTTGTCTGATTCGAACTATCACACTAATGCAAACTCACCATCTGTTATCTCTGCTCTGCATGCTGCAGATCTACTGAACTCAGCATTGTTTGGGAACCTCAGGGGACTGTGTTTCATTGCCAGGTGATGAAATCCCAGAAAATAAGAAAATTGAAACTAAAACAGGAAACCAGAATGGCATGTGGTGTGGTCACTCTGCAGGGGAAGAGCAAAGCCTGGCAACAGTTCTGTTTAGAAATGAAATCTGTTTCAGCTGCAAAGTTGATAGCAATCACGTGCACAAGGTTACGTGAAAAGTCCTCATTCTTGTTAACTTTTTGGCTGCTCTGGTGTCTGTATACATGAGGGGATTGCAGGGAAGGGGTTAAGTCCTTCTCTTTAGCAGAAGAGAGGCCGCAGCTGCATGCCCTAAGTACTTGGGGTGGTGGGGCAAGGACAGCTGTCATGAATTACGGGATTCCCTTACACACTATAAAATGTCTTCTCTAGTGTAAGCCTGTTTGGCTGAAAATAAGGAGTGTGGAGGCTGGACTTGGTGAGGATGGGGGAGAAGATCATGCTTACTTGCTCCATCCCCCTTTTATTCCTGATGAGGATGGTTGGTGTTAGGTAAGGAAGCTGAGTCTTCTTTTGGAAGTTGCCCTTTTAACGGTTGCCATGTTGTTTCTGAACAACTACTTGGATGCTGATTTTAGGCAGCTCTGTTTGTTTCTTGTATCTGTATTTTTTTTATAAGAGACTAAAGTCAAATGGGGAGAAGACAAATTAGGAGATTCTACCAAAGAGGGGCATCGTAGGAAAAGAAGCAAGTGTTAATAAAACAAAACAATAGAGCTGAGGTAAGCTAAGCTATCTTAATGGAAAACTTTATACAAGAGTGTCTCCAGACCTCACTTATTTTTTTTAAAGTAAGTGGTATTCTTGTTGATGGTTGTATCTTAAAAAAATAGCTGCTTTAGCGTAGGACTCAACCTTGGTAATGGGGCCTTGCATTGACCCTTCTATGCTTTATCTGCCCTGCAGGGAAGGAGGCTGGGATCCACCTGGATGCTGGCTTGTGCAAGCAGAAGCAGGTTTTTGGAAGCACTCTGGTCTCATGGAACTCCATAAGGTATGGCTACAGCTTTGGTGGTAAGGGGATGGGAGAAGGGCTTTGACTTCTCTGGTCAGTTGTGGTCTCTGCCTTGGAAATACTCTGCCCAGTGTGAATGAAGAATAACTAATCTTGGTTTTTGTCTCTTGGAAGGTACAAATGACTCTATGGGGCTCCTTAATTAATGATGTGCATGTGTAAGAGAAAAATAAGGAGGTTCTTTGTGTGTGCAACAGTTCTATAGAAGGAAACAGATGCTGTGTCTGTTTAATCCTGCCCTGGGGTGGATGCACAAGGAATGGGCTGAGCCTTGTCTGTCTGGTGTGCTGTAGGCACAGGCCAGCTACAGATTAATTTTGGCATGGAAATAGAACAGCTAGGCTTTAGATAGACTTCTAAATCCAAGACCACCGTTACCTACCACTGCCTTAAACAGGTCTGCCTCCTGTCTAATGCTAAAAAAGAAAGATAACTTAGTGGTAGGAGAGTATTTAAACAGGCAATCTATTGCAGAGGAAGCACAGAGGTGCTGCTTTGGATTGAGCTGGCATAAGTGGAACAATAGAAATAGTCTGCACTGTCCTGTTGGGTTGTGGAATTTGCTCAGACAAAGAATAATATGTTCCACCAACCTCAGTTCATGAAGGTCACTGAGGGCTGCTCATTAGGAAGCAAAGATAAAAATGCTGTTACATCCTCTAATTCAAGGGCACTAGATGAGACTGGAATTGATTGTTCAATAATGCTGAAGATAATAAAATTGAGATCGCATGGTGTCTGCCTGGACTAGCCAGAACATGTAAGCTAATGCAGAGCCTGAGCTGTGCTTGCAGTGAAGAAAACTATTCTGTTCACTGAAACCTTTCGTCTGTAATTCCTGCTGTTCCCTGAATGTTGATATGTTCCCAGATGTCTATCATGAGGCAGGCACCTCTCATGTTCAAGGGGTGTATATCACTTCAGAAGGGAGGACAGCTGCTGGGAAAGTTTGGGGTGGGTAACCCTGGAGGAATTTAAAGAGCTTTTGCATGTTTCCATCTTCAAATATATTGTAATTCTCCTGCAATGAATAAAGACCTGTTTTAATTTTCTTGCTCATAAGCATGACTCACTTCTAAAAACAAAAGGAGCAATCTTATTTCTACTTCTAAATCTTAAGCTGCAATAATTGAAGCCAATTTGAGGACTAGTTTGCATGGTTCTCACTCAAGGCTAATGGGCATTGGCCAATTAAATCCTCTTTTGCCTTGAAAATTCCAGTCAAAATTCTTAAACCAAAAGAAAGGGTTTCTGCAGTCTCTCAACCCTGTTAAAAAAGAAGCTTGGGAAGCATTCAGTTTAATTTGGCACTAATGAATTTTAAACCAATTTCATATGAGCCATTTTCAACTTTAAAATCTCCTTTTTGGAAAAAGTGATCTATTTACAGCTGCTGCACTGAAACCCTCCCATGACCAATTGATATTCCATCTTTCTGTGCCTGGCAAAGTCCTGTGTGGTGTTGTCCGTGTGTTGTGACCATAAATTAACATATGAAAAGCTTGTTTTACTGCTCTTGCTGTTTATGGATCTTACTCTTTGGTGGGTGGTGTGAGGAGGGTCATAGCAGAATTATATCTTAAGGAATGGGTTTGACTGTAACAGGAAAGCAACCAAAGACCTAAGCCAAAACCAAGAGATCGGGGCTTGTGACTCGTGGAAACCTGGCTTTGATTAAAATGCTATTCATACAGTGTTAGCACACATTGCCTTCTCTGCCAAGTACTTCTCTTCGTTGCCAGTTTTGCTGTGCTGCTTACTGTATTGGTGTCACTGAACTGTGCTTAATTAGCTGGAACCCATATGTATATTCAAACTCGTGGTTGTACAATGATGTTACACAGAAAGCTGGCTTGAGTGGTTTACTCCTGATATACACTTTTTTTAGTTGATGAAAGCTAAATCCAGGTCACTTATCTGGTAAATGCAAACATTACACTTGCGAGCTCTTGAGTTGCTGAATGGCTACTTCAAATGAATGTGAATGAGGTGATAACAAGAGTGGCACTTAGGTCCTATAAAGCAGAGGTCAGTGAAAACATCTCTCATCAGTTGTGTTCGTACACAGCCAAATAATATTTCAGAAAGTGCTCAAGCATGTAATAGGGACATGTTTCTTACAAGAGAAGGAACCTCATGTTTGGCTTGATTTGATGAAGAGGGAAGTTTTTTGCCTGTTAAAGTGATTGAAAGATTTCCTGCCCCATCAGGATGGTTAGGCTGTCCCAGTTGGTCTGACTAGGTCAGAAATAGGAGTTTACAGGAAGTATGTGACATCCAACTGATATATTTTTGGGATCTGTTGATCTGTTTTCCATGGAAAAGATTGGAAGGGTCTCCTGGGTCATCATATTTAATCCTGTGTAACTACAGTTGGCTTTCTCCAGCACTTTCCTTTTAAGCTATGTTCAGCCAGAAGGAACATGTTTTTTTTGTTCTTGTTTTTGGATTGAACATGTAGAAGGAGAACAGTGGAGGAAGAGGAGTCACTGTAGGATATAGTTTGTGTTCCTGTGTGAAAGGTAAAGGCAACCAAACAAAAACAACAAATGTATATCCTAAAGGTGCACTTACTGTTGCAAATCCTAGAGTGGTGCCAGTGGTCCAGGGATGCCACTGGTCTCTGGACTGCCCTGTCCCCGGCTGCAGCATGGGGAAGGCCTTGAGGAGCACAGCAGGAGCTGTCTGGCTGCTTCCACTGTTCAGCTACCATCTGAGAGCCACCACATGGACAGTGAGGAGTTAACAAAATGCACCAAATAATGCTTTCCTTGTTTTCCCCCCCCTCCTCCCATGTGCTTTTATTTTTGTCTTGAGCTAAGTAGAAGTGTTTTTTCTTTGCCTAAGCTTATGTTGTTTGATTTTTATATGATCCTCAGGTACCTAATGAAATTGCCACATGCTCAAGGGAAAACAAGTTTCATAACAGAATGACGGTGAAATGTTGCTAAAATCTTCCAGGATAGAGGAAGGATTAGAAAAAGAAAATGCAGAATAAAGTAGACATTAGCTTAAAGACAACAAAGGGTTCCTAGTCCACTGATGTACCAGAATCCAACAGAAGTATTCGTAATTACTAATAACAAAAGGCTGGTCTATTGTAACAACTCCATTCAAACCAAAACACATGTACAGCTTGTATGGTGGTGAGTGTATTTTGATGATAGGTCTGGTTTAAACCTAATCTGCTGAAATACAGACAGGATAGGAACAATGCTTTCTCTGGGGATCAACAACTTTGTCCCTGAACAGACTGCCTTATATAAACACCCATAATTGAGTTAAAATTCATGCAGACAGCTTGGATTAAAAAGAAACAAATATCAAGCAAATAAACAAAAGTCATGAGCAACAGGGGTTGGTAGAGCCATTGTGGGGAGGGGGAAAAATGCCCTTTGAAGCATATGCCAGTGAATACTAAATCAAGAAAATTAATATTAAGAAGTATAGGCTACAGAGATGAATGTATATTCCACCTTTCTGAAAAAAAAAAAAAGTAGCTGAAAAGCTTCCTTTAACAGTGGACATCTTGTTTAGTGTTTTCTTTTCACTTTTTTAAAAACACACTTAGATACCACCACTTTAGCCTTTGTGTCCCCAAACTCTGTGCACAAGTTAAAAATGCCTTTTGCTTAGTATGTAATGCTTTCAGCTTGCACTAATTTAGTCAGCTGGGTTATAAAGGTGATTTATCCAGAAGACTTAGCTATAATTATGTGTGTATATTTTAACTGAGTGAAGATAGAAATGAAATCACTCAAGTAACTATTTCCTTCCAACGTCTCTTGGCTCACCACAACAAATGAGCCTTGTATCTTGGAACTGATACAATGGCCTGGAAAATTCCTGGACTCTGCTTTACCTGGTGGCATAGGGGTAAAATTCTTCCCTATTAAGGAGATGGTGCTCAGCCTCCCAGAATAAATCTCTCCTACCCTGTGGTGCCTTTATGGGGCTCTTTTTGTTTTTCTTTGCATTCTTTCACTAAAATAGATGATGGGTAGTCTTTGGAGAGGTTCCCCACATTTCTGATGAATGTTGGTCAATTGAATATTCCTCTAAATTCCTGTGCTACTGCTTCTGCCATGTACCAGATTTACTTTTCTTTTGTTAAAGGCTTTGGAAGAGCATGTGTATGAGGCACCCTTGGGGCTTGATAGAACTGAATTTAGCCTTCTGTTTTTAGGGTAGGTTTTGAGATTACGGGCACCCTGTTTAGGTAGCCTCTGCTTCATGACATTGGCTTTAATGCAGATGTTTGAATTGCTCTTCTGTCTTTAGATGCAGGTGTGTGCAGGAAATCTGTAGGAAGCTTTGCAAGTTGGAAGAGGAAAGTGGAAAAAGATAACCATGAATCTGAAATCAAAGAAATGGGCAGGGTTGTCAGGCTGGTGAATCTGGGGAGGGCAGGCTTGGGACTTGAGCCATGGAAGCTGTTCCCTTTGAACAAAATAGGGAAAGGAATCAAGCTCTGTATATTTGCAGATAAATGAGATTAGATGAAATGTGCACTTGATTGCTACTCCTTTTCAGTAAGGGAAAAGAAAAATAACCTATGAAGTCTGGAATTTTGACTAATTACAATGCTTCTGATAATGCACTTGAAAGGAAGAAAGCTTAATCATTTAAGCAACTTTGTATTTAACGTACTTTCTTGTGAAGTTTGGGATCAGTGTTTTTTTTTTTTTTTTTTTTTTCCTACCTGGGACCATTGCAGTGATCACAGCCCTGCAGGAAGATAACTGCCCCCAAACAAAGAGCCTTTCAAGCAGTGGCTTTGCCAACTTCTACTTCTTGACCTTATCTCCAGCCTCTATTAGTGACCTTTGCAAGGAACCCTTCTCTGAATCAAACCATGATTTAAATCATGTATGAGAGCCCTCTGAAATAAGACTGAACAGAAAATTCAGCTAACTTTGAATTCAAAAAACATTCTCTAGGGGCTTGGTATTTAGCTCATATTTCAGTTTCAGCTGCTTACTTGTGTTGGAAAAGTTATTTTTGGTTGCTTTCTGTGCTTCATTATAATTCTGAAAATGACTAATTTGATGTGACATTTACTAATGTAGTATGATCAGACATAATTTGATCTTATTAACTTAGATCGTACCATATTAGCAAACATCGGATTCTATTTGAGAAATTTACACATGCTGCAAATGTGGATACACCTTGAAATCATACTGTATTAGTATAATTTGTCAGCTTAATGTTGTATTTGGTAAAGAATGTCAGAGTATACTGTAATTTATAGCTACCTACATAGAAGTGACTGCAAAGATTCAGAATGGCTGTGATGTTATTGTTTTCTCTTAAAAAGCAAAACCTCCTCAGCGATACGAGATCACAGCAGTTCAGATGTTTGATGTCTTTGTTTGGAAATGCTTTCACCACTGGTGTCTGAAATCCAAGTTAGCTAAGTGGAATAAAAAGCTTCTTCCCCTCTCATGTGTGATCATGACCAATGTGGCCTGAGAGGTTCATGTGATCTAGAAAGCCACAGATAATGAAGTGGTGCTGCTGTATCAGCTTAAAATCATCACATTAACCTGTATGATACTGCTTTTTTTCTTGCTAGGCAAGGAAAGGCCTTCCTGAAAGACCAAAAGCTTCAATGTTGTGTAGAGGAGAACTCCAATATTCACTTCCTGTTGGCAGTCCAGGATGCCTGACACTGGGAAATATTTTTCCCAGTGGCAGTGATAAGAACTGAAAGGAATAGTTAGTCACTATAAAATCCAGTTCTGAATGCCAGTTCTAGAGTAAGCTGGGACATGCTTTATACACACTAACTCCAAGATGTCGGGCTGAGCCTTGCTGAATTGATAGGGAATTGCTTATCCATACCTTGCTATGAAGGTTGCAGGGTAAGGGCTGAAGCTTGAGCCTTTGACTTCAGACCAATGGGCATGAATGATGTGTGGCATTCTTACTAGTCTGCTAAAACACCCAGGGGGTACAGAAAAAGCTTCCATTTTCTCAATTATCAAAATCTATTTGATTTAGATGCATTACCCCTTTGATATCAATTTTATAGAAAAAAATCTCTAATTTTCTAATAATCTTATCAAAAAAAGTTGCTTATAAACAGTAAGAATTTTACAGAATGAAAAACTGAGCAGGGCACCTACAAAAAAAAAAAGAGCTCTCTTCATTGACCGCCATTCTGAAATAATACATTGTTTAAAACAGACAATTGTGATTCAAAACTGATAGTGATACATCTTTCCCAACAGATTCTTCTTTTGTTTCTTTCATGCTCCATTTGGAAAATAGTCAAAAGCAATTCCAGGCTCTAAATTCCTTTTGTTTCCACCAGATTGTTCCAAACAAAGAACAAATACAGCCAGTTGTCAGTCTGAGTTTGGTACTGATGCTTTACATCTCTGAAGACAACACTGCCTCCTGCACTGCTCTTCAGATATTTTAGAAGTGTGATGATGGAAGTTTATTTCAATAGATGGAAATGTTTTTTTGTCAGGTGACTGCTGTGTTCCCAAGTACGCCCCAAAATAACAGACACTGAATCTAAATTCACTTCACCATAGTGACGCAGGTGTGTTAAGAGCTGTTGGTACAGAATATCTTTATTTTATCACAAATCACTAACATGGAGTAATTTGGGCATTTTTTCACTTGATGAATTCTACAGATGAACCAAAATAGGCAAAAACTCGCCTCTTTGATTTACACCAGTTCTCCAAATCTTCATTTCAGTAGAACCTTGGCTTGTTCTTCTGGCTCTACCTTCTGCATAGGTATCTACTGACCATTTTTAAAGGAATTGTATTTTCATGGTACTTCAGACTTGGGTATGTATTTTAGGTGGACTGGCTATTTCAATTTAAATCAAAGTGGACCGTTTTGCTTCAGATTAGTTGCTGTGTTGAAGTTTAGCTTTGTCTGCTTCTTGTAATGTTTAAGATAACAGTTCTGGTACACACAAGCTTGGATAAATATTGTCAGCTACAGTGTAGGTAATGGTGGCTAATAGAAGCAGAAATTCAGGATGAATGCTACTGGGCTTTTGTTCTAGATGTTTTTCTCTATTATGATGAATTATGACTTCATGTGTATATGTATATTTGGACATACATATTTTGACATGAATTAATCTGCACTGTAAAATGTGAAGGAAAGCAAATTATGAACATAGAGCAAAGGCTATTCATTAAATAATGCAAGTGCCCTGTGAACTTTATCATGGGACTAATAGCTCATCCAATACCAGTTCAATGGAGGGAGAATATTTATACAGGGTTTTGTTTTGTTTTAGTATTCCATCAACCTTTATAGCTGTGACCTGCTGTTAAATGAAAAAGTGCTTGTTGGAATGGAGTTAGGCTTTTAGATTAGATGTGGACTATCAATTAGACTTTGCCTAGCCAAACTTCTAAAGATGCTTTTTTAAATGCTGCTAGTGACCATTTAAATACTGCTTTAAATCTGACCTGTAGCTGGTACATGACAATAAGCAAGCAGGTTTGGGTTTTGGTAATGAATTATATGTATTGAATGGGCAGCCATGTGGAACAGCTCTGAATTATTAAATCCCCCTTTTGTACTGGGATTCTTTATCATGTGCTGCACACAAGTGTTTTCAACTGAAATTAAATCTCAAAAATAAAAGATGATCCATAATATTTCTCCTCTAAGCGATGCTTGTTTTTAAGCAATGATGCAACTGACTTACATAGTAACATCTTAATTATCTATGTAGAAAGGTATGAGCAATGTAATAAAGCTACTGGCAGGACCTTCTACTTTGATGGGAGCTGTTTCATACCCATGCACTGACATGTGTGCAGTGGTGTTTCACCAGCTGCCCGTATGACTAGCTTTAAAAATACCTGTGGACTTGTCAGTGAGGGAAAGTGTACCATTCCCTGTAGTGTGCATGAGTAAACTGAAACAGGGTGAGAGGAGTTGCTGATGTGTAGAGATTAAACTGCACTGATGCCAACAGTGGTATGGGATAGAAGAAACAAAATGCATTGAATTTATTTACTACCATTCCAGTCATCTGCCCTTTCTGGAGTTACAGGACTGTTTCTCTGCACCTTCTCCAATTCTTTTCCTCCTTTCTGCTCCTTCTCAAAAGTCGCTACTGGCAAGGGAAGTGGGGTGGAAGCTCTGGTTCCTTTTGATGTAATTAAATGAATTCCTCCTCTCTAGAAAAGTCAAGGGGACTTTATGGACTTGCTTCTTTTGAAGCCACATTTGCTCTGTAGTTAAATTCTGTGCTTCTCCTCCCAGGCAAGGCACTGGAAGGCTCTGTTCCTTTGTAGTGCTCTGATCTTCAAACAGTTCTTCATTGCTCTTAATACTTTGAAAATGGACTACTGTAACTTTTTATTTGCTGGGCTGAATAAATCAGATGCTTTGTTTGAATCCCTTTACAGTGAAGGTACTGCTTTGCCCCAATATTCAATACTTATGTTACAAGGGGAGGCAACGGCAATGTGTTGTGAATAGTCTAAAGTTTCTGCAGTAAACTGTGATCAAAATCTCCATTTTTCTTTAAAGTTGACCTAAATCTTTCAGTCTGTCTGCAGGGCAAAAATCTGGTAGAAGTAGAATTAGGTTCACAGTTGAACTGAAGTCACATGCTTTAATGTTCACTTCTAGAGGTGCAGCTTTCTCAGGCAGTGACTCACTAATAGAAATCTTCAATGCTCAATACTAAATTTGAAGTTAAAGTTCTAACTATTCTCTTCTGATCTACACTTAGGTACCTATGTCTGTTAAATTGTACTAAGTTCTATTAAAGGCCAACAACACTCTGTACTCAAACCTTTATCTGAAAAGGGTTTACATGTGCTGTTTGGAAGGCATCCTCTGGACCCAGTGCCAGCCATACGACCAAATAGCCACTTTCACACTACCTCCATGTAATGTTGCAGTCCAGCCTGGATTAAGATAACAGCTGTTTTAGTGTTAGTCATACAAATATATATATCAGGGCTGATTTGGATTTTGAGTGTGATCTTAAGCACTCGCTCACTTTCATACCTTCAAGATCTGCTTGTGTGATAAAGACCCATGGTTCTTCACAGGTATCGTTTGAGCAGCCACTGAGTGAAGCTATCTACCCTCTACCCAAGCACAATTTACACTTAAGCAATTCTCTTCCTGAATTTAGGTAGTGTTCTTATGCAAGTCTCATAATTGATCATTCTAGCACTATGATAGGACAGTATAGACCCCTCCAGAATAAGACTATTTCACCAGTACAAAAAGACTTGGTCCTCTGAAGTTTGAGGCTTTGACCTGTTGGGCAGAACTTACATCAGTTGTGTTGAAATAGCTCAACACATTTCATGTCCCATGACACAGACACATCTTTCTCCCAGATCACCCCATTGGATTATAAACATCTTGGAGTACAGAAGTCCTAGAAATAACTACTGATTCATTGGATTCCAGATTCTTCAGGATTACAGAGGGTGTGGCTATCCAACAAAGGATGGCTGCTGGTGGAGGCTGTTGTGGCTGTATTTGGGGGTCAGGTTAAATCTAGGGAGGAAAGTCTGCTACTTCATGGAGAGCTACTGGATGCTCTTCAGCAAGAACTTCTGGAGACAAAGGGCTTTCTGCACAAGGACATCTGGAATTGCTCAAGAAGGAAGCTGGGAATTTGTGGTGTAGAACAGATACCAAACTAGTAAAGATGATGAAATGTTAGACTTCCGTAGGGTCCTACAGGGATCTTCGCAGAAAGCTGTTGCAGTTATGTATAGCAGGTTTGGAGTGAAAACCTCAGTTAACAGTATTATATTCATTGTAAAGCTCCTTATTTTAATCTTCTGTTTGAGCTGAGTCCCTCCTGTTTTGTTTCAAGTCTACAATGGTAGTAATCAGGTGCTTTTGGTACCATTTTCAGGAAAAGGAGCAGTTCTGTTTCAGGGCTGTGGCTGACCTGGGTAGCTTTCTGCAAAGCCAAACATCTATGTATTAACAGCCAGCATATGAGAGGCTCTGGCTTAAGGGAATGGTTAGTGTGTTTCTGGTCCCCTGGGGAGATCCACTGAAGAGCAATGAGTATATTGGAGGATCTGGAAAACATTTCCTCCAAGGAAAGATAAAAACAGAAGTTGTTTTATCTAGAGAAGATGAGGAGAGGCCTCTAAGTGAACAGAGTTCTTAAGGAGAAAGACTTACTTGTTCATGTCTGCAGTGAATATGCCTGAAAGTGTTACAAATGACTGGAACAAGGAAGACTTCAAGTCAGACTGCAGAAGAAGCACCCTTTGCAGGAACGTTGGCCAAGGGATGTCCTGTCTGAGAGACATAGAGCCTTTCACCTTGGAAGTAGCTAACTTTGCATCACAGGTGACATTAGCATGATTCATGCTGCATCGCAGTAACCAACCTCTGACACAGGTCTCTTAAAATGCTATAGTTGTATTCTAGCAGAAAAGTGGCTGAAATATCAGTTTTACAGAAGCAGCGATGCTGAATGTCATGTGCAATGAAATCAGGTGCACTGGCCCAAAGTGAGTTCCCTTACCAATGAATCTAGTTACATGTTGTTGAAATGCTGGGTTGTTTTATCACTTCTGTGATCTCTAAATACAGCTAACAACTATCATTGATTATATGTGACAGATGATTACTGAGGTAGTAA
Source organism: Nettapus auritus (assembly GCA_011076525.1). Taxonomy (NCBI): domain Eukaryota; kingdom Metazoa; phylum Chordata; class Aves; order Anseriformes; family Anatidae; genus Nettapus; species Nettapus auritus. The sequence goes on from CM021778.1 coordinate 6,632,588, forward strand.
AAAGGAAACGAGTGTAATATCTGGTCCTCTATCCACTGGTCAGTATGCTGAAGCTAGCAGAATCACTGGCATATGTAGGAGCGTTCCTCTACAGAACTTTTCATGTGCAAATATCTAATTCATGGTTTTATCACAGGAGCTTCAAAATACATTCAAGCACTCAATGTATCCTCTGTTTCGAAAAATACATAAAGGCTATCACTTCAAATTGTTTGTGAAAAATCACTGCAGCTGGGAAGAATGAAACTTGATTCACCAAACCTCAGATGTTTAATATTAAGTAAGTGAGGCCTTTTATGGATGCAGGCTTTTTTGTCATGCACTTTCATTAAAATGTGTCTAATGTAAACATTGGCAACACATTTTCAGATGTAGATTTTCTTAAATGCAGATATTGTAACATATGATAGTTCTGGACTTAATGGAGTAGACAATATCAAATACACTACTGCCTGTCACTGTACAGCTGAGAAGAAGCATCTTTAGGATTCTTGGCCACTTTGATTTTGTTGTATTCTTTTCATCTAAAGCATCCTCATTTGTAAGAAGTTGAATAAATGAAGGAGGATTGTGGGAAGCCTGTTCTACCAGGGACAAGGTGAAGATCATTGTGGTACTATCTGTGTGTTAATCCATTAGCCTCTATTCTTTGTGTTTCCAGGACATGAATGCTACAATCCATTTTAATAAGATTTGTGTCTCAAGTACCAACCATCTAATATGAATTTTTGGTATGGAAAGAGTTCATTTCTCTTGTGGGCAGCAAGATATTTAGATGTAACCACATGCAAAAATTTTGGCCAATCTTAATTTAAATTCAAAGCAGAGTGGTGGGTCCTGATCAGAATTAAATTGCTTTTTCAAATGAATGACAGTTGTAATCATTATTTAGTCCTGAAATTGGCTGGTACATTCAGAGAAATTAAGATTTAAAAGAGGTTTCTGTAGAACCACTTCAAGAAATTGAATGTCCTTCTAAAGAAAAAATAAGTGAAGACATTAATGGCAAGATAATGAAATAAATACAAAAATACGGTTCTGATTTGAAATTAATTTGCTTGTTTTAAAAAAGCTGGTTTGCTCTACACACTGTTCTAAATGCATACTGCCTTGAGCTATTTCTGCTTACATAGACTATCACAATAATAGATGAGCAATTCAAATGTTTTTCATTTTATTTTAAGCTAATTTTCAAAATAAGTCATTGTCATGTGCGGGGAAACTGTCAGAAATAAAAAGGCCTGGTCACAGCTACGCTGAAATCTGCACATGAGGGCAAATCTGAAGCCTTGTGTGTGAGAGACTTAACATGTGGAAACACTGAAGATGGAGTAGGTGGCTTAAAAAAAAGGATCTTAATCACTGCTGTGACTTGCTGCTCTGCTCTTCATCCTAATTTACACTATTCTTAACTCAAGGGTGAGCACAAGCACAGGAGGGACTAGCACTTGGATGTCTGTGGATGTTTGGGTACTGTGGATAACTTAGAGCTTGTGCAGTCTTCCCTTGGGAACAATCAAACAGGGGTGCTGATTAATTTCTCTGGTGAATGGATGAATTATCATGGATTTTGTAGGCGACTAGAACCCATTCAGAAACTTGTAAGTGTGGCCCTTGAGCTGTATTTTCTTCACTTGGTTGTCTTCTTGTGTATCCTGAACTCCTGCCCACTTGCTGACTATTGTGTTTAAGGGACAGGAATCTGCCCTTCCATATCACAGCTGCAGTGGGACATAAGGGACTGTTCTCTCCCCTTACAATTTCTATTACATTGACTTGGAAAAATCAGTTTTAACAGATAATCCTAGGGGGCTTATCTTGTGACTCCTCATTAGATGTAACATCCATCTGAAGACCTTGGCTAAGGACTGAGGAGATGTAAGCATTCATGTCTCTGCAGCAATACTTTGAACCATACACTTCAGGATAAGCTGACCACAAGCTGAGGTCTGTTACAGAGGTTGGGAGCAAGGACAGAGCAGTTGCTGGTGTGTAAGGTCAGTTACTTGGTGCACTGAACTTTGTCTGGGGTGGGACAGCATGGCAGCCAGGTGCTGCCCATGTGCTTGCACAACTCAGAGCATGGAAAATGTTGGGAGAACTTTAATGCAAGAGCAAAGGCCTTTGAGAGGTCATGGAAACTGTGTGAGCCCTGCGAAATTTGTTTGGTAACTTCCCTCAGTGTACAGGCTGGTGGCTTTTGGGAGGAAAATGAGGAATGCATTGCGGATGGTATGCTTCAGCCAAGCCATTAACACTCTGCTGCTGTAGGGTGACAAAGATGTGAAACTGCATGGAAACAAACCCAAACTGGAATCTGAAGCTGTGTATAAAGCTCTGGCTGTATATTAAAAAAAAAAAAAAAGCTCAGGCAATAGGGTACTTTCAGTAAAGCAGAAAACCCTTGCTAGCATGAGCAAAGCTTCTGAAACAATCATTTCAATGCACAGTAGGTATGTATGATATGAATCCCACTAGTTTCAAACCACTGTGGGGTTCCCTACAATGAATGACAGATGTTTACACAGCACTTCTGGGGGGCTTAGCAGAGCTTGTTCACTCTGAAGCGTTTCTTCAGGGTTTTATCTTTTTTACCCTGTAGCAGTGCTGTGCTTGCAGACAGTCTGCTCATAGTGTTTACTGACTCCCAGCTTTTCCACTGGCAGCACAAATTCAATCAATTTCATATTAGTTCAGCAACCCACAGCAAAAGTAAAGGCTAATAATATTGGAATATTATAATAGCTCTGTGCATGGGCTTGAAAAATTTGCTGTGGCGGCTCACATGCCATTACCTAAAATCTCAACTTCCATGCGTAGCCTCACCAAGCAGGGTAAAATACCTCTGTCCTAAGAACTTCTTGAAGGCTGTTAGGCAAACATCTGCTAGGAATGGATTTGATGTTGATTTGGCTTTGGGACACACCTTAGGTGACTTAAGCACTTTTCTATGTTTCTTCAGAGGGGAATACAGGAAGGAGGGTTTCTCCTGTCACTTGTTGGTGTTATTGTAAACAGGTTTCTCTCACTTAATTCAGTGTGTGACTTGTGTGGCTGTTTCCAAGCACTGTCATCACTGTGCAGCAAAGAGGAGCCATTTCCTCAACTCCTGGATGTGGGCCAAGAGAGTTGGCCCTCTTTCCTTTCCCAGCACTGAGCCTGGCTTCAATAAAGCATCCTGGAGAAGTGCTGGTCCAGCACAGCCCCTCATCCCTTTCCAGGAGACTGTCCCCACTCTCCAACCTGCTCTGTGCCCACTTGTGAGGGTTGCTGTGGGTGTGGTGGTGAGAGAAGTTGCATTGTCTCTGTCTCTCACTGACCACCTTTTGGCCAGGAAGACAATGACAGAAGTGAGCAGCATTGTAGGCCTCTGCTGCAGGATCCCTCATGGTACATCTGAGGGCTGAAGTGCCCAGCAGATATAGGGGCTGTGGGGCCAGCAGGTACCTCCAGAGCCCTTACCTTGCCCTGGCAGGGGAAGGATGAGGGAGCAGGACAGGGCCATCAGTAACCTGCTAGGCTATTGAACAAAAAGCATAAATTCCCAACTCTTCCCCTGTGCCCTGGCTGAAAGGGCCCATACAGCCAAGCAATCTAATGGCTAAAATCAGTCTTTTAGTGAGGGAGCCTGCTGCCTGGCTACCTGCAGGTGGTTGTTGCCTCGTCTGGTGGCATTGGTGCATCCTGCCTGAGCTGTCTGGGAGAACTGGTTGTGTTTATTTAAAGCTGCTCTTCTCCACAGCACAGCCTTGTCCTGCTAAAGAAGAGGCTAGGTTGCCTGCCTTCATTCCTTGGGCCTTCTGGGAGAGCAGTCGTGGGCTAGGATGATGCATCGTCTATGGCATGCAGCAAACACTGTCTTGATGAGCATGCTTCAGTATGCCTCAGATGGGTGGAGACAGGTTTGTTGGACTCAGAAGGCAATAAGATGTCCTCTAATGTGTGAGTATCCCTTCCTGGAGGAAGGGGCTTTGGGGAGGACAGACTGGGAGCAGAGGAATTGGGAATAATTCTTCACGGGAGGAAGGAAGCAAAAGGTAGAGGTGTCCAGGCTGAAATAAAGTGAGAAACAGGACAAGCAGAAGGCATGTAGGATGTCTGGAGAAACAGCAACTCATTGTCTCTAATCATCTCCCTGCTTGGCACCAGAGCTGTTGGCTCTCCTTCTTTCTCTGCCAGTGCCTTACAGTCAGCCTCCATGCACCCAGGTGAGCCAGAGGGCACATTTAAAAGAAAAGCTCAGATGCTGCTGCCTACAGGCTGTGCTGGCAGGTGTTCACAGGCTGCCTGGTGTGCAGTCCTCTGGGAACTGGCTGCTGCCCTGCTGCTTGAACCATGGGCTTCCTGGAGGTGCCTCATCTGCCAGATGGAATCTGTCCTTGGTGCAGCAGAGCTCTTGAGCTAAGTCTGGAGCAAGCACACACCTTGTGCGGTTTGAAGGTGAAGCTGTCCATACCTAAGGAGCAGGTGGTGAGGTAGTTACTGTTGTGCTGAAGATTACAGCAAGCACAATTCCTTCTGGTCATGTGTTGGTGGGTCACATCAGTGGAATATGAAGACCATAGCATGGCTGCATGTAACTGTGTGGAAGGAAGTGAAAACTGGCATTATAGCTTTTGTGCTTTACTATCACTCCTAGGCAAAACCAGGATGTCAGATGGGGAAGGGACTCATTCAGGTGCTGGCAGATGGTGCTTGCCCTGATGCCCTGAATTTTCTTTAATATGGCTGTGTTCAGTTATGAGCTAAGGCCATATGAAGGCAGCACGGCTGTATTAAGAGTAGTAAGAATGCATTTTACAACTTTTATTGATCTCATTAATTGTAATTGATTTAATATTAACTTTATGCTGGAGCTGTAACTTGTGAGTTTAAAGCTGGAGATAAATGCTGACTCAGACACAACCATGAGCAATACTGACTGCATGGAAACTTTTGTAATAGATCATTAAATATTCAGATGGTGGTGATGAGCAGCTGATTCACCTGCCTGCTTTTATGAATTTGACAATAAGCTAAAGCTATTGTGAAGGGTTTTTTTCCTTAATGAATACTTTAGTGACTTGTGTAATTATTTGAACATTCTAAACTGTAAATTGTATGGCTACAGACTTGTCCTTTCTAGTCATGCAGGAGCTTCACAATATTTTAGTGTTAACTCCCTTGAAACTCCCTCACTCATTTCTGTGCAATTTATTTTCATGTTTTCCATAATGAGTTAATCTATTTTGAATGAAGTGAGTTGCTTGCTGTATGACTGCACTGCAAAAGCTGCTTCCAGTTCCCATATTAGCTGTCTGGCACAGCCCCATGTCCAGTTCCCCAGCACTATTGCTGTTTCAAGCTCAGCTCTGCACAGAAAAAGTGCATAGGTCTCCCCTTGTTGGGATGTAAGAACCCCCTCATAAAAACAAAGACAAACCTGGTGGTTGGTCTCCAAAGGTTTGACACCTTGGTGAATATCTCCCTGTAAAACTGCTATTAAAAGCCTCCCTGAAGTTTTGTGTTTACAACTGCCCAGCCACAGACCAGGCTCCCACCATGCTCAGTGCCTGCAAGGCCCAGAAGGAAGTTGTGCACTATAGATTTTTACATGATTTAAATCTAAGAAAACCTTTCCTATTGATGCTTTCAGGGCAGAGGAGACTCATTCAAAGGTCACTACTTAAAGTGAATCCAGATTCCCGGGTAGGTGATGTATGTGCCGAGTCTTTGTTTTTATTGGAATATGAAGAGAAACTGAAGTAAATGACACAGACCCCGGTGTCCTACCTGCAAGGCATGTGGGATGTTTGGAATATGTAAGCATTTCTGCTAATGATAAGCCATCACTCTAAATGCTGTATGCAGCTGCAGGTGCTTTATTATTCAAGACAAATCATTGCCTTCATTTGTTTCCATCAGAAGCCAACTTAGAGAGCACATCTCTGAGGATGGGAAATGAAATAAGTGACTCTTTCGATGAGAATTATGTATTACTGTAGCTTTGGCATTATCAAGATCTAGTTTATCAGGGTAAGAAAACTGTCTTTTAATACCACTCTGAGATGTATTGAGTTTGGAGGCAGTAGTTGTGAGAAATGTGAAGAAAATGAAGTGATGCAGGGGTAGAAATCTAGAGAACTCTGGCAGCACTTCAGATATTTGAGTAAGATGCTTAACTTTGAAACTAGAAGAATTCTATATTGATCTATAAGATCCATATTTTGCAATCAGTTGCTCAAACTGGCATTTGGTCTGCAAGATCTGCTGGGGTTTATAATGCACAACTCCAGGTCAACAAAGCACAGGCGGCTTGTGCTCAGCTCAGCCTTCAGTTGTGTGCTGAAGTGTTTTGTTCAATCCTGGCCTGCAGTCTGATTTCTAGTTCCCATCTTTACAAGGTACCAAGTGCCTTTAATACCCCAGTGAGTAGCAATTAATGACACTCAGCTACTTCAAATGCTGGGATAAATTGCAGCATCTCCCAAAGGTGGCTATTAGAGCTAATCAGAAAATGTTGTACTTCCTGCAGAAAATGTCAACTTCTTGTTTTTGAAAACCAAAAGCAATCAGAATAAGTTGGATCTCTAAGGAAAGCTCCTCTAAAATAAAGCCACATACTTTTTTTTCATAAATATTTTCCCTGGCCAAAACCCTAGATTTGTCAGAAGTTTTTTAGCCAGGTTTAGTTACTATTACTAATGCTGCCACATACATGATGCAGTAGCAAGGAATTTTAATAGAGGCTCATTCTTTGAGAAGTGCATTTCTCAGACTGACTCTGTGGTTAAGAATATTCTGGCTTGCGAGATTTGGGGGAAGAAGTATTACAAAGCAGAATATCCGTGTTTAAAAAGAATGACACTAAAAACCTCTTGAGGCTTAAAACTTATGACCATCTGTACCACAAGATTTGAGTCAAAGGCGATATTTCAGTGCAAGTGAATCAAATGCAATTTTGCTGAACTTAAAGCAGGTTTAGATGTTTTTTCAGACTTGGCGTGAGTTCAGTTCTGACTTTTTAAACTCATTTAACTTCATAATTTTAACAGACTTCCTCTGTGAATTTGATCTACAGAAGCCAAGTGCAAAAGCAGGTACTGCTGTTGACCACTAACTACTTTTTTGGAAAGTGCTGCAGCTTTCACTTTAATATTAATTTCAACTCTTCTGTTAAGAAATCTCTTTGGCTTATAAAATCCACTTGCTCTTTTATCTCTGATTTATTTCTACTGCTTCCAACTGGACATCTAGAGTATACAATCGTATCATTAATATTTTTAATTCTGGCTCGGTAATTGCTAACAAGTTTTGCCTCTGACATTCCTAGAATGATTAGGCTAAACTTGCAAAAGGTGTAGTTGATAGTAACATTTGTCCTGGGGTTGCTATTTTACAGCATTAAATATTATGCTGAATGTTATGACAAACAAAATTGCCCACTTTAAAAATTAAAATAACCCAAGTATTTACACTGCTTTCTGGAAGCAGTATTTGTAAGGGAGATGAATGTTTCACCATTTTATCGGACTATTTTCTAGGGATGAAATGAGCATCAGAAACTTCTGCCAGTCAGTAAACAAACCCAGAAGCCTCAGATCTCACCTCTGGCTTTTAAACTGAGATCACAACTAACATAAATGGAAAGAGTTTCACTTGTATTCTGTGGGCTGTTTGATACCTGAGGTGGTCTGAATAACTCCCTGAACAATGTAAGCTTGGAAGGTTGATTTTCAACATAAATACCTCCACCAGTGACACTACCTTCACACCAGATCTACTTGGCAGGAAGGCGATAGCTTTAGTCCAAGTTTTTAATGAATATGCTCAAAAACAACACAGAAGCCAGCAGCTCTAAAAAGCAATTGCCAGTAGAGAACAACACCATGAAGTGCTCAAAGAAAGGAGAGCATTAACATGTGAGGCTCCAGCTGATAGCTCCTGGGCAGCCATGCATCCTACATCTCCTTGGCATCTTGGTCAACATTTCTGTGGAATTCATATGCTTTTGTACAAGGTAATTATCAGTCATTTTGGGCACGGCTGGGCCAGCCAGTCTGGTGGTTTGCTGCCAGTGCTGAGTGCTAATCACTTGCTGCCTCCCATCCTCATGTTGGCAGGTGCCAAGGCAGGCTGAATTTGGGTGGAGGACACTGCAGCAGTTCCTTGAACGCAGCGCAGATGGATGCTGCTTTGTATAAACATGGATGTTTATGCAGGGTTATGGCTCTTCCTATTGCTCATCTGCTTCCAGGTGTCCAAATAGCTCTGGGTGTGATCTTTAGTGTCTTCTGGTGGAGGGAATTGTGGAAGGAGAAAGAGGTATGCTTTTAAAGCTCATATTGCTCTATTCAAAAGCTACTGTCTTCCTGCAGATAAATAAAATCACAAACTTAAAGCAAACTCAACTTCTGTCCAGTTAATATATACCGAGAGCTGGCTAAACCATGCAGTGAAATTGAATTCAGTGCTGATCTAGCCTTCTTTCTGCCCCTGTGATCTGTGAGGTGACCCTGATTCCAGCAAAGAGATTGTTCCTAGGGATTTTCTGCTTAAATCTTGTAAATAAAATTCAGCTTGTAAATTGTTTTTTTGCCTATTCACTACTTGTGAGATGTAGCTGTAATATGTTTATTCAGATTAGGCTTGGAAGCAGAAGTATTTCTCATGAATAATGGCTTCATCCAATGTAATGAATACAATGAATGCAGTGGGTTTGGGCTTGGGTTCAAAATGAATGGCATGTAGAAAGCAGCGGTGAGGATTTATTCTACTGTGCATCTCATTTTCTCCATCTCAAGTTATTGTCATATCTTGCACCTACTTAGAGACGGGAACCTGACAGACCTGTAACTTTTCTACTGGCTTTCAAAAATATCTAACTCAAGCTGGAGGATGACTCAGGTTTGGAACAGCTTAATAGCAGTGCCTCTTTTGGGGCAGTCATGTCTCCCCAGTGAGAGGGGTAAATGCATGATACTGAGAAATGTTTTGAGGGATGTCTTAGAATACATAGATTGGTCTAATATGTGAGATGAAAATGGTAACATTGCGAAACAGTTCAAGTAATGCAGACCCCATTTTCAGTTACTTATTTTGGCAAACATTTATCAGCTCGAAGTTTAGCTGTCTGTGGATGTCAGGCAGAAAGGCTAGTGAGAAACACTGTTTTAAGCTCAAAATTGAATTTTCCTCCTATGTAGGTCTAGTGTACCCCTTTGAATTGTGGCAGATATCATGTCCTTAGTGATGTACTTGTCTCACACAATCTACGTGTTCAGATAAATGTTGCAGTGGGATGGGGAAGGAAGTCCCTGGCTGGTGGTGCTCTCTATGTACATTGCAGAGTTTTGGGTGCTGGCTCTAGGTTTACAGTAGAGGGTAGAGGCTTTGCAGGCAAGGGGGGGAGGCCTCTCCTATGAGTAGCTCCCATATAAAAATAACCTTTCCACTGGAATTTGGATCATGCTTTTCATTGATTAACCTATCCCCTTCGTGCTTCTGCATGGGACGTTGAAGGAAAGAGGCTACAGGAGGAAGGATTAGAGGAAGCAGCAGTCATTGTATGAGGTTGAAATACTAGCTATGCACACGGCATCTCTGGTAATAATTCTTTAAGTTGGTTTAGGTTTACAGGAAGAAATGTTCTTAAAATACTGCTGCCCAGCATGCAGGATACAAAACAATTCTGCTTAAAAAACAATTCTCCATAATTCCTGTTGGTCACTTAAAAAAAAAAAAAGCTTGGAAATGGCTGCCTCTTCCTAGATAACTGGTTTCCTGTTCAGAGTAGACAAGCTTGGAAATGAGCAAGACTGTGGTGTTCCTGAGGATTGCTCCCCAGGCAATTTGAAATGGTAGCCCACTTTCTGGATGTACTGAATTCATGAAATTATTGCCTGCAGAGGTGACCAATCTATTAAGTCCCGCCGCATGGGGTATGAGGAGAACTTGCTCCATATTCTGCTATACCAGCTCTCCTATGCTCAGTGCTAGCTATATCTTATTCTTTCAATTTCTCACACTCCTGGGTCTTAACAATTTCTATAAACAAACGGATCTATTCCCAGCATGTACATTACATAAAACTACTGTTTTGTTTTTTCAACAGTAGACTGATATTGCAAATGCAGTGAAATAAAGCATCTCTTTAATGCAAAGAACAGAGCTACTGAAAGTTTCCACGTGTGATAGGAAGGAGTCTAAAGCTCCCTTCCAAAGGCAACATATATTCTTTATTGCTTAGGAAATTACTGCAACTGGAGTAAACCTGATCCTGCTGAGATCAATGGAAGTTTGCTATTGGCTTTGCCAGCAACTCCTTCTTCGCTTTATTTTAAATCTCAGACAAGGCAGGCAGAAGGGCTTGGGATATAACACTGAGTTTTGGGTGTTTTTTAATTTTGCTAGGTAGACTTTGCATTTACTTATGCCATGGCTCAAAAATGTCATGGCAAAGCAGTGTTTCAATCAACAGCTTTAATGATGTATGATTATTCATAGCTTTCTGAAAATGTCATAAGTAGTTCCACTTCACATGATAACATATGCTTTCCAAACAAATACCAGGGAACTATCTTGATTTGCAGTTTCTTACAGTACTGTTTCAGGCTCCTGAGTAAAGGAAAACTATATTTGAGATATGGAGTAAAGAATGAAAGTCAAAGATTAATCACTCAGATGTCTAGTCTTCAGAGCTGTTTTACGGCTTTACGTGAACTACTTCAGCTGGTCTGAGAAATGCTTGTTATGCTGAAGATCTGTACTGGTTTGGTTTTTTTGTATGAAATACAATCTCCCTCCTTAAACATCCCTCTCAATGTAAATGTAAGAGTTCTGGTGGAACCTCGAAATGGGTTTGTATTCTTGGCCTCATGAAAGTCTGTGCCCCTGTGATAACTACTTGCAACATGTGCTGTTCTTCCCAATCTATGGAGGCTGACTCTCTTTGAAGTGGGAGACCTGGGATTTATTTTTTTTAACCAGTGTTTGTGTGGCTTTTTCACCAGGGCAGTGGCATATCAGATCACATTTCTTCACTGCTCCAAGAATTAATGGTGTAAGGGGAGGGCAGAACTGGCATATCCTGTAACTTGCCATGGGGTCAAATAGCACAAGGCAGCTCCAGGCAGAAGAGTATCTTCTGAAGATAGCTTATCTGAAACCAGTGATTCTGGCAGGGATCCCTAGTAGTGGCCATGCTAGGCTCAGAGTAAGACCTCATCTCCACCAACATTCATCCCTGTGTGATTTTTTTGGAGTGACTGAAGAAAGAAGATGGACCTTAACATACAGATTTCTATGCGCATCATGATGTTATCCAGATGAGACAGCTGGTGAAGCCTGTGCTATTGCAAGATAAATCCCCCTGCTAGTTTGCCTGCTGGAGACCTTGCTGTTGATGTTGCTCAGGTGGTTCCAGCTGGACATGACATCCATGATGGCCATTCTACATCCACGTTGCCACTTCATTCTTCTATGGAGTCATATTTCTGTGCCTGGGGAGACGTACAGCTCGGCTAAATACATATTTTCCTAAAACCATCATATTTCAGTAGTAAAAAGGCCATGTCCCTGTGATAACTACTTGCATGATTTAGCAGTCTTTTGAGGGCACAACTCTTACCCATGAGCTTGACACAGACTTGGTGATGACTAACATTCAAAAAGCTGATGCTGGACTAGGTTCCCTGGTCTTTCCAGAGTCCCATTAAATAAGAACTGCAGCAGACCTAATGCAGGTGAAAATACTGTATTAATGTCTACGATAAATGTGGTGTCTAAAGGGAAGTTGGGGTTATCTCTGGCATTGTATGAGTATCTCAAACTATATGCCAGTGATATCAACTATTACTGCTTATACCATGCGAAGGCTTTATAAAACAAACTGTCATCACTGAACCAAAGATTACTCCTGTTGTCTGCTATATATAATAAAGGAGGGTGACAGCAGTCAGACTGCTACAGAATGATAAGTTGAGAGGGAGAAATGCTGTTGAAAATCATCTGTGACAGTGACACTTTAACCCTTTCCCTTTGAAAGATGGCCAGCCAGAGATGGAGACAAGTAGGTGGGAGGAGAGGCAGGACAAGGGGGCTGTGCGGTCACTTCTGAAGTGCTCCATAATTCTGCCTCCGGAGAGCTGAGGATGATGAATTAAATGTCACCCACTGCATGTGCTGTGCAGTCAGCAGTGCCAAAAAGAGTTGCTAAATGATCTAATCGCTCCCAGCAGGCCAAGGGAGCCTCAGCATCAAACCTCACCCTATGCTGAATCAAGAGATCACCTTTACTAAATGTTAAGAGGGATTGGGATTTTTTTCAGGTTGTTATACTTGGAGGATCATCTGTGTGCTTTGCTTCCACTGTAACTTCTTCCCTGGGGAACCGAAACTTGCTGTTTAACAATGATGATGCTGAAATGCTTTTTGTGTAATATAAACACAGAACCAGTCTCACAGCCTTTAAGATAGCTGTGTCATATTACAGACATATTGTTTATATTGAAACCTCAATGTTTGCTGCGCGGGTATCATCCCAGAACAACAGTGCAGAAAGTACCCCTCCTTCTGGCCTGTTCTACTAGAGTAAATTGTAGTAAGATGAGGGGTTTTCCATTGAAAAACCTCTTGCAAGTCCAAGGCAGAGGGAAAAAACCCAATGCCAGCAGCCATATAACCTTCAGTGAGAGCTCATAGGGAAAGCAGTACTGTTAAGGGTGCGTTGGCATTAGGAGAACAGGATTATTTATATGCCAGCTCATTACTCTTTACAATTGTAAAGCAGGGACTGTTAGAAAGCTGTAGGGAGGAAGGCACTGATGTTCGGTATTGCTTATAAATAGGATGGGTACCTGCGTTTGCACCTAGCTCCTGAGAGCCAGCTGTTTCAGCCTGATTAAATGCAAGGGGGTCTCTTATTTTCAGCACAGGCTCCCCTAAGAATTCCTGCCACAACTGCTGTGGTGGATGGGTTAGATGTCAGGATATTAGGCAGATAGATAGGTAAGCCTATCTTCCTACGTAAGTCTGTAGAAAGGTTGTTTCATTGTATTTCACTACATTTCATCTAGAAACTCTGGAAATTCTGTGCTATGGGGGAAAAATCACTATGCAGATCAAGAAACATGAGCATGTTGCTATCATAGGAGGAAAAATATAAATAATTAAATATTGATACTTCTTTCACTGTCCTAATCTCATTAATATAAAGCAATTTCAGAGATGGGGAAGAGCTGATAACAGCATTGGGCTCGTGAGATATTTGTTTTCCATCCATCAGGCAGGTAATTGTGGGAGTTATGACTTTGTTAGGCAGAAATGTACAGCTCTAAAGAACTGATAACTGAGCATCTCTGCTCAGCAGACAATGGAGCAGCATCCAGTAATTGAATACATCAATAAGCTTTCACATCTCGTATAACTTCAGTGCCCTGGACAGGATAGCATTAGACATAATCATATTTTGATCAGGAGAAAATAGAAGTTGGATGAAATAATATCAATTTTATTTACAGGGCAGAGAAGAAGCCATCCAGTCTGTGACAGAAAAATGATTTTTTTATCTGGCTTTGATCTGGCTCTGGGCTTTGATTTGGTGGCAAATGGGTCTATAACTCATTTACACCAGCTGCCAGGCTTTTTCAAAGTACAGAACATTAAGCAGAATCCTGCTTTGAGGAATAAATACACAATCAACATAATAAATGGTGACAAAACAGCCCTGGCTCATTCTTGAGCATTTTAAGTCACTAGAGCCTACGAGGAACACTTGATACCCAGCTCAAAAACTGCATATTGATTTGTGACCCCCTTGGGCCACAGAGCGTCTCTTGTATAAGGTCTTAGAATAAAAATAAGGGGGTTGGTATGGGGTAGGGTGGCTTTTATTTTTTTTTCTTTTAATTCTTTTTTTGCGGTGTGTTGCGAGAGGAGGAAAGACTGGGGGAAAACCTGTAGGGGAGGGCAAAAGAAGGCTTGTTTATGCTCTGGCAGAACAGGCTGCTTTTCAGTGACATTGGCAGCCCGCGTGGTCTGGTTGGGACTGTCAAAGGAGCCAGGCGGTGCAGGGCAGCGCAGGGAGGAAGCCGATGGTGCCTACGTTAAAATGGGATTAGAGCTGGCACAGAGCAAGACAAAAGCTTTCTGCTTGCATAAAGCCTCGAGTGTTTTGTTTCCTGGCATGGGAAGGACAGCAAAGGAGCAAGGTCTGAAACCTTGCCAAAGCCTGGTGCTTTTGGGGAGCTGTGCCTGCTTCCTACTGGGGTGCAGTGATGTGTTGGTTGCAGCAAGCTTTGAAGCCCTTGTGTCCATGTAGTGATGGAGCTGGGGCATTGGGTCTTCAAGCTGCAGGTTGGCTGGAAAGCTGGCTTTTAAGCCCAGGAAATCACCTAGGCAGCCCTTTTAGCGTGGCTTTCCACCAGTCTTCTGAGAAGTGCATTTTATTTTCAAAATGCTTAGTCTGCCTATAAAGATGCACTTAAGAGCTGTATTGTGTGCTTCTGTGGGGATAAAACGAGTGTCCTCAGCAGAGCTGGTCATGATGCTGCTTTGCAGGGCTGACAGATATGCAGGCATAGCAAATCCTGTGTTGTCTGCTGGGGATGGATGGGGCTGGTGTTTGGCTGAGAGCATTGAAGGCTTGAGCAGTGGTTTTCAGGCTGGAAGATAAACACTTACTGGGGCTTCTGGGGCTGTCAGTGGATTTGTTTACTATGCAAGGGTTCATGGCAACGCTTTCTTCATGAATCTTAGGATATCCTGAATTTAGCAATGGGGTCTTGCGGGAGAAAACAGCTGAAAGATAGGTTGGGCTGGAGGTCAATAAGGCCCACTCTTAATTGGAGGATGAATATCCCCAATAAGAAGTGTTTAGGTGAAACAATAGGCTTTTGTGGTTTCTGGTCAAGACAGCCGAAAAAGTTATATCTGTATATCCAAGCACAGGTTGTACCCTTAAGTCAGAGCACTTTCTTTAAGGCTCACGTGTAGGAAAAGATGAAGACTTGTGGCCTGTGTTGTGTAGTCTGACCAGAGGATTCTCCTAAAACAAATGTACTTCAATACAGGCAATCACCTTAATGAGGTAAATCCAACATTATGATTTTGTTCTTCCACATTAGAGTTACAGTCCTGGTTTTGTTCTGTTTGAGATGTGGATCATTGTGTTATGAGGCATACTGTTTGCCTTGGCAGGTTCTAGGGAAGGAATAGTTCGATTACTTGAGCTGGTTTGGACAGGTAATATTAGTTTCTGTGAAATCTTTTGCACAGTTCCTGATTTCTTTCAATAGGGAGCTCTGTTTGAATTAGCTGGAGAGAGACAAATCAGGATTTATATTTGAGAGTGATAATGGAAATTCTTCATCAGAGTGTTTTAGGGCTGAACATTTGTGAACAGGTTTAAGCCTTTTATTGCTATGAGTTAGCATTCTACATGATGAGCTCTGGAAGAGAAGTTCGCTGTCGCTCCAGCCAGCTGACTGCTTCGGGGAGAAGGCTGATCCATAGGAGGCTAGAAGGCGAAATAAAAACGTGTGACAGAGGGGAGGACAGCCACTTCTATAGTGAGGTTTCTTGACTTTTTTTGGCTAGATTCTGATCTTCTGTTATGCACAGAGTGGCAAATGAAGTTTTCAGCATCTCAAATACCATGTTATTAATAAAAACTCAAACAGATGAAATACTTTGAATCCATTGATCATGTCTAAGGTATAGTTACTGGTGGTGGTAGACATTTCAATATAAGGACAATTACAGCAAAGGTGTGGCACATTCCTGCTTAAAATTCAATGTTTTAACTACTGTAAACTCCTTGGGTGGGTGATATTGTGAAACAATCAGATCTTTACAAGCGCAGTGAGTGTGACTTCTGAGTCTTATTGGCAGCTATGTATTTTAACTATACAAGCTCAGAAACAATGTGCTATTGAGTTCAATACCAAGTGTTTGTCAAGGTATTTTAATACAGTACAAAGTCTTTCCCTTTTTGACATGTAGTCAGAATGTTAGACAATGGAAATCTTGGCTCAGAACCAGGCACACACCAGGGCTTCTAGATTCATTCATTATCTCTACTACAACTTTGCTGTGATCAATAAAAACTCCCAATGCAGTATGCTCACTTCTTACATTCAAAAGGTGAATATATGGCAAAATGGTTCTACCAGGCTTTCTACCTGTCAGGATGTCCTTTCTTCTCATTAATCTGCACAACAGATTAATTGGCTTCAGAATATCCTGGGGACAAAAAGGAATGTCAGCTGTGTTATCACATGCTAGGCAAGGGATAGCTCCTTGATTTATGAAAAGCTTTGTGTTTCAGCTCCCGTAGTCCAGCTCACTCTGCTGCTAATGTGATGTTGCTGAATTCTGGTTCACAGAAGGGAAAGACTTCATTTTGGCCATAAAATAAGTCATTCGTATTACTTCCAGTGAAATGTGGGGCTTTATTTTTTTTATTCCTAAATTACCTGTCACAATATGCGTTTCAGATTTAGAAAAAAGTCAGGTTTTCTTGGTGCTGTAAACCAGCAGATACGAAGCACTCCATGCAGGGCAATGAAAAGCCAGTCTAGGCTGCCAAAACTGCACAGGTAAGTCAGCTGTATCCCTGCCTGCCCTGTTGGGATGTTTCTCTTTGCCACCATGGTTTCTAGCAGCCAGAGAGGTGCTCTGTGCGATGGGACTTCAGGTTAAGTGTTGGTTAAGATATAAATCTGCATTGGAGGGAACAGGTCATGAAGACTGCTGCTTCACTTGCTGAGCAGGGAGTAATTTTAATTTGGGTAAAACAGCAAGTAATGTTGCTGGAGTCTGAGGCATGAACAGGGGAGGTTGTCTGAGTCTTAGACATGCTGCCTGATCTCCTTTGAGTCCTCAGCCAAGTAACACAGCAGCTCGTGACTGAGCCAGACACATGTATGCCAATCCCAGAAGTGCTGCAGGGACTTAGTGTTCATCTACAGAGTATCTTAGAGCTTGTAATAGTCAAGATTAAATAACATCAATTTAAGGCAAATAATCCCTATGAATAAAATTCGCTTTACGCTTCACAGGCTTTTTTCCCCCCTATGTATGTGTTTTAATGGAAAAAAAAAAAAAAACAGGTTGTGTGGTTTAGAAGCTGGATAATTACTTAGAAGCTCAGGTAATTATAAAAATTTCAGACTATTTTTATAATTTTATGAACTTGCTTTCTGGACTGTTCATATGCAGAGTTTAAAATGGCTTGAAATTAAATGTTAAAATAAGATATTAAACCAGGAAATAAATCTTACCAATGGTGGTATTCATACGGTATTGAAACTGATTAGGAAATCAGCTGTGGATGTAATTAATAGTTGCAATAGGTACATTAATACTTGTTTCATAGTAAGCATTACATGGATGTTTTTCTCACATCTCTAGCAATGTCTTATCAAGACACCAGCCCTTATCCTTGTTCTAGGTAGTCCAGTACATAAATCAATGAAACTTTTGAAACTAATTTTGGCTGGAGTGATCATAATACTGCAGGCCAGTGATAAGTCCTGCTTTAGAGATTTATTCTGTTAGATTAATTCCATGTTATTGATTTGTCCGTAGTTGGTATGAGTTTTCCTGATGAAGTGAATAAGCTTGAACAAACTGGGTGGTGGTTTCTTAGTTTGGGGCACTTTAATCTTATTTGTCTACACTAGATAATGGAAGTATATCTAAAAGACTTACTCAATTGAACTATTTTGTCTAAAAATGCTTCAGATTGGAGGGTAAGATGTTATTGTCTTCCACCAACTTCCTCTGTCACTAAAGGGTTTGGTTTTGTAAACTAAAGACTACAAAGATACTTGTAAATAAAAATCTACTTGTAATGTTTTAGTACTACCTTTATTCTTTCCAACAACTGCTTTGTTTTGGCTTTATCCTTCTATTTATTTCAGGACCTATCAAAGTCATGCTTCTTTTTATCCTTGTTGACTGCAGAAAAAAGAAATCAAAAATCCAGACTCTTGCTTTAGCAGAAAGTAGACCAAAGCCCTTTATTTGGAAAGAAAAAACCTCACAGACTTTGATCCAATGTAATAACTTGAGACGAACTTTGAAAGACAACTATACACAAAGGTGAAGATCATCACTTCTCTTGATACAGTAAACTTAAATGACCAACTCAGGGAAGGCCCACCTGATGAGACTCAAAGGGCAGGTGCTCTGCTTTCCCTAAGTGAGGGATTTTGCTTAGGAAAATCAGGATATGATCCTGAGAGGAAATGTTGCCAAGGGTTTTAGAAGCTACTAAATTTTTGTGGGGTATTTCCCATAGGAAAAACTAAAGTACAGAAGTGTATATATTTGCAGAAGAAAAATGTGTAGATGTTTTATCTTCCTTATTGGTTGGACTTGATGATCTTAGAGGTATCTTCCAACCTAAAGGATTCAATGATTATAAAATTGTGGTACTTGAACAGGTCAAGTGAATGCAGGACACAAATGCAGGAGTTATCAGAGGTGTTGTTTTTGCTAGACATGTCATAAATGTTAGCCTTCATCAAAGACAAGTCAGTTCCCCTGTGTAAAATACTACTAAACTTATGTCTTGTATCACTTCAGAGGCAAAAGTGCTTTTCTACTCCATTTAGTGTGTAGACTGGCTTTCTGAGGCATGAATAGTGTAATGTGATTCTAGTCCAACTAGTTGGGCACAAAAGTGCATGCTCACACACTTAAAGTAAGCACCTATCTTTAATTATACTTTCTGAGACCTGGAACAGGAAAATAAAGCATTAAACCATTTTGACCCTAATCTTAATTGTTCTCAATGAGTACCACCTGTCAATTCTAGCAGAAAATGTACTCAATATAATAGCATGCAAACCAAGTGTTACATAGCTCTTCTTCAACAGCTAGCTCCAAATGATTAATCTTTCTACAATGAACATCCAGCAAATATTGCTACAGAAGGTGGCTTTTGTTTTTAGAACATATTTTTTGTCTTGTGTGAGAAATGAGTTCTCCATACATAAACAGTCCACAAATTATGCTTGTGCATAAGTCAGGAATGAGAAGTTGTCTGATTGTAATGGTGAGAAGCCTGTTTACTGGGACTGAAATATTTTGCTGTTTACGTAAAAGGGAATTGTTAAGGATGTCTGTGGAGACAGAATTGCATTCTCCTCCCTCTAAAGTGGTTCTCACTATGTAGCTCTTTACCCAGAGGCTTGGAGTAAAATATCTTTATTACATGCTTGTGACTTGATAACATCTAGAAGCTTGTGTGCTAGGTAGGTCGCCTACCTCTGAATGCTAAAAGCAGGGCTCAGTTTCCACTTGCAAGAGCATTTTGGCCAGAGGTAAATTGCTTCAGACATGTCTTATTCCTTCATAGTCAAGGGTGAAACCTTATGGAGAAATTGGACTTTCCCTAAGTGTATTGTATACAAGATCATTTCTTTAAGAGGAGAGTTTTGTGGTGTAAAAATATTTTTCTTGGTCTCTATTGTCCTAGTTTGAAAGGCTGAGTAGAGAAAAAGGCAAATGGCGAAAGGAGGGTAATAGAAGTGGAACAGCAGACAAGGGGGTGGGGGGATACAGAGTACAACATGAGGGGAAGCCTAGAATGGGACGACTTAAGCTGTACTAACTTACGTACTCATATAGCACTGATTACATTGAGACTTAGGTGTTGATTTCTGGGATCTTGCAGTTTTAGTCTGGTTTGAAGTTGCTTTTTAAGCAGTGAATTTTCAATGGAGAGTAAACAGCTCTTCCACTGCCTGTCAGACCATGTCGCTGCTTAGGGGATGAAACCAAGAATTCTTCTGGTAAATATACTTAGATTTTTACATCAGTGTTCAGAATTCATTCCCAAATTTATGCTGTTTATGTAAGCAGCTTTTAGACAATGTTTATGGACAGCAGCAGCATATGCAGTTCTGTGAAAGGTACCTTATTTTGATACCAATCAAGGCAAATTTCATGTTATGAATCACCTTTTTGATGTTTTTTTTTCTACCACTGAAGCTGTGGAAGAAGTTCCTTCCTGGTATACTGAGCTGACAATGCAGCTTGTTCTTTGTTGATCTGTGTCCTAATGGCAAATTTTGTAAAGGATTTCACACTTTCTTACCACTTCTTCAAAATGTTCAGTAACAAATTTGTAGTGTATGTTGTCAACATTTACTCTTAGGCCAATGAAAAATCTTGTCCATAACTTAAAGGGTGTTTACTGGATTCTTTTAATTAACATATTTCCTGCAGGGGAATATTTTATACACTAACATGTGAGTCAAGGGGAGATTCAGTCTTTGTAGACATCAGCTATTTCCCCCTTTATTTTCTTCATAGATTTTTCCAAGGAAAAGATACTGAATCTACATTGCCACTTACTCCCTGTTGTCCCAGCCTATCTACCTTTAGAAGGCTGAATGCACACAATTTATTTTTTTGTTCATAAGAAGCAGTTACAGGCTGTACCAGTCAATCTATGCCTTCATTCTGAAAATAAAAATGAAGGAATCAGTTCCAAGTAAACTCATAACTGTGATCCTTTTGATTGGGATGTTTGAGGTCAGCTAATCCCCTCTTTCTGGATTTAACCCCAGAAACTGCCACGTGATGCTAGGGCAAGATATTTACATTCTACTCATTGCGTAGGCTCAAAAGATGCATGACTTATGTTGTCCTTGTTTGACACCTAAACTTTAAAAAATAATCTATAGTTGGCTTCATCTTGGAAACCTAAGAGAACTGCAATCTCTTAATCCTGGATTAAGCATCTTTCATATCCCTAGGAATACATCATCCCATGTTAACACTGCAGCTGAGAACATTGTGAACTTGCCCCTGAGGGATAACTTGGTGCTTTGCCTACTCACGCTATTGTCCAAAACTGCAGACAAATGTCCCCTTCCTGAAGCAGCCTTGTGAGTGTTGGCAAACTTGAGCTCTCATGATGTCTGTGGCTTGCAAGACCTTCTGCATTGGCCTCACTGAGTGTTTGTGTTAGGCTGTGGAACTGACCTTTAGCAGTCCTGTGATGAGCACCTGTGATATTTTTAATACCCATTGAGACAGACAATGACCTGGCAGAGGAAAGTTCTGCAGAAAGGTGCTGTCCCATCTTAGGTTTGTCCCATTGTGTGCCCAGCTGCCTTAGGGCGGATGCAAAAACTAAGATGCTTTGTTTGGGAATGGGCACAGCGAGGTCAGCTGCTTGGGTGCAGGTCTCACAGCTGCCACAAGCCAGGAACAGCTTCTTCTGTGAGAAGTCAGAGGGGAAACCACAGAAGAAAAATGTCTGTTTCTCCTTAAAATCAATGTAATGTAGTAGTGGTTTGTCCTGTCAGCAATTAAAAAATGTATAATAATCCTTTTACTTTAAAGCCAGCTGTAACATTTATGAATTGTTCCTTGAGTTTAAATTTTCCTGCTCTGCAATATTCTTCATGTCCTACATAGCAGTGTTCTCTGGTGCCTGAATCGATATTTTCTTAGTGATCAAGTGCTTTTGCTATGAAAAGGCTTTTAGTGCTGTTATGAAGCAGTCAATAACGGACTGACCTTTCAAAACTCTCAGGCCTTTACTCCGGCCACTTTGAAAAAGTGAATCTGTAATCTGCTTGTGTTTCTTGATGACTGTTTTAAAGGGTATGGAAACAGATCCCATGTGTGGTGGAGCCTCTCATTGCAAACTGCTAGGTTTGGTTTGTTACGTGGCTGTCTTATGCAGAAGCCAACTATCAGCATAGGTGGAGGAAGACCAGCAAAGCAATGCTCCTTTTGCAGGCACAGCATTTTATTTTGAAAACTCAATTTTCTGAGAAGTTGCAAAAGATGATAGCCATCCCTATCTGGTTATGCCTGAAGAGTTCTTTAAGGTGTTAAGTATTTCCATTTACACATGCTGTTGGTGGTGCGTCACAGCAGGTGTAGAAAGGGGGATGAATGCCTAGGCTGACCTTCTACAGGGCAGCCTTGGCTGGTTTGAGAGAAATCTCTTCTCTACATGTGGATGGGAAGAACTCAGCCCCTTGGGAGGAAGGAAAGGAGGTGCTGCTTCTGGAAGTGGGATGGATCTACAGAGGAAGGGCCTTTTTTTGCATGCATGCATCTGGAGATAAGGACAGCTTTCCTAGGCTCTTAATTTGTATTTTGCTCTGATTAGGCATACAAGCTTGACAGGCCCAAACTTTGTTTCTGTTGAGCAAATTATCTGCAAGCATTGCAACTACCCAGTGCAAAGACATTAGCAATGCTTCTGATTGTGCTGGCAGATCCCTCTGACAGCTCTTTGTGTTCTTCCTTCTGTAGTAGCTCTTCTACTTGCCCTTACCTACCTTGTCCCACAAAGGGACTCTCAGTTCATGTCTCCTGTTTGCAACCTTGGTTTTGCTGTTGGTTTACAGTCTCATTAAATGAAAAACTGTATTAAATGCTTCAGATATAGGTAAATGTTAAGAAGGACAGGGAGAGAATCCTACCCGTTTGTTGGACCTTTCTTAGCAGGAAAAGCTTGCCAGCCTTCCCAGCAAAGGCAGAGCTGTGTAAAGAGGTCCCTGCCCTGAGATCTTTGAAACCTTTGGCTTTGTGTCCTCTGTACTTCTGCAGGGCTTTGAGAACTGGATAGTTCTCATCATGGGCAGCAGCTATGTTTCCTAACCAAGTATTTCTTGATGGCTGTCTTAAAATATGACTTCTGTAAGGGGTCTTGCATAAATAAGGGTAACTTTTCTTGCCAGTGAAATACTGATTTACTGATTCTGAAAACATCACGCTTGAAAACAGCTTATTTCAGTAATATTTCACAGTGGCAGGTACACAAGTAAAAAGGAATCATCACATTAGATAGCAATAGGTATTTTATTGCTCATGCCTCCTGTAAAAACAGACTCCTGTTTTGCTTAGCTTAGGAAGAGGTATCTCCTTGCAGAGAGCCTATTGATTAATGGTCTTCTATCCTGCAAGTTACAAGTAGTGACTTTGCTGTATTGGCTGGATTTGCTTTCAGGATATAATTAGAGAAAATAAAACATTACTGGAGACATTAGTGAAGTAATGGTGTTTTCCACTGTCCTTTCAAACCTGCAATAATTGATACCTCATTATTAGATTATTATGAAAGATGGACTAGAGTGAATTGCAACTAAACCTACAGCAACTTCAACCAACACACTAGTTTAACGGTTCATAAACCATCTGTTTAATTATCTTAACATGACAGGTAATAAATACAGTGTGGCTCATTCCTATCAAAGGTGATCCCATATAAGCTTGCTTGGATGAGAGGGTCTCTGGCTACTTTTGAAGTCATCCCTTCTGGTTTTTTTTTTTGTGTGTGTGTGAACGGCTGGATATAATATGAAGATCTTAAATGGGGTGGATGTTTCCAGATCATACTGAGAAGTTATTGGCATTCAAAATCAATGTACTTCTGCTTCTGTTTCGTAAGTTCCAGTCAAAACTTAATATCTGATTTACCTGTATAAATCTCTGAAAGGCAGAATTACAAGAGTCAGGAGAGACATCTTTAAAGGGCTTCCTGTGGTGACTGTTGCTAGGGAAACCTTCATATTGCACTGGGCTTTTGAAATGCTGGGAGCATCTGAGATGCACAGCTGAATCTCATATGTTCAGGCCAAAATTAAAGATGACAGGTAAGGGGGTATAAGTCATAGCATGTCCCAGTTATGGAGAAATAACAGATTGGAGCTGGATGCAAAAAATACATGGGGATTCATAGTTTGAAATGCTAGGTGATTTATGCTCCTGAAATTCTTAGTTTAAGTGGAGAAAAGCTGCCCAAATTTACCAGATGATGTATCGACCTAGACATGAGTGACTAGCTGGGGGTCATATCAACATCTGGGTAAGAAGGGAATTAAGTGCAAATTAGTGTGTATTATTAATGTTGTAATGGGATTATGCAACAGAATTGAGGAAGATTCTGAAAGTGGGGCAATTAGCACAGATGCTACCAGTGATGTAATTGGCCAAGGGCTGATGATTCAATACTTGAATTGGTCTGTCTTTCCTCCTCCTCTCGTTTATCTACTTATCTTAGACATGCATATTGTGCATCCTTCCTCTGTGGAGCATGCGCACAAGCAAGTCAGAACAGTTCCAGAAAGAGGGCTTCTGCAGCTGCCTAGGGAGAACAAGAGCATTTAGTTGGGCAAAGCACTTGTGCTTGTCTGAGGGTGCATCTAGTCTCATATTTACAAGAAATCATTTTAAAAATAGCATTAGTTGCTTAACAAGAAATAAAAAATCTACTTCCATATCCTCTCCCCACATATGGTCTGCACATAAACTCTAAGCAGAAGTTTGTGCTGAGTTTAAAAAAAAAAAAAAATAAAATTCTGCAGATAGGGGAGGGAGCAGTTACATCTGCTTTGAAAACCTGATTGGAAGGTGGCTGTCAGAATCTTTTCTTAAAGGAAAAAAAAAACAACTTGATGTGTACTTCTAAATGTGGCATGATCCATGAGACAGGGACAGAAATACTGTTTCCAGAGTGGCTGTTTATTGATCATTGGGAAGTTTCATCATCATGGAGAGATATAAATAACACCTCTTCAACAGTGATGTCAATTTGGATTCTTCAGAAAGTGCTTTCTGCCCATTGATTCCCCCTGAAATATCTAAAGTGCATTGTCATGTGCAAAACACACCACTAGAGCCTACTTATTTGAGTCCTGAGTTGCTAAGCACGTGTTGCTACTCAAAAGGATAAGTGGTGATAAAAGCTATCTTAAAACATGGTAACTAATTGTGCTTTTCTTTTGTTTCACTTTTTGTCGTTTCACATAGGCACCAAAATAAAACAACAGCTGAAAATTGTGACAAACTGTGAAATACATTTACTCTACAAAAATGTTGAAATGCGTGTAATATGAATATAAATTTCCAGGGCTTGCTAAATAAATTATTATAGATGTGTTGTAGGATGTAGCAATAGATTTGGGGTTCTGTGCAGGCAAAAGGATGATTATCTCTAAGATGTAGAACAAACTATTTGTATGTGTAACTGGCTGATTTTGTGCTCATGCAAATCAGGCCCTAAATCACTGTGTTTTGTGTGTATAGTGACTTAAAGCTTGGGCTTTTGTCTTTTTACAGAAGGACAGATTGCATTTTCTTTCACACCAGTGCAAGCAAACTAATATTTTTGACTTCTAGGAGTATTGCATTTTTTGCCTGTCAGCATTCTTCTGCAATGGTATTTCTCCTTGAGAAAAGCTAGAAGTTGAGAGACTGATCTGGCTATGGAAAAAAATTGCCTAAGCCACCTGGTCTTTTTTCATAACTGTGTCTTCAGCCATCTGATGCTTTTAATAGGTAAAGCTGTAAAATCTGCAGCACGTCTATCCTACAGGAACTTCCCTCACTATGAACAAGTTCTCATTCAAAACAATGAAAACAAACCTGTTTTTCCTATGGGGGGGAAAAATGAGCAGATATTGTTTTGAGGGAAGAAAAGAAGTAACATGGTGGTGGTTGCCTCCCAAACAGAATAGAAGTGATCTTCAGCTTTTTGGGATTCAGTTTCCTTCTGTGCAAAGGGGAGCCACCTGGAGCCTACACCTTGGAGCAACTCAAACACCTTACAAAAGGGATGCAGATTTTGGTAGCAAAATCTGGCAGTGATTTCACATGGATGTTCCTGTAAGATGATCTGAACGTTTCCCTAAATGTTTCTTTACAATTACTCTTCTCATAAAACCCTAGTTAGGTCTCCTCCCACTTGAACAGAAAACCAGCTTCAGGGATGCTGGAAATCAGACCAGGATTGACAGCACTGTGGGTCTTTGCTGTGAGAATCAGCCATTGACTCAGACTTGACCATCAATGAAAAAATGTCTGTTGACTTCATAAGAACTGGGTGGGCCAAAACCACCAAATTCTTGGTTCCAGCTGGGGCACAGAGCTATGCTTTGATTAAGGGAAAACACTAGCAACTGGACCATCAAGGATCCAGCCTTTTTGTTTGTTTGTTCTGGAATTAAAGAAACAACCAATACAGCATGTAACTTGTCCTGAGAACTTACTAGCTAGTTATCCACCTTATTAACAGCAAGAATGAAATAAAGCTCAATTTAATTCTGCATAGTTTATTCAAAGCTAATAAATGAGCAAGCAAAGATTGCTGTATTTATACATATTTTATAGCTTTTGATAAAAAAGAACTAACCATTTAAGTTTAATTGCATCCAAATAAATATTTCCCATGGCTACTGAATAATACAACATTGTTTTTGTTCTACCATGTTCAAAAACAAAGGCATTTCATAGTAGCTTGGGAGGTAAGATGTAAAAGCTTTTATTTATATGTACGGGGGGCATGGGGGGGGAGGAAAGTAATTACAATCTGGTATTTCAGATGAGGCTGGCTAAGCCTCAGATACTTGGAGATAAAATATGGTTTAAATGAGAACATTAGGCAAAGACTTGAAAGAGTTAACATGCCTGCCTCTGCAGTAACTGCATTAAGACTTTGCAACTAGAGGCAGTTATGATTTTTTTTGTATTGATAGCTTGTACTGTGAAGGATGAGATTCCCTGAGGACTTGCTGTATACAGTGTTAGTATGAGGCTCTACACTGCTTGGCCCTCTTGGGAGCAGCAATTGTTGCTAACAAGGCATCAAGAAGAGAAACACTGAAAATTGGGTTACATGTACGCGCTTCTCAGAATACAGAAAAACAAACAGGATATTAGAAATTTGTATGATTGTTATGAACCTCTTTGTCTTGGGACATAGAGGCATACTTAAGTTGCTTCCTTATGCTGTTTGGAACACAAGTATCTGAATGCTAAAGCTGTTTTTACAAGGCCTACTGGTAATAAGGTAATATTTTTTTAAGCAGGATGGAGAATGTGGGAGAACTCTTGCCAATGAGCTTGCTTATGCAGGTGGTCTTTTTTGGAAAAGTTTTTAAAATATTAAGATGGACCATTGAACTACTGGAGCCTGTTTGTCAGCATGAACAGTTTGTTTTATGGTGGCACCTGAAACTCCAGCTGTAGGGAAATGCAGTAGGTGAGACAGTTATGGTATACATTTGCTGGGAACTGTAAGTAAAAACTAGGGAGAGAAAATGGGGGGGATGCAGAACCACTATCAAAAGTTGCTATTCTTTACAGAAAACATCTGCTTTGGGTTGGTCTGTTGAGATGGAACCAGGCTTTATTCATATAACCTATTGCCCCAAAACAGTATGTAAATTATACTCTTACAGAATGACTACTAAATAAAAGGTGAGGGAAAATTGTACTTTCAAAGTCTGAAGTGAGTCCTATAGCACTATAAATAATATTCACTAAAAATTGACATTTAAGTGTTAGAGAAACTCTAGAAGTACAACTGTTTAATCAAAAATAGTTTGTGTACATTTGTCAAACTATTGATCAGTAAAATAATTATTACAAAAAGGTAGAAGAAATGCAGAGAAAAATGCTGCAGATGTTTTATTTTTCTGCAAAAGTATGCAAAATATGTACTGGGCAGCTAACAGCCTGTGTTGTGAATGCTGACATTACCATCAGCCGGTAAACCTTAGCCCCACTGAAGTCAGTGCATTTAATAATAGGAGATGACTTTGTTTCAGTGTCTTCTGTGGCTGTGTGTTTTTTCCCCTTACAGTACATTTAAAGACAATTAAGAATAAGTATGCTATTACTGTGATTCCAACTCTGGACGGAAAATATCAGGTCTGTACCAATTTACCAGAAAAGCAGCTCTTCACACATCTCCCAGAAGGCTCATGGCACTCCAGAGTATTTCTGTCCAAAAAACATCGGTTATTTTCCAATAATGTACAAAGATGTAGGAGGACAGTGCTTGGGAGAGCTATCCCCAATGTACATAATTAAACTCCATTTCAGTCAGAACAGTTGAGTAAGTGTGGAGCTTAAGATTCAAACAAATATGGATGTACTCAGTAAAACATCTGTGACATTGAGGAAGTAGACTTGCAACTAACAAGTTTTCAGATAATTGCATGCTGCTTTTAATGTTAAGTAACACTGTCTTCCTTGCCTATCCATTGCAATGGCAGTTCCTTGAATTCACTGCCTCACCTGGTGCATGCT
Organism: Nettapus auritus; assembly: GCA_011076525.1. Taxonomy (NCBI): domain Eukaryota; kingdom Metazoa; phylum Chordata; class Aves; order Anseriformes; family Anatidae; genus Nettapus; species Nettapus auritus. The sequence continues at coordinate 6,660,638 of CM021778.1, forward strand.
GAGCCAAATTTCTGTAAATCCACTGCTTCTGGATGGCTCCAGGTGAGGGTGAGCTTGGGCTGTGTAGTCTTAAGAAGGCAGAAGTGGCTCTTGGACTAATCTGCACAATGATATGCAATGAAGTAAGCCCTGCTGCACCAGTGTAATTGCGTGGATTTCAATGGATGCCCAGCTTACATTGGTTTTCGATTTCCTCTGAATCTGAGTCTCTTGAAATTCTGGTCACTACAATAATTTTGTAAACAACAGGGGGTAGCTTCCTTAGACAGAAGATTATGGTCTGATAAGCTGTCTAGCAATTTAAAGATTGCCATGGTTCAGTCCCCTTGCCTATTAAAATAAAAAGAGGACTTTGTTTTCGATTTAGGACTTCTAATTCACATTAGGTGCACTTTTCTGAGTTGGTGGCTTCTTGAAGAGGGGAAAGTTGCAGTACCACCTCCAGCCTTTTGAGTAGCTACCCTTACCTTTTAACAGGTGCAAAAGGGTCAAAATCAGAACCCTCAGATTCAAATGCTGCTAGAACTTAGCCAGAAGTATTAAATTTTCCACAGGATAGCAGTCCCTTCCCATGTCAGATCTTTCATAGAAACCAGAAAGAATAACAAGACAGTTCTAGAGAAACAGCTCTCACCAGCCACAGGAGATACTTTACGTCTTCAGTGGTTGCCAGTTCTTTGCGGATTCCTGAATTCACTAAAATATAGAAATTAGCATTAAAAAATTACAGAACCTAAGAATCATGCCTCTGTGAAACGACAGGTAGACATTGTGACTGTTGCTCATCACCAGCAGTATCTTTGGTGACACTGATTCTTATTTTAGAGGTAAAATGGAAGGTACAGGATTATAAACAGTGGTGGTTTCCTTCCTTTGGTCTGTCATCTGGTTTGTAGGCCATGTTACTATGTCCAGGCTCAGGGCAGAGTACATAAACTTGATTTCCTATAGGAACCTTGGTCACCTGAAAGGTTTCCAAGTTGCTTAGAGATGTAGAAATTACTGTTTTGAAGAACAAATTGAAAAACTGATTTCTATTGGTATAGTTAAGGACATTGGTATTTAATATCTGCCAGTCTTCATGTTATCTCATAAGCTTCAGAAAAGGAGTCCCTAAACAGGTTTCCCTAAACAGTATCTATATTTTTTAATTTAAATGACAGACCTGAAGAGGATTTCAAACAATGAAAGCTTTATGTAGCCAACTACTGCCAGTATTTCTTTTATAGTTGTACCTTGTCTGTTGGTCTCCTTATCTCCACAGCCCAACAGCATTCCACACTTGTTGCTCTGGGGTATGTTTCCATTCTCCTGTTTTCCAGGCAGAGATCTTTCATTGTGTGTGTTCCCTGAATCCAGCTAAGACCAGCTGCAGATCTTTGAGATGTATCAGAGGTACAGTTCAGTGCAGCTTGATCTGTAGTATTTGCCAGGAGTATTCTTCAAGTGCTACGGTCCGTATCCTGACGAGTTGATGTTGGATTAACTCCATGTACTGAAATACCAAACAGTATGTTCACAAAGAATACTCATAAATTACTACAGGTACATTTAAGCATCATGCCTATTTTTCTGATTAACCGCATGTCTCTACTTTAGACTGATATGCTTGTTTTAATTCTTTCATCTCCTTTGCTACTGAGAATTAGGACGCTTTGTGCCATTTTCTTCTGTATGCCAGTGGTGACCTTTGGCCCAGATCGGCTCAGCTCTGTTGCTGACAGGAGCTGGCACTCAGATGGGCTATGTAACCCCACGGATCTGAAGGCACCGTAATATCCCAGCTGAAGTAGGAATTTCAGTAATGTCTGAAACAGCACTGCTGTGTGAAAACACAGCCTAGTTAGAGCTACTGGATCCCTCTGGGAGTCTTCAGAAAGTGCTTCAGCAAGAGTGCTTGCAGAGCAGTCCAGAAGTAGGCTGAAGGTATGAGCAAAAAGGTAACTGGAGCTGCGGGTGCTAGGCCTGCTCTCTTCTGGTGTATGAGCACACAGTGTTTAGTTTTCTGTTAATAGGATGTTCTTTGACTTAGGAATATGAATTCTATTTGATTTCAATGGGAAGAAACGTTCTCAGAGGCAACATAATGCTTTTTCAGTACGTTTGGTAAGGAGGCCCAGATCTGCTCCTGACTATTTAAATTTTGAATTTAAACTGTAAAAGGGCCCTCTTGAATGTCACCCACTTACATGTTCCTTCAGCCTCTGGTCCTTTAATTTTCCATGTAGTAATTGCACCAAGGCTTCTTGACATCAGGACTCTTGTGGAATATTTTGGCTTTTCATGAAGCACTTCTGTATGACAGATATGAGACTTTGATCTTCAGATGCCAATGCTCTGGTTCAGATTCAGATTATCATGAATAAAATTTTTTGGATCTTACCTGAATACTGAGCACAGTGAAAAGCCCAGCTCTTCCAACAACAACTAGGCTTCCTACCAGGAAGGTGAAGTTGGTTTATATGGGTGATTTTTGAAACGTATAAGGCAGAGTCTGATTTCAGCTATGGTACTCTGCTGTACCTGCTAAGTTGACTACTTGGCTTACAATTTTGTGTATTCAGTGCATACATTTAGAAATTATGAAAATAGTGTCCCCTGTGTCCCTGGTTCTCTGCTTCAACAGTGACCTGGGAGGACAGGAGCAAGGACAGACCTTGAGGGAGTTACCAGAAAGACCTTTTGGGCCTTTCAATGGTGGATCCCTATTGAGTTTACTCTGGTTCACAGAACCTAGCAAAACAAACCAAAAACTGAGATTTTTGGGAAGTCTGAAGGGATGATGGCTATGGGCCAGCAAAATGTAGATCTTAATTGACTTCAGTGAGACTGCTAGATTGTTTGAAGTTAAAAAAGGGAACTTACCAATTGCAGACATGAAAGCTTTGAGCTTGCTCTGTTTCCAGGGGAGCTAACTGGGCTTTTTTGGTCCCTGTCTGTGTGCTTTGTGTCCAGCTGGAAATTCCTACAGCTGCAGGCCTGCTGTACTCCACAGCAGACTGCTACAATATGCATCTTTTTCTGCATGTACAAATACAAAACAAGATGATAACAGTGAAGTCATTTTCATGTGTGACCTAATACAGCTTCCACTGAGGCACTTTCCTCTCTCACATGGTATGAGCTCCTAATGAGACATTAATGAGACATTAATTGCTTATGCAAATTTATAGCAGACAATGAGAATTGTATCAAGAGTTTAAGGGCCATATAACTGCTCTGGATGTTCACATAATTGCCATTAACATTTATTGGAGTTGCATGGAGATCAGTCTGGTATCATCAAAAGTTACAAAACAAACCACTGAATACTATTAGGCCGACTTGTAGCCATGTATTGTTCTTATAAGCTCTTTTTATACCGGTTGCTAACCAGTCATCCAGTGCTAAAATGCTCCAGATGGCAATGGAAGGAGTTTAAAATACAGAAGAATTATTTCACTGAATGTCAGGAATGTGGAACTTTATCCCACATGATTATAAATAAAATACAGGGGCCAAATATTTTAACCTCTTGGAAACCTCTGGAGTGTTTTAAACTATGCTGGTAAAGTAAATATAAGGAAAGGTACTGAAGTTGTATTTCTAAAAGTAACTCATGGAGATGTTGAAATTAATGTGGTGACTGAAGTTCAGAGTCTACTGATGAACTATGAGAATGGTGACTAAAACTCCGACCAACCAGCTATTTGATACATGCTGGTAGCTACAAGGTTATCTCAGTTGTCTGCATTAATAACATCTCTGCTCTCATTTCCATCTCTTGCTGCTCCCACGTCACTTTTAACACATTTCTTGCAGCCTACTTCCCATGCAGCTCAGTGCATCTTTGTCTAGAAGAGCAGCATTGCCTTTGCTTGGAGCTTGTTTCTGCTGTGACAGACAATCCATGTTCATTCCCTGCTGAGAAGCCTCATTTGGCTTGTTTAATGCCAGATCTTTTTAGGGTGAGCACTGGGAGTCCTTTTCCCTGCTCCACTGAGTACTAACCCAGTGTATATATCCCTGTCTGGAAATGCTAGGGTTGATAAATTTGGCAAGTAAGGCACAAACTCATGTATTTATGAATGCCCGTGTGTTATAAGCAAGCCTCTGGCCATCTGGGGGATTTTGCAGTTGTCACAGGATCATTATAATGGTAGAAAACTGAACTTCAGGAGGTGACAGTGTGCTGCTCCCCTGATGCTTGTTATCAGCACAGGGTGACTGGCACATTGTGCTCACTCAACTGCAGACAGGGCACTTGCAAACCTCACTAACTTGTATTAACTGCTACAGCCAGTTCAGTTGACTTTAAATTGTTTTGTCTGACTTCCAGTTTCCAGTTAGGCCTTATGATGTTGTAATTCCAAGAACAAATGTGTCACTGAGAGCCTGAGATGTGCACGAGGTCAATTAAAATGACCTGCAGTGCTAGGGGAGTTAAACAGAAGGTTTAGCAAATATGTGAGATAATAAGCTATAATTGTCTGCAAATACTAAATGTTGTCAGTTAAATTACTGGAGCAGGTGGAATTCTGAGTGAAGGAAAGTGCTTGGCAGCACAATCAAAACATCTCACCTATAGTGGTGCTTTTGGAACAGCAAAATAAGGGATTTGCCTGTTTCAGTGCAGTTGAGAGTTCTTAGAGCAAGGAGATATGGCCATTAACTGTTATTTTCTTAGTAACAGCATCCCAGTGTCAAGCAAAATGCTTACCTTAGTTGCATTCAAAGCACTAGAAATCAGAAGTTAAGACCATCAAATGGGCTCTCACTGCATTCAGGTAGTAATATATGGCAATTCTTGCAATCCTAGCGTGTACTTGGTATGTTAAATGAGGTGCAATAGAAACAGCAAAAAATGTCTGAGGAAATACGGTACCCTACATGGTACAAGCTGGGTAGCATCAAACAAAGGAAGGGTGAGAAGTTATGATATAGCAAATGAGTTTTCTGTGGCATTAAGGCAGGAGAATATTTTTGACCTAGTAAACGTATGTTCAATTAACAGCAACTCTGAAAGCGCTGAACTTTCTGGTCTATAATATTTTTTGAAGAGCAACTGGTGAAGCTGTAAAGGCTTTGGACTGATATTCAAGGGAGAAGCCTTCCTCATTTTCAGAAAATATTTTCATTACTCTTTTCTCTGGTACCAGAAATTAATGAGAAAGAAATACTGACCTGTTTCTGACCTGTTTGGTAGCCCCAAAGTATGTTCTGTCACCAGAACATGGGATGCTTTCAGCCTGTATTTTCCTAGTTTTAAGTGAGGAAAGCTGGCAGGACAAGGAACTGTTGAAATTCCTCAGCACAATGAAACAATCCTTTCTCTTGGTAACCAGCTGAGATGTCTTTCCTATCTAATGCAGTTACACAGAATGATGGGAGGAAAGTAAATTGGAGAGTTAAAAAAAAAAAAAAAAAAAAAAAGTTTAGCGTTTACTCAAAGGAGAACATTGCAGCAAGTTTAGTAATGACAAAGCAGCCCTACAAGGTGCCAGCTCCAGAGGAGCTGCACAGTAGAGTTCTATTAAAAGGAGAAGAAAAATGAAGGTTTTGTCCTGAATCTATGAAAACTCATTAATCAGGGAGAGGATTAAGTGAAACAGCTCACAAACAAACATGTAAGTCCTTAGAACAAGACATAGCCATCGAAGGTAACTAATTTCAAAGGCTTCATCTATTCAGTCCTAGGGTTACCTTGATGCCGTACAAGCAAGCTGCCTCCCTGCTGTTTAATCACTTAAATTTTACATCAGAAACGACAGCTCCGGGCAGGGAGGAGATGAACGAGATTTCTTTAAAAGATCAGTGTTTTAACTTTCCTCTTGCTCTGATGCTGTGGATCACTCTGCATCCAACCTTTGAACCTGGGCAGGCAGCAAGGTGTGGTAGGAGCATGGGCATGAAGGAACCGAGTGTCAGCTTCTACCTTTCCCCTTCCTATTTCCAACCCAAAGTGTTCTTCCCATGCTCCCAAGATCAGGTGCCTTTGTAATGTGGCTTTCCTTGCTATGGGCCATCGTTTGCAGGTTCTGCAGGGGCACTTTGATTTTTTGTGGTGACTCCACATTCTGTCTCCAGACAGAGGGGGGTGTAGGGGGAAGAGAAAAACATCCGGAGTGAAATGGAGAGGGGGAGGCACATCTCCTGCATTTAATTGGTTTCCTGCTCTGCATCCCAAAGTGCACAAATACACACCCTGCTTCTGAAGAAACAAATGTTTGATTAGCATGCAAACAACTTTCTATCTTTTCATTCCATGCACTGCTATCCCCCCATTTCCATCCATATCTGCATAAAGCACTGTGGTGTATGAACAGAATCATATGTGCTGCTTTACAGACAAATGTTAAGCTCTCCTGAGCCAGAGGAGCAGAGGAAGGGGTTGCACCTCATGAGGTTTTACAGCGTGAGTGGGCTCAAGGGAGAAAACAGATGGAGGGCAAGGGAGCTTGAAGCTTGCTCTAGTTTCCCATTCCTGTGGTTAGTTTTTACTGATGAATGTTGTACCTATAAGAAAAGAAATCACAGTCCAGATGTGTTCTTTTCCCATCCTGGCAAGAGGAGCATCTTCCTCTCCTTCTTGTCCTTCCAACGTGTCATATGCATGTCAGTAAAACATTTTTCCTCTCATCAGGTGTCAGTCTCCCCAGAATCCTGACACTCTTTGTTGGCACCCGCTCTGTCCAAAGTGCATCCCTCCATTCAGTGGCAGTCTCCTAGCAGCTCTGCCCACTGTTGTGGTTGGCAGTGCTGTATGTTAGAGCAACACAGAGCCACCTGCAAGTCAACTACAGCTTCTTCATCCTGCAGCTTCCTGTCTGTTTTATACCTATTACAAGGCTCAGGAAATTGATTTAATTTACTCTTTGGGCAGATAAGCATTCCATTAGTGCTTACTCTGACCTTTGCACACAGCGAGGTATTTGCTTTTCCTAATTCTAGCATCATTAGCAGCACAAGTTTTGAAATCTTCTTACACCAAAAAGCAGTAATGGTTATCTGCTATGCTTGCTTAATGAGTCATAAAATGAAATGGCAGATGATTTGTTCTGCATACAATCAATCCAATAGTTAAGTAATGGCCAAGACTGCTGAAAAGGGACAATAAATCTGGTAACCTAGACAACATCTCGAAGTATTGGCTTTACTAATCACAATCAATTAGACTTTTTTCCTGAAGTTTAAGAAAGAAAAAGAAACTTTTGGCTCTTTTTGCTTCTTTTGTGAAGTTTCAATAACAATTAGACCTGTCTCTGTCATTCAAGGGGATGCTTGCAGCATTGATCGTTGTTTATTTTAATCATGCTAAAAGGGTTAAGCCAAAGACTCAGAGCATGTAGCAAAGAGCTGAGTGCAGCAGAGTGCTTTTATCCCACTAATGAAAAGAAATTGTTGAACAAGATTAGGTGCAAGTAGGCACTCGAGTCTGTTTTCCTGATTTGTGTGCAGTCGTAGTTCATGCAGGCATTAAAGATCAAAGTGGGAAAAACTAAATCAGCTTGGCAAACTGTTATGAGTAATAAAACGCAGTATTCCTAATATTGATTCCATAGTTTTTACAAGCTTCATTCACAGGACAGAATCCAATCATTACAGGCATTGTACAAGTGCAGCTGTTGGACCTAGCAGGTTCCTGCTGCCAAAAGCTAAATGTCCTGAGCATGTACGTGAACTGTTTCTGTAGCAAATGTGTGCTGAACTGGATGTTGGTGCAACTGGCTTTTGTTGGGCTGGCTCATGGAATATAGTACTCTTGGGAGTGGGTGTCGGGACACTGAGCAGAGTGTGCAAGCACCAAATTGGTATTTCAGCAGTCAACTCTTAGAACAAAGGCTACAGTAGAAGCAAATGTGTTTACCACAGACATGGGAACTTGAGTATGCCGTGTTCCTGGCTGAGAAGAAAGTTTGTGAGGCCCTCTGCCATAATCCCATAAGTTGCCTTTTCAAAACTATTAAAATGTGCATATCTGCAAGGCTGGTGGGAATTTATTAAGTAGATGAATACATAAATAAACAGCTGGATGCAGACAAAATGGGTTCCTCTTGTCTGGCAATGCTTTATTGCTGCTTTTATTTTAACTGATTGAATTTAACAAATCTGTTGTATACCCATACATAAATGACAACTTGATTCAGGCTTTAATTGTGCGTGTTTCACTAGCTGTGTAAATATTTTAAGGTTTAAAATTACATTTTTCATAACTGTCAGAATTAGATTCAAGTGTTGCTCAATATTACAGCAACAGGATATATAAAGGAAAACTAATAGACTCCGTTCTCTGGAGAAGAGCAGTTGCTGGGAAGGCAGATAGTTATTTCTGAGAAATGATTTTTAATAAACACCGTAGGAAATATTGCTGTGTATTTCAAGCCTGCACCTCCCTTATGCTATACATTATTTTATTCTTCTAAAATTTCTGTGTTCCTTCTGGTCTCCAGTCCTGCATCCGTGTTTATTTAAAGGCCTCTATCACATTGGTCTTTCAGCCTGTGCCTTCTCTACGAGCAGCTTTTAAACCTTGTTCCCAATCAGTGTGCAATACTCCAGAGGAAACCTGCCACGCTATTTCTTCCCATTTCTCCGCTTTTCAGCCCACGTGTGACTTCTGTTCATTTACTGAACGAGTCTTGCACTCTTGGAGGCAGTTGGGTGTGCAGCATGCAAATTGTACAAGTTGGATTTGCTTGAACTAAACCAACCAAATGTCAAACTTGTCTTGTCATGCCTTCGTGTTGAAATGTGAAATTAAGGCAAATGGTGTTTTGCAGGAAGTTGCCACTTCATCATGTCTTCGGGGTAGGTAAGTACTGGCTGCTTTCTTCTGACCTTAGGCCTTCCTGAGGTGTTAGGTTAGCTCCCAAGCAGCCTATTTCATGTGTGACCTTGACCAAAGCACTTAGTTTTTTCAATAATTCATTTTCATATCTGCACAATGTGCTTCCTGCTTCAGCCAGGATACTCTGTAAGGAATTCTCACCACTTTCAACTATCATTGACCTTCCCCGAGTCATGTCAGACCAATCTCTCATTCTGGGGGTTTGTTTCAGCAATAAACAGTACAGTTTCATGAATTACTTTCGCTCTATACCCAAAGCTAGTAATGTGAGCATACTTGAGGAATGGGCAAAAGGGCATCAAGAAATAGCTAAGACTGGGAACTCGATGGCAGTGTTGTAAACTCGTGGGTTGACGCTTAGTTGGTGTAAGTTACTAAAAGGATCTTTTGGTTACTAGAATGAATATTAGAATAACACTGTAGGGTGTTTTTTTTCCCAGGAGCAACTAATAAGAATAATTACATTTATAGTTTTCATCAACATCTTCATTAATCAATTTCTGCTCTTTCGGATTCATCCCATGTGTGCAAACTGGAAGTTTCACTATGTTGAGTGCTGTATTTATAAGGTGGGGGGATTCTTCTTAGCCTTGATAATGAGCCAGCCTTTTAAAGCTATCTAAACGCATGACTGAGATGGGAACAAAGAATCTAATGACTTGTCAATGAATGCTGCAAATACAAGACAGGCTAAGGAACAGCTTGGTCATGGCCTGTTTTTACACAGACATTTAAGCTCCATTTGAAATATAAAAGCAAGTTCATGTGGAATTGAAATCTCAATGCGTTCATTTCTTGTGTGCTTGTGTATCTGTTAAAAGCTTCAGTAAATTCTTCAATGTGTTTGCTGTTTAAGAGCTGGAGTTGCTCTTGAGCACTCCTTTGTCAGCTGCAAAAGCATTAAAAGTTCACGTGCACTGAAACTGTTCAATTTTTACTACCACCTAAATCTAATTTGTTCTGATTTAAACCCCCCTAAAACCAGGTCAAGACTGAAAAACAGATCAATATATTGAAACACACATAGAGCTGTTTGTGGATGTAACCATTCAAGAATGCTTGTTCCAGTGCACCTCTATCACTGGGCAGATGTTCTTGTGAAATAAAAAATGAGCGCATGTTCATGCTACACAAATGACACTGGATGTCTTTTGAGGGGAGATCCATCAAGATGTTAGGCTTTGAATGCAAGATATTCTGCACTTCTATTTTAAGGGAAGGATTATGCTTAGCTGTCAGTTCTATAATCTCACTTATGGGTTGTATAGAGGTTTATTCTTGACACAGCACACAGCAGAAGTTGAAATTGTAGGACGGGTGGTGGATGCTTGTTTTTCATGTTTCACACTCACATGCTTTTTATGAACTTAAATTTTGTTATGCCTTTAAAATATTCTATGCAAATATTCTCCAGGAGACCTAGAAAAATATTTCAGTTAAGATCTGCATAAGTAACTTTCAAAAAAGGTCACTAGGATCTGCTTCTGTGTCTGGCCTTCTGAACTGGTCTCCTCCCTTCCTTTTTCACTGGCTGAGGGCTGGTGAAGTTTTCTACCTAACAGTTTTTATGGCGGATTTGAAGTTCTGTTTTTCTTAGATATTTCTCATTTTAAACAACTTTCAGTTGGAATAAGAACTTTTTTTGGAGACTTAATTATGGCAGGTGCTTTCAGGAGCCAGAAAGATGATGATCCTTCTTAGAAGGATGTGGATCGCTGAACTTTGAATAACACTTAAAGTGGGGTTTGGTTTCACATCTCCAGGGTGTGAAGTCCTTTGTTTATACTACAAAACCATAAAGCTCACGCAGAGCCTGCTGCAGACATGGGATGATATCTGCTTATTCTGTCTTTGGGTTGGAGTGGGAAGCTGGAGGTGTAGAGGACCTTGTGGGAATAACAATATTGGGAAGAGGCCTGGACTTGTCACTTCTGCTTAGAGTTTGGACGGCTGAGCTGTGTTCAGTGCAAGGCTGGTGGTCAGCCACAGCTGAAGTGCTAGGTGTGTGCTTGGATATAGCAATGCCTGCAGGAGCAGGATGAAGGCTGACAGTGGCGTGGGAAAACAGCACAGGCTGTTTTTTGGAAAGCACGGGGTGCTGTGGTGCAATTAATGTTTTCTCACTCTAATGTATGCAAAGGGTTTGCCAAAGAGGAAGATCTGAGCTATTGGCTCCTGTTCAGAAGTGGCTTTTCAATTTCTCTTGCTCTTCATATGAAGTCTCTGTTTTTTCCAGTACTACAAGTCATTGCGTGTCCTGCATCCCCTGCTGAAATTCTTCCAGCGGCTGCTCCACCTATGCTCCAGCACGTTAGTGCTATTGCTGAGCTTCACTGCCATGTGCCTTCCTTCCTGTACCAGCGGGAGCTGGATTCCTCCGTGCCATTGCATGTTTGCCATGTGTAGGTAGCAAAAAGACAAGACAACCTGCAGACCTGCTTGCTGTCTTTCAAGAGAAATCTGAGATGCAGTCAAATGTGGCAAAGATCCTTTCTTTGCGGACCTTTGATTCTTCAGATCCAACTCCTCATCCCCCTTCTAAGGAACTTGCAACATAACCATCTTAGTGTTTAAATCTCCTACTTCTGTCTTTATTTTCATGTTTACCTTGAATTATGAAGGCAGTGTTAGGGATTAAACTATTCCTGTCCTTACTGACCTGGTTTGCTGGGTCTGTGTGCTTCTGAACTTGCCTTGCTGGATTTACTCAGGCACTTCTTGGATAAATCACTTTGCAATCTGAATTTGCATAGTGGATGTGAAACATAAGTCTCCTGTAAAAGAAAGATCAAGAAGTTTGTCACAAGCCCAACTATTGCATGCTTTAAAAGGCTATAAAGCTGCTAGGTATGTGATAAATGCTAGGAGAAACACTGGCTTCACTGCGGTGTGAGGGGAAATTCTTTCCCAGAGGAATTTTATAGGGTTCCCAAAGCTATGCAGTGACTTTCCAGCAAAGATTATTGCAAAATGTTTGTGTTGGGATCAAATTGTGTTTTTTCAGCTGGGAATCTATCTTGTAATGTTGGACTGCAACCAGCCCCCAGAACTGACACTGTCTACAGCTACTTTGTGTCTCAGGAGTTGTAAGCAATCCTTATACTTTCCTTTGTTCCTCTTTAATGGTTTTGTTTTGCTCAGGAGACCGTCCTACACCCCACAAAAAAAAAAATGGGGACAGGGAGCTATAAACTGCTTGGGAGGCTCCTGGTTGGAGGTCTCTTCTGGTGAGTAAAGACCTTACCATGGTTGGAGTACAGAAGCAAAAGCCTCCACAATTTCTTTCAAAATACTCTTTTGGAATAGCTAAGGATAAAAGTGCCCTTTGACTCCGGGATTCCCCTTCAGGGTGCCTGGAGCTGGTTCTAGCCTGTAGATACAAAAAGGATGCTTCAGCTTACAGAGGAAGTGGAGTTCTGCTTTGGGTTATTGAGAGTCTGAAGTTGAAAATCATAAATCATGGGGCTGCTCCATCAAGATGGAGTGAATAAGCTTCCTTTCTGGTGAATTCCAGTGAATTTTTCAGTGAGAAAGCTGAGAGGCAGTATCTAGGCAGCTGCTTTTGAAATGCAACCACAGACATGCAGGAGATGACTTTTTGTGGCTCACATGGCAGTCGGGCCTCAGGATGAGGCAGAGAAGGCCAAAGGAGCAAAAGCAACTTGAATATTCAAATATTTGGATGAGCAAAAAGGTTTCCGTGTTCAAGGGAAATGGGAAGTTAAAGTGTAGTCTTTGTGCTGACAATACACGCTTCAGTAAAACATCAATAATATTTATGCCTGATTACTTTTCCCATAGTAATTTTCATAAAATTGTTGATAAAGTCAATATACTGTTTTGACTGAGCATCACTGGGGATAGCGTGCTCTCATTATTCCCTTTTCAGTGTAGACAGAGCTCAAAGTATGGATATGCAGATTTTTAATGCAGCAATGAAATGGTAGAATGGAGCTATTGTTCAGCTATCACAAAATTTAGCAGACCCTAATAATGTGAATTATGCCTCGCAGCCACTTTGTTTTACTTTTTTCCCACAATTTTTTTTAAAGGCCTGTCCAGTACCAACTCCTACTTCATACCAGCTAGACATAGGGAAGCATTCCTATGAAAAATTGTGTCCAGCAGGCTAAAGCTTTGCTTTGCAAATCTAATCTTTAAAGCCACCTTTGCTATAGGATAAATGCCCTGTGCTATACGCAGTATGTGGTGGTATGCAGGTGTAAAGCAAGGGAGGCTGCCCTAAATAAATGAGTGGCAGTGCTTTGCCTTCCTGTAGCCCCTCCAGCAGTTGGCTTGGGGCCCACCAGCACAGTCTAGAGCAGCCCCTGGGCTGCCCTAACCTGCAGCAGGTGATGAGTAGGAGCGTGTGAACAGTGCTCTTGCCTCCTGCCTAATCGGTTTTGTTTTAAAGGCTTGGTAACTAACATGGGAAGGAGCTGGAAGGAGATCTGTTCCATTATAGTGTTCCCTTCCCGAGGAACAAGAAACTCTTGGGGGCTTTTAATAAGGAATTTGGTTGCTTAAAAATAAAAAATAAATCCTTTCCTTGGTGAAGGTACAGACAAGGGAAGAAAATGTGGAAAATGTTCTTCAGCTATTTACTGTCATCAATATACAGATTTAAATTACTATGTGTTGTGGAAAATTGTACAACTTTTAAAATCACCTTCATGGAGTACTGCAGTTCTGTCCATCTCACAATGCCCCATATGGACTTGCCAGGACAAAATCTGAGCAAGATTCATACTTTTTGCCTTTTTCCTTTGCAGCTGCTGGAATTTGGGACCAGCAGCTCATCCACTGTCTGGATCTGACTGCCCAGCTCCCCGGTACCTCAGAAAGCTGGGGTTTTGGTTATTGGTCCAGGCTTTCCTGTCTGGAGGTTGTGGGAAAGAGCTGTGCTGAACCTCTGCTTCCCTCCGGAGGATCCTGAAACAGCAGTGCAGCATCTCTGTTCTCCATTCAGGCCAAAGCAATGCAGGGAAGCATCAGCCCTCACTCTTTGTTGTAAGACACATATCAATAAGAAGGAGGACAGTTAACAGAGCTGAATTCCTGACTTCAATGATTTTGTCAGAGTAAATATCTAGCAATTCATATAAATACATTTCAGATGCTTTTTTTCCAGGACAGATATTGCATCTCCCCACATATATGAAGTATCTGCTTTCAAAAGCTTAAGTTCTAATAACAAATAAATTAAAATACAACTACAAAAAAGCCACATGTCAATTGTACAGCTTTTACAAAACTTTGGGAAAATAAAGCCTTCTCTAATATAACAAAAGTAATGTTACATCAGCAGATCTCATGGATGATTACTGTGGCTCTTAGTGACAAGGGTTAACCAATTTAGTAAGCCGGGTCTGCCAGAGCTTTGCAGAATAAGTCTTTCAGCCCCTTAGGACTAAGTGCTTCACTCAGATTCTGGGAACTCAAAAGACTGATTTTGTTTGCCTTTTGATTAAAAGAACAGGATTTGGACATGAAAATCCAATTAGATGATCACTGGGGGTGGGAGGGAGGGAGAGAAAGAAATGAATGGCATACAAATCTCCTGCAAACAGACCTCATTCTGAAATCTGGACTACATCTCCACTAGCTTTCAATTAATTGTAAAACAGCTGTTCTCTGCCTGTGCACCGGAACAAAAAAAATCCACAAAGTTTTAGGATTACCAGGTGATAACACTGAATGCTCACAAAAAGAAAACTTGAAACCATTGAAAATAAATAACAAGAGTCTTAAAAAGTGAGAGAGAGCAATATTTTATCTTCACTATTTCTTGCAGTTTAAGTGTCTTGAACGGTCTTATGTTGCTTTACTATCAATGTGCCTTACGGCAAAGGCCATCTGTCTGTCATTCACAGAATGAGATGGTACCGTTTGCAGAACCATAAACCACAGTGGGAGCTGATCCAAAAAGCAGATGATAAAAGTCAAAGTATAATGATCCAAACACTTTCTAAGTGAAAGAATATTCAAAGCAGCTGTTTTCCTCTATTATTTGAGATGATTATACTGTCATAACAGCAGAATATGAACTTTTTGTGTGTCTGTTTCACCTGTTTATAGAGTGCTATCCAACTGCAGGAATGCCAGATGCGTTGTGCCAAGAACGATAGTGAATAAGAGTCTGCGTGAACCTGGAGACTGCTCTGTGCAGAGCAATGGACAGTCTAGTCCATCCGAGAGCTAGCAAAGGCTTGGGGGACATGTCTTGAAAGAGGAAAAGCTTGCTACAGACTCTTATGACCGTCCTGACTTCAGAACTTCCTTCTAAGCTCCAGCTACGTGGTGCGATCTTGATGTGAAGTATGCTGGCTCTTTTTCTCCAGCAGAATTTGTTTTGATGTTTCTCTGCAAATTCTTCTTTGCAGAACACCTCTTTGAAAACATCCAGCCTCTTCAGTCTAATGAGGTCTTGTGGCAATCAGTTTGTGGACTTGCAACAGCAATACAATAATTGCTACTCTACAGCCATTGTCTAGATTTAGTGAGAAATGGAAAAAGATGCTTTGATTTCACTGAGATCTTCATGACTATGAAAAAAAAAAAAAAAGACTTGTAGAATTTCAGGGCATATTTTACAGTGATGGTTCTAAAGACAGCTGAAATACAGTTTTAGTAAATGAAAGACAATAGACATGAGAAGAATAGCTGCAATTTTTGATACATCTGTTTAGGGTATAAATCAAGTAGAAGTTTCCAGGAGTGAGACTTGAACAATGCTATCTATTGCTCAATTGAAGTCTACAGTTTTACCCTAATTTCCTTTTGAGAACCAGGTTTTAGGAAAATAGCTGTTTCTCTTTAAGTGTCTTTAAAACTTTCTGTGGTTACTGAGTTTGCAACATTATCTCTTATCTGGGGAATGCTAACCATGATAAACAAGGAAATAATCAGGGCCAAATGTGAGTTTTGGCAGTTGTTTTGGATTTTCAACATTTGGTACATTAGGGATGTGCACAGATCAAAATCCTGCAGGCTCTATAAACATTGCAGTCCAGAAGCTAATGTGCATTCTGCAGCTTTTTTCCTTTGTGAACATAACCTGATTGCCAGTGATTAGCGGCTGTTATTTTGTCTAGAAACCACTAACTGCAGTTAAAAAAAAGGTAATAAATTCACGTATAGCAAAGTATGTTAACCAGTAATCGTGTTTAAAGGTGGCACTTCTGTTTTGCAGCTCTAACTGAAGTTATTCTGTGCATCCACACAAAGGTGTGTACATGGATAGGGATATGTGTAGGGGAGCCTCAGCTGCCTGGGTCATTCGAGGCGTGTTGCAGCAGTCAGAGCCTGGCACAGGGGTGTTGTCGTGCTGCTCTTTGTGACAATAGGACAGGTCACCAGGGAGCTGCCTGAAAAAATCCGTTTGCTGAAATCAGTGGGTTTGCTTTATCCACTTCGGGAAAAGAGGTGAACACAGCTGGAAAGAACCACGCCAGACAAAACCCGGTTTTAATAGCAGAGGGAAATTCTGCAGTTCTTGGCTCAAGTTGGTAACTTGTTTGGTGTGGCTTGGGGAAGCCCCTGAACTTCTCCATTGTCCTCCTGTATGAGAAGATGATTAAGTGTTATATTACTACTGTTGTGACCTGTATGATACTTGGTGGTGATACTTAAAATCCGGTTTAAGGTAAATTGGGGCAAGTTATGACCGAGATGAAATAGTTGTTTTCTTAGACTTTTCTCCTTTCTTAAATGAGAGGAGTGTAAAACCAAATATAAAAAGTAAATCCTTTCCTAAAGGATAATGCCATCATGAATTGAACTCAGTTTTGTAAATGATGAACTGAAAGTCACTAATGATGAATTACTCCACTGAGAGCACCCTGATTAGGAACTTGGTTTTCCCACATTCATGGGTAGGAGTAAGAGCCAGCTTACCCTGGACTTCTCCTGAGAAGAATACCAGACCCTACAGCTGTCAACATCCTCAGCAGCACCAAGGGAAGGGTGATGTGTGCTCCTTTTCTTTGACTTCTTAGGCAGAATGTGCTCTAAAGAGGAGAAAACTATTACATGGAACAGGTACCTTTGCGCAGGGACCATTGGAACTAGCTTTTTTTATTGTAGTTTGCGTGAGGAGGAGGCTAACTTGCCTACAAGGCCAGCATTATTTTACTAAATCAGCTCTTAATTGATTGTCTTGCACTATTAGGTTTGTTTTTTTCCTGTCATCTCTTATGCAAGTCAATAATCCATCCTGATTTTTAAAAGAATGCAAATCGCTACACTTCTTTTATTTACCAGTCAACTGAAACTCCTACCCTCTACTTATTCCCTTCTATGTGTTTAACTCACAGCTACCCGGCATATATGTCAAAACAGTTTTACTTGAAACAGCAGCAATTAATTGTTATAATTCTACACATTCCAAAAAGCCTAGAAGGTATAAACTGAGACTTGCATTTGCTGCGTGTACGTGATGGATTGGGCTGACATCTTAGCAGTAGAATTAATTGAATCTTTTTCACTCTACAAGGAAAATCTGGATTAAAGGGATACCTTCTGGTTAATACAATGTAATTAGTATTGTGTGTTCCAAGTTGCTATTATTGAGAAGAGTACTCTAGATAACTGGATATGATACTAATACTGGTGAAATGAGCACTGCTACGTCAGTATAATTTCAGCCTACAGAAAAATAACCTGTTGTAAAATAATTCAGGTCAATATTCCACTGATCTATTTTAATATTTTTGCCATTCAAGGTTCATAGGATATTTGGGTAGATGAACTTAGCAGATAAAATGCACTGATAGTGCAGGCTGGGGTTGTACTTGTGAGTATTTGCTGTCATTTAGGCTTATGCATTTCCCATAACGGTACCTGGCTTTTGTATTTGTATAGGTCAATATCTGCTTAAATAACCTGGAAATCTTCTACTGCCTGATCATCCACTGGAGGGATTACGTGTCAGCTCCGGCTGGTCTGAGATAGACCAATAACCAACCTTTACTGATAAAAATGAACAGAAATACAGTAGTGCAGAAAGAATGTCCTGGGCAGGCGGCTTTTTGTGGTCACTGTTAGGGTAGCTCAGAGCTCATGGGATGCCCAGTCAGTTAGATGGTGCCACCAATGCGTGTGGGCCTGGAGGAGTCCCACTGACTGCAGCCAGGAGCTGCGTGCTACCTCTGTGCAGCTACACATGCTGACCTACAGCATGTTCGCCTGAATCCTGGAGATCAAAATTTGATTTCCAGGCTCTAGGAATGTTTTGTAGCCATTCAGTTTGATTTCAGCCAGCTGCCAGAGATGCCAGTTCTGAGAGCATAAGCTCCAGTTGCTGACACTACTGCACGAGTTCATTTTTTGTCTGTAATGGCTGCAACACTGTACACAGGGAAAACACAGATAATGAAAGGTTCCTGTCTTTTGAATTGGCAGTGTATTTAAATAGAAAGCAGAAAATTATTTTTCTCTGCTCTGTGTATTTTCCACGAGATGGTTACATTAGAGTATGCCTTCAGGCTTCGAATGAGATCATGGCTCTGTTGTGCTGCTCTCTGCAGGTGTCCACCCAAGAAATACTTGTTGTTCCTCCCCACCCCTAAAATAGTCACACCAAAAGGACAGGAGGAAAAAATAACTTAGAGATGGGAAAACCTTTCTGCAGTCACGGTAAGGTCAGGAATGGACATCATGGGACAGGTGCTGTTGTGTGCAAGGTGCTGTTGGTGGAAGAGCTGGGGGGAAG
Source organism: Nettapus auritus (assembly GCA_011076525.1). NCBI lineage: Eukaryota > Metazoa > Chordata > Aves > Anseriformes > Anatidae > Nettapus > Nettapus auritus. The sequence goes on from CM021778.1 coordinate 6,679,177, forward strand.
CCGTGAGCCTGGGGAGCATTACCAAGTCTGGCTTGGCTAGCAGCTCCACCTCGTCCTCAGCTCTGCACCAGGATAGATGGCCTGAGCCAACGTTACTTGTAAATTCAGGCTTTCCCCATCCTTAACTGTACTTAGAATTCCTATAACTGCCATTCTCTTCTTGCAAAAGAACACCTGAGCCCTATCTTTGTGTGTTCCCATAACAAACGTGGTAGTTCTAGGAGCTGTGCCCTGAGTTGAGGGTGTTTTGAAGTTTGGAGTCTCACAAGGAACACTGTGGAGGCAAGAACTAAATGGGGGTGTCCCTGTCCATCTAAGCTTGTGAACTGGGTTGGTGCTGAGGTGGTACCGCAGCTCTGGGGCCATCAGTTCTGGAAGTCCTCTTGACCCAGAAGTGATGGAGGGAGCAGTTAGGATCTTGATGTGCGAACACGCTTCTCATACAAATTGCTCAATACAAGTGTGTGTGTATATATATATATATATACACATATCTAGAAAGATTTTCATGGCTAAACAGCATTTTCTGGCAATAAACCATTGATCAGAAAATTCCTGACACAGTCTGGGATTTAGCCTTCCTACGCAGAGTGCCTTGTTCTTCAGTGTGATTCTGGAAAATGCTGAACTACTGCTTCATTTTGTTTTTATAATTTGTCTGTAAACCTGTCCAAAAAATCCTAAACAACAAAAAAAACCAACAAACCAAAACAGCACTATGCTGTTTTCATTTAAATATTTCTTAACTGGGCAGATTTCCCGTAAGTAGAATCCAGTATTATTTTAGGAAAGCAAAACAAATCTATGAGCTAAATAATCTCTCATTTTCTCCTCCATTTATTTTTTTTTAAGTGACTGGGAGAAGTCTTAAATTGTGCACTCTCTCTACAAAAGAAGGGAGTTCAACCATCCAGAGGAGATGTGTTAAGCTGATGGCAATGGATTGCACTGGCATTTGCATAAAATAATTGATGTACATAAATTTTCAGGGTAAAAGTGAAGCCAAAACAAAAAAAATCCAAACTGCTCATTAGACTTTTCTGAGACGCATACTCTGGAATATTGAGGCCATTTATTAGTGAGTCGAGTCTGCGTGCTTTATTTGTATTGAGCTGGGAATGTATGAGCCAGTGTAAAAGAATCTGTTTTCAGAAAGAAAGTTGTTTCCTAGTGTAAGAGTTCAAATCCTGTCACCCTACTGACCAGCAGACATGGTCCAATTAATCTGTTGTGTTTATTCAAGGCTCAGAATGAGTTTTTTTTTAAAAAATGGGGGGAACTTTCTGGCTTCTTTCAACATGTGAACTCTATCTTCCACTCAGATACTCAAAGTAACAGCGGATGTTTAAACAAAGATTTCAACCCCAAATACTCCTTGCCTCTTTGTTTAATTACATGTCTGGAAGGTTACAGCTCTCCAGCAAATCTGGGCTCTGTTTTTATAGGCCTATTGAATTCTCTGCTTGCTTTGACCCTGCAATCTTTCAATTCAATTATTCAGTACAGAATAAACAGAGCACCCACTCACCTCTGAAGCCAATTCCAGCTTGGGTCATGCATTCACCAGGGACTGAGCAGTGAATCAATGTTTTCCTCCTTTTTCTCATTCTGAACTGTGTTATAGCTTGGAGGTTCTTAAACACACGCCCTGATGTCTGGAAGGGGATACTGATCACGGAATTGTTTGCAGTATAAAGCAAGCACCTGGTTTATGGCCTCATCCGATCTCAATATCCTGCCTGCTGTCTTGTGTGCTGGTGGCAGGTTGCAGCTACAGATCTCATTTCGAGCAGAGTTCTGCCCTCATTTTTTGTTTTGCCAACAATTTCTCCAGTCACGGGCAAAATCCCCAACCCTACCATCTTGTTGCCTCAGGATGAAGTAACTTGGGCCTTGACCTGCAGAAATATCCAGAAGCAAATGTCTGGGGGGAGAAATCAGACATCTTTAACCTAAAATCTCTGACAAGAAAAAACATGTTCTGATAGCATCTGTGGTGTTTCTCCTGAGTAGCGGATGGGGGCTCATTCACTTTTAGGACATTAAACTTAAAGGCTACTATCACCTTATGTGTGTGCTTCATGCTCGCAGTTACCTCTAGTTCAATGTAATTTAAGTTCACTAGTCCTCCACGTATTTTTCATCTTTCTTCATTTGCATGGGGTTTATCAAATTATCCTGGCTCTTTTCTGAAGGTTCTTAATAGTTCCGTGAGCCCGGAAACCCTTTTATGTTAAGCACATATCTAGATCTTCATAAATGGTACACGTTTCCTGCTGAGGCCTGAGCAAACTTTCCCAAATACCATCTATTTGCATTTTAATAGCATCTGCACTCTAGGAAGCCTTTGTTTCACTGGTCAAATATGAAAACACTATTTGCAAAATACTAATTCAGTGCCATTTGCCTATCAGGTACTATCCACAGCACATGGAAAGTCAAACCATCATAAACGTTAACAAGAAATAAATATCAACTGAAGAAAAAATATTAGCATATACAAACCTCTCCTTACAAATGCACACACTGACACCTTTAAATAGTTTTACAGTTCTCCACTCTGTGCTTATGTTTGAATTGTAAACATTGTTAAAAGCTGGCTCAATTCTTATAAAGCAGTTTAACACATCACTGTAGCAGCATACATGATTTTTTCCTGAAGTAGGTGAATTTTTTAAAAATCTCCTGGGCAAGTGTTCTCTCCCCAGATTGCCTCACTACCAAATATTTCATAGTTGTGAGTTGATTTTGGTTCCCCTTTTCCCACCCAGAGGAAGACATATGTTCAGTGAAAGATCACCTGGGGAATTGCCCATATCTGATTCATTCTGGAAACATATTAAAAGGGAAGTTCCTCGGTTCTGCAAACATACTTGCCCTGCTACTGCCTATTAGTATCAAGACAGGTGTATTTTTTTGCCTAGACTGCCAAATCGCTATTCCTCAGTGCAGAAAGCCAATGAAATTAAAGGTCTTTCGGCATCTGAAGACAAACCAGGTTTTGCTGATCCAGTCTTTGGTGGAAAAAGTAAAGACTGTATTTGTTTCTTGGAGTATTTCTTGGAGGTTACCTTATTTCAGGCTTATCCAATGAATAAAACAATTTTGTAATCTGAGCAAGAAAAGCAAATGTGGAAGTTAGAAATCCCTTCTGCTTTTCTCTGATCTCATGGCACAAAGCCCTGTGCATTATATATAATTCAGAAGATAAATCAAAACTGTTTTCCACTGTCTCTAATTTGTACAAAAAATATAATTTCTATAGGAAAACACAAGCCTTCCTCTTGCACTCCAATTCCCCAAGCTCAACTCTGCTGTAGGCTACACTCAACCTTGAATCAATAGCTGAAATAGAAAGGTCCTAAAACCCATCAAAGTAACAAGTTATACTTCGCAAAAATGACAAATAACTTTGTCCTAGTAGAACACGGAAACAACTTTACAAGCAAAGCAATAAAAAAAATGCATTGTTATTGCTTGAGTATATTATAACTCTCATTTGAAAAGAATCTGTCTGGTTTGAAATCACTCTGTGCATATGGTACAGAAAGTCTAAAGATGTTTTGTTCTTTATTAATGAAGGATGGAGAAAATGGCATGGAGACTATTTTGTTCCAAGTCCCAGCGTCCTTATGTGTGCCATGCATTAAGTCTTCCCTAATTACACTTTTGTGAATAAAGATTCAAAAGGATACAAGCACCCTATTTCTATAATCATTTTTTTCTTCCCCCACAAATATTCCCTGACGTTTGACACGCTCTATCCCCAGAGATCATCCTTCTGGCAGCTGAATGGAGACAGGAAAAGAATTGTGAAACGAATTGATCTGTTTGCTTGCAAATTTGGAACGAAGATTGGAAAACGCGCATGTCCTGGGGTTTACAAAGTTTGTCTTGCTTAGCCCATTTCTAAATGCCTGATGTTCAGAGGAGCCTGGGACCTGCCAGAGTGTGAATTCAGCCGGTGATGCGTGCTGGGAGGGAAGCTCTCCTCTACCCTTGTGTGAGACAGTGCAGTTCCTCTGTGAGCACAGGCCGATCGCATCACTTTGCTGGGGCTCTGCTGTTCACTCTTCTTGCTTCCCCAGGATATCAGTCCTTCAAGTAGCTTTGACATGATGCAGGTCAGGCCATGTAGTGTAGCCTGAAGTTAAAATTTGGCAAAAAGAAGGCTCTAGAGCATGGTAGTTTGGGTCCCAATTTTAATTCTTAAGCAATTGGGGGGTGCGAAGAGGCCTATTTTAATCTCTAATTTTGTTTCTGCTGTGCAGGCAGCGGAGCTCGGTGCCGGGACAGAAAGCAGAGCGCTGCGCTGGCACGGCTCCAGCTGCGGGGGCTTGGGGCGTTGGATAAACTTCAGCTCGCTCCTACAGGCAGGACCCAGCAGGGCAGTGACAGTGGCAGCGTTATCTGCAGGGAGGCAAAGTCGCTTGTTTTCCAGCTTCACAACTTGCAAATGGAGGATTTGCAGCTGGCTCCAGTGAGCCAAGGGGCAGAAAGGAGGCAGCCGGCTGAGCTCCGTATGGTGGCTCTGTCCATTCCCCCCCTCTGTCAACAAGCTCTTTGGAATTGCTTTGTACAATTTCTGCACCTTTAGGTTTACCACGTAATGCCTGGAAGCTTGTGCTTGTGTTTATAATTCAAGCTATAATGGAAAAGGAAATTAAGGTATTTCTAACTTATCAAAAGAATGAAAATGGCATTCAGAAAGGGGAGGGGAAAGAGTTTTTGCTCTTCAGGGATTTGAGAAAATTAGTCCTGCAATATTTGTTCCTGAAGAAAAGGAATATTAGATACATTAACTTAATTCTTGCGTCCTTTCCTCTTCAGTGTTGTAAATTCTTTGTAGTTGGGGGGGGGGGAGGGAAGGGAGCTATCCAACTCTTAAACTGATACTTTCTCATTTTATGGAATTTTCAAACTGAGCTTTATTCCACAAAACGCTTTCTTTCAATAAGCAAAGCAAGATTCTTATATAAAAATACACGTTGTATAAAAGCAACAAATAACGTGCGACTGACCCTTGTGAAAAACCCTGGTGTATGTGAGAGAGGGGTGCATGTGTATATGTTTGAGATATGTTTTTACATTCTAATTAAGCTAGTAGCCGATGTTTGTAGCTGTAGGCCTTTTTTCAAAATATTATTGGCTAACAAAAATTGAAAATTATCCCCTGAAAAAGATGGAAATTCAGATTCCTGAGGGGTTGGTGGTTAAGCATAGAAACTGGGGAGTGTGGGGATTAAGATTTACTGTTCCTCTTCTTTGTGTTTCCTAGCTCCTAAGTTAATAACATTTTTAGTTTAATATATATGGAATACTGTGTGTGTCCTCACAAGAGTGTGGTGCTGGTGCTCCTGAAGCATCAGGGCTGCTGCTCCGATCCCGGGGAGTTAAATCTGCATGTACAAGGCAGCGGTTATCCCTGCCGGGCTGTCAGCACGCTGACAGGCTGATAAATTGGAAGACCTACCCAAAGGAAATCTGTAGGAAAACTGAAGCTAGAAGCTGGTTTTCCTGAGGCCAGAACTGATCTCTCTGCCACAGGGACCATCAGTACAATGTGCAAATTATTCTTGGTATTTATTGCCTCAGCAAATTGGACCTGGGGAAGGAGAGACCTTCCTCCCCGGGTACCCTAATGTGCTTTATTTTGTTGCTCTGGGATTTGTGGAAGGTGAGGAGGAAAGAGGGAAGGTGGTTAAGTGGTTGCATCAGCCATTAGTACTGGTGTTAAGGAGGCTGGGAGAAATATTGACCTTAATAAAACAACAGAAAGCCTTTTCAGGGTGAACACAAAGAAAGTGAAGTCTGTCTCAGCAGTTCCCTAGCCAGGCTCTAAAAGTGTTTTGTGGATGACCTCCACGTTATGACAGCTGAAGGAGGTGACAGCGGCCTCAGGCCTCTTAACCAGAGACCCTTGGCAGGCTGCTGGTACCCACAGTGACAGAGGGGGTGTTGCTGGAAGGACAGCAGGGCACGTAAAAAAATAAAAAATAATAATAAAAAAAGGATATCTGCTAGAGGAGAGCCTGGGTGTTTGAAGCAATGTTGGGATGGTGCCAGGGAACCAGGGCCATGGCACTGGGCGGGGTGTTGCTGCAGGTCCTGTCACTGGGAGGGTATGGGTCGAATCAGCACGTTTTGAAGATAATGCACAAAACTTGATAGGGCCACTAGTTTTTACAAGGCAGTTTCCAAGAAATGAAGGAAAAAGATTGGAAAGAGATGAAAAGTATCATAGACATTTAGTACATATAATCAAAACTTTTATTTCCTCATCTCGGAGCTCTGAATTTATGAGCAGAGCAGCCAGGTGGGACAGCAGCTCTGCATGCGAAGTGACTTCTGCAAACCAGGCTTTGAAAGTTTGCCTTTGGAGGGTATGAAAAATATTCCCCTTTTCCCCTCCTTGGAAGAAGGAAATGTGGAAGAAGGAAAGGATGCGTCTTGATGAGTAGTATCTGGTCCAGAGGCACGTCTCTTTAGTGCCAGATTACTACTCAGCAGGTGGGTTCTGTGGCCTTTTTAATCCCAGGGCAGTGGGAGCAGATGGTCAGGAAAGGAACTTAAAGGTGGGACTGTCACTGCTCAGATGGCAAGCGCAGGACTGTCACCAGTCCTCTGACCACAACCATTGAGCCATACCAATGTTTCTTATTTCCTGCAGATATGAGTTGCTTTTTTCTGTTGGGCTAAAATCAGCCACGACTCAAAGCTACAGCCGTGCAACTCAGCTATTTCCCCCAAAAACACAAGTTTTGAGTGGGCAGAAATTCTACTCAGATTTGTGCTGAATTAAGCAGAAAGCTTCAGTCAGGAGAAAATGTGAATGAAGGCAGAACAGTTCATCTCAAAATGGAGCATATTCCTCTTTCCTTTTGAGGAGAAATCAAGAGTGAATTAAAACAAGACCAAAACCCCAAGAGAAATAAAGCTTCTAGTTTAACATGAAAGTATTTTACAGTACTCCTGGAAAAGTGCAATTTGCTTCAGGTCAGCCCAAAATCTGCAGCGGTCCTCCCTCGCTGTCTTGGCTAGCCACTGGGTCAAGAAACGCACTGGTGACATTGCTCAGCTTTTGCTGAAAGTTCCTCCACTATTTTCAAGTCCCCTTTTTGTGTGCAAAAAATACGTGTAAGCCACAGCTATCCTAAACAGACATCCAGGGTTGCTTTAAAGAATCATAAATCAGGTCTTTTGCAAGAGCCTTCATGACACTGTATATAAATGCCAGCTCTTTCCTTCATATTTCAAGGGCTGCCTGCAAGATGCTCAGGGCTGCTTCTGGCCGGGTGTCTCCTGCTCACTGCTGTTAGCCAAATCCCACAGAGGTCTAAAAGCACAGGGTTACCTGGAGCTGTCCTGATATCAAGGATGACATCTGGGAATAAGGCCAACTGCTCCTGGCTTTGAGCAGTCAGAAGATAACGCTTTTAATAGAAATCTCTGAAAGTTAGGCTTGAGATTCAAAACTTGAGAATGAGACCCTTGATCCATTTGTACTGACAGATTTTTCCTTGACTTCCTTAGGTGTTAGGCTCTTGTCCTCCTTCTTTGCGTTTATGCTGTGCTCTTTTCCACAGGAAAATAATCCATCAGGCTTTGAGGTATTTTAAGTACAAGCTTAAATTTGAGCATGTTCATTCTCCAGCTGAAATAATGTTATTGCGGTGACAGGAACCTGTCTTTTGAGGGGGAAAGAATGTATGAATAGGGATAAAAAAAATACCCCTTTTTTATGACTTGAAACATTTTAGCACTTATGCCATGTTTTAAACAAGGTTCCAAGATACATGCTTCTTCATTGTCCCTGTGTCTGTCAATCCTTCAGTAACACATTTAAACCCAATAGCCAATTTGCAGCTATATTTGGCAAAGGAATTGTGTAAAGTATCTACACTTTTTGTGAAAAAAGGCAGCTGGCCTTTGGGGAGAAACTCTATTCATTCCCAATAGAGGAAATGGTTAAGTTCACTTTTACCAGCTATCAGAGGGTCTGAGTATGAAAACTATGTTACTTGAACTCAGTTGCTCTCAGAATTATCATTATTTATCTTTTAAACAATGCCAGTGCAGGTATGGACTGTTTGTTCCTGAATTCCCTCTTTCCCAACTCTTGTAAATTGGTCGATCTCCATTGCTTCCAATGAAGCCTCCTTGGAGGGGAGATGCAGGTGGAGACAGCAGTGTGTGCGCAGAGTGAAAATGCACCTGCAGGGATAAAAACGTCTCAATAAAGCTGTTAACTTACAAGCAAATGGAACATTTTACTTACCTAAAAGTGACATAACAAAGAAACGGGGACCATATTGGCATTCAAATGGCTATTTTAAGCTTGTATTTACTAATTGCATAGGAATAAAAGTAGGTGAAATTACAAAGACGAATGTTCTCAGTAAGTGGAATATGCTTTTTTCTGCATGGTGTCTCCTTCAGAGGAATCAGTGCATTCATACCTAGTACTTCTCTAAGAACAGAAGGGTAAGTTTACTAAATAGGCAGTAATTGGTATGAAATGGGCAGCCAGTTAAAGCTGAAAGCACTTGTACCCACTTCCCTCTTCATTATATTTTTTGTGTAGTGTAGATCGCAGAAGTGCAAGAGCCTGACAATTTACTTGATTAAAAGTGACATTGTAAATATAGTCAAAGGCAATTTGTATTAGAAACTATTTTTGATAAGAAGGTTGTCATCTGTAATGCTATTAGCCTTTATGAGATGAAAGACAATGAAACCCTGATTTGCATATAATACAGCTTAGTATTTTTTAATAAGGTTTCCTGTATTATACAACCATGGGTTTTGATTTGCACAGATGGAACCAAGAGCTGGAACGTTCTCAAAAGATGTAAATGTAAGGTTTGCATTTGGGGCTGGTTTCACTTGTTTTTAAGAGCATTCATGCAGGGAGAAGTAAAGCAGAGGTCAAAGGAAAAAAATAATAAATCCATGGGCCGTATAATGCCCTCAGATCAAGCTCTGATCTCCCACTGATAGCATTTCTCTCCCCTAGCACGGAAGTCATTAAGTCAAGGTGAAGAACTTACATCACCATCCCCAAGGCTATGGTTCATATCAGTCTTTTTGGTTTGGTTTAAGAACACAAAGCACCAAAACAGGCTTCAGAGACTTGGCTATTCCAAATAATTCAGGTCTGTAGTGCCACTGAAGAGAACTAGATATTCATCATATTCCACTTAGTGATAAAGAGACTGAATCAGGCTGTATCATCATCTCTGAAAATGGCACTTGTGAGGCTAAACAGCAAGTGACTTTCTGTTGCTCCTTTATTAAATTTGCTGTGTTTATTAGTCCAAGGACATTTTTTCCCAACTGCCAGTACTTCTAATCAAGTTGGGAAATATTAAAATCAAGCTAATGGACCTGACGTGGGTACTCAGGGTAGCGAAAGGCACTGAAAAATCCCTCTCTTTCTGCTGGGTTGACTTGTCAGAGGTAAAGGCAAAACTTTCCTCTGTCCCTCCAGGAATATCAGATAATACTGTTCTGTTTTTAAACTGACATGTATGCAGAGCATACATACATATATACTCAAGACTTCAGACTTTCACATTAATAAAGAAAACACTAATCAAATTTTCCGTGGCATAGCAGGTTACTTACTCTGGAACAATGTATTGAATTGACTCACATTGTTTCCCTGCTCCATGCAAAACCAGTCTGGGAAATTCACTGTATATAAGTATACAGCATTAATGCAAGGGGAAAAAAAAGTCCCCTTTACACTTGAATAGATAAGCTAATACCTAAAAGATACCCAAGGAGTAGGTCTGCAAAGCGAGGATCATTGCTGTTCCTTTTCCTGGCTTTAATCACACTTCAGAAGAGAGTGTTGGCGTTCCCATGGTTGCTTTCTTTAAGCAATGTTGGGTGACAGTGTGAGATGGATGTCCTGCTTCTGCACAGCCAAAAGACATATTTGAATGCTCTTGCTATCAGCCGTATCTACTCTTTTGACCTGTGCAGGCACTCATATCCCTCCTTTCACATGATTCCTATCATGCAAAGGCTTTCCATGGGTAATTCTTCTAGTGCTTGGGAAATATTTGGTTTCTCAGTGGGGCTGTGTGCCGTTTTCATTTCTTTTATTCCTCCATTCTTCTTCTCTCTATGAACCTAGCCATCAGCTTCTGCAAAGCAACAGAACCTGTGACCCATCACCAGCTGCTCACTCAGAGGCAAAAACTGAATGAGTTACAGAAACTTTCTTATTCTCCTCGCACCTTTCCTCTCTATGCACTCATCTCACGTCAGCACTGTTTTATGTACACAGCAGTGGTTGGAGGGGGAACCAGGTGTGTATACGTGTGACTTTGGAAATGAGTTGAGTAGTGCATATGGGAAGGGAAAATTCAGCAATACAGGATTAAGCAAATCAAAAAGAAGCAAATGAAGATGACAGACTGGAAGGGGAGCAATGTCACATGCTAAAAATGCAAAGAAAATTAATGGAAAAATATAAATATTACTAAACAGCTGCTGCTGGACTACAAATGTGATGTCCTGTGAGAACAGCAATGTGCAGCTCTTCAGTACATGATTCCAGTATCACCACCTGTTGTGGTCAGGGAGGTTGAATTAAAACCTGAACAAGAGGGAAAACGACTATTTAGTATGTCCAGATTTCAAGGCACTGAGGAAGGATAATATCCAAGTCGTGTCTGTTGGGCAGAGACCAGAAAAGAGAGGCTGTTGGCAAGACAGCGTTAGTTCCTCAATTACCATCCCAGGGGAGATGCCTCCAGCCTTTTGGTTGAGCACAGCAGCCTCCAAATGTCATTGCCCATGATTGCTGAAAGCCACATGTTTGACGAGCCGTTCCCTGAATTTCCACTCTGTTCTTATCTTGCACTGGCTGCTTCCTACCCCGTTATGAATATTAACACAATGATAATGGTGTGAGCTGGAGTACGTGTTGATAATGATGAAAGGGATGAAGTGAATTAAATGGTTAGCTGTGGAGGAAAAACTAAGGGAAGCAGGGTGTCGCCAAAGTAACTGGGGGTGAAGAAGTTGGTGTAAAGGATAAAGACGAGGAAATTCAGGGTATTCACCCCCAGAGAAAATGATTGACAGCAAAGACAATGACACAGGATGAATTGATAACAGAAGACAACTGAGAGACTAGATTAATGGCTGAGCAAGGCAGCTCATTTTGGGGGTTGTCACAAACACTAGATGAATAGAGTGTGGAAATATTTATCATCCAATGCATTATTTGGGGAAATCGTGAAGGAGGATGGTAGGCCGTGGGAAGGAAATTGATAGCAGCATGGCTGGAGGAGGAGAAGAAGTGGGCTGGAAGATGCTGAGCGTCAGAACCCACCTGAGGAGCTGAGGCAGAAATTAAGGTAATGGGATTGGGAAGGAGGAAGAGTTGGAGGTGGAAAAAGAGGAAGGTATCAGAGACAGGTGAGCAGCAAAATCAGACTAACAGAAGAAAATTTAGGTTAAAAAAGAAAGAAACGGGGATAATAACTGAAGAAGAAAAAAACATTAAATGCATGAACTGACATAATAACCTGATTAAAAATGGAGGACAAAGTTTGGAGAATAGAGTAGGAGGAGACTTTCTCAAAATGTTCTTGGAGGAGGAGGACAAGAAGCTCACTACAGGACATTTTTTCAGAATTCTTTTTTTGAGAGACAACAATGCAAAATAGAAAAAATAAACTTTTAAATGTCATGGCTGTTTAACATGGTGCTTGAGACATAACGTTAAGGAAATACCATGCCCTTGTAAGGTTATTTGGTGAAATCTCTTAGACACTTACATAGCGTAGGACGGTAGCTTGACAGTCCTCATGGAGTAGAAAAAAAATCTTTATTTTAAATTACGTATTTCAAAAATGAGAATCTGGCCTGGATTTCTAAGACTACCTCCTCTCTGTGGTTTAGTATCTACTCTAAGAAAGCCTGAAGAGGTTTATGAAAGCTATGTTCCCTTTATTTATATTTAAACACTCAAAAATCATTAGTCACTTTAAAAAAATTGGCTACTCTTTATATACTACATTTTTCTTTGAGTACTTGTGTATTATGCAAAGTACACCGTGTTTCTGAGCCAAGGGATTTTGGTATAAATTGAGTGGGTTCCAAAATGAAGCATAAGTACAAATAAATATAATTTATTGCACATCTCAGGATTTCTCTCTTCCCTTCCAACCCTTAGTCAAAAAGTCAAAAACACTGAGGATTGTGTGCTGGAGAGTTTGACAGAGGAGGACTCTTGATTCCTGTGTAAAAAGGTCTCTTGCATTTCTACAATTCCCAGTCTGTATTTGCAGGCAATGGTACTAGGCATCTGGGTCTTTGATCTTTATGGAGCCAGAAACTTTGAAGGCAGTGAATGACTGACTTCCTAGCTGCTCAAAAATCATGCCCATTCTTATTTCATGAATCTGCGAGAGACAGTGAGTTCCTTCATGGCCTTTCTGTTTATTCCATATATAATGAGTCTCTGTTGATTTTTGAAGCTCCCGTTTATGAAGCCAGGGCATATAACGAGATCTTTCTTGTAGCTTAGATCCTCCCTCTCAAAAGGAGCATGTCATTTGCACAGGAAACTCTGCAAAAGGAAAATAAGTGTCTCTCAAATTAGTACCTGTTGAGGGAAATATGCTAATCCTGTCCATCAGCGCTGCAGCATCCAGACAACCTTTAACTGACACAAGCGTGGTTTGGGTTGATGTTTGTTTTTATTTTTTCCTGTCAACTGAACTATCCAGTTCATGGACTGTGGAGCAGCAGAATAAATATCCAATGATGCTAGGTAAGAAGAAAAATCAAGAAACATGCCTGTTTATAAAGCATATAAGGGGAAACCCATGCTTGTAGCAGCGCTGCTTGCTGGCTCTATACCTTCAGACCTTCTCAGCCCACCCTCTTTCTAGTCATAGAGGTTCAGTTTTAAGACTTAACGTACAGCTCCAGCATACATGTGGATGGAAATGATAGCCATATGGGACAATATGACACGTTGTAAAGGATAAAGATTATAACAATCCAGAAATTAATTTAGTGTTGAGCTTGATCTAGTTGCCACTAAAACCCAATGTAAGGTTTTCAGTGACATTTGGGTCAGGTTTTTCTGTGGTCTTTTTGTGTGACTTAAGATTATTTTTCAAAGGTCAGCATAGCTGAGCATAAATAATAGATAGCCTTGAAGCATTGTCTCCATTTAAATTTGCCTCCAAATCTGTGTTTGGGATCTCAGGGCTCTTTTCACTGGTTTGCTCTCTCTACAACAATAATTAGGTAATGATCCACTTGCAGTTGTGATTTGTGTTGGCAGATAATAGACAGAGAAACATTCCTCTGTGAACGACCAGGTGAGGCTCATGATACATCTGCTGAAATGAAAGTACAGCATTTAAATACAAGATGAAATACAGCAGGTTGTAGACGGGCTATGATTCTAGGGCAGTCTGTGTTCTTTGCAGCCAAGAAAATAGCATTGGTCATCTAGAAGGCAGGAAATTTTTCCCTAAGTTTTGGAATACCTGTTATTTTCAGATGACTTGGGATCCTTCCTAAGAGTTAGGAGTGTTGATACAAACATAGGCCTTTAAAAACAAAAGACAGGAGCATTTCACAAGTGAAAGCCACTGTCAACAAAGAGGCATTAGCTGAGTAAATATTACAACCTCGCTCTGCTTAATTAAATGCTTTGCTAAACATGTGCAAGTACTTTTACAGACACTAAATATGCAGGGGGGTGCCAACTGACTTACTGGATTTTTATTTAGTATTTCCTGTTTTCCGGGCTGAAGTGTCTTAACAGAGCTGCTTTGCTGCATTCCTTGAGATCTGTGGAATGCTAATGTTCACGGACCACGGTGTTGCTACTAAGTAGGCACACGAAAAATGTAGCAAAGGATGGATGAAATGTGTTTTTTTATGCTCCATGAGGGCCATGAGCAACACCTCCTCTGAGTCCACAGATGGACTCACTTTCTATACTTCTATATTAGTCAGGGGTCAAAGCTATCTGCTGCTTATCTGTTGCATGGGGACCACAGTGCCTCCGGTGGTCATGTTCACCATGGTGCTGGTATCCAGAACACCTCTTGAGCACTGTCCCTATTTGTTTTTCTCCTGTTCGAGTTTAGCTCACCTTGCCCGGGCTGCCCAGCCTCCTCCAAGCGGTGCAGCATGTCCTAGCATTCACAGCAGTTGCCTTGGACAGGATCCAGCTTTTTGACTTGGAGAGATCGATTTAAATGGATGCTCATCAGAGTTTAATGACCCTTGTTAGCGCTGCGCCAGGGGCAAGATCGTCTCCTGACACCTCTGTGAGTATTATCACTCAGTGGAGGTAAAAGACAGCAAGAGAAATCCTCATTCAAAATGGAGTCTGCAGAGCCCCTGCTATTAATCACGGCTCATCTGTCTGCATGCAGACAGACTGCCACCTTCCACGTATGTCTAACATGAGACATTCAGAAGGTCGTTAGCTATTCTTTTTCCCTAAAGGGGACTCAAGTTTTATTAAGGGCATTTATTATTTCTGAGGATTTCGAGTTTTTATTATGGATGCTTGTAATCAACTTGCATGCTATCTTAGAGCTCAGTAGCTTGCAGGATTTGCTCAGACCGCCTATTTTGAGAGAGCAGGCAGTATACCTTCCACCCGAAGAACACAAACTCATTCCCAGCAGGATCATGATCAGATTGGCAAGTCATTTTTTTTCCGCACTAACTTCAGATCTCCCTGGCATCTCATTCATGCACTTTTTGACTCTGCACAGATGCTTGAGCAGGCATTAGGAACCTTGGAAAATCCAAGCTTTAATTTTGTTCTCAGTGTGACCTAACTTCTTGTAGTACACGATAGGGTGGTGAGAGTAATTGCTGACAGAGGTGGATTCACTGAAGTTCTGCAAAACTTAGAGATCTGCATGTAGTGTGGTGGTGGGAAATGTACTCTGCGTGCAGGCGCGTGCAGATTTGAGACTCACTGAATGTGTCACTGACTTGGTGGTCCTTGTGAATTTCTAAACTTTTCAAAATTGTGTGTTTTTTTTTGTTTGTTTGTTTGTTTTTAATTTATTTATTTACATATCTCTATACGAGGGTCATGGTCCTTAGTGTTCACCTTTCTGCATCAGGGGTATGTTCAGAAGGGTATAAGTATAGAAGTGGTCCAGAGGATTTGAGCATCAAAATTACTTTATTTGAAACCTCTACCTCTTATGTTTTCTCTGCCTTTTTTTTTTCTTTTCTTTTTTTTTTTTTTTTTCAAAATTCTTGTAAAAAAAAGAAGGTATAACAATCTTTTTTTTCTTTTCTTTTTTTTTTTCCTTTTTTTTTTTTTTAAATCAACAGTTGAAAGTGATTTGCTCTGATTAGGCTCTCAAGAGTGCTTTATGTTACAAGATTGCTGGATTTAAAGCAGTGGATGATTTTTCAGTGCCACTTAACCCCAGTAGAGCTCACATTTTGCTTTCTAATCCTGAAAGGCCCTTTCTCCCTCCCAAATCTCCGCTGTTGTTATTGCTGCCATGACGGTGATCTAAGCATCGAGTGGGAACTACTGGGACTTGCATAACCCCAGGTGGTATTTTTGGAAAGTTAAGCCAAGACTTCATTCTTCTGAGGTGAACACATCCAAATTCCCAATAACTAATGGTGGATGGGATTGTTAGCTTTAATCTTAAAAGCTGAGAGGATCAGGAAGAACTGCCCTGGCACAGTACTGCCCCTCTGGCATGAAGCGTGCCTGTGCGAAGGGCAGAGGTGAAACCAGAAGTCCTCAGAGCAAACCTCTCTGGGTTTCTTCTGAGCTGCGGCACCACCTGTAACAGGACGACCGGGAAGCCAAAGGAAGCTTCCCCTTGAGTTTGCAGATTTTTGGGGAGTGTTGATTCAGTTCTGGGACAGGCTGGAGGTGCTGAGTGGTTTTGCATCCTGTGGGATCAGAAGGAAAGCGGTGCCTCAAACCTCCAAGCCTGGGACGTCCTTTAAGACCTGACAAGTGGCACTGTGCGTCTAGATGTGTTGTTGTTCTGGAGGCCGCCAGTGCTGTCCTTTGCACCCAGACTAATTCAGGGATGCTTAATTTCTTCTGATAAATGAATGGCATTAAGGAACACCTTCTGCCCTTTGGAGATACAACCAAGACATTTCGCTGAGCTTAAGAACAATATAATGGGGTTGTTACTCCCAGAGATTACCCTCAAAATATGCCTTTTAAATGGTTTGAAAGTGCACTCCAGAAAAGTCACCTAAATGGCTTGGTAATAAACAGACATTTCTCATCGTACACCAGAAAGGAGAGGCTTAATTTCTCAGTGGTTAAATAGGAGCATTAGGGATGAGCTACTTTGTGATTTTGTTTGCAGGGTGAATGAATTTCCAAATATATTTTTGCTGAGGAAGAGCTATCTCGCCATTACTGATAAATAAATGCAAATGTTAGAGTCATAATCTTCTTTAACCAAATAATGCACAACAATTAAGTTTTAAATTATTGATGTTATAAAAGGCAAAACAGCCACTAGGCACAGGAGTTTCCATGACTTCAATACTGAATAATGAAAACTCTTTTTTTCCACATTTTCATCGAGTGCATTATTAAAATGCAATTCTCTCTTTTTTTTTTTTTTCTTTTTTTTTTTTTTTTTTTTTTTTGTCTTTTGAAGTCTATTTTAGCAAGGCCATTAGGGAAAAGTTAATTAAATTGGGAAAGTTAGCTGACATATTTACCATTTCAGGGGACATACTGTATTTTTGCAGTGAGAGGTGAGTTTGCTTTTGGAAGGGTAACCTGCACAAAGGCAGCCCTGAACAGTAACAAAGCACAGAGGTAGAATTTTGTTATCAAAATATAGGTCCATGGCTACACATGTTTATATTTTAATTTAATCTCTAAGACAAGTCAGTCTTTTTATACATTGCTAAATAACTGAAAGTGGGATTAATTCTGGGGGATAGCTTTTTTGTACGAGGAAAAAGAGGAAGTTTGGGGCACACTGTAGCTTTTTTGTTTAATATAGAAAAACTGTATCAAAGCTCAAGAACTAAAAGTGGAAAGCACATAAATGCAGACCAAATTAGATCCTTTAATTATGGATCTGAGTGCTGAGGAGAGGTCTGAACTCTCCATCTCTGTACTTAAGGTGTGTAAAAGCAAAGCCCAGACTGCTGATGGTGATCCGTGGGGACAGTGACCGGGCTGTGTGCCGGATGGGAGGCACAGGGGGCTTGAGAAGGTGAGATCTGGGATGGAGAGTGACGGTGGAGCTATGGCAGGGTGAGACCTGCTTTCCCTGGACCTGTGAATGTGATGTTGCATGTTCCATAAGCACTGCCCTTCCTCTGGCAGAATCGGGTCATTGGTATTATCTGCTGGCTTTTGGATGGCAAAAGGGCTCAACGCCTGGAGGTAGTGGGCTCAGCTATAAATCTCTCCTGAGAAATAAGTAACAGGATGGGAATCTTTGACAGGTTTAATTTAGCAACTGTGCCAGAGCCTCAATGGGGCTTTTGTTTGTTGGAGCCTTGTTTATTTTTTCTTTATTTTTTTCTTCCATGAATCTGCTAAATTATTTAGGGGCTGAATTTTAAAATTAGAATATGCGGCATTAAAAAGCAATGAATATTTTATGAAGGGTTCTGGGATTTCGTCGTATCGAATACATGCCGCAGCCCTGGAGGCTCCAGGAGGGAGCCATGTGTGCCTGTGTGGGGCTCTTCCTCTTGCTCCCCTCTGGCCAACCCATGGCACCCCCCCGGAGCAGGAGGGAGCCCAGTGTTGCCCAAGGAACCCAATTACTGATCCACCTTGGAGCAGATTTCAGTAATTCTCCTGTTTGGTCGTAGCTGGGAAAATGAGATTTTATGTCAGTGGAATTCCTAGGGATTTTCAGAGACAGGCTTTCACATGGCAAATGCAGGATCATAAGCCAGGGCTTTTCTTATAGATGCAACAGGAGAGGCGAAGGGAATGGAAAAGCCATTTGAGATTGCTCCTGGCAGCACTGCAGGATCTGCAAAGCCACGGGAGTGTTGGGAGGGTGCTGAAGGAGCAGCAGCCTGCGCAGGAACCGCAGCACTGGGAAGCACAGGCTGGCAAGGACAACGTCCGGGGAGGTTTCTGTGCTACGAGGAGAGCAGCAGGGATGAAATGCATGAACCCTTCTCAGGGACGGCTGGTGGGTGTCCTGGAGGGCTGTATTTGAGCAGGCTGCTGCACACCGAGGTCTGCCTGTACCTCGGTGGATCCCTCACCAACCCTTCAAGTCAGACAAGATCAGCAGCAAAGTCCTAACAGCTACACTCAGGCTTTCTCCAGCACAATTTGCCAGTGTCTAAACGTATGTAAAGTAAGGTCTGATGACACCTTTTCTTATGAATTAGCAGGTCTTGCTGACACAAATCAGGAACTCAATACAATATTCAGCAAGCACATTAAATCTCCTTCTAACATGCTGCATGCTGAGACACTCTTCGTTATTACCTTAAAGTACCAGAAGCTGGAGAAATGCCAGCTTCTCCCCTCTGATGGCAACAACAATGACATAGACAGAAATAATTAGCTCTCTGCTACTCAGCTGGTGTGGATGCTGCTGCTCTTCAAAGCACGTTTCTCTCCCTTTAGCTGCTATGCAGAAATCCTTGATAATTAATCAGCTCTTGGTGACACTGAAACACTAATAAATCCTCAAGAGTTGCATTTAATGTGTTGTGCAGATACGCGGAGCTCAGTATTGTCAAATTTGTTGTGCTTCAGACTGAGCCTGAGCTGGGGTAGCAGCATGGCCCCGCTGAGGTCGGAGGAGCTGGGAGAACGTACCCACACGGATCGGCCTTGAGTGCAATGTCAGAGCGGTTTCTTGTCCTTAAACCTGAGAAAGCAACAGCCCTTTGGGTTTGCTACTCTCTTTGACTACAGCAGTTGGGAAGAAAATATTTTCTGGCAAAGAGAGCTTACTCTGATTCTGTGTTTTTTTAGTGGAGCAAAATTAGCACCCCAAAACACAAGCTGAAACTTTTTTCTAGCAGTTAATAAACATATTATTAGTTTTTTTCATAATTCCCTATTTTATTTTTTCTACACATCTGTCTCCTCTTTTGATTTCCAGTGTGAGAGACCTGCAGCTCTTGGTCATAATGCTCCATCAGAAAGTTGGTGCAGTGGGGGGGCTCTCACCTGTGGGAATGCGTCACCCTCAGCAGTTATCAGCAGTTATCTGAGGGCTGGATGCATGTTTTTTGTTGTTGTTTGTTTGTTTTTTTTTTTCTTTTTTTTTTCTTTTTTTTTTTTTTTCTCCTGTCCTCAAGAAAATCAGAATGAAATTTCTTCTCTGAAGGTGTGATTCTGGAAAGAGACCAATTTCTTGTTGAGAGACGACTTCACTGAGTGCGTGTCCAAGGACGCACAAACATGTAAACTCCTGGGAGCGACGGAGCACCCCGGGCTTACCCGAACACATCTCAGCAGCTGCTGAGGCTGTTTGTGGGAATCCTTCAGTACTTAATGCCACAACTCAGAGTATTGTTTCACAGCATCATGAAACAATCTCCCTGATCATATCACAAGGAAGGGGTTTTTTTGTTTGTTTGTTTTTGTTTTTGTTTTTCACCAAATTACATTGCAGTTCTAATCTGTACCAGAGAATAATTTATTCCTCCATTGCCATGCTGGAGATGCTTTCTCTCTTTTAGAGCATCTATTTCTCCTGCTGTTGGCAAATATCGTAACAAAGAGCAGGAAATGGTTTCAAATGTGTCCGTCCCACTGACATGGGCTGTAATGAGAGTAGAAAGTGGGCCAACATTAGCTCATGTAGAGACAGTAGCATAAGCCTAAGTGCCAAGCCATTTTAATTAATTATGTGCTAATAGTCTCTGGGCTGATGCAATGCTCGGCATACTCTACGTGTATGTGTTATACTCACCAGTTCTATTTGTCCTTTTTGAATAAAATTAGCAGTAATCCTTCAATTCTGTGGAAGCCTTCTGTTGCAATCCAGAAGTCAATGCAGCATTCAGGCTTCATATGTACTTTTACCGTTCCCTTAGGCAATTGTTTAGATGGTATTTTTAGGAAAGTTAAACACCATTAGTATCCTGTGGCCGGCTTTGGCACAGCAAAGTCACTCTAGAGCTGCTTTGAGTAAGGTTTACAAGTACTTCGGGGCACCAGGCAGCCGAAGCAACAGGAGCATGATGGCAAATAGGATCCTAAGAGCCACAATTTTTTTTATTATTATTATTTAAAACTCTCTTCTCTTCCCTGCCCCCCTCCGGGGGGGGGGGGGGATGTTGGTGATATTTTTTAGTTTGTGATTTTTTAATTTATTCTTTATTTTTTAAATGCCATCTCTTTCCCAATGGAATGGCTATGTTGGTCCCTCAGCCACAGGTTGATGAAAAGTCTATTTTGCATGGAGGGATGTTGTGTGGGGACAATTTTCACTGTGAAACGAAGTATTTCAGAATTGTTTAGAGCATTCTGAAAAAAAACTAGTTATGATTCAATACAAAACTGGAGGTAAAGCCAAATCTGTATGTGATGCTGTGGTGAAGTCCCTGGAATTGAAGGTGGTTTCTCTGGCAGAAAGCAGTCCTGGAGGAAGGCAGTTCACATCTCAAGGCTGATTTGGAAAGATTTGGAAATTTGCTGTCTGGCTTCTACTTTAATTGTATTTTAGCTATAAACAGTTCCTCAACCCACAGTGGATGGCAAATACCAAAATCAGAATAATTAAATGATTGCACATATAAATGAGTTTCCTAAATAAATGAAGACATTCAAATGCAATAGGGTTCAGAACCACTGGCAGGCCTTCACATCTACGAGACCACAGCTTAAAAATAAGGTACACTTTTCTCCTAGTTCACCGAAGTGCAACTTTTTCCACACTAAAATATCTTTTCTGTTCAGGCAGGAGAACTCTGTAATGCTGAAGATATTTTTTGCAGTGTAGAAAAGATACAGTAGTCATGGTTGTCTTGACTATTTTCTCTCCTAATTAGTGTTTATTTTCGAAAGAAGGGAGGATAGCTTTCAGTGCAGAGCAGAGGTAGGTACCATAAGGCGATGTGTGCTGTAACCCCATTGCTAGGTTGTAGTCATAGTTTTCTTATGCAAGATCATGTACAAACAACCCAAAAATAAAATCAAGCCCTTTCTTTTAGTGGTCCTCCTTTGGATATGAAGAACACAAAAAGAGTTCTGGCTAAAAGTTTGTCTTCCTGATCCACGTTTTTGTTCCATATTAAATTGGCTCTGCTTTCAACTCACACCGTTACCTTAAAGACCTCTCTGTCCTCTGCATACACAGCTCCACGGTACTTAGATCTCCCAGGAGCACATAGACCTTCCCATACAGTCAGGAGCAGTATATGATGACTACATGCCAAGAAAACCACTGCCCTGCTCATCGAGGGAGTTGTGAATTGGGGTCAAGGCTCTCTCTTTGCTGCTTGAAATAAAGATGAGTAGAGCGGGACGATGACTTTGGAAGTTTCTAGTGGTAAATATCCAGAGACTACTATCCCTGTCAAAAGGGATGGATGTTTCAACAGCTAGTCAGCCAATTTCACGCTAAAATTAAAGTTGTCAGTCATCAGGTGTCCTGCTTGGTAGATAAGTGATATTACAGTTTCACATACCCAACCTTTTTTCTGTTGGTCAGAATTCAATGCAGAATCCTTGCTGGCATGCTATTGACACACAAAATGTAGCAATTATTGCTAGCATTTTTATTTTCAAGTTTTTTTTGACGCATTCAGCTGAGATTCCTATTTGCTTGGTTTAATACATGTAAACAATCCAATTTTTCATCAGTTCTGCTCAAGAGCTCATCAGTGACTGCATATGGGTGTAATCAAGTAAGCATCGTTTACTAAATTCAAAGCTTAGTTCTTTCATTTTCATCAGTTCCTACTTTTTAAGTTTTCTAGAACAGCTCCAGATTTTAAATAGCATTGGTCAGGGTTATTTTTTGTTTGTTTGTTTTACTTTTATCACTTTAGTCCTTATATTTTACTGTTTGAAGTGTAATTCCAGTTCCCCCACAAAATGTCTTTACAAAGCCAGAGGGACAGAAAAGGTCCAATGTCATGCTGAAAGAGCCTGTCTTATTTATACAAGATACATTTTGCTCCTAAACAGGTCTGAAGAACTTGCTCATTATATAATAACTACTGAATTTGTCATTCAACTTGTTCTTATTTCATCTTTCATCATTCTGCTGCTCTTCTCTATGTGTGTGTAGTGGAAAAGGGGAAAAAATAAAAGCGGTAGAGAAGATGATGACAGGAATCTTGTGAGCTGGATGAATTTGTCTAGCAGCTATTTTGCCCCCATGATGACAAACAGATTTTTTTCCTCACCCTTTTTATCTCTTCTCCCAGAAGAATACAGAGCTCTCCTGGGTTAAGAAAAGCTGCTGTGTGCCTTTGCTGGGGAGCGGAGTACAAAGCCATGCTACTTGCTCAGTGTCAGGACTCCCAGTTGACTTGCTGATTTTCTGTGCTCAGAATTTCGTGTGTCTAAATACTCTTGATGTGTATATCTGGAAATCCTTCCATGATAAAAATAGATTTATCTCATCAGGAGAATATGTTAGACTTTTTGGGAACATGCATTTGTAGCGAGTAACCTGCAGTTCACATCTGACATCTTTATTCAGATACTGCTCTTCAAAGCCGTCTTTTAAAGGGCAGACATCCCCAGTGCTGTGCTTGAGGACTCAGGCTTCAGGGCAGAGGGAGTAAAAACCATCCCGCTGCAGCGAGATACGTTGGTAGACATCAGCATTTCTGCCTTCTTCATGCAGTGCCTATCGCTGCACCATTATAATAGACTCACGAAGACAGACTGTACCTTTCATTTAGTACAATGGCAGAAAGCTATTAGTACAAAGATGGGGGCTGATTTTTTGACCCCTTTGCATCATTTGTCTTTCCAAGCTTTTTAGTTCAGCCTCTGACATTCTCCAGGCCACTCTCAAAGACCAAGTGAAAGACTAGTTGGGCAGGGCAGCACTAACCGAGGCGCAGAGTCCTTCTGCTCACAGACAATGCATCCAGCAGTGAGGCTGTACCCCCAGAGAGGAGGAGATGTGCTGGAGAATTTTGCCCTCCATCACATCAGGTTCAGCACCATCCTTGATTGAAATCATCCTGTTGTCAGGACGCTGATCTTGTCCTTTGGGGGAATTCTTTCCCCTTTCCTCATGCTTCCTGCCTGTGTGTTTGCAGCCTTTTTTTCTTTTGTCACCTTTATGGGAAGTGGCATGCTGTCTTCCTTTTTTTTTTTTTTTTTTCCTACTTATTTTAATTGAAATAAACATTTTCCTCAGGTTCCTTCCTACTCCTCCCACTTTGTTTGTGTGAGATGCTGGGATCACCCTTGTCTGAACCATGGTGACTGATGACTATTAAGAGATGTCTTAACAGTGCTAATTACAAACAGTTGGTTCTGTCGCAATGGTAGGCTTCGGCAGTTTCACTTCTTCCCCTTGCCTGGGGCAGAGTGTCTCCCCATCTTTACTTACGTACTTGACTTTAAGGTGCTTGAATTTCTACTTCCAAGAGTTGAAGTTAAAAATTGAGTTAGAAAAACAGCACCAGTTCCTCGTGTTCTGTAGGATCAGCTTCTTCAGTGCCACTTTATTTCAACTGTTGCTTACTCATTTCACCGTAATTCCCCATTTGATCTTCCTAGTCATACGTTTTGTTTCCAAGCTGTGTAAGCAGCAGAGGAATGCTGCTCCGTGGTTCACTAACAGCAGTGGGCAGGAAATGATGTTCTCACCACAATGTTCACTGTTTCCAGCTACAAAAGGTCATCTGTAGGAATGGTCTGTGTGAGGAAGCACAATAAAGGTGTGGAAATGATTATCTAAATCAGTGGCAGGTTCACAGAGGGCACACAGGAATAGACTTTCCCATTCACTTTAAGCTGGAGGAGGAAAGATTCCCCATAGCTCATGAGTTTCCATATTAAGAAAGAACAGCGCTGAGTCAAATAGCAGAAGTACAAAATGAGCTTGTACGCTTCAAATTGCTCATTTTTACCAGTCAGTCCAAAGGTCCTGATTCCACAAAGTGATAAAGCAGAAATCATCCCTTTCAGCAAGCCTTACCATCCCAGTTACAACGTGGGCATCTCAAGAGCACAGCTCCAATGTCTTCATTTACTATTGCAGTTAATGAAAATAAGTTGATCCCTTTGACTACTGCTTAAAATAATTTCAAAGTGCTTTTTGCACAGAGAATTTCAAATGGGCCCAATTACAGCCAAAGTTACATTACAGAAAAGTGTTCTAAGAGTCAACATCATAGCAATAAGGCCGTGCTGCACTGTTTTGTCCATGATAGAGCCGTGTTATAGCCATGTTCAAGAGATCAGGCAGAAAACCCTGGTTTGCATCTTAAATCCCATGTTTCTAACCTGATAGCAAAGCATTTTTGAGCAATGTATCGTTGCAGTGATTTATTACTTAATTCTGCAGCTCGTTAATTCAGTTTGAATGCTATATTAAGGAAAAAAAGATCTACCAAATAACATGGTTGAAAATCCTTTTGCAGTAAGACGCTCACATACCATTTATAATACTGGATGAGCCAGTCACATAAAGAGTGAGAACAGAAAGCTGCCATTCTTTTCTGCTACTTCATTCCCCGTCATTATTTATGCACCTGTTTTCTTAGACTCCAGTTACTTATTTAGTAAAAAGATAGTAAATGTAGCTGTAAAGGTACCTGTAGTTTTACAGGTTATTAGACTCAGATTCAGAGCAAAAATAAATACTATCTATTTATTCTTTATTATATCAATAGGATGACATAGACTGTTTTTCCATCCCTCATCTTTAGCTATGGAAAAAAGTTAATTAGCCAGAAGCAGTGGTGAACAGCACAGTGGAAAGTCCTTATGAATCAACACTTTGGGGGAAAAAAAAAAAGGTGATCTTAACAAAACAGAAGCTGGAAGCATTAAGCAACCTGTAAATAGTTTGAGTTTACAGAATAAAAGGAGGAAAGGCTGCAGTCCCTGAATGAAATCGCTGCCATGGCCGAAATTGGTCAGGAATGTAATAAGTGAAAGACCGTCCCTTAAATACCCTATAGAGTGTCTCAGGGCTCGTAGTATAGTCCCACAGTTGCTTCCACAGGTGGCTGTAAGCATCTTAACTCCAAGGCCAGTGTATGGTGAGATCTGCTACCAGTAAAGGCTATTAAAGTGCCTGCAGCATGGATGGTGGCTAAACATTGAGGAGTGTTAACTCATTAATGCAGTGTAAGTTTCTTCTCCAAGTTTCCATACGATGGTGTGGATTGGACATTTGGACCGCATGTAGCTACTGTAAATAACACAAAGAGTTGTATTCCTCAGTCTGTGTTTTCTGTGTGAAGATCCAAAGCGTTTGGAAGTGGCATGGCCCACACCAGGAAAGGACCAGCTGCAGCCCGTAGCTCTCTGCACAGCCTCTCCAGGAGGTGCTTCACAGCACCTGAGCCTCACCTGGGCTGGCCTCCAAAGGGGCCTCTTTCCCCAGGGACTAACTAGTTAGCCTCTTAAATTAATCATGAAAATTGCTTCTCCAGCGTTAAACAATGCAGCATTTTGATCTAACGCTCACCCTTGGCTCCCACTCCGCGTTGCCAGTTTCAGCAGCGGTGGCTGAGGTCACTAAGCAGGTAGGTCAGAAACCAAACCCAGGCAGTCAGAAGCGTGTCAGTTCTGGTTGTGTCTGGTGCCCGTACAAACCTGACCTCTTACTGTGCAGGTTTGCATTGTTTGTAGCCAAGCGTGTGAGAAGGGGAGGCAATTTGCTCAGCGGAGTTAGAAATTATGAGCGTTGTTACTGGTTTGTTAACAAAACGTACAGCGAATTCTTTCCAAAGGCTGTGCTGGAGCTGTGATTTGATCATGCTGATAGCTGGTGCTTTAAAGATCATTGGCATTAGCAATTACTCATAGTTGCTAGGAGGTTTTGACAAACTTTCTTTGCTGTACACGATTCATTGAGCAGCGAGGCTGTTCTCTGCTGGATTGCTCAGCAGAAAAGCTCTTGCTCTTTCCAGGCTTTCTAAGTGAAGAATTCAGGTGTGAGAGAAATAAATACAATGGGACATTGCTGTGTTTGGGGGGAGGAGGATGGGGGGGTTAAAAAGCTCAAATCCAAGTCAAGCATCTTTTAATGTACAAAATGAAAGAACATATTGATAGATTTTTTTTTTTTTGGTAATTATTCAGATTTATTTATTTATTTGTATTTGTAAATACAAAAGTGAGTGGAGATTTTGAAATTGCATCCTAACTTTGACAGGAAATCTGTCTCCTGCCCAAACCTGGCCATTATCTCAATATGATGATAAGGTTTTCATGTCACTCAGCAATTTCACAACCAAGTGTCAGCAATGAGCTGAGATGCCAGTTAGCTTCAGAAGAAACCTGCATGGAGCCGCAGCTGCAGGTGCTGTGAGCGAAGCATGGTGACCCAAGGGCAGTGCCATGCCCACCTTAGCCGAGAACAGGTGATTCCTGAACATATGACCTGCGCCTCCTTAAGATCTCTTGCTATGTAATTTAAGACCTGAAATAATTTTCATGAGAAAAAAATAGTAAAAAATAAATAGGGATTTTGACTGCTGTGATTTTAAACATCTTGTTAAAAAGAAGAAAAACACAAGGCGACTTTTCTTCGTATTTCAAATTAAGAACTCAATTCTCTGGGTCAGTGTTTCTCAGGCTACTCCTGTTTCAAGCAGATTCCCCTGTTTGTATCTCCTCAGCCTCACTGACCCTTTGCAGAGGATGGAGCTGATGTGGCACAGTGTTGCTTCACCTGGACACCAACCCACGCCTCTGCCTGCCGCATGCCCAGCTGCTCAGACGTCTGATCCTTCGTCCGGTGATGGGGAATGTGACTTCAACATATTTTGCAGGTATCGTCCTCTAAACAGCACTGTCTAGTTTCACTTCCAAGAAATTAGACCAAATTGAATTGTTTTGCACTGAGCTGCAGTGAGGCAGCACTGTCAGTTTAATTAGCTCTTAACTCCAAGCTCGAAGCTTCTAATAAAGGTGCTTGGGAGTGTATGGGTAACGGAAAGAAAACAAATGATGGCAGAGCTGTTTCTAATGATAATGAAGCAACGTTCTTCAGAAAGGAATGGTGTAGGGAGAACATCTCAGCCCTTCACTGAGCTCACAATCACCTGTGTGATCTGGAGCATAGGCAGTGGGGAAATCAGCTGGAAAATGTTACACGTTGTGTTGGGCCTTGCACAAATAAATGTAGCAGGAAAATGTCCCCTGCACAAAAGATCAGCATAGGCAAGGACCACATCATAAGCTGTTGGGTGTTTTTAGCGGATTTAGGTAACACAGACCCTATGGTGGCCCATTAAACCATATCAGATGGAATCTTTAACAGTTTTAAAGGAAAGATTCCTAGAGGCATGTCCTGTATAAAGACAAATCGCTCAGGAGGGATTGAATTCGCAGAAGAGGAATCGACTGCAAACACCAAATTCACAATTGATTACATACTGACCAGAGCCCACGGGCTGTTCCAGCGTGCGCAGCTGGGAATCAAGGTGAGAGTTTGTCTCTGGTGACACTGCTGCTGTCAGGGTTTTTTCACATATAAAGTCAAAGTGAACCACAGGCAGTGGGACCAGAGCAGCATCCAGAGGCCCCGAAATCCCCATTCACTCCTGTATTAATGAACTGCTCTTATTCTATTTTTGCCTCTCTGCATTCTCATCACAGGGAATGGGTGCAGTGTATGCAGCCAGCTGGATCACCTGTGCAGATGTCAGAAGAGGGTCAATAGTTTGTAATATTTATTTGACTTATTTTGTACATTTTCTCCCCCTGCCACATGAAATTCAACTGTAGAAGCTGGTAACTTCCCTGGAAATAAGTCTTCATAGCAAACCCTTTTCTGAACAGTTTTGGGGCTGTAGCTTATGGTAAGTGGCTCACGGACAGCATTTGGTACTCAAGTTTATAACTGCTTTTATTGGGCCTTTCAGTCTTGGGAAATACTATGACACTCTCACTAGAGGGCCAGCAGATGCATAAATCAGACGTTTACCATGGTGAATCAGCCATTATGACTTTTTAAAACTTTGCTTTCTGAAAGTGTTTGCTCTCTTTGCTTGAAACATATTGTTTGCAACAACACATTTGCTAACAAGTTGGCAGAAAAAAAAAAAAAAGCAAAGACAAAACAGATACAAAGAAGGAAATGTTTCAAAATAAGAGAGACTCATTCTTCTAAAAACATTTGTATGTTTTTTTTTAAGTCTCCAAATATGAGCAATTTTTTTGTTTATACTGAGCCAGACTTGAAACTCAACTAGACTTGACACGAATTGGTAAGAAAGCCCTCCTGAAATCTGCCACTAGAGGAGAAACAACATGTTGCTGTATCCAAAACATTCAGAGGGGAATTATGCAAAGAGATTACTCATCACTGGAGCAAAGTCTTGATTTCAAGTTCCCAGCACTGATTTACATCAGGGCTGCACCACCAAGCTCTCTCCCTTGTGCAATAGGAAAAGGCTTTTGCCTCCCCTGCCCCTGCTGATGGCTGAGCCTGGCCTCACCTTCCCCAACCCCTGGTGAACATGAACATCTCTGAATTGCCACAGCACAGAGCCGACGTGAGCCTGCTCCAGCAGTACCAGCTCAGGCAGGTGGCCAGCAAGGTATTGAGCCTTGGATCAAGAGAGAACAGAACCAAACGTTCACCTCTCAGCCCTGACTTCAGCTGACCACTCGCATGGCAACTTCTGTTTTGATGGATGGGAGTATCTGAAACACAGCCTGAGTTCCTACGTAAATGGAGCTGGTTCAGGATTGCTGCCTGTCACAAAGGTATGGTGAACTTCCAAACACAGACTGATTGCATCTATTCAGGGAACACACAATGTAGGCTGTAATTAAACAAACAAACAAAAAGAATTTACCTTTGTGGTTGCAGAGAAAAGTCTGCAAATGAGGTGGCGTGGTATGTGGATGGCTGAGAAACTGAGAAATGTGAAAAAAAGTGAAACAAAAAGAAGCAGAGGCTGTGTTAGTCTTAAAAATTTCATAACTTCAAAAGAGATTTTGGGATGGTCAAATCCTTGAAGCAGAGGTGAGCAGCTCTGCTTGTTTGTCTGTCTGGCTCTTGGTGTTGGCAGCAAGCTCGAAAAGTTGTACGTAAGTTTAGAAAAAAAAAAAAAAAGAAACAAATCATAACTTAGTATGTTTCACAGCTTCTATCAATTATTTCGGAGTGTGTAAACAAGCCACAAAGGAGTTACAGTTCCTACAGGGGTGATGCACTTTCTGTGCTCTGCAGCTGGAACGGCTTCACCGAGCTGCTCTGTGACCCAGCCGACCTGCGTGCTATCTGGGGTGTTTCACATCTGCGGCCTCCTGGCTCGGTTTAACTGCTGGTGCACAGCCCTGCAGGCTGCTCAGGGAGTCCTGACCTTCTGCCTCCTGATCCTGGTGGAAGGCACATTTTAGGCTCTGGCTTTCTTTTGCCCCTGCTCTGACCCGAGGAGCAGCCCAGGGTCCATGGGGGGCACCTTGTGGGCATGAATGCTCAGTTGAAGAAGCTGAATAGAACCACTCAGGAGGGAGAAAGGGAAAAAAAATATATATTGCTTTGGCACTCCTCATCTGCCCCAGCAGGGGTCCCTGTGGTCAGGGATGTGTTCCCTTGGGAACGTGCTGAGCTCTGCGGAGCTTGTCCCTGCCTGCCGAGGGCAGGGGCCCAGGGCAAGAAAAGGGCAGGTGAGGTACAGAAACCAGGACTGAGGAAGGAAGCCTTTGGCCTTGAAGGCTTCTCTGGTTTGGTTCTTTGATTTTCTGCTGCCTTGTACTTTCTGAGCATAGGTGTGGGGCTGGTAACAGGCCGCAGAGGGGTGAGAGGCTTTCCGAGTAAACGCGGTACGGGATTGGGATGGCAAATGTGTTTCTCTCTTCCATTGTTGGAATGGGTTGTTTTGCCTCCTTTTTGGGAAACAGCAGGGGCCTTCTTTTCCCCAATTATGTGAATAATTAGATTTGTTTCAGTATTTACAAGTGATTGCTAAACACTTGGGTTGCAAGAAAGCTGGGAGAGCCAGCTCTCTTGGGGGTCATGCTGAGTGGGTGGAGGAGCAGGATCTGACTCAGGTCGGTACCAAGGGCTTTCTCAGCTTCTTTTGGGGGAGTGAATCAGACCCTCAGAAGTCCTCAGGTGGCCTCCCATAATCTCAAAGCTCATCCCCAGCTGCCCCCATGGTGCTTGAGGTCCTTGTTTGGAAAGGAGCAGGCTTCTGAAATTACCCCTTAGGGATGGTGAGGTAAGAATGGTATTACCGGTGTATTTGGGGTTGTCTGTCACCAGTTCTGCCCTGCGTGGTGCAGGATGAGTTAAGGGAGTGCTCTGTTATACCCTGGCAAAGAACAGAACAAGACAGTGATCATTTTTTAAATGATTTCTGTGGAGGTAGCCATGTGTTTATTCACTGTATGCTCCTTTCTCTTGGCCGGGCAGCTCTGAGGTTTTGTGCTGTGGCATGCAGCTCCTTGTCCTGCCCAGCAAGACTGAGGCAGGGCTGTGCTTACAGGATGTGTTGATGCAATGTGGTTTACAGGGCTTAATTTTAAAGAGCCTGTATTGACCTCTCACTTAGGAGAGAGGCAATAAGCTGTCCTGCTTACCGGTCAAGATCTCTCTGGCTCTCTAGCCTCAGCACGGCACCCGCTGCGGTCGTGTCTGCTGCACAAAGGCAGAAGCTGGACATCGTCTTGGAGGAGGCCTGGGGCTTTCAGGCCAAAGCTCGTTAGCTCTTTTCAACAGGCAGTGAAAGCAAAATGTGAGCTTCTTAGGGCTGGGATTTGTTACTTCTCTGATGCTGGGCACAGAGTTATCTTAATCCTGGGAACCTGAGGCATTACCCAGATAGCTGAAGGACTGCAGGGCTGCAAGACACATCCGGGAGACACATGAAGGCCTGCTGATGTGTCTACACTGGTCCTGACCACAGATTCTCTTACCCACCCTCAGAAACCTCCTCTGACAGAGGAACCAATGCCCCCTTGGCCTGGACACGACATTGTGCTCCCAGGCGTGGGGTGTGCTGAGCCCACTGAGCAGCGTCGCAAAAATGTCTCAAGGTAAACTTGCAAAATGGTCAAAACTTGGAAAAGAAACAAAGTATTTTAGTCTTTTTTTGTTTATTTTACAAAATACATCAATGTGTCCATGATTTTTTTTCTCAAAGGATCAAACAAACCAAAAGTGTTTCAGCTTGGGGCTGAGTGAGACCTCTTTGATTGGCCCCAAATGATGGTGTTTTGTTGTTTGGAGTTTCATTTTCCTGAGGCTAGCAACGCGATCGTTTGGCATCAATCAAAAAATGCTTTCAATTCCTTGCCAATTTGCGGTCTGATGGATCCTCCCTGCTTTCCGACCACTTTGGGCTGTCACGCTGTGGGACCTCCGTGTTTTTGGGGCTTGTGCCCTCAAGGCAACAACTGCTCCAGGATTACAGAAGCCAACGTTTCCGGAGGCTCTCTGCGTAATCTGACTCCCAGCTCGTTCCGAACATCATTCCTAGTCCCCCATCATCCAACATGAAGGATTTCTACCCGCTCATACAATGAGAATACTTCTCTTACTACATCCTGCAACAGCAAAAACATCTGTTTAAAAGAAAAAAATAATCTATTTCTGAGAAGGAATTTGTTCCATGTTATTTACAATAGTAGTAGTAATGATAATGAAAACAAAAATTAATAACCAGACAGGGCCAGTGCTAGAGGCGAGCAAAATCGCTGCAACTGCTGGCAGCAGCGAAGTAGCTGTGCCCCAGCTGTTTTCTGCCTTGCCTAACAGATGTCTGGAAAGCCACCGCTGCTGCTGTCCCTCCAGAGGGCAAGAGACAAGGCTGGGGGGCACCAGCGGCTGCCAGAAGTGTGGTTCCTCTTAGCCCCTCTCCTGCAGGAGGTAAAAACCTCAGTTCTGGCTACTTTGCCATGAAGCCTGGAGCTGCTTCCATTTAGGCAGCGTTTTGCACCGAGGGATTTTACTGACTTGCACGAGCTGAGGACAGCAAGGCAGAGCATGCCTCGGAGGTGCATCTCAGAGCATCCTGCAAAATACGTTTTGCAAAATACCTTTTTTAGGGATCATTCCCTTAAACATGAGAAATTAGGCAAAGGGAAGGGTTAATTGGCTGACCCAAATGAATGTACCAGGCCAGTGGCAAAGCTGACTGTTACCTGAAAGTCTTCATTCAAAGAGCCAGGAGAGCCTCTGTTAGTCCACAGAAGTGTATATATTACCAGCAGATAAGAAACAGGACAGAAAATCATCATTTTTCTTTATTTGTGCAGCAAACCCCAGGTAGCGCACCCCAAAATGAAGCTCATTTATAATATGCCACCCAAGTCCTGGTGTCCCAGTGCAGGAGAAGTACCCAGTGAATATCCCAAGGTCTCTGTGCAGAACCTGGGCAGGGATGAAGAACGTCGTCCTGCCAAGCAGGGGGAGAGGGAAGGGCATTGTGCAGTTAAGTGCAGTGTGACTTTGTGTGTGATGTGTGAGGCTTTTTTTCCACTGACACAGCAAAATCTCAACAGATGTCGAGCATAGGCAGGGCAAGCAGCTGATCTCTATTTGAATTTTGGGAGTAGCTCTCAGTGGGTGGGATTTTCAAAATTTGGGCTATATTTGCAGAGGAACAGAAGCACAGAGAACTCCTGGGAATTTATCTGGACCATTTCTCTCAGCTGGAGGGACTTAACAAGATGGGATACATGTGGATGGAAGTCACAGGCTCTAATTATCTCTCAGGAAATTCAGGTTAAACACTAGGAAAAAAACTTTCTAATAGTGAGGACAGTTGAATATTAATGGAAATTGCCAGGGGAGGCTGTGCACTTAGCATCACTGGAGGTTTTTAAGAACAGGTTAGAAAAACATCTGTTAGGAATGATGTAGGCTGCATGATCCTGACTTGGGGAAGTAGTATGAATTAAATGACCTCCCAAGTTCCCCTTCATCCCAATTTTCTTTTTCCTGCAACGCTGCATAGCAGTGCTTGGCAGATAAATTAGCTTATGGTGATTTCAATAGTTTTTTTTTCCAAAGTAGATGTTTTGAGTTCTCTCTCCAGTGTAGCATGAAGACATGTTTCAGTCAGCAAACATGCATGAGAAACTATATCTCAGAATTATTAAACTGGGATGCAAAAGGTACACATTTATTTATTTTAGGAAATGCATTTTCAAGAGGAAAAGGAGAGGAAAAAAATAAGGTCACCAAAAAAGATGCATCAACTCAAGAAAATTTGTGGTTAAATAAGGAAAACAAATCTATAGTAAATCAAAAGTTCTTATCTTTGGGGAGAAAAGAGAGGAAAGAAGAAAATATACATATTTCGTCAGAACAAAACCCTAAAAAATTCCTAAACAAATTAAATTATACATCTAACGAGCACAAACAGACTGCTACTTTCAAAAGAGATTTAACCCAATTCTTCAAAGAAACAAAACCCAGCAGTAATTAGTAAGTGCTTTTATCTCTTCTGGATTAGAGCGTCCAATAAAGCTCAATTCCTAGAGGTGATGTTTCTCCTCCCCAAAATAAAAATCAATAGAAGATGCTGCGCGGTCCTCCCCTGCTTCAGCCCAGTTGGATGCCACCGAAGTCAGACTGCCTGGGCTGGGCCTATTTTGCAGGAAGTCAGCTGTGCCCAGCCCCTGAATAGAAAGATGAGGAAAAGAACCTCAGGAAACTGGGGCTTCTCCTTTGATGTTCCCGTGAGTTAGGAATCAGGCCTCAAAGTCCCACTGGTCCCCAGTGTGTTGAAATAATTTGCAGAAATAATGTGTGATGGTGGCACGCGGAGCGGCCTTGGTGCCCTGCGTGGACGTGCGGTGAGGGGTGGTGAGGCAGGCTGCCTTGCTTCAAGGCGGGGGGAACAATGGAAAGATGAATCACCACCACAAATATAGGTCAGGGTGGAAAAATACAACTCTGGAAAGGTTTCCAAGCTACTTGGGGAAAAAATGAAGATCAATGAATGTGCTGCTGCCTTTGACTTTTCAGCCAATAGATGTGATACCTGCGCACTGAGCCAAGTGGATGTTAGGAGACCAGATGAAGAGCAGCAAAAGCTGCCAGGCATGTTCTCCAGCCAGTTCCTCCAGCCCAAACATGCTCATTGCTCCTCTATGGATTCAGGCGTTTCCCAGGGGGCAGCTGCTGTTGCTTTCGTTTCTGTGTTTCGAGAGACTAAGCCAATCTGCCTCAGCAGAGGTGCCTGGGCTCTGAGCTGTCAGCAAGCTTTGTGTTGGTAGCATTCATCATGTGGTAGCTGCTGCTCCGTCGTTTCCTTTTGCTAACTTGTATTTCTGGCTGGCTTTCTCCCCTTCAAAGCCAGGGATCCCTTTAGGTGACCTGTAGGGGCAGGGGCAGCATGACGGAGCGCAGGAAGGGAGACCTGCTGAGCCACAAGCTGCTGGCCAGGGCCTCGCTTTCTGCTCCTCTTGGTGCCAGTCCCACTGGGGCTGGGATGCTGTTTCTGAATGGAAAACTTCTCACTTGCCCAGACTCGCATGGATGTAGCATTTGTGCTGCTCAGCACCACAGCCTCTCCCAGCACCACCCACGAGGTCGCAGTTCTCATAAAGCTAACAAATCCCCGTTTTTCTATCCTTCTTCTTGCATAATCACATCATGTAGTAGTTAGGTGTGTTTTTTTTTCTTCAGACAAATACCTAAGCAAGAAGGTATGTCTCTTTTGTTCACTAGTTACCCCTCAGAACGGGTAAAATTCTTCCATGATCCTTATGCATGTATTTCTTTTTTCTATTCCCACTCCTAACATCTATATCCTTATTATTGAGATAAATTCTTGAGATTAAGTGAGCTGAAATCATCTTGGGAAAGCTTATTGTTATTCTTATCATTGAGATAAGTTCCTGTCATTAGGAATGGTGATAATTATTAGTAACAGTGGCAGTACTTATTTATATATTGGTATGTGCGCGTGCACTGTGGTTTCCTAGCAGGTAAAAATTACTGCTATTTAACTGAGATAAAAGTCACAAACTCAGCAGCTGCAATCACGGCACTGCTTCATCACAAGATAACATCTTGTAAAACATCATCTTCCAAACCGAAGTGAAGCATTGCGATGCTTTCCAAGCCACAGGCACGTGTAAGGTGAGTTATGGATTGGGACCGTCCTGGCAAACGGGCTCGATCACGTCATGTCTGAGAAGTATGAAGCAGAAGCAGCAATGAGTGAGAAACCATCATGGAAGGGGATGCAAAGAAGAGCAGGCACTGAGCCTGGGCATGCAAGGGGAACGTGTCTGCACGTTTTTTGTTTCCCAGTCACAACGTGTAGCCAGCCCAGCAGGAAAGTCGTCATTTCTCCCTGTACTGCCACCTTCATGGCCAAAGCAGTGAGAAGTCGTCGGCTGCTTCACCACGGCAGATGTAAACTCACTGCTCTATGCATAACCGAGGTGTTTCCAAAGCAAGGCAGCGTGCAGCCTGAGGAGCTCCAACCCTAACAGCTGTGTTCTCTGCTGCCACAAACAGTCGGGCTGTCAGTGGGGTTTGTCCCTGGCTGGTGTCGTGCAAGGTGGCAGCCGGGACAGCCGCAGTGTTTGGTCCTGCAGTTAGGGTCTGGTATGGAGTGGATGTCTCGAGTGCCTGCGACTCCTTTTACTTGTTTCTGTTTTTCTTTAAGCACCGTAGTACTGCTGAGATATGTTTATCAGACCAAAGCAGCACTACTTTTCCAATTCTTCATTTTTTAGTTTGTGAACACGGCAAGAAAAGCAGCTCCCAGTAAAGGCCATGAAGTCAGATCCAAAAACAACCAAAAGCCTTCTTTTCTTCCTAGGCCAGCTGCAGACGGACAGGGCTGGATGAAGCCCCAGCGAAGGGAATGCCGCGGTTCTGAGCTCTGCCGGGGCCAAAGCTGGTCTCCAAAGCACCAACCTGGCAGGAATGAGTATGAAAAGTCCAGAATTTCTCCAAGCCCTCCCAGTGAGCAGCCAGCTGTCCCAGGCAACGCGAGGCCGAGCAGGCAGACCAGGTGCTGCCGGGCTGTGCCGTGCTCCTGCCCATAGCGCATCATCCGTGGAAGGCAGTGTTTCTGCCTCTGCTGCAGCGTTAGATAACGCTCTGTGCCTGCTGTTGCTGCTCTCCTATAATTACCAGAAACGCTGCTTTAAGAAGTTACAACTTCCTGGAATGATGTGAAAAATGAACCGTTTAGAGCACCAGTGAGTAATAGGTAATTGCAGGCTGGAGCATCTTTAATCACTTTCAGCCTTAAGTACATTTTTGAAGAGCGCAGCTCATTATTACCTTGCAGATCTTGATGGAGTTGTACAATTCTGGTAGCCTAGATTACAAATGAAAAAAGAACTTTGTACACAGGGGGACTGGATGGCAATTACGGCACAGCCTGCCCCACGGGGGACAGAGGTTTAAGCCCCTGCTCTGCTGCAGGCTTCTGTGTAACTGCAGAAAAATCACAGGGATGTATGTGCACAGGGGCACTGTAGTGCTGCAGTGGCTCCCAAAAATCCAGGTCCTGTAAAATCAGATTCCTTAGGCATATAAATAAGTAATGAGAAGAGTGACCCCCGAGAAGCTGTGTATAAGCTAAGAATTATGTACAGCAGCCAGCAGGAAAGGTTAGGACACAGCTTTGTTGCTGCCTGGAGAAGGGTGCCAAACTTCTTCTGGGACCTTCTGTGGTCTCAGATCTGTACCTTCAGCTCTATAAAATGAAGATAAGCGTTAGTGCGCAGGTAAATACATTGACATGAGAAGCTCAACTGTACCTTTCAAGTGGCGTATGTGCAGACATCTAATAGGGGGTGAAAGGGATATTTTCTTTTCAATTAACATTTACACAGCATGTTTTGCAGGGCTTGGACATACTCTGTGCCTGGCAGTGCTAAACCAAGGAGGAACTGGTGCTGGTGTATCTGACCTTCCTTTGCTATACATTTCCGTGCCATTTCTCAGCGCCTGCCCCAGTCTTGTCCCACTCCTGGCTGCGCTCCTCACCAGGGTGACCAGCAGCAGCGTGCACTCAGCCAAGGAGATGTTTCTGCATGGGACTTTGAAAGCGAAGAAACCACACCACCTGGCTGTAGCGAGGAGAAGGGAGGATGACATGCTCCAGCCACAGGCAGATGCCCTCGTCCCTCCCAGCGTTTTCCTAGGAGACAGGTATGTCTGGAGCAGCAGGACACCTCTGCTGCGTGCTGTGAACCCACTCGTTGGCCTAAGACTTGTGAAGCTGTGTTGTTGTCCCTGTTCCTGCTCCTCATCTGTAAGTGCCCTGAATTCATTAGCAGTGTACTGATGGCAATTTCTTTTTTCCTCCCACTTAAAATATTTGCAAATGCAACTTTCCATTGTGTGCCCAGGACGTTTATTGCCAATAAAGGGAGTCCTATTCCCCTTTTTCATGCTGTAATGGAAGCATGAAGGGGAAGGACCCCTCCTCTGCCCAGAGAAGGCGCAGGGATGTGCTACTTTAGCTGAGCATCTGGCCCCTGCATACTGCCTGTTCCCAGGTATTAAATACTGCACTGAGATGTTTTGGAGAGCTGGGAGGACAGCAGCCCAAGAATAGGAAGGATTACGTGTTTTTAAATAAAACTCACATTTCTGAAGTGGGGAAGGACAGTGTTTAAAGAACTCCCTGCACCATGAGGAACCTGGCCACGTATATGATTGGCATTTGCAGTGGTAATGAGTCCATTTCCATCGTAATGAGCTCATTACTATTTTTATTGCTATTGTATTTTGCATGTTCCACAAATCGGGCAAGGAGCTGCTTTTTATTTCCGCTTTCTCTTTCTACCATGGAAACTCTCAGGGCAATCCCAGTGTCTGCATAACACCCAGGATTAACCCCTGCAGAGACAAGGAGAGGTGGCTGCTCTGAACTTGCTGTAGGGGGAGGAGAACTGAGTTGTGCCTGGAAGCTAATTCAGAAAGGAGTTCCCACGCTGCTCTGAGCCCCAGTGACAACATGTTTTTATGGATGTATCTCCCCATCAGGAATGTCTGTACAAAATTAGTCTGTTCCTAAGAGGAAGCTTGGCATATATATTAAGTTCTTTGTTAACAGTTTCTTCCAAATATTCATTTGGATCAATTTGTTTCTCTGATATTTTGCACTATTTTGTTTTAATGAGCTTTGGATATGATAAGGCAAAGAAGTTTTGGCCTTGCAGCAGTGCTCAAGTTCCCAGTGTTGCTCAACCAGTCTGATTCACGCCCCTTGAGATCCTTCTTG
Organism: Nettapus auritus; assembly: GCA_011076525.1. Taxonomy (NCBI): domain Eukaryota; kingdom Metazoa; phylum Chordata; class Aves; order Anseriformes; family Anatidae; genus Nettapus; species Nettapus auritus. The sequence continues at coordinate 6,717,505 of CM021778.1, forward strand.
CCTTTTCTTGAGCTCCAAATGTACGTGCAGTAGGGCAGTCGCCAGAGATGGCTCTTGCTGGTTTCCAGTGATCCTCTTGGCTTGGACTGCTTTGGCCAAGCTCCATTAAAACTCTGGCTTCGGGTGTTTACCATTACCTCTTTCACTTGGCTCCTCAATAGCCACTGCCTCAAACTCCCACAGAATATCCAGTACCCTGGAAAAAAAATCCTCTGCTAACTTCCAGGCTCGGTGATGCACCCGCGCTGCAGCTCAGAGAGGGGATCGAAAGGGGCAGCTCCGCCGCAACGCAGGGGAGGTTCCCAAAAACCTCTGGAGTGCAAATGAGACATCACTGCAAATCAGCTGCTGGAAAATCATGCCACTTTGCCACATCACCACCAACAGTACGTGCAACCAGGCCAGCTTCTGATGGAGCAGAGGAGCAGTTAGGGCGCATAGTTACGGAGGTGGCTGAGCCTTGCTTTGAGTTCATACCAAAGAGTACATTGATTTGATCAAGAGACTTACACGTTTTTGCATTTTCTTGGTTGTTATCAGAAATAGGACCAACCTGTTTTAACTTGGCAGGTGGGTGAGAGATCATAGACTGTTCAGTATGGAAATGGCTTTCTGCTTGACTGGATTGTTAATCAAAGTAACATTGCATTTCTTTGGCCACTAGTAAGGAAGGCTGTCAGCACCTCTTTCTGACTTCACAGAAGTATTTCTCTGTGTGTGACACCTCCAGACCTATTTTCTTTTTCCTTTCTTGTACAATTTGGACATATTCTGCAAGTCATGTGCAAAGCCCAAGAATTGCTTGAGAAAATGAACTGCCATCAAAGAATACTAACAACAACAACAAAAGTGTGTATGGTGTGTTATGTCTGTTGGAGCTACCAAGCTACATCTTGACTCTTGGATTTGATATTTTGATAGTCGGAAGTTGTAGCTTTCTGGCAGGCTCCTTCTGTCTCATTCATTTCCTCTGCATCCTGCGGCAGCCGAGACATCATCACTCTTTCAAGCCCAGGGTTAGGGCTGGCCTGGTTGTAATACTCTGTAGGCTTTGGTGGCATCTGGCAGTAGTACTGCCAGCTGTTGCAGGGAAGATAAAGAAGAAAGCGGAACATCAAACATCCGAGCTTTCTATTTTTTTTTTTATTTTTTATTTTTAAATTAAAAAACACATTCAGGGGCCGGGTGTGTTCAAAGACTCGCAAATGTATGCTGAAGGAAAATTTGGATACAAAACTTCTGTGCCTTTCAGATGAACCTTCTGCTACCCTATTCAGATAGCTCACCAAGGGCATGGGAGAATGAAATAGTATAAATATTCAGAGACAGAATTACATGCTGTATCTCCTTCAGGAATTGAGAAGCTGTTTAAGAGAACCTAGGGTCTTTTTTCCTAGCGTCTTAGAAATTTCTCTCTGTTGTCGCTCTTTTGTGAGCTTTGTGTTTCACTGATACTTTATGTTTAATAACATATGGAGTGAAATGGGAGAATTAGCAAGAATTTAGCTTCTGGCAAGATCACCTACACTATCTGCCTTTGGCTGGATGTAGCAAGTGTCTCTTTGGCAAGTTTCTATGAGTGCTGTGGGGTTTGTGACAAACCCCTGCAGGATTCGAGTGGGGCACAAACCAACAGGAGCTGGCTGAGGCTGGTTCCTTCTTCAGGGAGTTGTGAGAAGGGGAGGAAAGGAGAGGGAAGCAGAATGGTGTCCTTTAGGCTTTATACAGGTCCCATAAAGCCTAATTCCCAAGGGAATTTCCCCAGAGTAACAAAAATAGTCCTCCATTAGGCTCTCCACCCCAGCTGCTACAAGCTCCACAAAGGAGCTTCTTCCTTCCAACTACTTTCAACATCCCCCTTTTCTCCCCGAGTCTGGTGCCCCTTGATGGGCTCCCATCAACTTGTTAGTACTTTGCCAGCCAGTGCTGGATTTATACTCAATACCATGGGCACTGCACTATTTTCATGTATCTTATTCCTTGCTAGAGGTCGATACGTTGAGCATGCACATATACAGTAACAGAGAAACATAGCCAGGCTGTTATTTTTCAGAAACTGGCAAGCCTGTGTATGTGACTGCTATACCAAGAATCTCAGTGTTTGATCCCAGCTGGAATCCAGAAGGATGAGGGTGAAAAAGTCAAACTCATTTTTTGCAAACCAAAAGAGGGGTTTGGTAAGGGACGTGCCAAAGCAGGAAAACAATACAGAGGAAAAAAAATACAAAAAACAACCCACAGTAGCAGATACGGATTAAATCTTCCTTTCCACTGTCCCTTTGTACATGTATTACAGTTATTACCCGGAGTTATCCAGTCCCCGGGGTTCAATACATCTCCACTAGCAACTTAACTGAAATCTCCTGTGTCACACAGGACACAAGAATGATGAAGGGGGTTAAAGAGGCAGGGTGGCCAGCATATAAAATAGTCAAGAATTCCAATAACGTGATGACAGTTGAACGTTATTTTTAGAATGTGATTGGCAGGTGTTGGTTGAGTAGTGCTGTGTCCAGTTAACTCTGAGGGACCCAGTAAAATAACACTGAAGACAGTGACAAACTGATGTCATTGCTGACTGAGGACAATATTCGGGTCCTGTATGGCATTTCTGACATGCAATGATCCGAGTGTCATCTTTTGCTCATTTTTTTTATGGCTCATTTCTCTTTTTCTCCACTGCTCTTGCCTCTGAGCTCGTGACAGAAGGAGGATAAAATGTCAGCTCAGGATACTTCTGTGATAGTCCCTATTGTACTCTTCTTTTCCCTTTGGAAGAACGAAAGCATTTAACAGCACAGAGGTATTAATCAGTGACTGCAATGTGATATCCCAAAGCCAAGGCTCAGCACTGACATCAGCGAGTGCTGGTGGGCACGGATTTCTCAACACCCATTGTGAAGATGAGGGCAAATGACTAAGGCAGAAGGAGCCGACAAGAACAACTGTATTTTTGTGGAGTCAGTGCATCCTGTGCTTTTACAGTTTGTTTTCTTTCATTTCTTGTCAGCGAGGGAATGTTTTGTTTCTGTCATTCCTCTGAATCCCAGTTGTGATTCAGCTATCCTATCAGTTTGGATCTGGGACAGTAAAATGGCCATGCATTAATATTTGGACTTGACCTGATGACCCATGGTTTCATGGAAGATGGTTTACAGCTTTCATTCGTTGCCTGGGCCGGCCTGATTATTGCTACTGTAAGAGCAGCAGTAGTGTGGCTGGGGTCCTACTTTACATTTTTCACTTTGTTCCTTTTCTGCAGGTCCGTAGCAATAAAGAGATATTGCGATGCAGCACTTCTCGGGATTAATCTGTCACCGGTGTCAAACCAGAGCATCGAGGATATAAATCTTCAGTCAACTTCTGGCCTCACTGCAGCCAGGTTATGCAATACGTGAAGTACGTTCAGCAGCAGACTGCTGGAAGTGGTTCTTCTGGATTCTCCATTTGTGTAACACAGGGTGATGTGAGTATCAAGGCCCATCAGTGATCTTCTCAGTTTTGCCACAGATAATCATATGCACACATGCGATGTCTTTCTCTAGAAGACATCCAGGAATGGCCTGCAAACAAACTTGATGTTTGTCTCCTACAGATAGGTTTTTGTTAACAGTGGCCGCATACACACAGCCTGTACGTTCTGCACGCTTGTTTCAGCTATCAAAATCAAACGTGTCTAGAGTTCCCCCAAACAAAACAACCTCTCCAAAGTGCCTCATACTGCGAAGTTAAGTCACCAAGTTGAATTTCCTAGCTAGCCAACTGTGCTGTTTAATTAGGGTGCCTTTCCAAATCACCTTCAATTGCACCGTTGTAACATATGGGTTGAGATTTAGCCATATGGTCCAAACACAGAAACAAAGCACACCACTAATTGTCTGAACACACAGAACCACAGCGCACTCAGGCAGGCAGACAGCAGGGAGAGACGTCCTGTTTTGTAGTAGCACCATATTTATTTTATTATGTGATGTATACATTTATAATGAACAGAGGTCCACAACTCCATCAGTGCTGGTCTCTGCAGTTCATGGTCAAGCTGAGCAGGTCAGCACTAATGTGAGTAGCTCTACAGGAACGACAAGAAGTGCCACAAGACAGGCATGGAGATGCGTGATAACCTGAGCACTTGGTGCTACCGAACAAAGAAGAGCATCAAAAATGAATCCTCTTCATCCATGAGAGGAAGGAGATGGAAAGCCACCTGCCGATTCCTGGCCGAGTTGGAGCACTTGCAGTAAGTTACCTGGGATGGTGCATAACTAAGGTAATCTCTCTCCCTTTGGCAGGAACGGACAGCACAAGCACTGTTAATATCCTTAACCTCCTCAAGTAAAAGTCTGGACTTTTTGCAAAGGATGCAGTTCCCTTCTGCTCAGAGTTTTGACAGTGAGTGTTGCAGGGTTGCAAGTAATTTCTGCTATTTCCTATATTCATGACAGACTAAATCCTGCAGCCCCTCTGCACAGCACAGTCTGCACTTGCTTGTAGACACACCTTGAAAGTGGGTGGTTGTATTCAACAGGGAATACACAACCCTCAAGCAGAACACTTACTTTCCTTCTTTATGTATAATGCAAACATTTATTTTCTTCCAATCTTTAAGACCAATAAACTGGACTCCCTGATTTCACTTTGATATGATAAGGTAGCAAACAGGTAGTGATGCTAATAGAGAAGAAGCTGTTACTTCAGCTGAATTAATGAAAATTTTTAAAAAGAACATGGAGCTGAATGCACCACTAAGGTACATAGATCAAAAAATACATTAATCCAAGTAGGTTCCAGTCTAGTTTCAGGTAAGATTTACGTGCTATACAGAATCAAGTTTGAGATTAAGAAAATGTGTAATACTTATTTATATTGAGCTGTGGTTATCAAAACAACCTGAGGGTGTTTCAGGAGACTGTGTGTTAGTGAATGTCTACGAATTTTTTTCCTGATTTATTCACCTGAAATAGTGTCCAGAGATGCTAGTCAAAGTCAAGGGTCACCTATTAATAAGTATTTGTAGATCTCCCTGGCAATGATGTTAAGAACAAATATCATTAACATCACCTATTTTTTACCTTGACAACATAAAACGTTCTTCCACAGCCAGGAAGAGTTAAATTAATCAGAGTTTTAACATCAAAGAATTAGTCTTATCTCAGAGCTGTTCATTCACTTTCAACTCATACTGGAGAGTGATATAAAACACTTGCCATACCTTTCAAAAACAGACACTGTGTAAAAATATGGGATTGCACTTGAGACATTGTTTTTGCAAATCCCTGTGTATCCATGAAAGATTCTCCCTGCTGGAACACTGATGTCCTCTCCTGGGCTAAGCTGAAGACAGTAAAAAGGTCCCAGTCTCAAGGTCTCCAGTTTATCACTTTTTTTTTTCTTTTTTTCTTTTTTTTTTTCTTTTTTTTTTTTTTTCTTTTGCTATTATACAGACAGAAGTAGACTAGGGATGAAAACAGAAACCCAAGCTGTGAAGTTTGGCCTTTCAAGGTAGATTAAACTTTATCTGCAAGGCTGCCAGCTATCCTACATTCAAAGGGTTATGGGAACCACTCAGACTTTGGGGCTAGAGACCTTAAATCCCCTTCCACCAGGAAAACAGTTGGCATCACGTGCTGACCCTGTGGGCATTTACAGGGAGCTGCAGCACAGTAACACAGCAATGCTCCAGCCATGCCAGAGTGGAGAAAACAGGATTCCTCTAGCCTTTTCTATTTTTTAAAATAACCCGTCTTTCTTTCTCTTGCAATCACATTGATGAGCTTCATTTGTCCAAACAGGAGCTCCAGGTATGCCATGGGGCTCAAAAGGAAGAAAAAAAAACCAAAAAAAAACACAAAAAAAAAACAAAAAACAAAGAAGAAGCAAAAGCAATAGGACTTCATCCAAGAACTTCCAAGAACTTTCATCTCTGTATGGTGACTTAACTACTGTAGCATCCCAGCTGAAGGACATAAAAAAGAAATGTTTTCCAGGAAAATCTGCATGCCAGCAGTACAAAACTTAAAAATAGGATACACGGGGTATATTTTACCATGTCAATTCTTACTTGTCATTGAGTCACAGTTTGTTTCAAAAGTAAATAACAAGACGTGCACATAAAACATTTATGTTTCCTGCCTTGTCATGTGCTGATGAAGCTTTTCCTGCCTCAGTTCCTCAGCCACAGGAGTTGCAGTTGTCAACAGATGTAGGTCTTAGCTCCACATTTCAGTTGCTTCAAGACCCCTTCTGTGCCTCTTCATTCAATGTGAGCCAGGAAAGCGTCCTGAACAGGACTAATGTTTAGCACCTGAATGTTTCACAAGATCCGTAACTGCGAGCAGGATTTCGATTAAAAACAGGTTCCCTCCCACTGACTTGTTTCCACAGCCATGCATGGTTGTGGATTTTCTGGCTGATTTTTGTTTTCACAGTAATGGGTTTGTTCAAAGAGAATATATTTAATCTATACATCCAACCTGGGTTTATTAGGAAAGGTCACCTTCCCCCCCCCCCCAAAAAAAAAAATCTGCTCATCCTCATAGTCTCTTATTTCTGTTTGACATCATCAGCAAAGCCTCAATTTTAATATTTTTTATATTTAGGGCATATGTTCTACCTGGTCAGAATCCAGGATTAGGGATTCATTTTGTAAGGCATTATATAAAAATATACGAAAAGTTGGACCCTAGCTCCAACTCTCAACTCTGTAAATTCACTTGAGTGTAATTGTAAAAGCAGGACCAGAATCTAAAGAGAAGCCAATATAATTGGTGCTAGTAGATATTTTTAATTTTTTTTCCTTTTTTTTTTTTTTTTTTTTTTTCCCCCCTGCAGGAGAGCTTCTGTACACAGAAATATTGAGTCAGTGGATGGCTCCTTTGTGAATTCCGATATTTTGTATTAAACAAGATTACTGAGGAGCAATAAGAATGACCCCAGCTATTGTCTGCTGGTAGAAACCTTTTAAATGGCATAAGGATGCAGAGTCACTCAATAATTACAAGGAAGGAAGACCACATAGCTTAAAGTGACCAGCTAGTAATCAATTCCTGCTGTGAAAATTTTTGTCCTAGCCATACAATATGTGAAGAAAAATGAGACGCATGCATAAAGAAATTGGCATTGCTTCATAAATGGAAAAAATGAAAGTTCATTCAAAAATGAATAATGTAGGCAGCATGATATGAAACCCCATTGTTTTAAAATAATACCTACTTTAATTGTATCAACCTTTTAAAACAATTAAGAGTGTGAGAATAATTATTTTTCCTTTCATTGTAGTGCTCTTCAGGTGTATTTTGAAAACATTTTTTATCTGGTTTGCTTCCACAGCTTCAACTTTAAAGGTCATCTTGTTTTATCAAGATATCATTCTGTGACGGACTTTTTAGTATTCTCAGTGGTACTTACAGCATGCAGCGGCTGATCTTTCTTCAGAAACTGTAAAGGAAGTAAGTGGTGTGTACACATAACCTAAAAAGAATGGATAGTCCTTTTGCATTTCAATTTAGCACTAATTAGCTGATATTCTTCACATGTGTATTTAGAACACAAGGAACAGCTTTGGCCTTTTAAGTAGATTATGTCACTGAGTTTCAGGAAGTAAAACAACTCTCTAAACATCAGAAAGAGAGGGCAGGTGAGAACAATAAATTCTACAACAGATGAAATTTTGATTTTAAAATGCAGTGATATAAAGAATGGCAATAGACTGAAACATTTCTGGAATGCTAAAAGAGCTCAGACTGACCACTGGTAGTGTCACACATGAAAACATGATGAGATTCATGCTGTAGAAACCAAATACACAAATATTGAAATGTGATGGATGTGGAAACAAATCACCTTCTGAGGAGAGGAGGACAGCACCACTTTTTCTCAGTGGCTGCCCCTTGCCATAGGCTGCCCTGAGGCTTGCACTTCGCAGCATTTCAAAAGGATATCGGCATGAGGTTGTCTGCTTAAATATTAACAGATCTCAGGCTTCTCAGCAGTTTTTCTGGTTGTGAAGCTTTGTTTTTTCCATTCTTAAATTTACCTGCAGCAGCATTGTCCCTGCTTATAGCCAGTTCTTTCTGCCCAACAACAACAGAATTGGCTACAAGAAGGAGCAAGGCTGAGAAGAGAATGAAGACGCCGGTGTCTCTGGGCATGCTGCACCTTTCTTAGTTTCAAAGAGGCAAAGTGGGGAGTAAACACTTTAGAGCACTGGGAAAGTTACCAAAGGAATTATATGGAGACTGTACCATTATTATCCCCCCTCCCCCCCCTCCCCTTATATTATATCCTCTGTTTTCTCCCCAGAAAAGCTCTCAGTAAGAGTCATAACATAAATATAATTTGTAAATTAAATGCAGGCATGGATCAATACCTCTCTCCATGCTGTGCCATAGCATAAGAACTGAAAGATGTTCTCGTAATTGTTATGAGGAAAGGGGATTGTTTCATTTACGTAAGTGAAATGTGTTGTTAAGTCGTCTGATGATAAGAGTTGACTCTGAGGTTTCTGTACTCGTGGCAAAATGTCAATATTCCTAAAGCATCTCCCAGTCAGCAGTTTCAGAGAACAGGTTATTTGCAAAATAGCCTCCCCATTATAATCCAGTGACACACAAATCTGCTGCTCCTGAAGTTCAGCACTGGCCTTTCCAAATCCAAAGTTAAATGGATTCTGCCCCAAGAGCTGAATCGTCACTGAAACTGCTGTGCTTCACAGAGATTTGCTGTTACTGAGGAAATTGGGCTCCTACGTATTTCTATTCAATAATTTCCCAGGGACCCATCTTCAGTGCATGGTAATAGAGTATATTGCAGTGTTGTAGCTTCTGGATAGTCTAATAGACATGTAATCTTATTTTAGTGGAAACCTGGATGCTCACGGTCTTGGGCAGAGCAGCAATTTGCTGTACAAACAGTCCCCCTGAATTCAATAGGAAGCTGTGCAGGCATTGTTTAGTATGTAAAAGTGTATTCAGACCTCATTAGGTTATACCAACGCATTTAGCAAAATTGCTTTTTGATTTCTACTGCAGGAAAACTCTGGCCCTTTTCTGGTGGGCAACATGGTTTGTTTTTTTTTTTTTTTTTTTAATTTGTTCAATAGAAAAAAGTGAAAATTACCTTTGCACACAGTGACCTTCCAAAATGTTTGAGGCCTTTGCCTGTCTTCTTGAAGTTGCGCCTGTTTGAAGGACATTATTCACCATTATTTAATCCTCCAAGTACTCGTAGTGAGTGCCTTGGTACATATAACACTCTTCCTGCTCCCCCTTCATGAGCTGTTGGCCAGTTTTTGCCTCAGATCATTTCCAGTAGGTAAGAAGAACAAGTAACACATATATATCCCGTAGTGTAACCATCTTCATTACTTAGACTGTGCTCCCCCATTCCCACTTCCCTGAGCGCCCTGGAAACCAATGACAGACACCATTTCTCCTGCTCATTCTCTCACTGGCTTATTTTTGATCTTCCATAACTGCTTTTTTCAGGGGCAGTGACAAGTATTTACCTCGGCAGGTGAAGATTACCCTTCGCTGTTTCCCTTACACTCAGCACAGGAGCTGCTAACCTGAGCTGCTTTTCTCTAGCATCGCTATTGTACTGTGCAACAAAGGTGTCCTGTTCAAATGTTATCACACGAACCATTCTTGCCATACTTGGGCTATCCACTTACATCAAAGAGGCCTTTCAACACATATCTACAAACCATCTCCAATAGAACCTTTCCCCGACCCGTGACAAGCAAGAGCGTCTTGCTTCTTGCATACTGCGACTTGCAATTGCCTGGGGTGCAGTGCTTCAGGATCTCCTTGGCCTAGCTAAAGTTCAGTCCTCTGCCACTTTCCTCTGATAAGCAAGGCCACGGACCTTGTGCAGCAGCCTGGCTATTTGTAGATGCACTGCATGGACTCAAATCCGTGTGCGTGCTCAGTGCTCACCAAGATAAAATAGCTTGCGATGAATTCCACTCTTGAGAGAAGTAAAGAGAAGTGATGTGAATAGGATTTGGAAGACCAGATCAAATAACTCTAAAGAGCACTTGAAACAGCCCGTCAAGAAAATGTGGCCATGGAGGAGCTTCACTGGGTGTTTCTGAAGGCTCCCAGGGCTGTTGCTCCTTGTCTTCTACAAACAGTGCTCTGCAGGCAAAAGATGCCAACACAGGTCAGGTGCCAAACTCAGCTCCTGCTCCTGTATTCAATTGGCTAGATGTGGCTAAATAATGAACTGCATTCATTTAGCGCAAGTCTCTTACCTCTCATTTGGTTTGATGTAATAGATTTACTATAGATAAACTAGGTGTAAACAGCACTTCATTGTAATTCAGTGGTACCAAGAACTCCGAATAATACACTACTGATGAAAGCTGTTTCAGGTACATGTTCAAACCCACTAAAGAAAACCAGATACAAATCTCCTTCTACTTGAATTGCTATGTGGATTTTACCCTTACTCACTAGGTAAGACCCTTACTCACTAGGTAAGACTCACACTTGAACTGCCTCCTCTTTACTGGGACTTAGTCCTTTGCCATGGCCTCAGAGTCTAACTTTATAGCAAGAACTCCTGGCCTATCCTTCTGTCGGGAAAAGTGGAACAAGTTAGGAGTTTGGCAGCCCCAGTGTGTTCAAACAATAGTAGCATATATATAACCACCTAACGGACACAAATGTAAATGAAGGCGTTTCACCGCCTACTGCATAGCAAATTATATTGTGCTTTTTGAGCCAAATTACATGTGAGAGAAACAGAAAGAAATATTTCGAGGAAGCTGAAAAAGAAGCAGAAAAACTTAGGATGTAGCCTGAGTATGGCGTGGCACCATGCTGAAAGCCTGAACAGAGAACGTCTGTGGCTGAGAGCTGGCTCAGGGAGGCTTGCTGTTGTGGATACAGGTGCTTTATCATGTTACTTGGTATGTTTTGTTTTAAGAATTAGGATTTCATGTTATTTTCAGATAGAGAATTACATCACAGATACCTGACTCTACTGTCATGTTTTTCTTCTTAAGGAAACAACAAAGTTTTGTATAACCTGTAGGGGCAAAAAGAAGTAACATTATTTAACACCTCAACATATCAATTTTCTATTTTGTTTGATGGGCTGACTATGATTTACAGGACTTCTTTATGAGATTCAATTAAATATAGAATTTATAATATTCATGCAGTTTCTGTGCCAAATATACACAGTGCTGATGCAGCAGGGATCTCAAAATATCAACCACCTGCTTGGGAGGAACAGAATTATGAATGCATCTCCTTAAACAATAATTCATCACACTCAGAAGCCTAAAGTTAAGCTACTCTAGAGCCAACACAGCTGCCTTACCATCTTTTTTGGGGGATACTGCTGACTTACTAAGCTGGTTATCATTCTTGCAACTCATGACTAAGAATGCAGTCAAGGATTTGGAAGTTCACGAAGTGTAGCACGGAGTGTGGTATGAAGGATCCTGGCTTTCAGCTAGGAACGCAGAGCTGTGAGTGGTATGGCCATACTGCTCATACTGTGCACCAGGAAACTACATCAGTTGGATTAGGGAACTTGAGAGAGAGAGAGCCTTTGCTTACCTCACTGAAGGCTGAAAGTAAACCTTGTAGTAAATACTTGAACCCCTAAAAAAAAAATATGTGAGTATAGTAGAGAGAGAGACACATCCGTACCTGAGTTCAGATAAGGTACCAGCTCATGGATCAAGAACATACTTTGTTGCCTAGGGAAGGATACTCTACTCAGAATAATGAAATTAATTTTAATCCTCATGATTTGGTCATGAGGGGGCTTTGATCTCTCGTAATTTAGATTTACAATTATTATTTTTCCAGACAGGCTGGTGCTATACAAGTGAGACAGGCTGGAAACACAGCTGTGCTTGGTGGACCTACATACAGTCTAGGGATATACGTGCATAGCAAAAATGAAATCTCAGTGTTTGAGTGGGGTTCTGGGGATTGAAAAAATAGCACCACAGTGTGATAGTGGCTTCAAGTCCATTTTCGCTGCATGGAGGCAGAATCCTGCTGTGCCCATTCCAGTCAGGTGTTTGTCTAATTGGTCCTTTATAACTTAGATTTTACAGCTTCCCTTAGCAGCCAGGTTCACTGATTAAGTATTCTTCCTTAGGAAGCCTTTCCAATCTCTAATTTAAACCTTTACTTCATGGGGAGCCAGCCCCTTTTCTTCCCTCTTTGTTGACCAGGACAATATTTCAGAAGCACCTTCTCTGCAAACTTTTTGAGTGTTAGAAGACTATGACCATAGCTTTTTATATCAGTACTTTATATATACATTCACTACTTTCTGTTTCTTCCTTATAAAAAATGAAAATTTTAGTACTTTATAATGCTTACTGCTCACCTGGAAATGGAGCTGCTCGAGCCCTTTCTGTCCCTCTCACACGAAACGCCTTTCAGGATGAACGCTTCTGTGAAGTGGGCAGCAGAAGCTTGCTCAGTCAATAAAGGGGGTGTCACGGTGCTTTAATGAATGTTGCTAAACTGTTTAGACATCCAGGGATAAAAGCCACTAGAGGAATTTCAAGTAGTCAGAGTACGAGCAAGCCTAACTGCAAATACAAACTGTTGAGAAATATCAATATTATCTGTAGTAGCCACGCATTAATACAACCGCTTATAGAAAAAAATCAGCCTCTAGCAGGCTTGCCTTATTACTCTCTCTCCAAGTCTGCCTGTTGGGAGCATGGTCCTGACCAAGAGCTTTTCCAGCCGTGTGATGGATTTGTTGGTCCAGCTCTGAAAGACACAAGCATCTCTATGGGGCTGATTACCAGCTTGCCTTTAAAAAACACTCTGGACCAAACAGCTCAGGCCTGTTTATATAAAAGAAAATCTGTGCTTTTGAAAAGGCAGAGACCGCCCTCTTAGCATCAGGAAATAACCTTTAGGGTTTTAACAAATAAGGACAAGGAAGAGTGTTTTCATCTGGATTGTTATTGCCTGAAGCATAAAAATAGAATGAGGTCTGGTTGCAGAAATAAAATATATGACGACAGACTCAGAATGAGGTGAGAACACAGCAAGAAAACTTTAAAATTTGAGATTAGAGAAGCCAATTTGCTTATCTCATCCAAATACCACTGATAATCAGCATTTTCACCTCATCTGCTACCTCTTCTTGCCTTTTGTTTCCAAATAGTGCTGGAGGCTTGGTTCTGGGATAGTGCTCTTTGACATCAGCAAAGTCTGCCTTTCCACCATTTGACAAAAGCTCCTTTTCAGTGATGCAGAAAATTAATTAGGGCACTATATTTCCTTTGTATGTGGACCTATATTCTGTTTCTATGTCTGCAAACATGGTAATTCTGTGAGTGAATAAAACCAAAATCAGAGTCCTTTTGCATGATTTCTGAAGTTGATAGCAGAAACAACCATGAAAAACTCCAGCTAGAGAAGCTGTTTTAACATGGGAAAAAAAAAATCTTTGCACCAATTAGAGAGATTACAGTGCTCAAAATGATGCAGAGAACTAAATAATCAGGCAGATATACTAACCTGATGTCACTTAATCAGACAAGAGGAAGGAGTATTCTGGAGTGAATGGAAAACAGCCTGTGGGATGCATGTTGGCTCATGGCTAAATTTCCTTTTATTCCCATATTCACTTCTTTTGGGGTGCTCCCTCCAGCCTCTGCTCATCAGTAGCTTAAGCATGCATAAATACCTCCTGTGCTGGGCGGCAGGGGCTCTTGGTGGTGTACCGCTGAGCTGTTCGGCTGGGCCAGTGGCCACGAGCACCGAGGAGGCTGTGGCTGCCTGGGCTCATCAGTCTTGGGTATCGGCGCTCACCTCAGCTCTTCTGCTGGCGCACCCTAGTGAAATATTAAAATGTCAGAAGGGAAGATGTAGACTCCTGTTCTCAGCTTCACTCACTACAAATCTCTGCAGGGCATGTCATGGGAAAACAGACGTCGCTAAAGATACAGAAAGAAAGACTGCCAAAAAAGAGATTAATAATAGAGAAGCCAAGGTACCACTGCTCCTCAGAAACTGTTCCTCAGCAGGGCTTTGGAAATATTAGCCATGGTAAGGTTTTTTTAGAAGTCCCGGATTTCACCTTTGTGATACTCACACTGCTACTGAAAATAGTTGTTTCCACCCATAGCTAATAAATATATGTTTGAATGAAAGTTGATCTAATGTGAATTCATGCTCAACTGTGCGTGTGATGTTTGGCTGTAAACATCCTTTTCACATTGTACACCACCACACTGCTCCTGTGTCTTTCCTCAGCCTTAGTTATGTATCTCTATGGTATTTTCATCTCAGCTATCATTTGATAGCTTAAAATACCTGCACTAAAATCCACTGTCTTTAAATTGGGCTGAAGAAAGATGTCAAAGTGTATCTATATATAGTCCAGTTAAATTTCTTCGACTAAGCTAACATGCTCTGAAATGGCAGCTTTTTTCCTAAAAAGGCCAAAAGGTTTTCCGCCTTGTATCGCAGGCAACATTAACAGAAAGAAAGGAAGGGGAAAAAAAAAAAAAAAAAAAGCCAGCCCCAAGCCTTGCCCACCTGGGGATCTTCTGTGGGCTCTTGCCTGCAATTTATTTCATCCCTGCACCAGGTCACTAGGTCTGCATTGCAACCAGCACCAGGTAGAGCACAAAAGAAAAGTGCATCCCTGCTCGGAAGTCACCACAGAGGCCCTTCCTTTTTTAATGCCAAATGTGTGCTGAATTCTCCTGAATCATTTTAGCCATTGCTTTATCCTTGTCTGCTTGAAGACAAGGAACAAATCCCAGCCCATTTGAAGCACAACAGCTGCAATGACTTCAATAGAGTGATGAGTATTTGTTCCAGCAGGAAGTCTTACCCCAAAAAAATCTCTCCTAACTGTAAGATCATGCTGCTAAACAGGCTATTCCCTACCACATTACGTTGATGTGGTGGCATGTTTTTAGCAAGCACAATTCAGTCATGAATCGACAGCGATGACCACAGTCCCCTAACTCAGCCTCGTACTGCAGCTAGTAATTCTTACCGTGCTTTGAAGGCCTCCATAGGTAGTTTTGTTTAGTGGCCACAGAATGAACAGATTTGCTAAGCTCTGTAACTAAGAACTGATTTCTGCAAAGGGTAAAATACCAGTAAGGGAGGAATCTTTCCAGGGACAGCTTAATCTACAAAAGGCTCACAGTAGTGTGGGCAGTGCCCTGAACCACTGCGTTCTCTTTAATAAAGTGGTGGTGGACAACCACAAACACTGTCTTTATAATCATGTTATTGAATAGCTCTCTTTTAAAAAAAAAAAAAAAGAAAAAAGCCAGATGCCGTACTATGGTAATGGAGGAGCAAGTGAAGCAGCACTGTTAAAACTTTAAAATGTATTTATTTATTATTATTATTTCCTTAGGGGTGAAAGCTTTCTGTTCAATGGGAAGATCCCTACCAAATTTCCATGGGCTTCAGCTCCCCTTGTACTTCCATTACCTCTTCCCACCATGCCCTGGCCAAAACAGGCCTTCTCCCCATTTTGTGCAAGGGCGGATTATGCAGCGGGGTAAGAACTGACAGCAAAAATGCATTGCTGTGCAGCAAACACAGCCTGCAGCCATCGGTTTCTCCCAGCATTGGATAGCAATTATTTCTGTGTAATAGGCAGTCACCCCATGACCCTCTCCTTCAGCATGCAACGCTTTCGCTGTCAAGTGTTAATCCCTTTGTTAGCTACTCAGCTGCACATTCATTTAGGAGGGCTAATGACTTACACTGTTCCTTCTCTGCATGATTTCAACAGACGTGTAATTAGAGGTGACTGGCGTCTTCAGAGGTACGGCAACCACGAAAGCCAGGGGCAAAGTCAAAGTATTTGCCTAATCTCACCATCGGCTACTTCAGTGAACGAAACCATGTGGCTGGCGGCACGCAGAGGAAAATGCTGTAGAAAAGGAGTTCAAAAGGGACAGGGAAAGGAAAAGAAAAGGGAAAAAAAGGAAAGGGAAAAAAGAAGAGAAAAAAGTCGGTTGTTGGACACTCAGGAAGCTCAGCGATGAAAAGGAACCTGTTTCAAAATATGTTTTGTCGGGGTGCTAGAGAGCACACGGTAAGATAAATGCCAGTGAGGAGCCTGTTCTCAAACAGATTGAAAAAGTATCGAAAGGTGAAAAGCTTTGTTTTAAAGTGCTGGAGAGCCTTAATCATTAGCAGAATAACTGTGAGACCTGGAAAGCAAGAAAAAATGTATTTTGAAGGTGAGCTGAAGAACTTTTCATGTGCCTCAGCACTGGCTTAGAGATTTGTGCCTTTTTTTCATGAAAGCTGTCAATGTCTGCAACACCTCAAGAAATATCCCGCAGCTCTTACAGTGTGTGAAAGCATCCTTTTGAAGTCCAAGTGCATTTTTGTGTGTGTATTAACATCACAGGATTAAGCAAAAAAGTGTAATAGGGAGCCACAGTCCTCACGGATTTGAGATGACCAAAAACACGCAAAACCAAGCCTCTCGTTTCTGATTTCTGTGCCCGGACAAAGGACAGAGACCGCCCTGAGATGTTGCTCCCTTTCCCCGATGTCTTCGGGGCTGAGGCCGGATCCCAGCAAGGCCAGCTGGCTGTTGCTGTTGCTACTGGCACTGCAACAGCACTCTGGGGAGCTCTTGCAATGGGCTTAAAGCTCCCTTCCAGCAGAAGCATAGTTTCTCATACCGCCCGTAGCTGCATATTGTTTTCTGCTTTCCCTTATTTTTCGCTTTTTTTTTTTTTTTTAAAGGTCCTTCTGTGTTCTTCATCTCCTCACCGCTGGCTTCACTGGGCACCGCATGGCCATGGCAGGGCTGCAGGCTGCTGCACCACCTCCTGGCGTCGTGACAGCAGCCACGACTTTTGTCTTTTCGCCTTTTTGGAGCTTGGTGTCTCTTTCCTTCATACAGATTATGCAAACTTGCATTAGTGGATAGCGCTGTATTTGCATTAAGTAACACTGACGGCGGTTCCCTCAGTTACACAGGAGCCAAGCAGAGCGATAGTTTTATGAATTAAAATAATACCCCTATACACCTTCACTAGCGCTTTGAATTCAGGAACATAATTTCATCAAAAAAGACAGAATAAATCAATAATTAATAAATAATTGCTTTAGACTGCTTTTCAGTCTGGGTTTATGATTTAATATCTCTCACACAGTTGTCTAATACAATTCCTAACATAATTTCATGCTTAAGGAAAAATAAGTGAAGCAACTGAATGGCAAGCTCCAAAGAAATCTATCATTTGGCCTCCCAGCCCTTCCAACTTGCCCGCATGCTTTCGTCCAGCTATTTTATTTGAAATATGGCTTGTGTTTTGGAGAGGTCTGATCTGAGCACTGCAAGCAGCAAAGGACCCATCCCACGCGTTAGGAAGGAGGTCTGATGGTGACCAGCCATCATGACACAGACTGGGGGTCTCAGTACTCATACGAGGCCATTTTATTTCTCCTGTCTTTCTTCCCCTTTAGAAGACTGCGGGACAGCCCTCCAACGACGCAGAGCAACTCAAGCAGCCTCAGATGAGCTGACACATTTTGGGTTTCCGTCTTCCCATCCCGCCCTTTGTAAGGATTGTTTCGTGCATGAGCACAGTGCAGCCTATGCAACAGCTGAAGCGCATTTGAGCTGCAACGCGAGCACGCAGCCACGAACATCGTTAGATTCCAGCAGCCTACTTCCCATCACGCCAGCAGGGACAGACCGTTTTGTGGCTGGCAACCCTGGGTAACCTGACTGGGCTGCTGATGAGGCTGTTTGATTCTGAATGACTTGTGATTCTGCTGGTAATCAAACACAGTAAATATGTATCTCTGACTATTTATTTGATCACCTTCATCACTAATGGCACTACTCACCTTTCGAATCGTAACAGCAATGTCTCTCCTACAGTGACTAGCTGGCTAGCACTGCCCAGTGGTGCCATTGTGAAAAACTCTGCATGCAATTGCTTGCCTCACAGCTCCAGATAGGTGCGGCCAGCTGAAACACTAACATGCTCACTATTTCCACATCCAAGGGCCTCAGTGGTGCCTCAGTGGTGAGTGGCCCCTCACCGTGTGCCTCCACAGTAGGAGGGGGAAGGCACATTAATCCTGTCTGATTTGAGCTGTAATCATCTTCATGAGAAAAAAAGAAAGAAAAGTCCACCAAACTCAGTAAAGCTTGCTGTGCCTTGGGCCTGTACAGTAAACATGTATCTAGTTTTTGCTGTGGTTTGGATGTAATTGAATTGAAGTTTGCTGGCAGCAGCCCACACTCGCTGAACGGTTCACACAACCTGAAACCAGGCAGCTTTGCTTGGTTCAGGTTTAATCATGAATGGTTCACAGCCTTGGTAATGACTCATATTCACTAACTATCCCTTATATGAGATGTGACAAAAGTGTATTTCAGATACACGAAGCATAATTATTTAATGATGAAGTAAAGTTGATTAGGAAGCCTTTAAGCTATTAGGCTCTTGGTAGGGTATTTTGCAGTCACTGAATAAATGAACATAATTTAATTCTTAAAAGCTATACAGCTCCTGCTGGCTCTGAAAATGATATGTAGCTAACAAGTTAGGTTTTTTTCCTATTATAGAATTCTGTATGCTACAACAAAGAGCATACAGAATTCAATGTATTGCCAGGGAAAACTATTCTTAGTGACTACCCAGGCTAAAAATGATAGAACTCACATATCCAGTAACAATCATGAACCTGACAAATCAAGCTTGTAAGCCTGTGGTGTGATCTGAAAACCTAACAAGCTTCCAAGAAGGATCTCTGGTTTAAAAATACTTTCTTTCTGGATTCTCTCTTTTTTTTTTTTTTTTTTATGAGATGTGCAAGACAGAACAGCATGAGACCAGCAGGCGAACGGCTGTGCCACTGAAGGAATATATTTCTATATTATGTAGCTGTGTTCCAATTATGAAATTGATCCATGGATAAAAATCCCTTAAGGGTGGCTATTAATGAGATTGCCTGCTCTGAGTGCATCCAGTAATAAGATTAGGTATGCATTTATCCTGAGCAGAGATAAACCAATGACAAGTTCGTGCCAAGATAAGACAGTTTTGAAAGGTAATTAAACATGGGACAGAATGTGCGTGCATATGTCTGTGGGAGGTTGCAGGATGGAAAGTCTCAGTTTTCATCTGCAGAAGTGCTTCTAAGTGTAACAGGTAGGAAAAAACAGGCTTTTCACAGTGGTGAGATCAAACTTGAGCTTAAAAATCAAAATATTTGAATTGGGATTTTACAAATCAGCTTTAGGAAATATGCAGGGCCTCTTTGGCTTTTCCTCCACTTACAGAAAGTTTGAGAGCACCCCTGAAAACAACCAGCTGCCCGGCCAGGACTCCGTGCCGCACCACACGGTGTTGCTGCTACGTTCTGCAGCGCCTGAGCAGTGTCCGGGCTCCTCCGCAGCCTCCTGCGCTGCCTGCCTGAGGCAAGCCAGATGGGCACTCTGAGAAAACAGATCTCAAGTATTTCCTGCAGGATTTGCTGTAGAAATACCAGTGCCACAGTCACGGCATCACACGTGGGTCGCAAAAGCTTGTACCAGGGATTTAACCTGGGTGCTGGGGTGGCCACAGCAGCGCAGAGCTCAGCACGTGCAGACATGCACATAAAGGGCAGGGCGCTCGGCAAGAGCATTTCTGGCCCCACCTTATGGCCACTCTAACTGCTTGGTTACTCATCACGCTCCGGCAAGACAGCTGAAAGACCTCCTGAAACCCTGTCTTTTTACAACCCTAGGACAATGTTTCTCCGTACGATGCTGTCATTATTTCTTCTCTTGCTCCCGATGCTTTTTGGTCGTAGCATCTCCAATGAGTGGCACAGTTTTCTGCAGGTTGCAGAAAAGCCAGAATGCCTCCCCGAGCAGAATTCACTCCTGTACATAAACAACTCAAGCTCGGATCAATTTCTGAATTACCAAGCTGATTAAATGGACCTTAAAACCCTGCCTCTGCTTGCCACACTTTGTGTATCTGAACCAGAGCCAATTAGCCAGAGCCTCTGCCTGTGCGGCTCAGCCCCCTGGGCATTGCTCTGGACATTACGAGGCATCAGGTAAAAATGTGGAGAGGGAAGACAATTATGACCTAGTTGAGAGTGGTCTCTGGGGAGATAATGGACAATGACTGGACTATAAAGGTTGGGAATGAAGGTGGGTACCGGTATGATTTGTGCTCGCTTCATTTTCTGCCCAGTCAGCTCGAGGTTGCTCTGCAAGCACAGAGAGCAGCCCAGAGGCTCCGGTACAGCACATCAGGTGCAAAGCCTTTAAGCAGCACTGCACGAAGAGAACAGGGAGTGCTTCTAACAATGGCTCGGGATATTTGGAAGAACCCTTAATAATAAGACTAACAACAGCTCTTAATGACAGAGTATTTTTTAAAAGTACATGCTTCAAAAATATTGGCATTTCAGTGGTGTGTGAAAATAAAGGAAATTAAGTTGTGTTGGAAATTCCCTTTCCTCATTTTCTAAAACATGAAAACCTCATATTCAACTGTAGCATCAAACATTCAACTTTCTTAAATTAAATTACTTTAAAAATGTGGATATTTGACATTTCATCTAGGTGTGCTTGAACTGAATAAATAGGCTTTCACTATGTGTTCACAGACCTCAGAGGGATGGCTGTAAGCTTTTTAAATATCCACTAAATCAGTATTCTGTCCACTACGTGGCAAGCATAGAAACTGTAGGTAGAAAACGTGACTGAGGAACTCTTGAATGTAGCTGTGTGCTTTTAGGAGCCTTTTGGTAAGAAGTTACAAAAAGCATATGGTCTCTATTAATAAATATAGTTAGCATTTTTCTTCCTAATTTATTCACAGGTAATTATTTGCTTAACTAGCTCAAAGTGGGCCAGAATCCAGTTCTTATCTGCTGTGGAAAGCTGTTACATTTCCCTCTCTGTCAAGTAAAACACCAGGAGCCTGTTGCTGGCCCATCTCATTGGAGAGAAGCTGTGCATATGGCCAAGCAAAGCTGCCCTACTCCTCACTCAAAAGTAATTCAGAGGCCTGCCTTTCCATAAAAACCTTATTAAAAAGTACCAAGAAACTAAGTCATTCTGGAAAAAAAAAAAAAAAAAAAAAAAAGGGGGGGAAGGAAGAAATAATGGTTTAGCTGCTCCTCCCATTAGGCTGCTCGCTCCCTGCCAGGACAGCTGGTTCTTCTAAGGCTGCCTTTTGTGTCACACATTGCCAGGCTCCGTGCTCAGCAGAGGCATAAATTCTCCTAATCAATACTCTGAAGCATCAATTTTGTCTTGCCTCTGGGGGTGCTGTATTCAAAAAAAAAAATTTTTTTTAAATCATCTCACTCCTGAATTAGCAACAGAGATTTACTAGTTGGCTGCAAGACGTCTGGGCTCTTTCTGAAAACTCTGACTCTTTTCTTTCTACGTCCTTCCCTCTCTGCCCCCTCCAGTAATCAGGATCCCAAAGTGTGTTT
This sequence comes from Nettapus auritus, assembly GCA_011076525.1. NCBI lineage: Eukaryota > Metazoa > Chordata > Aves > Anseriformes > Anatidae > Nettapus > Nettapus auritus. The sequence goes on from CM021778.1 coordinate 6,738,951, forward strand.
TCTGATGAGGATTAAGCCATGACCTGTGCATGATTGCAGGAAATAAGCCTTTAAAATATGCCTAAGTACTCTGCTTGTTTGAAGTTACTGATCCTTAAAATAGATGTCTGAAAAATGTGTAATTTCAAATGTTTCTGCAGATATTGTTCCAGTATGCGTAACAAGGAGACACATCAAGCCAAGTTACATCAGTTATGCTCCATTATATCATGAACTGAGCTAAATGAATCAAAATATACAGTAATACTTCAAGTGAAAACGCAAGCCTTGTACAGTTTCTTTCCCTAGATACTACTTAGAGAGCATTAAAATGCCGAGTGTGGTGGAGGGGCAGCATTTTAGCTATTTGCCAGAAATCTTCTCACCATACAGAGTATTTTATGTATTGTGAGAAAGGATGAATAATTGCTCCCTGTTCATTTTCTTGGTATTAGTCAAGATTTGACAGCCCACTAGGATATCCTCAGCCACCAAACTGTATGACATCGGTTCAGCTCACCTCGTATGGACCAGTTCTGCCTTCCAGCTCCCCCTTGTTTGCCTGCTCTCCATAATTTCTTGATCACAAGTGGGGGGTTGCAAGCTGGTGCACCACAGATTGATTTAACTGAAATTAAGAATTGCCATTGTTTTGTGCTTTGGCACTTTCTGCTTTATTCCTCGCATGGGGCCCTTGGTTGATGGCTGCTGAGCTTCAAGTCGCTTTTGTGAGGATGATGTGCGGAGACTCCAAGCTCTGTTCCCTGAATAGGTTTAGGTTTCTATAGTGAGGCTGTATACACCAAAAAACAGCAGAACCAGCACAGAAACACCGGGCACAGAGCTGCTTCTTCCTCTCTTGTGCCTCAGTGCATGGAGAAGTTGTGGGAAGTTCCAGAAACCGGAGCTCCCTCCTCATTAGTCTCTCGAGGCAGAACATCAGTTTGTCCTACTTAATGCTACTTTAACCCTAACCAAGCCACAGAATCGCAGAATACCCCGAGTTGGACGGGACCCACGAGGCTCACTCAGCCAAGATGAGTTCAAAGTTTCACCTTTCCTGAAGCGCTCAGCCGTCTCATGCCTGTGTGCATACAAGCTCATGAGAAAAACATTTCAGGCTTTTCCACAGCAATGATCAAAGGAAATCACAAATGCAATGGACTTCAAAGAAAAGGGCAATGGCCCAGGCCTCACTCCGAGGCAGCGTGCACAAAACCGGCAGCTACACCGCCCCAGGGAGAGGAGAGGAGCAGAGCTCTGCCGCAGACCGGTTTGTATTTGGTCTCATCTACTGACAAAGAATGGTCATAGCCGTGAGAAGCCACAGCTACAGCCCGCTGTGGGCCACCTCAGAGCCCCACAGCAGTAGTTCAGATGCTGCACGCTATTTATTTGCAATGTTATTTGAATCCATGCTACTAATGTACATCGCTGACAGACGAGAGAAGGGGATGCACTGCTTGCTCTGAGCCAGCACTGGCAAGCCGGGAGGTGAAAACTCAAGAGTTTCACTTAGGAGAGCTAAAGCCTCCATTTCTGCACATTGTGGTGCCTGCACAATCACGGAGAAATAAATCTTGGTTAAATTTTTGATGAGCCTTCGGCTGCTCTAAATAATTAACTAGGACTTCTCTCATTTCAACACGGGTGCAACTTTTCATGTTTCAAACACTTCCTTCCTTAATCCCAAGGGAATAGCTCAAGTTATTCAGGTCACTTCTTTTATTTATTTGTAGCATCACCAGTCGAAACACATATTGAACCTTCATGCAGGGAAGGGAGAAAGCAGTTTCCTTTTGATCTCACTCCAGGTAAATCCCTGGGGGAGCATGTGTCTCGTTTCCAGTAGCTGAATAATAGAGATTGATAGGTTAATCAGTTCCAGTACAATTTATGGAGTAATAGTGTGCGCTCATATCTGAAGTTTTGACATTCCCTGAGTCCAGGATGTTTCAAAGATGATAGTGTGGGATAGCATAGGGTAGTTTTTGAAAGATGGATGCATTAATGAGGATACCCCTGTATCCCCTCATGTAAAACATGGCAGACTGAGCCCACTTTCGACGTGCTGACTGTATGACAGGGCACGTACTGAAGTCAGTCCTGCTTCACTGCCATGTAACAGCACAGAAATGAGGTCTTAAAATCACTCATTCTGTCCCTTCATTAAGTGTCAAAAGGAAACTGGATATTGTTTTACGTGGAAACCAGGCTATCTTATGAGCATATAAGTGGGCATTAAGAATACTAAATATTGGATTCAGGACCGTAATGAGGGGCTTTGATCTCCTATCATAAGACTCAGATGTGAAAATTGGACTCTGAAAGCAGATTAGTAACATAGCGCCTTCCTAATGACTCCATTCAATTGCTGTTCAAGAAGTCACAAGCTGTGCCTGGAGTCGTGTTAAAAAAAATGAAATAAATAAAAATAATAACAGCCAAAAAACCCCAACACCCTGCAATATGGAATCAGCAGTGTCCAGTCTGCATCTCCAGTTCTCTGCTAAGGAAGGCAGAGACCTGCTGGTGCGGTGGTGGAAATCTGGCTTCACAGCACATTTCAGCACAGCTGCCCTGCAGCCCCTCAGCACTCACCCTGATGGCCTCTGGGCTCCAACATCCCACCTACAAAAATACCTGGGGCTGCCCGCATCACTTGAAGGTATCGTGGGCAAACAAACAGATCTGAAATTGCAGAGGGCTTCGGGAATATTACAGACATAGGAGCCGACTGCACTCTCAGCTGAATTTCTAATGAAGGCCTACCCGGGGCTTTCCAACTTGTCAATAAATCCAGGATTGATGATCTCAGGCCGTGCCATTTTGTAACTTGTTACTTCAGGCACCAAAGTCAGGAAGCTCTTCTAGGCCTACATGAATTTCTTTTTTCCACGGATAAGCCTGAGCCATTTAGTTATTTCCCAGGAACCTTGGTTACTGTTGTTCAGTAGTTAGCATAACCAAGTTTTTATACACACTGTTTTCACTAATTTGTCCCCTTTTGCAGTGAAGACTGTCGTAACGGCTAGATTTAAAATGCACACTGCCTGAGAAGCCTCCTGAGAAGTGACAGGTTGAGGGCAGTGCTCTGCGGGGAGGAGAACACTGAAGGTGGGTGCTCTCGAGTTCCTGCAGCGAGGCTGGCAGAGCCACGCGGTGGTTGAGCTGGAGACGTACAAGATTTTCTTCAAAAAATGTCCTTTGGTGCTATCAAGTTCTACAACCAGTTTCACTCAATTGCATACATGTGGATAGCCATGGGTCAAAATTAATTTTTTTTTTTTAATTTGATGGTGTTGTTGCCAGTGTGCATATTTAGCCATAGGTACTGAGAGCATCAACCGTGACTGAGAAGATCAGGAGCAACAGAGCTGGGTGTAATAAACTGCTGCAGTCTCGGTCTCAGCAGTTAAGTTTCTTTACTCCAGCTGAGCATCGACCCATTAAAAGCTGAGTCAGAAGCACCAGCTCGCAGCAGAGGCACTGAGGCTTTCTTCTTCTGCGAGCACAAACAACCCGGGTCTGCGCCACTCACACCCCACGCTGCCGCAGACACAGAGGCTGGCACCGACTGCACAGCCAGGCAAAATGCTGCCTTTCTTCTCCGGCAATTCATCTCATTGGCAGTCGGGTGTGTCCACCTCGGTCAGGTGGCCAAGCAGCCTCCCAGTGCTCAGGACCTGAATTTGGCCTCAGGTCCCCGCATTCATTCTGTCCTTGTGTCAGACGCACGTGTGCTTGGTCACTGAGGGCATCTGAGACTCCCCCGAGGTCTCCATCTTCCTCATGGAGACAAACAAAATGTATTTGGAAATCTGGCCTTTAATCTGCCTCTGCTGCAATTCTCACTCTTCTTCTTGTTGCCTTTTTGTGTCTAGCCTAGTGTAAACGTAATCTCCCCTCTGCAGCTGCTCTCTCTCAAGCTACGTGCTCGTGGCACGATAGGACCCCCGATGGCATTTAAGAGCCAGTGTAATCCGAAGAAGAAAAACAAACCTCCCTGTTATCTCAGCATCTACACTATTCAGGCTTTTTCAGCTTAATTTTATACATCCCCACACGACAGTTCACCTACCATTTCTGTGGTCTGAGGCTGATGTAGATTTACTGTATTGTCATACTTTCTATTTCAATGCCTCTTGAGTGTGATTTATTACAATGACAGAGCACGCTACAGTTTGCAGTGCAGGGCTAATTCATTCCCACTTTTTAATACAGTTCCTCACATCATCTCCAGCATTTGGGAGAATATTTATTTATTTTAATCACCGTGTGCTGAATATATAATAGTTTTTTTTCCTAGGTGAAACTTCCTCTTAATGGAAGCTGGGTCATGAGAGAGCAATTATTTGAGTTATGTGCACGTTACAGGATAATTTAAAATCAGCTCTCAGGTCAATCTTTTTTAATTATCTATTTTATCAACTGTTTTTGACTAGCCATTTAAATAATTGTGTTTGCCTAATACCTGGAAATGTAATTGCTTTTAGACATCCTTTATTCTGATCTTGGCATCAGTGTCTTTCTCTGCATACTGCGCATGTTTGCACCTGTCTGCACGGTGACAGATTTGCGATGACAGCTTGTATAACTTATTTATAAAATGATAAATTATTTTTGAATTTCTTTAAGTTCACAGACTGGAAACATGGAGAAACACCTGCTTGCTGCAGAAGGCTGAAGAGGATCTGCTAAGTCAAAGGGATTGACTTAGTATGAAAAGTATGTGGACTGGCGAAGAGCACATTTCAAAAGAAACAAAACCCCATGGGCCATCCTCACGCTGGTCCAGGTTTCAGGGAGGGCTCCCTGGATGAAATTTTTGAGTTACCAAGTCCCCATTGCTGGAGCCAGAGATCCTAGGGAACATTCCCAAAAGTTGTGGTCCACGGGAGCCTCCCCTGTTGCCAGTGGGGAGAAATGGTCTCCTCCTGGGGTCAGCTCAGAGCATGAGCCAAGTGCTTTGAGAGCACTCTGAGGCCAGCTGGAGCCAAGCAACCTCTCATGCCTCAAGCACACGTCTGCTCTCCCCTGTCTGTCTTGTGAGGAAAATCCCTCCTCACTGTCCTTCCCTTTGTGTGTACTTGAGCAAAGACTTCAGCACGTGGCCCAGCGTTGTTTCCATCCCAGCATTAAGCGTGCTGTCACTGTAATTGCGGTAGCAGTGTCACTGCGAAGCCATCTTGTTAACATAAAAGGATCGGTTCATCAGCAGGCGGTTACACTAGGTAATGGAGCCTAGGATGTCCAGCTGATGTACTATAGAAAGAGTAACGAGATCCTCTGGTAGCAATTAGTCCTCACTCCCAGCACTGCAAGCAGGAACAAACAAATGAATTGCCTTGTAGGAGCCCTAAGTGGACAGAACAAATACCAGAGGCACAGACTGCACCACACAGCCGGATAGCTGGTACGCCAGTAAAGGGCTGGTAAGGGAGCAGAGCACGTTCCGGGTGTGCTCTCACCTGCTGCTACAATAGCAGAGCACTGGTTTGGGGAAGTCCGTGCAGTCTGTTTCTGTGCAAACACGCTCATGAAAAGAGTCATGATAATGGCTAGTCACTGGTTTAAATGTAAATGAGGTTGAATAAGGGTTATCCAGCAAGACAAGCACCCATCTCTTCTCTTATTCCATTGCAGTTTTGGGAATTTCTGTGATTTCTTTTGAGTCATACCAGTGCTACTGTTGTCTGCTCATTTTAGAGGTACTGATTCCCAGAGCTGTGGCTGCAACTCCACCGCCTGCTGAGCATCCTTGCAGTACAGGAGCAGCAGCATTCAGAGGTTGTGTATTAGGACAGACAGTGAAAATACGTCCTCATGCCCCAGCTGATGGTATGGTTCCGCATTTAAAAAGAATTTATCACGTGTCTGAATTAAGCCTCTGTAGCCACGTCTCTCTCATAGACTCCTTAGATAACCCATTATTCACCTTTCTCACGAAGTTACTCTCACAGTCACTTTTAGGCACAATAAAGATACTTATCAGCATCACTCAAAAAAGGTATTGGTTTGAATTTAGCATTCTGAAATCCTCATCATAGAAACATCCACTTAACAGCTAGCTAATGGCTCTTTGGTTGGGTAACAACTTCTTTTCTATTCTGATGTATTGGCTTCATATTGTCCAGATCTGTTCTTGGTTTCCTTAGGCAACTTAATGAAATACGTAAGTTAGCATTCCTGGCCCACAGTATTCTGAACTGTGTTCAGGTTACCATTCGGCATCAGTGTTTAATTTCTGTGCCAGCTCTGGTTAATGTGGTGTACTGGTCAGCCTGCTAGGTAGGTGAAAACAACCACTTCGGTGCTGGACCAAGTCTGATGCAGACCTGAATGTTTAATGCTTCAACACCCACAATAAGCAACATAGCATCGTATCAATTACTATGAAATTAGCTGCAGAATTGCTGCTGGATGCAAAGGTACATAGCATTGACATTTATTTTCCTACTGAGAAAGACTTAATTTTATTTTTGAGAGTGACTAAGATATTGGCATAGGGCTTTGTGCTTTTCAAATTGTCTCTAGTTGAGAAATGAACTATCCCTCAAGGTAAATTAAATGAGCCTTTTTCTTTGTTCTTTCAATCCTTCTGCTAGAAGCCTAGTGCCGTTCAGCTGGAACTGCATGCAAGTCAGAGATACACAGGTTGCTCCTTTGAGTATTGATTTCCCAAAAAGCATTGAGACAAAGAAAGCCTAGCAAGAATAAAGCTATACAATTCAAAATATTTGCACCGTCAGGAGAAATGCAGCTATTTACTGTGCTCATGATGGAATATGACTTGGTCAGGCACTCTGTAGCTGCAATTTCAGGCATAAGAGTGTGAGGGGATACGTGAACTTGCAGAAAAGACACTGGCAGAAAGTCCCAAGACCTAGGGATCATCCCCACACCTGACATCATACCCTTAGGAGGCAAAATTTTGCCTCCAATTGTACTCACTCACCCTGCCTGCAACATCAATTTCATTGGACATCGCAGGTTGCCTGAGTAGCATGTTCTCAACTTTGCAAAACCGTGGTGTGTCTCCATCCACTCAAAACCTTCTTCCTGGCTTTATCCTTCCCAGTGAAAAACAGTGTGGTGGACACAGGGTAAATACAATTTCAACCCAGCCCAGAACCAAACCCATTTAAGTGTGCTCACCTTTACCTACTTGCCTTCAGCCCTGAGACAGAAAAGCTGCTACCATGACTTCTGGGCTTGCACGCTTGTCCTGTCCCCCACTTCTGTATGTTTTTACATTCTGCCTCTTCAGTACTGTTTTCTAGTTGCAAACACGTATTTTGCTTGTTTCTGTTGGCATCCTATTTATCTGTGAGTGTGAATGTGCTTGTCTGTGCACGTATTTGTGCTTTTTCCATACATTTGTGTATCTGACTGTCTATTTGTATTTCACTTGTAATTGTTTCCTTCCGGCTGCTCTGCAAAGCTGTAAATATTCCAATTTCTTCTGGCACATACAAGCAGTTGTGATTACAACCGTGCAAGTTTGGAGCTAACAGCTGACGTTCATTTCTGATCAGAACTTCTGTGGGAAGCCTGCCTCTCCTAGTCTGTATTTGGTAAGAAAAACAAGGTTTTTCACAAAAGATAAAACTGTGCTGGCTTGCACTTACCAACGGATGTGCTGAACTCTGAGAAAAGTGAGCTGAATGCTAGGATTGAAGTTGCAGCAATGTGAAGCTGAATGTCACAAATACATTTTTAGGTAGAACTACGTCAGGATCAGGGAGCTACATGATTTTTTTGAAATTGCAGAAGTTCTACCTAAATAGTAGAATAATATAATTATAGTGAAAATATATTGAAATTATATAAACATGCATGTATTCACATAGATCAGATTTCTACTGTAATCACACTCTCCATATAAACATTTGTTCATAGCACTTGGTCCTGAAATGGTGCAAAGCTGAAGAGCACCAAAGAAGGTAGATTGCTTTGTTTTGCTTTGAAGTGCAGCTTTATCAATACTTCAATTAATTCTATGTTTTCATATCAAAAGCAGCACTGTTTTTTGAGACAGGTCACTTGTAAAAAGAATTCATTGAAGGGGTCTCTCATTTCTCTTGCTCTTCTACTATCCACGAACAGATTACATGAATCTAGACCCAGTTTCATTAAAAATAAATAAATAAAATAGAAAAAAAAATAGAAAAAAAATGGTAGGACTGATATTAAAAATCTTGGGAGCTCGACTGAAGGTCATACTGTGACACTGAAACTCCAGCGCTGAATAGGTGAGGTTAAAAGACCAGGTAACACAGATGATGGAGATTTCAAAGCAAACGATTTCTCTGACACTTAAAAGGATTTCTCCGGTGCTCAGCCGGCTGCGCTGCCAGGACTTCAGAAGGGAAGCTGCTCCCTGTCTACTCTGCATTTCAGCAGTGCTTAATTTAACCTAACTTCAGCCACTGGGCCTGAACCAGCCTCAGGCACTTGGGAGATTCTGTACAATAAACATAGATTTGCTTATCTATTTAGTGTTCATTGTTCAAAGTCTGGAAAATAGGTGAGTGAAATCAGGCTTCATTGTTTGGAAATGACCACAGTACATGAGGTGCTCTCCGTTTACTCTGCAGCGTGAAACTCAAACACACGGCAGCCCACCAGCAGCTGAAGAAGGGCTCAGCTTCAGGGCTCGGGGTTCATGGTCAGGGGACAGCTCCCCAGAGGTGCCTGATTGCTATGAAGAGACCCCAAACAACAAGCTTGGGCCTTTGCCAGCAGCAGGGCTGAGGTGCCAGTGGGTGTTGCTCACACTGGGGTCTTTGCCTTCTGCACGGCATCTGTAACTCCGTGTATGAGCCCCAGAAACCTCTGTCCCTGTGGGCTGTGAGGGGGATGCAGGAGCCAGCATGGGCCAGACAGGCTAGGGCCAGCAGATAACACACCCAGCAATGCACCAGGGGCTGGTTTTGTGGTTTTTACAACTGTTTGCCCACAAAGCTTCTGGGGAAATGAAGCCGCAGCTTCCAGTACTGGGACCTCAAGCTCTTATTTTTTTGGACTAGCAGCTGCGTTGCAAGACTGCCCTTCCTGCAAGAGCTCAAAGCTGCACTGTGGTGTGTGCTGAACTTTCAAATGAGTAATAGCCAGTCTAGGTCCAGACAGAGCCATTATGACATATATTAAGTCAATACAGCATAGAGTCCTCTGCATTTTTGTCCTGATCTGCAGAAATTAATTGTATTCATAAGAGCTCCAGGGGGGGCTACATACTGAATGCAATTTTGGTGAACTATTGGAGGTCTTTTTTGGAAAGGACCGTGAATGTTGCTGAGCAAGTGCTCGGGATGAGATGCCATTTGTACAAACCGTGTCCTGAACAGTGCAGAGGGACCTGGAGTCTCTGTAGTGAAGCCACTGAGCGAGGCAGGATGCAGCAACCAGCTCTGCTGAAACCCTTCCAGACCTCCGTGTTGCTGTGCTTTATTTCTGTTAGGGCTTAACACTAACGGGGTACACACACAGGTCCACCATCACGAAACAAGACCTTTTGGCAACTGGAGGTGGTTTTAATACCATGGACGTTAATAATTCTACTCTACCACTGGGCTACTCACAACCATTTACTTTGTCTCCACAGAATTACAAAAAATAACTACCACCCCTTTGGGATTCAATATTCAAACACAAATAACTCATCTGCGATTTTTTTTTTTTTTTTAGCATTATCAGAAAGAACTGGGACTGCTTAATCTTTTGCTGATTGAATTTAGCATTTGGCTTTAAAAACAAGGGCGCGGTCAGGTCCTTCTGCTCCAGCAGCAGGAGCAGCAGGGATGTGCTTGCAGAGGGGCTTTGCTTTCTGACCGTGCTGGCTTGGGTTTGCTGTGACACAGCTTGAGCCTTCCCAGGAGCAGAAGGGCGCGCAGGAAGCAAAAGCACTGAAGCATCAGGGAAAATTTGTGTGTGCATCAGTGTTTGTGACTGTTTTGATACCTTTTTGTAGGAAAATGAAAACAGATCTATAGGATGTTTATGAACATGGGTGCCTAATTTTCCAAGGCTGCCTTGAGGCAGACACTGTGCTACCCCCGAAGAGGCACAAAGGAGGTTAATATGAAAGGGCTGAACAACCCCTGCTGGGTGCATAAAAGACACTGGCAGGTGATGTTTCTTGCATAATATTGCCTGTGAAACTGAGATGAAGCCCCACGATTTTTTTTGAGGCTATGCAATGCAACAAGGCTAAAAGCACAGTGTTAACTTTGTCATATCAAATGCATTTTGGATTGTATCGCTGCATGCAATTATAATGCATTCTTTTCATTTTCACAGGCAACGTGACCTTGAACAAGAGATATGCTGTAGGACCACAGCAGAGGCAAGGTAAGTAATACACAATCAATCCTTAATACAGGAAAAATTAAAAAATATTGTTGACACCCATCTAAAACGTACCTGTCTGTCCTTTAATTACTCTGTAGGACACAAAGAGACATGCACGTTGCCAATTTTCTGTACTTGGAGAAATGCAGAAGAGGATGTGTAACCGTGTGAAGTGCAGAAGACTCCGGGTGCAGATGATGCTGGTCCCATCCCTGCCATAGTGCTGCAATGAAATGAACAGGTTGAAGGTGGCAAAAGTGAGAGGTACTGCCAGGAGCAGAACTGATAGCTTGTGAAAAAAAGGAAAAAGCAGATAAAGCTGCTTCCTTATCAACAGGTGGATCTGGAAGTTTCACAGCTCTGCTTTCTGTACCATTCTAGGTCAAATAAACAATTTAACAATTGCTTACATATCTACTATCAAAACCTGCAGGGTGTACAAACAGCCTCTGACCATTTCCGAAGGAAGGAACAGATTTCCCAGACACTGTGGGGCTGGATAATCTTCATACAGAGCATCCACCATTACAGAGACTGGTATTTAAAACATCAGACACCAAGAATTTCCAGTCCTGGTCCATACCCAACAGGCTCCTTCGGTTGAAGCCTTGATCCCACCATTAGGCACAAGGCCTGTTAAAACAGTATGGGCTGGGACATTCTTTCTTCTCGGCCACGCTTCACTGTGTGCTCCCCACCCAGCATGGCACATCTTAGCAAACAGCCACGACTGAGCCGCTGCATTTTGAGGCGAGAAGGGCTAGGGGATGGCAGTGACACTCGGACACGATGGTCTGACTCTGCACATCGCTGGCTGGTGCCCCATGGCCCCATGGAGCAGCCTTCCTCCCCATGCCTTAATTCAGGGTTCCGAAGCGAGTGACCACGCTGTTCTTCCTGCACCCACAGCACTTCACGTGCTATAGCTGCTGTCAGATGCCAGGCACAATTCATTTTCTTTTGTAACCACTAATCTCTTTATAACAGCGTTCCTACATAAATTAATGAAAGATCAGAATATAAAGATGTTCAATTTTGATTATTTGCCCATTTACAGGAAATTCAGTTAAAACTGTTTAGTTTTATCATCGCTAGACAAAGTAAGCATGACAGGATATTCTAGCCTCTGGATTATGTAGATAACACACAGAAATGTCATTTACATTTTCATTCTTTTCACAGAGCAACAAACCCAAGCTTGCAAGCAAATTAAAATTCGGAACTTAATTGGATTTTTATATTCTCCTTAAACAGGTAATATTGTTTTTCTTCTTTTTATTATTGTATCTGAACACTGGATTTCATTTTGAGAGTGTGCCACCAAAGGTGAGAGGACCTCTGCGCTAAATGCTTCATTTAACACCATTAAAATCTACCTTTCCTCAACACATTTGAGGATTTAGATTGCTGAATAGCAGTATTTCAGTATTGTCCTTAAACATGAGAAAAGCTATAGAAAATTATTTTTGTGTATGCAAGAAAATATGTGTATATATAAACACAAGTACATGCACACACATCTATATATTGGCATGCCTCTGCCAGAAACACATATAAATATTTGTATCTATAGCTATGCATGCAAATATAGAGACAGTTTTCCAATAATTTATCCCTGCATGCTCATACATCTGCCGTAACTTCACAGGCCATTTAAGAAATAAAAGACATTTTTGGAGTATTTCTGAAAGTCTACCGTGGTATGAAAACAACACAGATTATTCATCGTGTTCCTTCGTTTTCGGCTTGCCATGAGTTTGACCCAGGCTGATATTGCATTTACGACCTGCCCCTGGTGTCATTCAAGTGCAAGTAGCTCCCCTGAGACTACAGGCTGCGAAGTACGGGTTTCCCACTGTGCATGGGGGAAAGACTTTTATGGGGACAGAATGAGAAACATCCTGGATAAAACTTCCTTAAATCATTCATATTTTCATTGAAGATGCCGCCGAGCATGGGGCGCCGAGAGCATTTCTTGGCTGGCTGCTCCCTTTGAGCGCTCTTGGCACAGCAGGCGAGCCGGGAGGCACGAGGCCGGTCCTGTTGTGTCCCTGGGCGACACGGCTGTGCTTTATCCCAGGGTGACAAAGGTCTGCTTGCATATATACATATTCCCATTCATCTAATGAACACTCCATGACCCCAAAGAAGTCACCGAGGCGGAAGCTTGATTCAGAAAGCCTCGGTGCTACACAACCGCGGTTGGACTAAGCCCAGCTCCTCCTTTGCTCCGGTTACTTCTGGTCAATGCGTGTCAAACATTGCACTTGCTACTAAAAAACCTCTACAGTGCAAATCTGTACAGGGTGAGGCATGAGCAGAAAGGCAGCTCTGACTGAGGGCCTAATTATAAAGCTGCCAGTATCTTTGGGAAATATTGGACTGCAAATGTCAGCTCATCAGCAGGGGTAGGAGCATTCTGGTGGAAATACAGAATTCTCTATGTTAAGTCTCTGCATTTCCACGTTGCATCATTTTCAAGTGCATGACCTAAAAGCGATAGTGCCAGACATCTTTGCATGTATTTTATGTTTTCCCTGCATCAGTGATGCTGATTTCAACACCTGCCACAAGCTAGAGAAGTGTGTAAATGAAAAATGTACTTTGCCTCCTCCACGCTGACCTTTCCCACAGATTATTAGTTGCGTTACATCTACCTGAGCTAGAAACCCCGCACATCCCAGTCAGCAAATCCCTTGCATGGGCTCAGGTCTTTTCTCTCATTTATAAGTTTTGTTTATTATAAATTGCAACTGGAGTGAGGGTTTGGGATAACTTCTCAAAAATAAAGCTTTTCCACACAAATCCGCACTCAAGCAATAAAGAAGGAAGCAATGAATTAAATTCAGTTTGGTGTTACTGTTTTCTCAAATTTTTGTCTGGACAGATCTCTTAATTCCCTTGGATTTCAGAAGCAAAAGTACAAGTCTGTTAAAAACCCATTTTTGTGTTATTTCCAGCCAATTTAGAGCAAAAAAATATTAAAAGAATATATAATGGGAAAACCTGCTCACCCAGGACATCAAGTCCCACCTTTGTAGCCATCAAAGGTTGGTCTAATTCAAGTTGCTCTGGCACAACTGTCAAAATTTGCTCAGACATGGTTACTTATCTCAGCCACGTGGCACTTTTCTCCTCTGATTAGCCCATCGATGAACCTGGCCAGCCTCCCTCACACAATTTCCAGTATGCGATGCAAGACACAAGTCGAAGCTGCTCTCCCCAGCCTCCATGCCAGCCCTGCACTCTGCTGAGCTGTCCAGAGGACACAGACATGAAAGGGGGCCACAGGAGCAGCTATCAAGAAAGTCAGTTTCAATTTTGAAAGAATATTCTCAGAGATTCTTCACTCTCCCCATTTATTTTTCCTGAGCACATCTTCTGTTTCCATAAGAAAGCTCTCTTAAAAACACAGCCTGCCATGAAGCTACAGAATAAACACGCCTGATAAAAGAATATTGCATTTAGGTCTCCTCGGTCTCCTGTGAGATGATGCCTGACCACACATTTCTACCAAACGTATTTTCGATGTATAGATGTTTTGAGTAAATAAATACACTGAAAGAAGTACTGGTTTGCTGCATAAAATTCTGACTTTTCTGTTGAATGCCAGCATTTCCCGCTTCCACAAGGAAACACATGTGAAAGAGAAGGATCTATTCCTTTTCCTATCGACCTTACCCTTCAAACAAACAAACAAACAAACAAAAAGAAAACCCACAACACTACCCAAGCCTTTTTCTCTGGGAGAAACCCCTGCTTTTTCTATCTTTCTATCAGTCTAGTAAGACTACTGCCCTTTCCAAATGCATAATACACTTATAGCTACAGGTTACCATATGCTTACCTTCAGCTCCTGCTTCTGAGAGAAGCTGGTTAGCTATTGCCCTGTCATTACCACCAACTTGACTCAGGCAAATGTAACGGGAGCAAGTGTGCCTTACGAGCAGGTGGGCAGAGCAGATGGAAGGCTGTACAGCTGTGATCCCACAAGGCATACATCTACAGCAGAGTTCAGGCTCCTCAACAGGAGCAGGGGAAAAATTAACCAGAACACCTCTGTGGGGCAGGAGGATGGTGGTATTTTGATTTTCCATCAGGAAGCAAAGGCTGGCAAGGACTTACTTGAAGGCACACTGATGCCTGCAGCTCTCGCTAGCCCATGGATGCCTCACGGTGCGGTGGCAGCTCCCTCCCTGTGCACAAGCTCCATGTGGACTTCACAAGGAGGCGGTGGTGGTCAGCCCTGCTTGGGAGCTGTTACTGATTGCCAAAGATGACTCCTAAAAAGATTTATAGGGATGGAGAGCTTAGCAGAAGGCAGCACGTCAACAGCACCAGCAGAAAGAAGAATTCACCTTGAGACACCAGAGCCGGAGCACTTACGAATGTCAAGGCAGGCTGACAGCCCACAGGCAGAGCTATCTGCACAGAGTTAGGACGTTCCTTGGAGGAAGCATCCCACACAAGTCACCCTGGCAGGTACGCTGTAAACGAGCTCCTTGCTGACAGAGCCAAGGTCTGGCCATGGGCTCCCCACTGATTTTATGGCAGAGGACCCCAGGTGATCGGGTGATCGGATGCAGGGGTGGGCAGTGAGCAACCACAGCTGTAACCCTTCTCAGCAAGGGTGTGTTTGGGAATTCTGGACTCTCTGTGGCTCTCATGTGAGGCCTCTTAACCCCTGGATGTAGCTGCCATAGAACAGACTTCTGGAAGGCTCAGGTATGAGCTCTTTAAGGATCTCATGTATCTGAAGTGTCATCAGCAATACCTGGATAAAAAAATCCTTTCTTTTCCTATTTCATTTTGGAAAAAAAACGTTGTTGAAATAGCTATCTTCTCAGACATTTAATACTGATGCTGAGAGAAAAAGCAAGTGCAGAAAAAGGGGGCACCTCACAAATCCTGTGACATGCTTACCATAGTAAAAGGGAATCTGGTGCTATGCCCTTCACTAAAAGGAAAATAACAGGGATAATGTGAGGAAAAAATCCTTACTATCTCCTATCAGCTAAAATAAATTTTATGCCATTAAATTACGCTTCTGTCAGTGAAACAGATGTCAGTGGGGTGGCCATCAACCTGCCTCTTCAAAGAGAGACACTGGAGTAAGGATGGGGCAAGACCAGAGAGCTTTTCTGTATACAGGTGTATTAAAGGACTTCAGTCAGCTGTGGGAGCTTAAGAGTTTTAAGGTTATTGTGGCAAAGGTTTATGGCCTCTATTTTGCCCCTAGACAAGTCCAGTGGGAACAAACTCTGAATGAAATGCATACTAAGCAGCTATTATGGAGTCCCCCAGGTATATCTATTTTCCTCCCTTCCTTTTTCCTCCCATCCTCCAAACCAGAAAACACCACACAGCACCTCTAACAATCTTAGCACCTCTGGCACACAACAGGGGACACCTCAGGATCGTGCTGCAGGAGACATCAACGTTGCTAGCATTTATATAGACGTGACCAGTTCCATTAACAGGCCATTAAAACTTGCCACCTCTCTGTTCCTGTCACAGTGCGGTGTCAGGGTGTGATGTGACAGTGCAGCCGCTGGGGTTTGTTCCTTCTTGGTCCAATGCCTCAAACCTGAACCCCCTTCAAAACTTTCTGCCTGGTGAGAGGATTAATTTGTAGCAAGATCTCAAGGCCATCGATTTTCCATACTTTATCTCAGTATCTCTAATATGTGAGACACAGGAGAAGTGTGGAACGTGCCCTTGAATGGGTTTGTCTCCATCCTTCTCTACGATCATCGTTTGTTGTTTCGCCACCTTACCGACCCACACAGCATCTTAGCAACATCCCTGGCAGCATGCTGTAGGGAGATAATGCTAATTAGAGTTATCAAGTCCATCTTGATTTTGACATGACGCTGCACGCTGCTGTGCAGACTGCAGCAGATACACCCCCCTCCCTCTGCTCCCAGATGTAGCCCAGCTACAAATGCTCGGCTCAGATCAAGTCTGAAAGGAAAAGAGAAGGTCACCAGCCGCTCACAGCAAATCTCCTGCTGATGCTGTGCCAAAACACTGCTGCTTTTCCCCAGGATGAGCCCAGCTCTCTGGTAGACTTGCCAGCTTCTACCTCTTTTCTTAAACTGGATCTCAGTGAAATAGTCACGTATCCACACCGTCTAGAAACGGAGTTCATTTTCTATTGGATCAACTCTAAAAGCCTTGTCAGAAGGCAGTGAATGAGCTGGAAATTAAGCTGTAAAATGCACTGTATTCATGCATTAGAATACAGGAATTGACAGGCAACAATAAATACACTCACAAATGTTAAAACAGTAACATAGCCTACAGGGGAAGAAAAAAATATCTATTTTTTTCTATTCTCTGAACTTCTGAGACATAGTCTTGCTTTGAAAGGGCTGGTTTAGATTTCATTTAGAAACAAGAGCAGCTGATGTCAAAAATTCTTCTCTTTTTTGTAGGCCCAATAAAAAGTATGGCACAATTTTAAAATGAAACAGATTTTGTTTTCTCCAATAATTCTGCTATCTGGTTGTGCTCCTTTAATTAGCTAGCAGCAGCACTTAATTTATTTCTAGCATATTGTTGCCAGCTTTTTGCATATCTCTCCCAACCTGTGAAAAATCATAAAAATAGACCTACAAAAATTAATCTTCCAATTCCATGTGCAGCAACATTAAAATGGTAATTGCACTCTTTAAACCTCTAAAACCTGGTTCTACCTCTAGATACTGATCTGAAAGCCCAGTGAAGTTGTGTGATAGCTGCTGTTGATGCTACTTACACATTACTGGAAGTCATTGAGGCCTGATACTAATCACTAAAGCGTAAGAACTTCACACATAGAGGCCAAAGTTCATCAGTGCCTTTGATTTCTGTATTGAAGGTTGATTGTCTGGAGAAATGAACTCCTTTTATTAATTCTTAGCATCATACTTACCTTTATTTATGATAGCACAGGAAGAAATCTTGTCATCTCAAATGTATTACACTCAGCTCGCAATGGAGCAATTTCTTACAAACCTGAGCCACATGAGGTAGTGGCAGGACATGTGCATCCCACAAGGACAGAGCGGGAGGACAATGTCCCACTCGGACCATTGCGAGTCCCATTGCACGCACCTGGCACCTGGGGATGAACACACCAAAAAACAAGGGTGGCTGATCCTGGGAAGGAAGCTGCCAGAAACCAGTTGCCTCCTGGTTCATGGGAGTCCCCCAGCAGCGTGCAGTGAGAAGACAGTGGCTGCCCTTTAGTGGAAGGAGGACATCACTGACTGCAGCCTTACAAGGCTTCTCAGAGCTCCTCTACAACGCCGGGGTCTAACAAAACAACAAACTTCCCTTATCATTTTGGTCATTTCACTTTAACATATCAAAATCTCCTAAAATAGGAAGGATGGGGTGTGACAGTACTATTTCGTGACATTATACTATCTAGAATGTCCCAGCTGGACTTTTTTTTTTTTTTTCCTTTTAGATTCGATTATTTGAAGACTTTTTTCCATAAAGAAAAAGTATTATTTTCTACAGACCCAAGCATGGAAAGGTTACGGACTGGCACCAGCTGACTTGGTGGCACCCTTCTTAGCTGAGATCCAGAGAGGACCTTCAGGAACCACAAGTGGGTCTGATTATCCATTCTAAAACCACAACCTACGCTGAAACGGTAAAGCAAAGGTTCTGGACAAAGAAAAAAAAAAAAGAGTGAGAAAGAGAGAGAAGTGGAGATCTTTTGGGGAAACATCACTATATTTTACTCCAGAAAAAGTGATATCAAAGAGAAAAAGAAGTGAACAGGTTACAGTACTAAAAATTATTCTCTATCATTTGGATTCATTTCAGAGTTATTTGGCAAGCTTTCACAATGGGCAGCTTCAAATGCCCTAGAGTAATTACAAAAGAAATTCCATTAAAAGACCCTGATGAGGGAAACTATTAAAATTGAATATACACTTTGCTCTGATGAATTTTTCTACTTCACTTCTGTAGCAAATAATACAGCTCCATGTTTTTTTCTTTCACTAAAAGCGTGAATTACAGTCCTATAAATTTACCCTTACTGTCAATTAAATTAAATAAACATTGTCTGAGTGCATTAGGAAGAGATACAAAACAATTCAATACCAGGGTTAGCTATTGAGGAGGTTTTTAATGAGCATAAATTGATGTAATTAAAATAAATCTACTTTTCACGTTTCCTGAGTAGATGCCCTGTAGCCATTCTTGTAGAATGCTACAGCAAAATGCACACTGGGCCAAAGCTCCTCTCTCTCCGCAGATTAAATCGGAGCATCCTCCTCTCTGGGATTTCAGAGATGAGTAAGGCTGGAGGATGCTGCCTACTTAAAGGGTGGGTGAAGGAATGTAAATGCGAAGATTAACATTCACGCTTTTGTTAAATTAATTTTTCCATCACAGAATGACCTTCCTTTGACAGAGGCAAATGAGGAAATGAAAGTACCTTTCAATAGTAGCCTTTATAGGCTGTTGGTAAGAAGTTGGTAACTTCTATGCATTCTGCCTTTGGAAGGCTCTTTTACAAGTTGTGATATAGCCGTGTTTTGGGACCCCATTTAAACCAATATGTTAGGCTAAAAAAGTATGTGGCTGTTACAAGATTTCCCTCCCTTTCTTTCTTTGCATCCCTAAAATAGTGTCAGTAGGATGACCAACACTACTGACTTGTTTAAGGATAGGAGGCATGAGTTCTCTGTGGAGCAGCAGACGCCAGGTATGCCTATTAATAAACCACACAGAGCTGAGGAGAGCAGAATGCTAAAGGAGCTCAGTTGGTATATATTAGACAATTCTAAACAGATGGAGATTAAAAACAAAAATAAAATCAGAAGTATTTTGTATTACACTCTAGTGGTGGGGATGGCGATGATGTCTAGTGTGGAGGTGTTTGTATCCCCAGATCTCTCATCTTAAACTGCTCTGTGCTTGCCCCTACACCACCATCATTGGCACCTGGGCCCTACTGACAAAATAAAGGTTATTTGTCACTTCACATTGCACAGTCCAGTTCTCAAGGCTGCCCCGCAAAGTGTTTGGCCTTGGAACAAAGGCAGAGCATATGAAGAAAAAATTCCATATATAACACCATTCTTCTTCTCACCTTCATTTGGGCTGGTCTAGGTCCTCAGGCTGAAATCCTATTGCCTCTGTCAGATAAATTCTCCAAATCAGTTCCCATTTCAGGAGTTCATCTTCACATAGCAAAATTATTCTGGTAAAAAATACAGAAAGATTTTTTTGTGTGTGCAAGACTGCCACTGACAATTAGTGCCTTTGGCATCCCCTCTTCAGAGAAAAGAATTTCACTCTGTGGATAAATAAAGAGCTTAGGTCTCCAGGGATGTCAGCCTTTAACAAATAATAAACGCATGCAACAGTTCAGAATGGAATATAAATCAGAACAGCAACTTGAAGGGTCCTTCTTAATAACACAACATACGTTTACCTCCAAGAAAAGAAGACCCAGCAGCTAGCAAACACCACAACATTTCCACGCACCGCGGCATTGTCTACAGCTCTTAGAAAGGTAAAACATGCTTGAATAGATGTCAATGTTCTTAACACCAGAGACCTGCATGCTCAGAGAAAGGAAAACACAGCTCGCTCTTTCTCCCAAGGCAGCACCAAGTACTGTTCCTTATAATTGCAAGCATAAGATTCAAAAACATTTCCATAGCCTTGGTGATGCCTGCTGCAAACTGGCAGCATACCAATCACTGGCTTAGGCTGCAACACAATAGGTAAAGTCCTTAAATCTTGATGTACACACCTCTCCACCCTTAAAAATGGTGGTTTTGATAAAGACGTACAGCTTGGAAGCATGGGAGTTCATTTACAGAATGCTTTTACGGTGAGACAGTTTTGCTCTTTTCAGCATATAATTCTTTACTTTTTCCCCCCCCTTCTCTTTTCTAATTTTTCAAGGTTATTATCTCAGTGCTTTTTCCTTGGTACCAATTCTTCTTAGCTCACAGTGACTCACAGCAGGGAGGCACAGAGAGCTACCACCGGAAGCCTCCTCCCTGGAGACGCTTCACAATACTGCTTATTATTTAGTGACTTGAAACGCTGGTATAATGGCACACGTCTCCAACATCCCCTTCTTTCATTTGTTCACCCCAGGGACACAAGCCATGGAGACGTATCTCCGTTCTCTCTTCCCCACTCTCCCCCAGCCACGTGCAGGAACGCAGAGCGGCCGATCTCCAGACCGCAGCTGGGGCTCCTGACACTGGGGTGCAGCAAACTGAAGTGCTGGGCTCCAAAGCTCAGCCCACCAAGGAAAGTCCTGAAAATGGTGAGAAAAACCCAGCATACCTTAACCGGGTATTGAATTTGGGGGTGTTGGTGGTGGTTGTCAATACCCACCCCGAAAATCAGAGGGGGAAAGCAGATACTCCAGATACTGGGGCTGTGCTGGGATGGGGGTTAAAGCCTTCTCTGCCCTCCATAGCAGAACAAAACCTTCCTCAGCAGATCCTTCATTGCAGTTTAAAAAGTCGCCCAGCCCTCCTTGCGCCCCCACGCAGAGTTTATTCAGCAGAAGAGGACAGATACTAGGGACATATGAATGTACAGTTCTGGAAGGAAATCGACTCCCCTGGGTTTATTAAAGATGACAAAAGAACGGGCCATTTTGCCTCCACATGGGCTGTAGCCCTTCAGGCCTGAAGGCAGTGTGTTGCAGGCTGACAACAGGACACGGGGCCATTACAGGGTACCTGCCAGCCCTCCGACTAACCTACCAGCCATTTACATCTGGCTGTTACCTATTGTTCCTTTAAAATTTCTCTCTTCCAAAAACCACACCAGGTGAAATCCAATATCATGCGCTGACTCACAAACAGCTATTTATTTTGAAGAAATCTTTCACTCGAGTCTTTTGTTAGAAGTTTCTAAAGAAAACACAGGGTAATAGATAGAGCAGGTGAAGTCACAAGTTGAACTGACTGCACACAATAAATAAAGCATCTATAGCTTCAGTGTGCCACAGCTCTGTCTGGGTGAACAGGATAATGCTTTGGAGCCTAGCAGGGGTTCAGGATTACAGGTTACTTTTCTGTTCTACTAAATTAATTACGTGGCTGAGAATGTCTCCTTGCCTCTCCAATTTTTTGTTGACACATTTGCTTCTGTGTTATCCATTTGAAAGAGGAAGTCCTTAGAAGAAAGCCCATCTTCTTCTGCAGACTTCTCTCTCTGTACCGGCCCTAGAATGATAATCCCTTCTTGGCACATCTAGCAATTGCCTTAACATATATGTAATTATTAATAGAAGTTATAACAATAGGAGTAATTATGAGGTTTACTGTTTCACGGCCCATATAAAATTTTTTTGCAGTTCAAATATTACTCACATTAAGTCCAAGATCATAATGGTAATGTTTAGCCTGGATGCAAGGCGCTGGTTGGCTGCTTACGGCCAAAATTGCTGTTTACGAAGTGCTGTAGGGATGACTGCACTATGCAATTACAAACATACTAAATGAACTGAATTCAAACAGCCACAATAAGGGAAAGAGAAAGTACGTTTCTTCCAGGACAGCATCTAGCTGCCATTGGCAGTTAGCATTCAAAGACAAATCCTCCTCCTGAAATGTAGCATGCACGCTGAGATGAGGCAGGATATGCTCTCACTTTCTCCATAACCTTCAATGGGATGTGACACAAGGAAGCGTGCAACAGAAAGCTTTTTGCCACAGTCGAAAACAGGGAGTTTTCCATTTTTTCTTCATTTTTTTTTCCTGCTTTAGTAATCTAAGAATAGCACAGCTTAGAAACAGCACTTTCCGCCCTGGAACACTCCCCACAGGGGAGGATGCCTGAAGAATACAGGTGTCAGCTGGACACCCATCTTTCCAGAAAGGAATGAGCTATGTGCAGGCTGGAACAAGCGTCCCGATTCCTTCCTTCCACCCTGGCAAGTGCCATCCCCATTCATGTGGGTCCATGAACACAGCAAACCCAGGAGTTTTGCCACGCCAAGAGAACTGAGGTGAGCAAAACCCAGGAAGGGTGCCGCAGGTAGGCAAAACTCCAACCCAAACACCCTAATATTGCAAATCTTATCCAGAAAGCAACTGCCCTTTTGGGAAGGTTACAGTCTTATTGTGGAACTTTCTCCCTCATGCCACTGAGAAGTACAAATTATTTTTTTCTTCAGTATGAAATCTGCCATTTTTATATCATCACACACCAGTAGGACTAGAGCTTTATCCAAAACAGCAGAAATGTTAAGCCTGGCTACACCACAGGCGAGAGTAACATGTGCCCTGGCACAAAGGTACCAGCAGACTATTGGCAAAACGCCGCTGGATTAGACATAAATCAAATTAGCAGGGGGTGGAGAAAGAATTCCCTCCCCAGGGCGCCATGTTAGACAGGCTGCGTTGCCAAAGGGCCGAGCACACCCACAAGCTGCCCTGTTTGGGACCAGATGCAGTGATATCCCTACAGCCTTCAGCTCTTTGGGGCAGGGAATCCCATCCTGCTGTTCAAAAGAGGGGATTCATTAGGCATTGCCTCCTCCCTTCCACAAAACTCGTCTTGAAATTGTGCTAAAGCCCTGAGCAGGCCTGGCCGTGCTCATGTCTGTGCTGCTTGGCATAATCCCTCAGTTAACTGCTGGATGGGAGAGGCACCTCTTCCCCATGCATCAGGCGGTGCTTCCAACATAAATATTTCATAAATGACACAGACTTCTTGAAAATTATTAACAGATTTCTGCAACCCCTGCTTGAGGATTGTTGTGAAACAAACAAACAAACAAAAAAGCCTTGCTTTCAGGGTCTTGTTTTCCAATCTTAGACTGATCCTGACAGTATGTAAAACTTGCAACTACAATGTTTTTGTAGAGTATTAATACAACATATCTCAAGGATGTTTATCAACTGCTGCTCTTAGGAAACCTTTTGAAATAGTTACTTGACTCCCACTGGATCCTACATGACGGTAAGGGTTCCCAAGGGTTTCTTTGTATTTCAGAGAAGAACACGCTGACCATGTTCACACTTCCTAATATTTCTTCCAGACACTAGGGATTGTTTACCCGAACTTGCATGCAAATATCCCATCTAATTAATTTTGTTCTTTTAAAATGCCGTTTAAATAAAGCTTTTCAGGGAAGCAGAGCTTGTTTCTATTTATCTTAGTTGAAAGTAGGACTATAAATCTCTTCAGTTTCCTTTATTGACCTTAGACAAAATTACAAATATAAATTACAGCTGCTGCAAATTAAATGTTCTAATGACTGTTTGAAAGCAAATGCAACAGCATCAATAACAAATTATATAAGACACAGCAAGAACAGCATAAAGCAACCATTCACTGGTGAAATCCAAAAGATTTCTGTGAAAATCCTCAGCCAGGGGTGCTCTCCTCCTACCACCAGATTTCTTTCATATCTGTCTGTTTTATAAACTCAGTTATCCAGACCCAGAGGACCTGCAGGTGGCTTAATATATCCACCATAAAACTCAGAGAAAAACACTGTACTTGAAGAAGCAATATATATTCCATATAGCCCAAGCTGAAATATATAAATATATCACCAGCTTTACTGTCCCAGCAGTTTTCTTCGTTCTTCATCTCACCATAAACATTGGCCACAAGGTCATGGTCTACAAGGGCAAATATCAAGTGATGCTGCTTCAGGTACCATACATTTCTCATGAAGGAGCTCCTATTTCGCAAAGCAGCGTAATCATCAGTTTTCTACACCACTGACACTTAGACCCTTATGCACAAAGGTATCTGTTTACCAGGTCATGAAATTGCAAGTATAATAGCAGTGACTTTGCTGCACTTGATAAAACTGTAAAACATTTCATTTTGCTGCCTACTGAGCTTTAAAAAAATTACATTGGAGAGGAGACAACATTCTTGTTACCATCAAGGTATTTCAAAACATCTACTTTTATGCTTGTGATCTGGAGACACGCGTTTTTCCTTCTTTTCCAGTTGTGCCACTACTTCCTGATACAAACAGCACGGCAAATATCCAGGGGAAAAAAAAAAAAAAAGGATTCCTCTTATTCTTTCTTAAGTTTTATATGACCACAAAGCCTCTCTGAATACATATATATGTGTGCAGTATTAACATCCCCACAAATTTTATGAAATAAGCTCCCCTGGTAACTAGACAAACAAACTGCATTTATATCACACACTCAAAATAATAAAATAATAATAATAATTAAAAAAACCACACACACCCCCAAAAAAACAACGCCACAAAATAATCACATAAGACACACTGGAAATCCTATGTTTGTCTTTCTGGCTCACAGAACTAATTGCTTCTAAGCAGAATTCAGTTGGTTTGTTAGCCATCGTTGTCTCAGGGCCTAACAGCCAATGTGGTGTCATTGGAAATCTTGCTCATAAAAATGCCATCAACAGCAAACTTTGGCTGAAAGTCTACTGACTGTGTTTGGAAACCAGAAAAACTTTGCACTCTGGACCAAGGCAAGAATCTCGTGTGGTGCTGCATCAGGACAGAGCTGACAGACCCCCCTAGCCTGCGAACTGCCCCACAGATGGCACTTCTCTCCTCACAGCAGGCAGTATGCCTTGATTTTGTCTTCCCTCATTAGCTTAGCTAAAAAGTGAGAAAAGGTAAGAAAAATACAAAAAAACACTTCTTCCCTGGTGCCAGCCAAGCTGCTGTTCAAGCGAGGCCTCCACAGATACCTGGTACCTCTACGTTTCTGGAAGAAGTTGGATGTTTTCTTGAAATAAAGCCATTCAGTCAAGTTCTCCAGTCCTTGCAATGATTCAGACACCTTTTGCTGTTTTAATGGTGAAATTAATGAGAATCTCAGCCTTACTCTAAGCCTCCTGTCAGCGCAGCTGGGAGAAAGGCCTCGCAGCGCAAGCACCAGGCCTGCTCCTAGCGGGTACGGCTGGCCTCTGCCCTGGGGGAGAGCGCTTATGTAAGCTGGCATCTGACATTCGCTTTTATCCTCTACTGTACATCGGTTTGTGTAATTTCATTCATGATTTACTCTGACCTTTAGCTGTGTTTGATATTTTCTGGTACCAAAAATTGGCACTTAATAAAGGAAATTTCAAGAAAACATCAGCCAACAAGCTAAATATCTGCACAGGAAAGGCAGATTTCATAGTGAACTGAAAAAAATGGTTGCCTTGCTGTCAGCTTAGGAAGATTCCCCACAGCTTCAACCTCAGGTTACCAAAAGATGGATCTCCTTCTGCCTTAATACCAGAGTTTTAGCCCAATTTCTTCTCAAAATACCCAGGTTCTTTATTCAGCTCTTTTGGGTAATGGTGCTCTACAGGCTTTGGGAAGATTTTCATAGAAAGATAGAAAGATTGGGAAGATATCATAGAGATATCAATGTTAGTTAGCCCAAGCTACTCTGCATGTATGCATTCATGCACATAGAAAATTCACTGAGCATCCTCCTTGGGAACATTCTGCAAAAATCATCTGCTGGATGCAACAGTTCAGCGGAAAGATTATCACCATCCAACGGTAAATGCTGGGACCTTAGAGTTAAATGGCAAAGAGGCAATTACAAAGATGAGGTTAAATACCTTTCCTTCACAACGCCCACAAGTCACAAGGCTTGAAATGTTTGCTCTTGGAACTGTAACTCGGTAGCATGGGGTTTGGAAAAAGAAGTGCTCCCTCAGCGGGCCCGGCCCCTCTTCTGCAGTTATTTGCAGAAGGGGAAAAAAAAAAAACAGCCTTTGCATTCAAAACTCCCGTGGAGCTTTGCAGGCAAGAGAAACACAAAAATCTCTTTGATCATGTTTAAATATTTCAGAGAGGTGACCAGGCTTTGGAAGTTTAATTACCTTAAGCCATGAGAGGGCAGAGAATGAGGGTAACAGCAAAGAGAAAGGAGAAAAAAAAAAAAAAAAAAAAAAAAAAAAAAAGAACTTTTTTCAGGACAACGAGATGTTACTATTTATGAACCTGCAAGAGAATTAGAGCTGAAATAATTAGACAGAAAAAGAGATTTTAATTAATGATGGTAGTTCTTAAGAAAGGAACCAGATTGCCAGCTCTGCAAACTGCCAATTCTTTTTATCCACTATGTGTATATATCCTCAGCAAAGCTATTGCGTAGATCCCTAGCACAGGACATTGCCTCGAGCTGTGAAGTCCAGCATCTGACTGGTCACACCTCTCGGCTTTTGCTGCAGCTGAGCTTCGCCATGTGAATAGTTGTTCACTAAATCAGTTCCTTGGTACAATCAGATCCTTTGACATGGGCAATTGATCGCTAATGACTTGAGCCAACCTCTAGAGGTGACCAAGAATCACAAATCCTACTGAAATAAATGAAGAGTACCACAGGTCCCATCAAGGTCCCAACCTGAGGAAGTCATGGTAAATGGAATACCAGTTCCCTCTAATACCTAAGGAATAAGGAAACCTTTAGGGAAAAAAAAAAAAAAAAAAAAAAAAAAAGGGTGGGGAGTAACTTCGCATTCAGATCAAGCCATTTTGGTTAACTTCCTATCATCCTGTTTAGAAACAACAGTCACTTTAACCCAATCCTGATGAGCATCATTGCTGTGGGGGCCATGAGACCCCATGTATTTTGTGGAGAGCACTAGCTGTAGAATTTGTTCCTGAGTTGGAAGGAGAAGGATTGTTTTTTCAGTTGTTGTTAATAAAATTCTAGAGTAATGCAATGCTAGCAGAAGCTTTTCACCGTTTCCCTCTACATCCTGTTCTCTACTCCTTTGCAGCTGGATGGAGAATTCCGCCTCCCAGAAGTGTGGAGCAGACTAATGGATTTGGGGTAAAAATCCCCTGGTAGAAGGAAATATAGTGTGGCTGATTCCTGAAAATTTAATTTCTAGTCTCCATTGGCTAACAAACGCAGGTAGCTTTAAATAAATCTGAAGGCTACCACCTTGCTGCAGCTCTCCTAACCTCTTGCAGCCTGGGAAAGCAATGATCTTCACTACTTGAGCCTGATACAAAATAGATTAAGCCAAACGTATCAACTTCACTTTAACATGAGTGTTTCTATTACCTGGGTCAGAGAGTCTGTGCAGTCACTCCAAAACCCGCTGTTATTAATTCAGCAATTATAGCTTTAAGGTGGCAGGTAATCCTCGATGTTTGAGTTGGCACTGGAAAGCTGTAATTCTGAATGGGACATGACGTGAATTACTGGATTGCTGTAATTCTTCAGCTTTCTATGCATTTTCACTGCATATATTAAAATACAGCAAGTAATTTGCTTTTAATTATGCAAATTCAAAGACACTAAGACAAGAGATGGATGAGTTTTTAAATGCCTGCTCTGTCCGGCCACCTGGGGTTAGCATAGAAAATCCACCAGCTAATCAGGTAACCTGGCCCACCACGCTCCTGCTTGCCTAAGCATACACAAAATTACCTCTTTTTAGTATTCAGCACCATTACAAGAGCATAGAGTACAGGAAAGAAATTGCCAAGCAGCAGGGAAGCTGGGGAAAGGGAGATGATCTCTACCTGCCTCCCCAGCTTCTCTGGGTGTTCAAGGACAGATGACAGACACACAGCTCTTCTGACTTCAACAGAAGACCTCGAGGGCTGTCAGTTACCTTCTAATTGGGCAGTTATCTTTCTGATATTATTCCTTGGTTTTACTGGGACAGCATCCTTAGCCATCATTTCTCAAGCAAAGGAAAGATTTGCCCAACAGAGATGTTACACATAACTTTCAGTCATAGTACACATCACATTCTGCAGCTGTGCTCTTGGCTTCTTCAATGCTCCTAAGTAAAGCTCATGGCTGAAACCAGCTTTTAAGTGCATACGTCCACACACAAGTCTGTGCATTTATTGTAAAGGAGAAATAAGTTACACTGCTCTCAAAGACATTGTTGTTAAATTGTAAGATTCCAAGTGCAAGTAATGATGGCTTGTTAAAAGTCTAGTGACTGTATCTAATAGCTGCAGTGTTCAGTGCTGTAATTACAGAGGCAAGAGATTGCTGAACATGTGTAAAAAAGGAAATAATTGGGGTAGCAGTAATGCAAAAGCTTCTCCAAGCCTAAAGCAATTGTTATTTTGCCCTCCTACTGAATGTGCTACTTCTCAAGGATACAATGGTTAGAAGCTCGGTCTCTCTGATGAACGTTAAAGTTAGGTGTTTCCTACCAGGAACCCCAAGGCTTCACCTCTAGTACATTCATGGTTTAGGACACAGGGGTAAAATTACACCAACACTGTATTGCCTTGCCCTGAAAGGATACATCTGCCTGTTCTCCCTGGAAGTCTAGGAGAAGTTTCCAGCAAGCAAATTAGCAATGCAAATCTCTAGCAACCTACTGAAAGGAGGGAGCTAAAGGTGCTCGTGAGGCACTGCTGTGCTGAGTACTTCCCACAAATATCTCCAGACCTGGTGGAAACTTTTCTTTTTCTTCAATTTGTTCATCTTCCTTTCCCCACCCAGGGATGCCTCTTTGCTGTTTTCGCTCTTGCTTCTCTAAAACATGATTTCTTGCAGCTTCCTCAGCCGCTGTTCTGTATGCTGAAGCCTTTCACTCCTTTCCTGCGTGCCTATTGCATACAGTTGTAAAAGAAGAACATCGTCTTCCTGAAATGGAGTGGGTGAATCGAAGTGTTTTTTTTCTGCCATGTCCTTGGCATTGCTATTACAAGTCTCACTCAGATACATTATCTGCCGCAAAACCCTGGAATTCCCATTTTCAAGCTTTGTGAAACTCACAGCTCTATTTTGGCATACCTGCTGATCTCAGCCTTTAAAAATCTAACCAGAACAGAACAGTCACCACGTTAGCCTTTTACCAACAGGCACTACCAGCTCGTTCCCTACTTCTACTCCCAAGACATTGCATGACATCTCTCAGTCTCATCATGAGACAAGGCTGGCTAGACAAAACCTCTGAATGCACCGTTTCTCTATGAACTATGAACAAAAAAAAAAAGTCTCAGAACCTGGAACTAAAGAACTGAGATGCTCCCCTCCTGCTGCAGTAGGAAAAGTACCTCTTGCTCATTGTGCACAGAGTTGCTTGAACTTCTCCACTTCCCAGTCATGCTACAAGAAAAACAGATTTTATAATCAGAAGGAAATGAAAAGCACAAAAGGAGGTGCTGGCTGCCTGATTAAAGAGTTCTTTCAAAATACAAAATGAAGCACAATTAATATCTTGGCTTGAGGGAGATTAATGACTTGGGTAGACACTTCCATTCTCACCTGATGTCATAGCAATGGCTGTTATAACTCCCTTAAAATTAATTCTGCAACACGTCTGCTACTGGTTCCACCAACCAGACTGCATAAAGATCAGCCCGTAACAGGAATCAGTTTAACCCCATTTACCTTCGTAACGTCAGTGGTATCATAGGGATCACTTACACCCTTGTACATTAAGCAAAGCAGTTAAATTGTGCTACTGCACCGGGTTTAGACATAAAAGGCAGACTTAATAATAGGTTTAAAGAAAAGGCTTAGAACAGGAGTTCTGTATGCAGAAAAAGGGTTAGTGTCAGATAATACCAGCTTGTAAATAGAATGCAAGGTTAATATTTGGCTTAAAGGTAAGACTGGTTTTTATTGATCTGAATGATTTATACATACTATGGGAGATAAATGCTTTGATGGAAACAAGTGGCAGAAGCACCAACACGGCACCTTCGAGTACAGTTCACCTGAGCAAGTATGACTGCTGGACTAGAAACAGCCACTTCTGAGCTTGCCCCAGAGGGCTTCTAGTACAGGGAGCAGAGACCACAGACACACTTCAGGGTGCATTTCATCTCAGACTGGGCAGGTATCTGGGAAGCCTGGCTCTGACAGGGGTGTCTGTGCCCAGACATCTAGATGGGCAATGGGGGACGGCCTCTGACTGCAGGACACCGCTTGGTACGGAGCCAGGGGCTGGGCTGAAATAATGGGATCCAGGTTAGCAGAAGCGTTGGAGAAAGTGGTGGGTACAACAAAGCATGTAAGAATTATTTTTTCCCAGAGGTTTGAAGATGAACTGCCATGCAGCTCCCCTAGTTTTCAGTGAACGTGAGAGGCCTACCTTGCTTATTTCTGAAAAAAAAGGTTGTAAGCCTATTTGAATTTTAGGCATCTGAATACCTTTTTAACACCTTTATTCTTAATGGTCTTAACACCTGCTTACAGCAAGCAAGGGTGAAGGTTGGCAGGGAAAGATCAGAAACTTTCAACTCATTCATTTATTTCCCAGGCTGTTCCTAGGCACAGCAATTATGCCCAGGACAGACTAGGCAGTAAAATGTCTGTATTGACCTTAAAGTCTAAATCAAAGTAAGCAAATCCTTCCTACACAACTGCTGCCACTTTATAAGAAAACTATTGAACCAAAAATGAAATATATCCATAGGTACATAAACGTTATTTTTATTTTATCTTAGTGATCCAAGGCATTGTTTAAACAGTGATGCTATTACAGACTTAGCCAATTTCTTTCTGATTACACCAGAAACCTGATCCTTCCAACAAGGAATGCTAAACAAAGCAGCATTAGGTAAGTTACTGTTAAACGAAAGCATATTTGCACAGCAATAGTAAAAAGAAAGAAATGGGACAACAATGAGCAACCAAATAGTAACACAGTTAAGGGTATTGGTTTGCAGGAAACAAGTGACTATTCTGAACCCTGAAGTACCCAATGTAATGAATCACAAGAGCTCACTAAAATGAGAGCAAACATACCAATTCTTTGGATTTGAACATGTACAAATACCAAAGCAATTTGGGGTTGTTAACCTCCACAGCTTGGTGACGATACGTTCACCATTACTGCATAGCACTTCCCTCTTCAGAAACTCTCTGTATATTGGTTTTGATGTTTTACTGAAGCATAATGCTTGCCTGAAAGGAAGCTTAATATCAGGCAACATTCAGTAGCTCATAAAGAAGAGGATGATTTTTAAAAAAAATAATCTAGGAAAGGAAGCAATCTGATACTGCACATTATTTCTGACAATGCAGTGTGAAGAGGTGCTCAAAATATTTGAATTTCTGTTTTCACATGGATTTCATAGCTTCCCCTTTCCTAAAGACCTTAATAGTTTTAAATTTACCTCCTTCATCCACACTGCTCTTTCATCTCTACCTCCAAGCCTACAGCTGAAGCATTAGTGCATACACGAAGTGCATCTATTCCCTCCTCTGCTCTGTTCAGTATCTCATCAAGGACCACAACCAAGCTTTCTGTCATCAGATGCCTAACTGTCATAAACCAAATCAGAGTAAATAACAAAGAGCATTAAGACGACAACAGTTACACTGGGAGAGCTCGGCTGGGCACATCATTCATGGTAACCACCGTGAACCACTGTCCACTTACCTGAGCTAGCCTTTTTCTCCTCTTCTGGGGATTCAGGAAGTACCTTGGATAATGCAAATTCTGTCTTCCTACACATCGCTGCATGGTAACCTTCCAACAGGCACGACAGCAGCATCTGCCTGCAACCGGCCCTGCACAGGAGGTAAGGGGGCAGACTAAGGCACCCCAATGCTATCGCTGGGGAGAGGGGCACCACAAATTGGTGCTGTGCTATGAAGTCACCCACTAACAACGGCTCTGACTGATGTGTGCACACATCCCTACCATGTTTTCTTCCCATATCTGCAGTCTTAGCATTGTGATCCTGAACCCTGCGTGTACAGAACTTCCCCCTCTGCATTCCCCACCGGAAGCATATGGCATGAGGGACTGGGCAGAGCTATACAAACGCAAAAACTTTCCTCCTCCTAGGAACTGCTTGCTCAGTTTACTGAATGTTTGGGGAAACAAAATAAATTATAATCTGGTAATAGGAATGTAAATAGCAAAAATTATCTTTCCAGATCAGTCAATTATCCATTGAGAGCCAGGAAACACCACCACCACCAAAAAGCTTCAAATTCTTCTGTAGGTAATTGAGTCTTTTAAGAACACCCCAACACATAACCAGCCACTTCTTGACTTGGAGGAGGGGAACACGCCACAGAGCTTAAGGAGCATTTTGTTCGGGAAATCACATCTTTCCCCATTTTCCAGCTGACACATTGCATTGCAAGTCTGTCACAGCACATTACCTCGGTGATGTGATGTAATGCAACATTGCTGATGCAACCCAATCTGATGTGTCTAATGTGATACATCAGATACAATATTTGAGAAGATTTTTCTGAAAACAGCATCCACAGAAAAGATTCTTTCCCCTCTTTGCCAATTATAAAAGCCTTCCCAAAGAAGTGCATCACCTGGAGATAATTGCTTTTTCACAGGTAATTAGCAAACACAATTAGTTGTGGGAAAGGTTTGCTTTTCAGCAATTCACACGCACAAAAATGACCCCCAAAAAAAAGAGAAAAAAAAAAAAAGACAATCATAGCTGACCAAGATAACTCACCTGAGCAGAAGTCAGTTACAGGGCTAAACTGTGCCACCCTCAGGCTGATATTTCCCCCCCCACTGACAAGTGAGAATTCAGTTTTTGGAGCCCTGTGCTTCCAGGGTTTCACTTATGGCTCCGAGTTGCAGCGATGCTCTGAGGGAAAATGACTGTCAGCCCTTCATCAGGAGATGCACCACAATGCAGCAGGACAACGGGAACTAAGTTTCAACCTTGTGAACTCTGCAGCTCATAAACAGACTGGCAGTTAATTTTGCTAATCTCTGCAGTAGGTGGGTGTCACTGAACATGGAATCACATAAAGACGCATCTCTCAGCAGGCATCGTAGGAAACAAAGTGAAAACAGTGAGATCCACTGCAAGCTCTGGGCACTGCAGCTGCATTGAGGGCTGCCCACAATCCTGCTCCACTTGTTTTCCCAAAGCCAACATCAGCTATGGAAACCTGCTGGCTTTTCACAGAGAGAGCCATGCTCCATGTCATGATGATCATATGGACAGGAAGAATCAACAGCCACAGACCTTAAATATTCTACTAAAGTGGTGATGGTAATGGTCAGCAGAGGAGACTGGCTGAAGCAAATGAAGTATTACTGGACTGAGAGGTGCAAGCAAGCCCCCATCTCTTTGCTGTATCATTTGACCGAGGATAAATGAGAGCTAATATCCCCACCGACTTTGCTAATGGGTTCTAAGAAGTGCTTCAGAGGAGGAGGAAGCGTCACTTCTTGATGCTTTCTTTCCTTTTAGCCACCTGTGCCCTGCTCTGCTGCAGCAACGCCCCGCGGGATGCCTCATGTCACTTGCCCTGGCCAGAGAGCAGCAGAGGACTGGCGCGGGGACAAAACGCCAGGCCATTTCACTCACTGCTTAGGCTGATTTTTTCAAGTGTAAAATGTAATTCAAATCTCCATAAAAAGCTATTTGCTCCCTAGTCTCACAATTCTTACACCAAGTTTCAACCGTGAAATCCAATTGGGGAAAAAAAAAAAAAAAAAGAAAAAAAAAAGAAGCCTCGTGCTCAAGGTCTGAAAATCCTGCAAGAGCCTTCAGCTCTCAGACTGAATTGTATCTTAAATGGCATCTGACCAGTTTTGTCTGTCTCCTCCGAAGGTATGGCACGGTGCCTTGTCTCTAAAAGCCAGATATTCAAAGCTGGGCACACACACCCCATCTAAATGCAGATACACACTGGCTATTTGTACATCCGTGGAGCTGTTCTAACAAGAGGATCGCAGCTGAGCTTCCCGAATTTTGAAAATATGGGCCCAAAAAGCAGCTGTACAAATTAACCTCTGAGATTTTGAGTCCATGCAGTCTCTCAGTGCTGCTGCCCAGCTCTGGACACCTACCCCATCACAACCCCCTAAGTACAAGCTCACCCAAGTATTTCTAATTCTTCCTAATCTAACCCTTCATTCACTGATTCACATTAGAAGACAGCACAAATCCTGAAAGATCTGTTTCCTGATGTTTAAAATCAGATTAAATTACTAAGGAATTAACAATAGGCCATGCGATTTTTAAAAGCTTTGAAATATGGTCTAATTTCAGGATAACGTTCAAAAAGTTTGATGTATATCTAGATATTCCGTATCTCTTGAACATGAAAATTTATCAAAAGCCTCCGGAACTCAGGTTGGTATTTCTGCTGCTACATACCAGTGAGGTATCTCTGGAACAGCCTTTCCTGCAGGCTTTTGTAAATCCAAATATTTTCTAAATCAGGACCTGTAAGCGGGGTACAAGTACAAAAATAGCCCAGTGTTGCACATAGCCCAAGTTCTAATCCAGAACGAGGTAAAACATTCAATTGTCACAATTTCTAATCCTTCAGTTAACATGAATGATAAGAAACAATATAATAACAATTTCTATTTACACCTGTGTGTTGCTCCAATGCTTTAAGTCATAAACACAACAATATTTTGGGTTTCCTACAGACACAGAAATAGGCAACAAAAATTCATCTTTCGTTAACTAATAATAATAAAAAAGCTTCTAGCTTTTATAACGCAAATCTTGAAAATATGATCTATGTATACTCTGAAGGCTTAGAAATGAGCCTTGTTATCCATTATGTCATCAGCTACATTTAATCCTTTCTTTTCAAAAAGATGTTGGATGAAGAGCCCAGAACTGATGCACGTTACGCATGCAGGTTGCTCCGTACACCCAACCCCCTGCCACGTGTCACCTGGAAGCTTGAGCATGCTGACTGTCTTAACCTATGCACAAGACAGAAATGAGAAGAGCTTTTTCCTACCCATAACCTTTCCTTTTCCAGATTTTCTCTCCTCAGTGTGACAGCATGCTGCTCATGAAAGGCATTTTGAAACTTTCAGCTGTCCTTTCTATCACTCATTTTTTGCTTCTTCCTTTTGTTAAATCCAGTCCTTGTGACCTTAAACTTCTTGCTGAAATCAGCCACTCCATTTGAAAAGCAGGACAGAGCCGCAATTATTTCTCTGAAGAGCAATGTTCACCTGATATCTTACTTTCTGTTGGCTCACTTCAAAGTAAGAAGACTTTGTTCTATCTCAGGGACTGGGAAACCTCACCTATAACTCTTTATATACCACACTGCTGACCGGGGGAGGGGGAAAATCTCTTTTGTACTCATGGGTTTTGTTTTGCACAAGTTCACTGACATGGAGTTAGTTATCTGCTCCAACATCAGGTAACAGCACCACCTTCTGCCAACAAGTTACCGTCTCTTTAGAAAACTAATGGATTAATTTTCTCTTTACGATTTCAGTGGCTTTCTCAAACATCTCTGATGTAGACAACAAACTTCAGAGAGATATCCTTAAGGCTGTTTTGAAACACCCCAAGCTGTCCTGATCAGACAAGGATTAAATTATTGAAATTTAATCAACTTCTTTTCAAAAGTATAGCAGATGCACATTCTGCTTCAGCAAAACACTTAAATACACATACAATTGGACAGATACTTGAATAAAGCCTCAAAAAAATTTTGCTGAAGCAGGACTTGAAATGCCACTGCATTACCACTTGCCATTACCAGTCCAGGTCCCCGCACGTGGCATTTTCAGCGTGATTTAGGAGATCAGGCAGGAGCTCAGTACCCAGCTCAGTCTGCAAGTCACAGCTGGGCTCCCAAATCCTTTGGGTGCTTCTGAGTGGTTATCCTGCGGGAAGGAAGGAATGGCTGAAACAGCTGGAGAGGGAAGCAGGGCAGCAGGCTCCTGCTCATTCTTCTTTGCCCCCAGCAGAGCCCCCCAACCCCAAGCTGGGGCCACTGCCAAGGCAAAGGGAAGACCAAATGGAGCAGTAGCTAAAGCTGGAGAAAGGCTGCACGATGACCTGTCCCCCAACCAGCAGTAGCTTCCTCAATCCCTCCCGTCCTGAGAGCAGCACGGCCACCCTCGTGCCTCTCCCTCCTCCCCCTGCTCTGATTTCGCTCCCCACAGCAGGAGTGCCCAGGGCCCACCCAGCAGCGCTGCTCCATGCAGTTCCCTTTGCACCCCCTGTTGGGAAGCCTTGGACAAGCTCCAACATTACAGAAAAGCAAAAGGCTACAACTACCCCGTGTAACATATGTCTTCTCAAGCATTTTGATTGAAATAGCCAACTTTTTCCAGTGCTAACACAGTGGAAGCACCCGAAGGAGTCAGCAAGAGCACGTGCTACCTGCGCGGAGGAACAGACTG
This sequence comes from Nettapus auritus, assembly GCA_011076525.1. Taxonomy (NCBI): domain Eukaryota; kingdom Metazoa; phylum Chordata; class Aves; order Anseriformes; family Anatidae; genus Nettapus; species Nettapus auritus. The sequence goes on from CM021778.1 coordinate 6,775,326, forward strand.
CAAGACGTGAACATCACTCCAGCACTGCATTAAGCAACGTAACCAACATCTGCTTGTTGTTCTCTTAGCAACTCTCCTGGGGAAATGCGAGACTATGGAGGGTTTGATCGTGGATAATGATCATCTAGGATTATTTATCACATGAGCTGGAAAGCTTTTGCCATTAATTCCTGCATCAAATTTGGAACTGCTGGCTGAACTGACAGCTATCGTTTGGGATTAAAATAGGGCCCATCACAGAGGGACAGCTGGTGGTGGGGAACACAGGAAGTTTGTAGGCAAACTACTGCAACAACTCTCTTTAAAGCCAGTTCTTTGTTCCTAACATTGCTGGGTTTTCCTACCTGGGTTCTGGTGTCTTCCATTACACCTGGGAGCAGTAATGCCCAAACGCTTTGCAAGAGTAAGCTGGGTAACAAGACTCACAATACGAAATAGGGGCACTCAGTCCTGGGAAGGTAACTGAACAGCTTCTGTTCAAGGATTTAAAGAAAATTCACTCCCCTTTTCATCAGTGCTTTACATCTTTTGCCCTCCTCCTGGGGCTCCTCTTGGAGCCCGTGCTCCCGTGAGCTGTCATGTAGGAAGCTGAGGAGCTTCCACATCCGGTGGGAGAGGACTGATGCTTCTGGGCAGGGTGGGCACAGGGAGCTGGGCAGTCACACCAGTCCCCGGAGGGGATGCTCCTACATCTTTATTTAACTTGAGCTGCCTAAAATTAATCATCTTTCCGAAGGTCCTCCTCCATGTTCTCTTTGTCCTTAGCAGCCAATCTGTGGCTGCCTTGCCTTCAGCCTTAGATGTCTGATTTTCAGACAGCTAGGTTTCAACAGCTGAATGTTACACAACACATGTACTTACTTCTAAGAGTGAAACTGTGCTTTAATTACAGGAAACATCATATTTCGGTGATAAAAGTGTCTCTCAGAGCGGGAAGCACACCAAGGTGCATTTGGAGCCCAGGGGTGCAGGAGAAATGGTGTCAGCGGACCCAGAGACAAAGAATAAGGCAGTGATGAGCCAATCAATAAGCCAGTAATTAGGGCTGCTTGGCAGGTTGGGGGGTGTTTTGTTTTTGGCATTTTGCTTGTGTGTTTTTTTTTTCCCTTGGTTTTGGAAGAAGTTTGCTTATCTAAGTTTTATAACGACTTAAATGAATCCCAGCTCTGTTCAAATCAATGAAAGCCTTTGTGAGACAGCTGTAATTTTATGTGCATGTGTTTCAGTAAATTAAAGGGTTTAGCCTTAAGGATTCACTTTAGTGTAATCTACTAAAAAGATAAGTAGAGCCAGATGTAGTGCCTTATAAACTGCTGGACAGTTGTAACTGGAGCAACAGCACTGAAAGCAGCTTTACAGTTTTCCTCATAGGAAGCAGATTTCCTGACTCAAAAAAGCAGTATTTTACATAAATAGTTGTAAATATTTTGTATTTACAATGCAAAGAAAGAAGGGTGCAAACAGGAAAAAAAAAAAACACCCCTAGCCTAGGCAATTGGTAATGGATTTCTCTTGTTCTGTTTGTGCACATCCATGGAGAAAGGCAATCTGTAGTTTAAACCATTTAACTAAATTAAATTCTAGTTAGCATCTGGGAGCCCGTCAATAAGAGTCTATATTTCTGAAGAGCCACAGACTGGTGGCAGTAATAGACACATAAAGATTTTAATAGGTAAATAAATTTGTTGTTGCATTTCTCTTGCTACCAGAACACAGTTTAACAGAGTAATTAGTAGTTAGATATCTGACTGTAATGAAGAAGATTTTCTGATCATTAAAAATTCTCAAGAAAGAACATTCATCAGTAACGTTTATTTATTCCGAGGCACATTCACTCAACACCAGGAGAAGTTGTAACCTGGCCCCTCGCTCCACGTAAATCTTTAATAACAGATTTTCATCACCATTAGAAAGCGATTTGCAGGGTCACCATCGGTTTGCGATCATTTCCTATGTCTGCAGCAAATCAAATTGAGAAGAAAAAAAAAGGTGTGTGGGGGGGAATCAATGCAGTTTGGCTATAAATCCACAAAAGCTGGGTTGTCTCAGAATGTCTTTATCTGCTAGTCCCAACTTCTTGTTTGTAAATCTCCTGACTCATATGAATTCCCGTGAGGGCTGTGCATAGAGTCATTGAGTATAATAAATCCTAAGAGATAAGCACTTGCCCCAGTCTAAACAGACTTTTTATCTTCAGGCTTTTATGTTCAGGTAACTACACGTCTGACCGTCTTATTAGCACCATTTCACAGGCTGAACACACACACAGGGTGAGCCCAAAAAGGTGCTGAGCATGGGGGCTGAAGGCTTGTATGTGGCTGCTCGTCTTTACCGGATTACGTGAAGCTGGATCCAAAGCTGGAGGCAAGCCAGCAGGCTAGAAATTGAAACCAGATCTCTTGACATTGAATCTAGTGCCTTATTCATGCAAACCCATTTTCTTCTGGAATGCAGTTTGCCACTTCTGACCAGTATGGGGACCAAATTCCCATTGAAATCACCCAAAACTAAACATGAACGTGGACCAGTAACAGTGCAACTGCATTTTGGAAACTCCTGAGCAAAATAAACCTGGTGGAGCATCACATTTCATTTCCAATGGCTGTACCTCTATTTCTCTCTATTAAATCACTAACTTCCAAAGTGCAAACTTCCCAAACTCCACACAAAATCTGCTAAAATACAAGGCCAATGTCCTTCTGACTCTAAACCATCACCAGTGACAAAGTTGTTTCACGCAGCAGGAGGACGGATTGCAAAGTCACTGTAAAGACAGAGCAAAGAGCTCATTCCCACCCCACAGAGTATCCAGCATAGGAGAGCAGGTGATGGGCACAGACTGGAGAGGACAGGGAAATAATGAACTGAATTACAGCACCGAATCCAGGGGATGGACAGCCCACAAGAGTTTAATTTTTGTCAGTAAAGCAAGCAGTTACAATTTGGAACACCCTGGAAAGAAGACATCCCCATTGAAAAAAAAAATCCTTTTCTGCTCATAGCCAGATGGTGAGAACTACAGGATTTCACTTTTTTGGCTGTCAGGGAACAGAGCTAATGGAATGTTACTTGTTTCATACCAACAGCGGAGAAGTTCAAGGCTAACTCAAAGAACAGGGACTAAACAGAGGCTGTGCTCAACTGCAGCTCTGGACGTACCACGACATGCATTCTTCCCGAACAGACTGACATCTGGCAAACACCTGAATGGAAAAAGTACCAGCAGTTATAAATTCACTGAAATGCTCATCTCGTCCTCCTTTTTTTTTCCTGAATCGGCAATAAGATTACATCTTCTTTATTGCCCTCATTGATTTGTTCCCCAGAAGCAAATGACAGCATTTCTGAGAAATAAGTAACCAAATAAAATAAAGCTGAGAGGCAATCTGCATGTAAATCAGCATTAGTCATTGACATTTGAGACTTGACAATAAGCCATCCCAGTCCCAGCTGTCCCCACAAAAGCCGATCTCCTTTGTAAGACAGAGAACACTGTGAGCAAGTGGAACCAAGGATGAATATAGATAAGATACAAAACCTCTTCGCTTGAAGTTTTTCCTAAAGCCTCCTTTGTTTCTGAGCACTCAGGAATACTTCTACCTCCAGCTGCTATTGATGTCAGTTTTGTCTTTGGCACTTTCCTCCCAAGGAAACCAGCTCCCTACAAGTCTCACTGAAATTGTTTACAATATATTTGCTTGCATTTGCAGTTGCAGCCCAGAGGGTTGCTTAAACATTGGAGTGTGTTCGTTGCTCCATTCGCTGCACTATGCTCCACCTGTAGTAAAAGCTATCAGGTGAAACAATACCTTCTTACTTCTTTTGTGAATGATTTCTTTTACTCTCAATATTCTAGTGTTGTTCAGAAAACATTTCACTGAGTAAAAATCAAGAGAGATCAGGGTTTATAGCACCAATGTTCCCAGAGAGTATGCATGGGTCTGAACAGCACTAGAGCCATTGTATTGGGCCAAGCCAAATTGCTTTGGTCTAGCTCTCACCTGTATTTCTGCTGAAGACTCAGTTTCAGGTACGGTCCTGTGTTGCTTTGACCTTTCTCATCTACACGAGTGGAAGGATTTGCATCATAAAGCAGATGGCCATTTGTGCAGGGAGGGAAACTTTTCGGCACGCTCTATGGCAATTACCCAAAGCCAGGGCAGGATTTCTATCGCTGCCAAGGCCCTAAAAACTGCACTCGGTTATGGTCCCGAAAGGCAGTCGGAGATGCTGCACAACATGAGAACGAAACCTTTCCCAACGTTTCCCTTAATCTATTACGCAACAGAGAACATCATGTATCTGTAGCTCCCCGAAGTAGTTCACTCCAGTGAGCCAGCAATTAAACATAGCTAAACATGCGTAAGTGCAGCTTGTAATTCCCTTTTAATGGGGATATTACTCGTCTTCAGGAGATATGGCTCTGAGCCCACCACGACTGTTGATGACGTACTTAGTAGAGGAGCTACCCTGGTTTCATCTGGACTCTTTCCCTTTCGGTGATGGTGAAACTGGAGCTCTTGTGTTGACCTTCCAGTTAAAGAAAGGGTGGAAGTGCTGGCACAGGAATCTAACTGATGTGAGGCACGGGCAGCTGCTAGGGATTGATTCTTTTTACTTAGGTTGGTTTTATTTCTTTCTGTTGAGACTGCAGAAAATCACAGAAAGAAAATCCCTGCCATTCTTTCCCTTCCTTCTAATCATGGATAAAATACCTCCGAATTCCCAAAGCCCTAATTACGTGTATAAGTTTCAGCATAATGTAGGCTTGGTGGTGCTAACAGAGCAATGAGGTTATGGAAGAATGAAAACATTGATTTTCTTCGACAGAGACAAGGAGGGCTCGGCCTTGGGTTCTTGCAGAAGTGTTATCAGCGTAACCAAATCTAATTAACTTTGCTCAGTGTGGTCAAGTCTAAATACAAACTGAGAAAAGGGTCTGATCAACAACCACGACAATGACCAAAGGCTTAGAAACACTGGTCCGTGCCGATTTTCCCTGCACTTCCCATGCTCATTTACACACAGACAATGAAGATCAAAACCTTTCAATCTCCTAAAGACTCTGAAGTCCAAAAGGCTGGAAAAATTTGACCCTTACAGAAAGTTCACAAAAGGTCATACATCTGATGTGGAGAAAAACGCTGGAAGCTGGTGCACCAGTCCTCACTGGGCAGAGCTTGTGCTCTCCCCTACATGGTGACTATTTGGGACACAAACGAATGCCACACTCTGAATGTTTTTCACATTATCAGATGGTAACTGGAAACTTTTACTCTGATGCCCTAGCCTATGCATGTATTCCCTCCTATGCTGGAGTTTATGGGTTTTGTTAAAATAAAATAAAATAAAATAAAAAGACTTCTCCTTACCATCCCACTTCTCTTCCAAAATCCCGCTGGCACTGTATGCTCTACACTGCTTTCTCTAGCAAACTTCTACATCAGAAAGTCAGTTACTGCAGTACACGAAGCATTAATGCATCAACATGCCAAGAAAATGTTAGAACAGGACGGAGACAACCCTGAAAAAATGTGCTATTCTTCCTGTTTTTTCTGCAATTGTAGCTATACTGTCATAGCACATCAGCTCATCAGCCCCAGCACACCCAAAGAGAAACCGAAGGAAGAAACGTGTTTTCTCAAGTGTTGAGAGGCAGAAATGATGTCCTCGCAGTGGGCAAGGAAGATTGCTCCAGTTACAGAGCAAGCAGCAAACCTGCTCGACCAGCCCAGGTGTGCATCGGAGAGGATCGCGGACTCCTGCCCTGCCCACATGTTTGGGGCCATTTGAAGAAAAGCAAGGTTTGGGCACTGCACCTTGGGTCTGCCCAGCCAGCAGCCAGGATGAGCCTGGGACAGCCTTGCAGTGTAACCCCCTGCCAAAAGCAACAACCACGTGAACCTGCCAGGGACACGTGCTTATACTACATCCTATCTTCTGCCTTTCAGGACAAAAACTCCCTAATTCATACATGCTTACTGCCTACCTGTAGCACTTGTCAACCAACCTATATTGCTTGTCAGCGAATATTCACATTTTAAACTTCAGAAGAACATTTCTGTCAACCTTTCCGCGGTGCCTCGCTCCTTCCTTCTGAGCTGTACTCGTGAGCAGTTCCCACCAGTCACCGCTTTTTTAGAGAGGTTTTTACAACACAGCGTTGTTAATTTTAGCACCTAGGTGTTATGCTGCTATGCCTGTGCTGCTGGAAAAATAGAGAAAAACAGATGAAAAAGTATCTTCTCCTAAGGAAGCTTCTTCTGGGCTCTTTGGCTATCAGCTTTCTCTCTGGCTCCTGCGTGAAACAAGCCAAGCAGATAACGTTACACTTTACCAGCCGCACCGACTGCCAGCAATCAGCACGCGATACATGCTGTGGTGGAAATTGTTTCACCCGTATCCCACTGAATGCCCACGGATGAGAGACTGCTGGAAACAAGGAGCCCATAATCCTTGACTTCATTTTGCACCACTCTGAGAGATGTTCATTACCAGTCGTAAATCCTTGACATTGTCATCGGGAACCCGAAGGGAATCTTTTAACAAAGTCTTGCTGGTGTTAGCAACTGATAAATCGCCATATGTTAGAATAATTCCCTCTCTGCTTCATTTCCTCCTGGGACTTTTCTAAAAGCAGCCGTACCTGGCTTACCGGGGCCGTGTAATTACCCGATAATTATTGCACTAGTGGTCCTCCAACTTGCAGCCACTCCTCCAGCCTCTGCTGTAACATCTCCTTTGTCAAGATCCAGGGTAGGTCACTGGCTCAGCCTGCTGCTTTATTCTGCGGGGATAACGTTGTGATGCTGAGGGCCTGAAATGCGGTGAGTGAAATAGCCAGGATCTGGGATAAAAACAAAATCTGGGATGCTCCTCGCAAGTGAGCCTTTGGCTAAGAAGCCACCACAAAGGACCACCACAAGGACAAGCATCCCTTACATCCCCTGGCTCAGATGAAAGCTGAGAAATGCACTTCACTAGCAACATCATACCTGAGTACCGACACACTGCCAAGGAGACGAGGCTCCCTTGAGGCCCAGATCGCCTCGCCTCACTTTGCTTCTTCTTTTCCTTCTGTTTTTAACACTAAACAAGCATAGCAAAAGTGGCTGCCTGATTCGATGCAAAGGAATGCAAAATCAGGCTCAAAATGAACTTCACTCCTGTTTATGGTCATTTGTATTACTTGTAAGCTGCTTGATTTTTTGTCTTCTTTTTACAAACCCAAGACAAAAGCCTCTCATTTCAGCACCTTGTTCAGTTGTCTTTTGAGCCATCTGGGTGTTGCATCTTGCAGGGTCCTAATTTAGCCATCCTTTCTTCTCACTGCACTAAGCAGCTAACACGAGAATGACATCAGCACCAATTTCGGGTGCTAAAAAGCAAAGCAGTAAGAACAAAACGTAACTCGTGCCAAATCATTTCAAAGTGCTCCTGGCTCTCCCTTTCCCCATTTGTACGCATGAAACCCCGCTCCTCGCTTCTGAACCACCGCCGGACTTTGTATGTGGGAAATCAAAAGGACGGAGTGCTGCAGCTGTCAATGCAAACCGCACTGATACCAGCTGTAAGCTCTCTGAATCAAACAGAAGCTTCCCAGCTGATATCCTCAGTTTGGATTGCTTATACCCACAACTTTCACTTCCCCTGACGCTGCTGACATCAGTATAATTTTGCCTTTTTCAGGCATTATCTGGATGCCTTCAAGTCCAGCCAATGAACCTTGCTGCTTCAGAGGAGAACCTTTGTGTGAGGAAACCAACCAAGGTGTTAGGACGGGGGGAAATGAGTTAATTCTGTTGTTTACTCTTTCTCCCGAGCGAGCACCTGGTACCCAACAAACATCTCCCATCTGCCTCGGGAAGCTGGTCTCCTTTGTCTAGCTGAGGCACCAGCTCAGGCAGTAGCACAGTCACTCCTTTTGCCTTAATGAGCAAAAAATGAAGGAAAAAAAAAAAAAAAGAAACTGGCTTCTGGATGGAAGGTGAGTCAGAAAAAGGACACGCAGAAGGGTGAATGCAACACAGCCCCCGCAGCAGCTCTCCAGTGCCAAACCCCAGGAGGAGCAAAACAGCTGCAAGCAAAGCCAAGCAGCGAGCCAGGTTTTGATGAAGCGTCTGTTGGAGATTTTTTCTTTTTAAATTCATTTCAGAACTTGTCATCTGGGTTATGAAGCTGAAACTGAAGGGAACCTGTTCTTTTTTTTTTTCCTTTTTTTTTTTTTTTTTTTAATGCTAACACCTGCTCTTGCAAGCAAACACCTGTACTACCCAGAGATTGCTGCTACCAGAAGTAAGAGCAAATAGTTTGGTGGATACCCAGTAGGAACTGATGTTTCACTTTGAAAAGTAAAGAAGTAAAGACCAGTATGATACCTTAGAAACATCTGAGCCTTTGTCTATTCACACCTGTCCTTTTTATTTGGTTGGTTGGGTTGGGTTTGTTTGGTTTTCTGCCTCTGGCTGATCAGGCCAGCTTCACTGTGCTGACGATCCTTTCTCTAAATGAGAGGTGAGAAAATTTTGTCACAACTTCCAACATTTGCTCCTACATCCCTTGATGGATCTCCAACTGCGATCCACACCTTTACTGTGCTGATCTCATCACCCTTCCCCTGCCAGTTTCCTCCTGCTTCTGCAGCCCTCCGGGGCTCGGTGCTCATCTGCTAACAGTAAGGAAAGGTACCAGATGGACCAAAGAGCTGGAGACAGACGCGCTGTGAATACGTAGCCATCCTCAGCCCCGGCACGGCCCCACGGCACTCGCTGGGGGTACGCCTGTGGTTCCTGGCAGCTTGGCTGCTCGCGCTGCGGGGAGGTGGGCAGCGGAGCCGCGGGATGCGCAGCGACTGGGGACGGGGGCTTGGAAAAGCCCAGCAGGGACAGATGGAGGCGACAGCCTAACTACCCGTCGTCCTCAGGGCTTTGCAATGTCATTTAACAGCGGGAAACGGGCAACGAGAACAGGTTTTGCTTCCTTTTAACTCGATTTTATATTCCAGAATTTTTGAATTACCACAAGTATGAGAAGACGTTGACCTGTGTGAATCAAAGTCCCTTTCTGCAAGAAAACCGCCAGGGAAGCTGTCTCAGAGCAGTCAGAGCCTTTCTGCAGTAGAGGGGAGGAAGGTCGGATTGCTCCAGCCTGGTCGTGATCCTGCCCTGCAGCCCAGCAGCCTCCAGAGCCATCCCTGCCTTAGGACACAGCTGTCCGGGTTGTCTCTGCTTATCAACACAGTAACAGAGGCACCCACCCTGCCATGGCTTTTGTTTTACTTCTTTGCTTTTTCTTTACTATATTCACTGTACAACGGGCACCAATTCTCACTGCACTGTTTCAACCAGACCCCTTTGCAGGATCTGATTTTGGTTGAAGGCTGCCATGTGAAGTGCTGACACAGAGGAGAAGAGCTCAAACTGCACGTGAGCTGTTCCAGAGCTCTTACTCTCACAAATCAGGTAAGTCCACGGAGAGAGTGCCTCTAAAATACTCAAACTCCAAAAATAGCAACAACAACAAAATGGACTAGACCAAATGTGCCCTTTTTTTCCTAAGAGCTTCTCTTTTATTAGTATTGTGCAGCTCAGCCTGCTATGTGAGTGTTTGGTATCACATAGTGTACTACAAGATTTCTTCCAAATCCTTCCAAAATACAGTTTGCAAGATGAGGGCAGAAAATCCACTGAGCAATTTGCAGTTTGGAAAACCTTCCAGATATGGGGAGCTAGTCCAGCCTTTTCGGTTCGGTTTGCAACGTTTCTATAAGAGGCTTTGATGCAGACAATACCCATTACTGCAGCCCGCTGATATATACCCAGGAAGTGAAGCAGATTATATTGTATAAGCCTGAACATGAATATCAGAGGTTAGTTAGAGCAGCTCTTGGCAATAATTCAGATGCAGGGAAAAAAATGCTGCTAATATCCACTGGACATAAATTACCAGTTTAAAACTAGCACCAGTTCATAGATTTAAATGGATTTTTAATGGACTCCAGCCTCACGATTAAAGCAATAAGAGGATATGATTCCTCTATCCCCAGTGGCATCGTAAGGGCTTCACTGACATGTGCCTTCGTGATTTATGGTTGACTGCCTTAATCAGAGCTCCAAGCACTGTGGGAAAATGCCCAGGCAGCAAGACGGATCATGCAAAAGTGCATGCTAATTTGGCTTTTTGAGCAGCATTCACGGTTCTTGGCCTGCCTGTGCTCAGCCTGACCCCGCTCCAGAGTCTTCAGCAAGGTCACCGGGGGCTTTTGCTGGTTGCAGTGGAGTCAAATGATTTTCCTGCTCATCGCTGCCATGCACTAATTTTGTCACTGAAATTTCAGTGCTGCCTTTCAGTAAGCTGCCTTTATTTTTTGTTTGTTCTCTTTTGTTTGGTAGCCCTATCCAGGAGAACATGGTATTATGACTTTCGGCAATTTTACAATGAACAAATACTCAATGTGCAAAATCATCAAGGGAAAGAGGCCACATCTCCATCTCCCCGGTGTGACGCAGTCATTCAGACTGTGCAGAGTGGAGGCAAGTGTAACCGAACCAGCTCTGCTGCTATCGCACCGACCAAAACAACAGCACAGAAGGTCTCACACATTTCTGCACGCGTTGCTTTGCCTGCTCTGTGCAGTAAGTTTCTTAGATTTTTTGAATTGGGGTTGAAAGAGAAAACAATTATTAGCAAGGACCTCAATTATAACAGTCTGGGTTACTGAGAGAGAGTAAATCTCGGAATGGCAAAAGCTGACCCAGTCCTACAAAACACACGGAGAATATGAGTAAAATGTGTGTGTGGACACACCTTTATTTTCCACTTGCCTCGAAATGGTTACATGGAAACACTGGAAAACCCAGTGTGTCTACTGCAAACGTCGCTTCCCAGGAGTTTACCTTGCTCTTGGTGTTATAAGCATTATAAGCACGGTCATTTTGAAGCACCGTGACTTCTTTCAAAAATCAAAATGATTCCCACAGTGAATCTTCCCCCCCCATTCTGTTTTCTTCCTAGAGGCAATATGTCTTATCGTGGGTTTGTCCCTCATGGATAAGTTAAACTGTATCTTAGATGTCACATTCTGTCACACTTATCTGTGATTTTATGCATGTAGCAAGACTGGATTTTAGCTCACAAGCTTTGCTAATACCCCAATATTTTTAGCTTGTGACTAGGGTAACTGTTCTGTAAGTTGCTTCTGCATAACCACAAAATGAAGTAGACAGTACAGGAGATGTCTCGTTAATGCACCTTAAATTATTCTATGATCACACTGCAAATTAGCCTGGACAGACCAGGAGTGTTACCATTTTTACTTAGATTGAAATTTCTAAACCAAAGGCAATTAAGTCAAAATAAAGTCTATAGCTGATTTCAAAAGGTCTAGGATCAGGACGAAAGAACCAATGAGAGTGAATCAGCTCCAGTTTCATTAGAAATCTCTGGCCTGGCTGTGCCACTGCAGGGTACTTTCTATCCCTCCACATGATTACATGCTGGGGCTAGGGAGTCCCAAGCCATGATTCTTACTTACACAAATATAAAAATATATTCTTACCTATATAGAGACCTGTATAGGTACATATATATATAGGTCTCTATATAGGTAAGAATATATTTGTGTATTTTATAGTAGGCCAGTCTCTGAGATGCTACCAACCACCCTAGATTTTGATCTCAGTCTGAACAGAAACTCTAGTTAGTCAAAAGAAGTCTTGACCAAAAGCTCTCTGTTTAGTGTAACCATGTAAATTCAATGTAAAATTGAATAAACTTTCTCCAAACATGCAAAATTGGTACAAAAACCAGAACAGTCACCAGTTGATGTCACACTACTCAGGAACAGCAAAACAGGTCACAAAACACTGCTATCCTTCTCTAGAGCCCCAGTTTTAGAGGAGCTCCAGCTCGGAGCTACCTGCCTGCAGAAGCCTGAGCAGATGCAGGCCCTGGTGCCGAATGGAGCACTAATGTGCACTGTGGTTTAATCCAGAGAATACCTCCAAAAGCACAAGCCCTGACAAAATAACGTATCTCCGCTCTTTCCCAGGCTTTATTTCTGTCACGAAGGCTACATTACTGTGTGTGCTGCTTAGCAGATTTACATAACACTTCTCTTTTTTAGCTGAAAAGTTGTACACTGGCACCTAACAGAGCCCAGATTTTACAATCCCTCCAAGGCTCCTTTAGGCTGCCCAGGCAGCTAAGGGATTTTCTTGTAACCAGTAAGCCTGGTACCGTTATCTCCCCCCAGGGATATCATTTTAAAATTAGTTTGCTTCCCTTTATCTCAGACAGGAAGAAATACTCCACAAACAATATCTGGACTGAAACACAAATGCCTGGTATTTGCGCAAAATGGCTCCTCCTGGCAGGGGCCGTCCTGAGAGAGCGGCCTGCTGCCTCATGCCCAGCCCTGCTGAGGAAAATGCAAATCAAAACATCGTGACCTCCCGAAGGCTCCCATCAGTAACTAGCAGGAATGCTAAGAAATACCAGGAGTCTAGTTACATGTTTCCTTTGGTAGGGCAATATGGTGGATATCGCTCCTGCAAATGGATAGGTACACGAGTAAAAGCTGGGCCCATGGCGGAGATGGGCAAGCAGCCTAAACCTGAACGAGGCTTTCTGCAATCCCATCCATAGCGTCTCTAAGCTAATAGCATGGGTATGTCATCCTGGATTTCTCTCGCAATGTGAAAATAGATGAGAAATATGAGAAAAACCACCCACTTTGTTTTAGCTAATGGTAGTATCATTTATGAGCAAGCTACAAGGCTTGGATGGAAAGACTGATTGACAAGGAGCTGATCATCCTCACTTTATCACTACAAGAGAGCACATGAGTTAATATTTCAGGCATGATCTGAGGTGGCAGCGGGTAGGCGAGGTGCTGGAAATGACACTAATGCTATTCTGACAGGCTGTGACTTTCTAAGTGCATAACTGAAGGGTTAGGCTAAGCCACAACGTTAGATTCGACAGTAATGGCATTGCTATAGAGTGAAACAAGAGAAGTTTGGAAGGAGTTGGCTAAAACTCTCCCCCTTTTCGTAGGCACTTAACCTAATACATCTGAAATCCTCTGGCAGGTTCACATGTCACAGGAGGAGAGGGATGAGAAATGAGGATTTCGGATCTTACTGATTCCAATGGGTCTGTTTTCAAGGAAATACGCTAAAAATAATAATAATTTTAACCGCAGCAATAAATAACCTCTGCTTGGAATCATCCAATAAAAGAAAGAAAGACTGAAATTCTTTTAAAAGTTCAGCACTACACAGACAAGGGATTCTAAAAATGCTCTGACAGATCCCAGCCATGTTTTATCCCTTCTCAGAGACATTCCAATTTTCTTTTTTCTGGTCCAAGGGTAATTATACTCAAATCCAACAAAGAACACTTACAGCACCTAAAAATCTGGCCTAGTGCTTCCTCTAACTACCAGGGCTAGAGAAAACAGCCCGAAACATTGAGCTGAAAGCTCTTCTTTTGACTTCGGTGGTGAATAATTCATCCTCGCACTAAATCTGAACTTAAAATCCATCAGCAAGGACTACAAAAAGACAGAGCCACATGGCCAAACAGTTTCTCAGCCCTGCTGAAGACTGCGAGCCTCTTTACTCACATCTGATTTCTAAGCGCTCGTTCTTCGTGTGTGAATCACTGCGGAGCGGGACAGCTGGTCCCACCTGGTATTTTCCCACTACAAAAACACAATGCCCCACATTTCCTCATTCTAAACAGCACAACAGCCAAAAACCAGGCTGAAGTGTAACAGAAAACATCAACCGCTAACGCCTCCTCCTTACTGCAGTCTCAGCAGTGCCCACTTTGTCAGTTACGCCTCCTGTGCTGCTGCTGGGAGCCAAGGGGTCGCAGACAGACAGACAGAATTAACAATTGGGGAATGCCTTCCTCCCTTTTCACAGGCTTGTGCGGCGTGTTAACCAACCCTGGACAGTTAGAGCAGAGCATCATCAATGTGTGTATCCCCACATGCAACAAGGAACCCCTTTTTTGGGAACAGGCAAGTGAAAATGGTGTCTGGTCCTGCCAGTGAAACACAACGCAATACGCTGAAGTAGAGAAGTACTTCAGAAGCAGCAAAACCACTGATTAGAGCATGAATCAATTTACTATCTTTGAGTGCTACAAAACAGGGGTAGTAAATTGAAGCCACCACTGTCACAGCATGGTTTCACTTGTCATACACCAGGACCCCAGGCAAAAGCCAGAGGAGCACCCAAAGACGAGCTCGGAGAAACACAATAGGACCATAATTTTAAATAAGGATAATTCAGAGTACATAATAGGACTCTGTTTCAGAAAACCAGGGCTTTGTGAGTACGAAGCATGTTTGCCACCCAGTAACTGCCTGGAGGGAGTTTCTGAAAGGCCCTGGCTCGAGGTGCTGAGGACGGCCTTCCTGGCCGACCAGGCCGCAGTCCAACTCCGATTCAGTCGCAAATGGCACCGTATTTCATTCCTGTTCTGACTCAAGTATATTCACGGAGATGAAAACTAAATTAATAGTCAGAAACATTTTCCCACTGTTTTAGTGAAATTGCACTTGTGAGGAATCTCATTTTTCCGACTCTCTGCGTCAGATTGGCTCCCCAAGCGGCTGCTGTGGGTCTGATCCCACACGGCTTCATGAATTTACGAGGCAGAAGTCAAACAAAGAATGGGGTTCCCAGATTCTGCCACAGTCTCTCAGGCATCGGAGGCAAATCAGCTGATCTTTGAGAGCTTTAGTTTGCTATCAGAGAAATGGAGTTACTACTATTCTGCCTATTTTTGCCATATAAATAAAATAAAAATGTAAGTGTAATGATGTACGACAGTATGACAAAACATACTATACTATAAAATATAGTACTGTATGCATATTTTACTGTGTAAGTTCACTTTTGTAAGACAAACTGCAGCCTACTATCCATTTATTCTGTTACTCAAAAACCACAGAGACACTAATTAGATATTTAGATCCTGGCATAATAGCAATAACAACAGCTCTAAATTTATTACCAAAATCACAAGAAACCTGAATAGTCCCTAAGTATTCCAGCAGAGCCTAATAAATAACTATGAGAGCAGCAGGGGCAGTAATTAAAATACGAAAATGTAACATGAATTTCAAAAGCCAATTGCAATGCACACTCTTCAAATGTGGTGCACAGAAGCATCCTACAAGGGTCCGGGAGATTGGCAAAGCGGATTAGTAAATACAGGCAACTGCACTGCCATGACCAGAGCATTTCATCTGCTGTGGAAATGCAAAGCCATCTGGAGTGACAAGCTGGAGAGAGCAAAGGTCCTCCAGGCCTCTGCCAAGTTTCTACAAAGTGCAACGAAAATGATGAAGCAGAATATGAATCGTTTAAAAGCAAAACTATATTAAGAAGTGAATAAGCATCCACTCATCCACTCAGATTTAAATCGAGGGGATGAGACTAACATAGTTAATGATTAAGAATAGGATTTTCTCTCCCAAGTACAGCCTCTGAAGGACAGAAGAACACAAAGCCAGGCTACTCCCTACCCCATCCTCGGCTGTTTACTGAGGGAAGTTCCCACTCACATCAGTGAGATGCAAAATATAAAGGGTGAAGTTTTCAAAAGCAATTAAATGTTTTAGCAGCCAGCACTTTTTGGACTTTTTGTGTAAATCAGGCCATGTCTCATTTCGGACAATTAACAAACATAATTATTCCAGAATAAATCCATGGAGAAATCAAATCCCTTTTATTTCAGACATATGACTTGGTTTCATGAGGACACTGAATGAATAAAGGTGTTTGCTGCAGAAGAGCGTGGCTAAAACATTGGGGTAGCAGGGAAATGACTTATTTCCTGATGCAAGTCAAACAGATGAGGCTGAAATTCCTCAGGTGCTTTAGACCACTTCATGCAAATGCCCTCAGAACCACCACCAGGACTTTGAGATTCACTTGTGTCAGTCCCAACCACTAAGCCATCACTGCAGACAGGACTACCAAAATGTTCAGCAATAAATTGCTGCACTGCACTTCACGTAAATCACATTTTTGGAAGCGAAGGACAACAGCTGGGAGACACATTAGAGATGCTGGTACCCAACCTCCCCAACACCATGCCTAAGGAAGCAGAGGCAGCCTTTTGGCTTTGCTTAGATTCCGAGAGCTCAAGGCACCATCTCTGCAGCACTGGGCGCCAGGAATTTGGTGTGCCTCGGGAAGGGAGAGCTCAGACAGCTGCATTGCAGGGATGAGCGTTCGTCCTATCTGCGTCCAGATGCAACTCCTACACAGCCACGCTCTATTGATGCTCCTGGGAAGTTTGCAGCAACAAGACTTTCATCACATCAAAGCTGCAGATCCTCTTTCTCAAAGGAAGGCGTAAGAGAAAGGCTGTATCCAGAACACAAACCGCAAAGAGAAATTATCATGGCTGCAGGCAGAGGCAAGAAGAGATTCATGCCGTTCCAAGCGAAACCTCCCAGCGCACGGGGGGGACAGACAACAACAGGCTGCGGGCACTCGCTGGGACTGCTGCCCCAGGCAAAGCCGGCCTGGGGAGGGTGGCATAATCTGTGTTAAAAACAAGTAAATTGCAATAATCAGCAGGTCTGCAGCGCTGGGAGGAAAAGGCTTGGTGCGCAGTAACAGCCCTGGCTCACACGGTAACAGGGAGTGGGCACGCAGGGCAGCACACAGACAGCATGAGACAGGCAGAGACAACGCGCTGCTCTCTGCTCCGTGCCATTACCCAGGGGCTCGACTGCTCCTCCTGGTAACCCTAACATGACGGGTGTTACGGAGGAAACGCCGGCTCCAGAATTTAGCACACCGAATTCCCAGATCTGTTCTCAGTGTGCATCTAAAATGCACTCATAGAAAAGAACCGTGTAAGGAGAAATGTTCAAAATAACTATGTCCGATACATCCCTCACGCTTCTAAGCGATGCAGCAGCCTAAGGCTCTGTCTGACAGCAACAGCCTTTCTCTGCTCTCAGTATTTACGCTGGATCAGACAATGTCAGTGAGTTCAAAACAAAAGATTTTTAGTCCTTGAAAACTAGCACCATGTATTTACTAATGGCTATGATGACAATGTTAGTAATTCATTTTCTGGGAAATTCTTTTTTTTTGTTCTTGTTCCTTTGGTTTGAGATCCCTCAATATATTGGGGGCTGGTTTTCAGCTGTTTAAGCTCATAAGAATATACCTGAGTTTGGGCTTCGTTACTAAAATGTTGATGTGGATTTTTAAAAGTGCTCCTCTGCACAGAAATTAAAATAGGCTTCTGACACATCAAAGTGCTTAATCCTGTGTTTTTTTGTTTTTGTTTTTGTTTTTTTTTAATAAAAGGAAAAGTAATCAAAGCTTAGTTTCCAAATACTGGGGGGAAATGGCTTTGTAACTGAAACAGCCTTTTTGCTGAAAATGTTCTGAGTGGCTCCAAACCTCTCATTTGTTCTCCAGCACTTTCTTACGCGGAATAGAGGACCAGTTCTTTCACAACTGTGCTTTTCAAAGTACATTGCCTTCTCTCCTGCTGGATTTTAACACAGTCTGTAAAACCATGGCCTTCCCAACAGAGCACCACACAGCTCAGTAAAAAACTGGCTGAAAAGACTCTTCTGCCCACTGAATTCACCTCTTGGAGGAAAAAGATAAGCAACCTATCAACATTCATCAGAAAAGCTCTGCTGATGCATACGGGAGTCTCTTAAACATATTTCAGAATAAGTTTTGACATACGAAAACCCAAAATGGGCTCCTAGAATAGAAATATTTCAACAGCTCTTCAAACTCAAGTTGAAGTTGGCCACAACACACAGCTATCGCCTTCTCTCCTGCTAAATCCCTGCTTGCAACCTAACCACAAATCACTGTCATCCAGAGCAGTGAGGAAAGCAAACAGCTCACTCCTCTGCTAGTAAGCTTCTGTTTCATTTATTTATATATTTACTTATTTATTTATATTGAAGTCATCCTGTCAATTCTCATGTCTTTTTGCCTGGCCCGTGTCACAAAGCCATCGAGCCCAGCCAGCAGGCATGGGCGTGAAGATGAGGACCCTTAAGAGAAACACTGGCCATGCCACGCCCTGCTTCTTGTGCTGTTACACAGAAGGCTCCAGAAGTCAGGCATGAAGCACTGCTGAGGGTGAGTGCCAGCTGCCTTATTTCTGCTCCCTTCCCTTTTCGGCACAAACTCAGCCATCAATAGGAATATAATGGCAAGCATTAGGTAGGTAAGAAGCTCCAGTTACAAAGCATTTGAGATAATAGCATGGCACTAAAGTTCTTTGATGAATAAACATTGTTGTACTGCTGTCATACATGGGAATGGTGAGCTGGGAGAGGGATTCATCTGATTTTACTCAGAAATCCCTCCTCCTAATCTGGTTTGCTACAGCCTTCCCTACGAACGGAGAAGCGAAGGGGAATGTTTTAGGGAGCCTTTCTGTATACCCTCAACTACATGATAAGCATATAGGGAGGCAGATAGCCTTATCTCTTCAAGAAGCCTCTTCTTAACAAATTGACTTTTTTTGCTCATTTTGACCTCTCATCTCTCAATCACAGAAACTCTCTAAGGAACTGAAGTTACCTGGAACTGGGAGAAAACGCTCTCCATTCCTCAACTGTGCTGGAAGCGTTGCCCCTTTAAAATTCAAGCAAAGTAAAATTTTTATCTAAATGATTTTTTATCTTCTTTCTATGGCTGGTACAGGCACATCCATCTAAACCCTCCAAGTTCAACATTGCTCCTCACTGTCCTGACAAGAAGGCTGCTGCGGCTGGAAGCTCACTCATCAGGTCCCACATCCCAGGACAATGGGGAAATATTAAAAATTAGAAATTCACTTCAGGAGAGATTTCAGACCTTTTCCCCCTAATCTTCCTACAGGGACTCTAAGAAATCTGCACTGCAAAACACCTTATCTAAGGCTGTGTCAACTCAGCAGAATTGCACCAGACCACAGAACTTTTTTTGCTGATTACTCTGTAAAAGCGTCACTTCTCCTGGGTTCCCAAAGGTAATTAGTCAACAGAAGAGTGATTTTTAAATATATATTTTTTTCTGCATGGCTGCTGAACCAGTTGCACTCTCTGTCTGCTTTGAAGTCTGTTCCTGGAGACTTGCAGGAGCACATTTTTAGAGCTCTTCCCTAAGCGGTGGCTGTTCACGCTCAGCGACTTGGGTAGCCTGATAAAAAACAACCACCTGTTCCACAGCGATTCCTTGAGAACTCCTCATCCTGCTCTTAGTCAATATTCAGATCTTAAGCCAGTATAAAATTGGGCACTTGAGTCAACCACAGAGCTGCACAAATTTATAAAAGCTGAAGATCTTTCTCCCATTTTTCCATACTTCACGACATATATAATTTCCTCTCAATTCACTGAATTAGTGGCTTCCTTTTTATCTCACTTCTAACAGATTTAGCATTCTTCCCAGTGATGAACCCTTCCTCCATGCTGAGAGATGCACAGAACTGAAGGAGGTGCTACACAGACAATAAGCAAAGTGAGAGCACAGGTGTTTTGTAGATGCTATCAGAACACATCCCCTGCATCGCCTTATGAAACAAGTTCATAACTGTAAAACTCTATATTGCACATGTTAACCATAGTTAATTGCCTTTTTTTTTTTTTTCAGAATTTAACCCTTCATGAGAATCAATCTCTCCTTCTATATGGTATTTGTAATTTCCTCTGAATAAGCCATTTGAAACCCATTCCAAACCTGCAAAGCCTGGAGATGCACAAAATAGCCAAGGCAAAACCAAGGCGGTTCTGGGCATCTAAATCTCCCTATCACAAACATTACAACAGAGCCTCACACTAATTAACAATGCAATATACATTAGTCAATGAACAGGAATCAGGAACAATTTATTTTATGCTGCTCTAAGTGCTAGAAACCAATTAAAATGGTATCTGTGAAATACAGGTCACATCAAAACAGTCTGTGTCAAACAGAGGTCACGTTTTAGCACTCGAATGCCTAGCTTCAAGGTCACAGGACACAAAGAATGCTTTTAATTAGCAATTAATCTTACAAAACTACTGTTTCTTGTTTAACAGCTGTGTTTGTGTACACTGATGCAGCTCGGCTTTGGAGATAAGTCATAAGCTATTAAAAAGGGGTAGGCAGGACCTTGTAGTGCTTCAGAATGGTCTCTCCAGATGGGAGACGAATTCATCTGCAGAAAGAAAAGAGCCAGCGCTGGTACGTATCGGACATATGAGCCAGCTTGGTTTGGACACATGACGTGGAATTCTGTTTAACATTTCTCAAGTGAAAACACAAATCCCTAAAGGAGGGTTTTGAAAGAGCTGGCTGCTTTCTACTAACCAGTGCATTAACAAAAAGCAGTCACTCATAAAACTTTCGTGATCTGCCTACAGCATTCCATACGCTGCTTTCAACACCCAGGAGATCTCTCAACAGCTTCTATCAGGTGTCTCTGCCATGCAGTATGTAACGTAAATCATAAATATTGTAAATGCTGGTTACAGCTGTGCCCTACTGCAGGGAAACTGGAATGCACTTAGGAGGAATATTAAACCTGTAGCCCTATGTGAATTCTTGGAAGTTAAAGAGTTTTTAGGGGTGCCATCATTTGGCATATGCGTGTTGCTGCAAGCCACCTTTGGGAAGCATCTGTAGGGGAAATTCTTGTATCCATCTTCATCGTGGATATATTCCCACAGAGCTGAGTGATGGCAATCTGCCTACACCACTGAGATTTGGTCCCTCTGCCAGGAGAGGCTCATGGAGCACTTCCCTCATCCCACTGCACTTCCTCTGCAAGAAAGGAGCTTGCCCTGCCCGTCTCCAAAATGCTACGTTGGAATTACCA
This sequence comes from Nettapus auritus, assembly GCA_011076525.1. NCBI lineage: Eukaryota > Metazoa > Chordata > Aves > Anseriformes > Anatidae > Nettapus > Nettapus auritus. The sequence continues at coordinate 6,796,185 of CM021778.1, forward strand.
GTAATTTGCACTTTCACTTGTGTTTCTACTCAAAGCAAGTGCCTGAAGTGCCCAAAATAAACTTTTACCCTCTCTATAAACCCTAGTAACTGTATAAACGGATGCTCCAGATGACTAAAAAAAGAAAGGAAAGGAGGCAAAGGAAAAAAAAAAAAAAAAAAAAGCAGCAGACAGTGGTTCCCAGCTCCCTGCAGGACTCTGCTGCCCTTCCTTCCCTGGCTTTCTATCGTTCTAGCCTCAAGGGAGACATGACAAAAATCTTCAAGGTTAACTAGACAAAGAAAAGGAGAAGAAATAACGAGTTTAAATTGCAGCAAGAGAGATGTCAGTGAGACAGCAAGAATATATTTCCGATAGTAATGCTAACAAATCCCTAAAATGGACTCTTACAGAAACAAGACTGTCACTGGACGTTACCAAAAACAGGCTGGAAACTCCCCGTCATGTAGAGTTCAGGCACAGAGCCTGCCCTGGGGCAGAGACGTGACTGCATGACCTCTCAATGTTCCTTCCTGTCCCATTATCTTCCAAATAAGAACTTATCTATAACCTCAAAATACAGCAATTCAGCTGCAAAACACTTCAGGGTCAATTCTTTTGCCTAGTTGTTCTTTCAAGACATTGTGTCTTCCCAGTGCACTGCTGTGGACTCCTCAGTTGACAGTAAGAGTCAAAATGATACCAGTTCTGCCTTTGACAAGAGAAAAGAAGAGGGGACTGATGGAAAGCTCTTCTTTTAGTGGTTTCCACTCACACAATCCCTGTGGGTTCCCTCAACTTTCAGGTTAAACCTTTCTCTCCTGCCGTACCTTGGAGTAAGTGTATGGGACCTTTGCTACTGATGGCACTGTTCCTAGTAAGTGGTACCATCAGAAGTTTGGGAGAACAAGTCAGTGTCAGTCCCAGCTTCTAACACAAGGAATTCTGCTATTAAAGAACACGTTAAGCCACCTACTTACCGACACCATTTCAAGGCTGGAGGGATAACCGAGGAAGTTTGCTCCTTCTTCCCCTCCTTACTACGGTAAATCGGAACAACAGATCTGAAAAGTTTCACTGTTTTGTCCAGAAGTGCTATGGCTTTGTGGTGAAGAACCATCAGTTTCAGAACACCTGAAATACACCTTGGTGTGTGCATTTGCATCATGTGCATACATACTCGTCAGTTACTGCATTCGAGCTTACTCTCCCACGAAAGTTTGCCACTAAGCATACACAGTCAAAGGAATTCGCACTGGAAGACAACCATCCGAATACTTAAATCCAGCAGCTCTCTGGCAATCCCATGTTCTTCTGTGGCATTTGAATATGAATCACTTTGGTGTTGTATCAAGCCCTTAATGTTCTTTTAATGCTGAGTTTCTCATCTGAATTTCACTGGGACTTATTAAATGCAGGGTTTTTCTTTCCCTCTCTCGTATCGACATGATTACGGTAACTATGTATAATTATGTGCATAGGGTAAATATGCTAATTGTATAATTGCAACATTCAAGTAAATCCTGGCAAACAGAGGCTGTTCTCAGGGCAGACAGGACACATACTGATAGGTATCACTGAACGAGAGGCACTCTAGTCACTAATCCATTATTAGTACTTAGCAAGAAAACAGAATATAATTTATCTATCATCCACGTGATCCTTTCATCCAGAGGCCGGATGGTGAGCCCTGCTGCCCTGACAGTGGAAGTGGACAGAACACCTGTAGTAATTACAGAATATCTTTGTCCAGCACTGTCATCTGTGTGCTGGGAACAGGATGACTCAGAGGTTAAATTGGGTCTGCTTACTAAACTTACACAACCTGCAGGAGGCTGACTGCAAATGTAAAATATTATCAGCTATTATTTGTCTTTGTGGAGAAGGCATATTAGGAAAAACTAAACCAAAATTGTACTCAGATATTGAGACAGAAACAAAAACAGGGACCAAGCCCCTCCAAATTATGGTGAAGGAGGGAAGAGGGGGCAAAGACACCAAAGAAGGAAGTGCTGTTTCCATTTCTGTCAATGACTTGATGTGCAATGTTAGATTAATTATTCTGTGTCCTTTATTTCCTTTTCTCCCTGCTTAGACTGACATCTGTCATCATGCATTTGAACATCAGCCAGCAGACTGGGATGTTGTGCTCACTTGGGTGTCCCAGCGCTGTCATGAGTTTCATTCACACAACATTAAAAAAAAGAAGTTGAGATTTGTCTGATAAAGGTAGACATGACCTTCAGGGTGGGGAGGAGGGAAAAGGATTTACATTTGTCTTTAAAACATGACAGGATTCAGCTGGGAGTGAGTTTCCAGTTCATGAAAAAAAGAAAAAAAAAGGAGGAAAACAAAAACAACAACACAAAAAAACCCACAACCCTTTAGAAAGAACTAATAATGGAAACAATGCTGTCAAAAACTGCAGTTCTACTGGGAGCTGCTGGAACACTATGAAAAACAAGCAAACAAACAAACAAAAACAACAGGTGGATTTATGTATAGTATTAAAAGGATGATGTCACCTAGTAAGGCCTTCATTCATGATCCAGTGGTAGATTGGTTGGGATAAAGTGCAACTTAGCACCCCAACCTGCTCCTAGGACTGGGGAATCGTGTTCATTCCGACACAAGACAAGATCGCTGGACCTTCCCTCAGTGGAAATACTGCCAGTGGTCCTTAAGATAAAAAGTTAGGGGATCCACTCCTATTTTGTAGGGAGAACAGCTATCACCAGGCATACTTTACCCTCCCCTGCTTGTGATGAGCAGCAGATCTCACAGTGTATGTGATTCCTTTATACAGATGAGATGCGCAAGCTTGGACAAATACGCAAGCTTGCAGCTCCAGAAAATGGGCCATGGTTTCGGTTGACAATAGGTCAGTAACAGGTGCAGAAGGTATAAGGCTTAACGTAACAAAGCTCTCAGACATCTCTAAATCCCTCCCCACATAAAGCAGCTGGTACAGAATATAACATTACCTCAAGGAGTTATTTATGACTCTTCATCTTGAGGCACTCAACTCTGGACATCTTTGATTGACCGCTGAAATAACAGGTGCTCAGCACCACTATGAATCAGACCTAAGTCATCAAAAACTGGCTGTATCTAGTCAGAGCCTTTTAGGCTGTTGGTTCCCATTGCTATTTCTTGCCATATTGCTAGTTCATAGATGCATAGCTCCTAATTAACTTAAAGTAGGTGTACTACATACCCGTGCCACAAAAGATCTGAATCTGTTTTTAAATTATCGCTTAGATTGGGTCACTGACAAATGAATTTTTATGGTCTACCAATCTCCCTGAGACCTAAAATATTACACATCAGAAAGATGCCATTATAACCTCTGGGATCCAAGCCAAATTCTCTTATTGAAAACATATATTATGTATTAAACTAGGGATCCCTCTGTGTGACTGGCCTATTTCCATAACGTTTGGCCTACAAAGGCCCCAGAAGAAAGCCGAGTGAAGCTGCCTGATGACCTCTTCTGTTGACAGCCCCTGTTGCTCATCACAACCATGTTTGATAGAACACAGCACATTCTTTTAAATATTTTATTCACTCAGTGATCAGGGGTGAAAGAAAGAACTAACAAGAAATGACAAGTGAAATAACTACATTTCTGGACTTGACAACACCCTTTATTTTTAATTCTACCAGGGTTGTGGATAAGCATTAAGGTATGACTTTGATGAGAGATTAAATAAGTGAGTTTAGGATTTGAATGATATTATACCCACCCTGATCGGAGAGTTCATTTGGAAACAAGAGGGAGTGAAAGAATGCAGGCCAAGAAATCTGGTGTTTCCTTACTTTGCATCAACTGCTCCTTTTTTGGTGTGAATTTACTCTTGTAAAAATGCATTCTTTTCTTCACAAAGACACCTGAACAAAGCATAAAGAAACAGACTACACTGATGATAGGAAAAGGGATCTAACTACATTAACCATGTTACAGTGACATTTCCCAATAAAATATTTCCAAAAAGAGTCTTGGACACTGTCTCTGAAATACCTAAACACAGTAGGCTGTAAATAGCCTGATGGATGTTTCCAGAGAACAAAAGACCTTAGTATCCTATTAACGTAACCCCTTCTGGAATATTCTTCCAATCCCATTTTATATAGTCACTCATCCTAGACAGACTTAAATACCTGAGTAACAACTAACATGGTGAGGAAAAAAAAAAAAAAAAAAAAAAAAGGAGAGAAAGACTTTCATTTGTTGTTGTTTGCCCCTCAGGAAAAAAAATTGAGAAGAATTTTTTCATGTTCCCAAAAGGCTAAAAAGCAAGTTTGTCATCAAACTGGGTTTTTAATATTTTTGAATTTCTATTTGTGCAAGTCCATCATCACAAGACAAACACCCAGGTGACACTGAGCATCCTCCCCCTGGTGCTTCACAGGGAGCCTGGCCAAAAGCTGTGGCTGAATTAAGTCACAAATAATTATTACTTTTCAAACTGTCTATCGGTACCTTGGAAATCTGATTTCACTATGATTTTGAGGAAACATTAAAAGAAACAGAATGAATGAATGCAGATATTTATATTGCTGGTGGGCGAGATAGGTCTTCATACTCTCCTCTCTGCTTTTCACCACGTTTGGCCTGTGTGCAGAAAAATGGCAGGGAAAGCCTCACTCCCAAGTGCTCTGATTTTCTCTCCTTGCAACCAACTCTTACAGAAGCTCAGGGATCCCTGTGCTTTGCAGATGGCCCAAACCTGAGATTTCTCATAGCAGAGCTCCTTGCAATGAATTGTCTGTCAGAGGCCTCGGCGGTGCTCGCTGAGCGGCTGCTGGGCTGCAGCCTGGCACAGAATTGCAGCCTGCGGGAAGCAGCGCTGGTACAAACAGCCCCCTGGCACACGTGCCAGCCCCAACCTGCAGAGTTACAGCATTACAAAGATTTCCAGACCATGAGGCCAACCCATGACCAAATTAAGGGAAAAGTTTGAGATGTTCAAGGAAGATAGCAAGAGCCTGCACTGGATGTGTCTGCGCTGAGCTTGCACTGACACATCCCATGTCTTGGGTCCGATTCCAGCACCCAGCCCCTTCTGCCCCCATCGCTGCCCCTCACAAAGAGACAAGATTATCGTTGTCTGTTGGTGTTAGGGAAAGCCACTGAGAGATGATCTGAAATGAAGACAATGCTTCCTCGGTGGTCGTGCTGAGCTCCTGCTACCTTCAGTGAAGCCTGCAGCTACCTAATGACCTGACGAAGCAAATCATTAGCAACATTTCACCTAGTTCTTAAAATATTTTCATTGCAAATGACTTTCCCCTTAGATGAACGCCCTCTGTAGAAAGTAATTACCTTTTCTTTGAACCTGTATTTCAGAAATTTGAAACAACAGAAAAAATAAATAAATACAGAGCAGAATAAGCACATGGTTTTTATGATGCCCCCATTCCCCTTCCCTCTGCTATCACAGCAGTAGGAAAGCATGGGACAGGTGAGCAGCCTGGACTTGCAGCAGAGCCCTGCTCAGCGTTCAAGGAGACTGCAGAAGACATCACGACCGAGGTAGCTCTCACCAGCCATTTCTTTAAAACCAACTCTGACACATGCGAGTTGACAGGACAGTGCAAGTGAGCTGGGGCTTGGCTTGGAGCTCCAAGCTCTAAGGGCGCGTGCCAAGAGCCACCGTACGCGGCTGCTGGCTGTAAATGCATGCCCCATGCAAAGCAGTGGACAGCAAAGCCCGATTTATACCATTCATTTAAAATATGCACCCTAACTGAAGGCTGAATTCTCTAAACTGCTTGCTTGTTACGTGTCCCAGCTAAGCTGAGTGTGAAAGCTGACGGGAGATGAAGCCACAGGATCTGGGCTGACATTTACAAGTTCTCAGGCTCTCAGAAAACAAACATCCACTTGTTACTGTGCCTCAGCGAATTATTCATCTATTTTTTTTTCTGTATGGGTGTCTGCTGAGACATCCAAGCTAAAATTAGTGCAAATACTCTTCCTGCGTACGTACACGTACATGTATATATATATATATATATCTGTATGCACACGGATAAAAGGGAAAGGGAGAAAATGGAAATGTCAATTAATAACAGTGTCTAAATTCTTTGTTTTAAATTCATTTTGTGCTCATGCACCTTGGCTTTGACTCACGATACGCAGCCCGTCTGTCTGAAGAAGATATACCCAGATGCTAATATCAGGACAATGATACAAGACTGCGCCATTAAAAAAATAAAAGACTATTCGCTGCACTAAGAAGTCAATATATCTCTCCTGTGAGAGAGCGTGCATGTGTATGTCTCTGTATAGGATTTTTCTGGGCTCAAAAGAAAGCTATTACAGAGGATGAATCAAAAACAGAGCAACATTTATCAGTGCTTTCTTTAAAAGAATAGAGAATAAAATTGGCGCTATCATAAAATATTTACATGTGTGTTTTTGTTTTTTTTTTTTAAATTACAGTAGAGAGAAGAAAATAGGACAGAAAAGGAAGATGATGTTCAAACCAGGCCTTTGAAAGTGATTTTCTTCAGTAGAATTAGAAAGCAAAAATAAAGACTGAGGCTCCACACGTGTTCACAAGCACTCAGCTGCACACCCAGCCCTGAAAACTTTTGCCAAAAGCAGCAGCAGATGCCAGCTACGCGCAGAGGGACAGCACGGCCCTTCCCAAGGTCTTACACATCCCCTGCAGCCTGTGCTTGTGCAGCACCTGGCTGGCTCCTGACCCGATCCCAGGCACTCAGAGGGACGCAGGGATGAGCATGGCTGGGTGCACACGCAGGCACAGCCGCGTCCTGGGGCTCCCCGAGCATCCCCAGCAAGAAATTTGGTGCCTCCGGCACAGGCAGCACTGAACCCACAGCGCTGGGTAGCAGCCAGCCTGCTTCTCCTCGTGCCACCTAACCCAGCGCATCCCTTGTGATCCTGGACCCCAAAGGCAGCAGAGGCAGGGCAGGCAGGCAGCCCTGCAGTGGCCCAGACCTGGAAATGCCAGCTCAGGGTCCCCGAGGTGCCCCCAGCCCGCACCTCAGGGGGGAGGAAAGCTGATGGCCACCACCTACATCTTACAAGTCTAGCATTGGTATCGCTGCAGCCATAAACAAAGGCTTTTCTTCTGTTGGGTTGAATTGATTTCCATGTGTTTAAAGCTAAGCACAGGTATCACTGGGTGCAGGATCACGGCATTAATTCAGAATTAAACCCCTTTGGATTTTAAGCTGCTTTCTCTTTTCCATGAGTATTTCTACCATCTCTGCTAATTGCACCCAGTGGATTTTTCTGAAAGTAGAACTTTATTTTGGAGGGCAGAAAAGTGTATAGTGTAGGCTTTTTAGAAGTTTGAATTAAAAAATAAAGTAAAACACAACAAAATACAGTTTCAATTAGAAAACTCTGCAAGTTTTTCTACTCAGCCACTTCCAGCAGTTTTTTTATTCATTTTCTAACTTCAAATCCTGCTCAGAACTGCTATTTTCAGAGAAAAGCTGCCACATACCTGATGTAATTCAGATACTGCACTGCCAAAAGTGTCTTCAAAGTGCAGATTTGAGCAAAGAACATCCTGCAAAGATTTGATGAGAAGCTTTTATACTTAAGCGGTAGCCTTTGTGTTGTGTACAAGAAGGAAATAGCTATTCAGGTAGCAAAACAGCGATCTATTATTCCCGAGAAAGAAAACTCTGAATATGGCAAAGCTGATGAGCAGCACAAAAAGCTGAGTGGCTCACTGACACCTCCCGGCTGCCGGGTACCACGTCCCCAGCGCTCAGCCTGACGCCGGTTTGCTTTCAGTGATGGATATTTACTTTTCCTCATCCCCTAAGCCTGCTCTCGACGACAATAAGACCTGAGTGGAAATGAAAGTAAAGGGCACCATCAGGACTAGGGTACTTTTAGCTGAGACCGGGTATTTTCTGAGACTTATATTTAATTAGAGTTGGAGAGTGTCTCCAAAAAGGTGCGTGTGTTCTCTCCTCTCTATTCTCTGTCACATCACATCTCTGCTCAACACAATGCAGCAAACCCTGGGAGTGATTTGTGGAATACATTACCATAGTTTAACTCGGTGTGCATAACATTTACATGCTAGTGCTGTAAGGAAAGGTGATGGGTCAGAAGGAAATGGTTGATTAAAAAAAAAAAAAGTTGATTAATTTCAGTAGCATTGTTTCAAAAAGACGTATTGGAACAGAAAATTTGACGCACTCATTCCAAATATCTTAATTAGGCATAATGAAAGGAACGGGGCTCTAACTGTGATCCTCTCCGCACAGCCATGGATGGCTTGCACAGTTAGGGAACAGTCAGTCATTTTCATAATGTGGAGCTCTTTTTCAGCTCTCATCCTACGCACCCTTGCTGGGTCCTGCAGCTCAGCTGTCTCTGAAGCTTTCATCTTCCTTTGTTAAGTCACGTGGAATCAAAGCGGGCATGCACTGACGTGTTTTCCTCTAGAAGGTTTCCTCTAGAAGGGTGGGCTTACGGGTGGGAATATGCTTTCTTCTTGGATTGGCACCCAAGGAGAGACACAACAGTTTTCACCTGAGCATGGCAAGGCTGAGTCATAGCCAAACGTCTTACAGGACAGGCATCTAGGAAACCGTTGGTCCCACAGCGAGACTCATGGCTTTTTGTTCAGCCGCTGCGCGTGTGGTGCCAAAATTACCATCCAGCATCATCGGCTGCATGGGGAGGGGACGGCCACAGCCCCCAGACCGGGCTGAACCCTCCTGGCTTTGCTGACGCATTTAGCAACAATCCATACAGGTAAACATCAACGTGGCCCGAATCGCTGCTTCTCTCATAATTTGTGCGCATAATTGTGTATAAAACCCCAGTCACCGCTCCCTGAGCATCCATCACGGCCTTGCTGCTGCTTTCCCAGTGGGTTGCTTCCTTGTGGTGGAACTAATTGACCTCTGACCCGTTTATTGCTTTCCTGCCACCAATTTAGCACCAGTTTATTCATCAACATCTGGTGGTCGGAAAATTGTATTTTACGTTATTAGCTCTCAAATGGATGGCTAATGCTGCTTAATGGGGCAGTTATATGCTATTATGGATTCATTTTTTCTCATTTTGTTAATGAATGGAGAATCTTCATCAAATAAATATTTGCCAGTTGGCTTAATATCAAAGTCGCTAATTGAAAACAGAAAAAAACGTTCAGCATGCGGCAAGGTGAACGGTGGTGGTACGTGAGTTTTAAGGAAGTATCACTGCTGCCACACTGTACTTGCACAGAGGCCAAATTGGCAATCGAGCGATCCGTGTGAGAAAGGTTGAGCAGTATTTACACATCATCTCAGTAAAATGCTACTGATTTATTTCTCTGGTGCCAATACGCAATATGGGCATAGCTTAAATTGGCTTCATTTCCTGGCTTTTTCAAAAGAAATGGAAAAGAGAAAAATATGGAAATAAACAATCTTGGCCTCGGTCCTAAAAGAAAATCTGATTTCCCTCATCCAACTGGCACAATTGCATTTTACAATGGAAATGTGCATCGGCGGTATGACCTGGCACGCAGAATTCATGCGATCTCTCCGCATAAACATGTGCATTTGAAGTAAACACATTCCGAGCCAACAAAGTGCAGCGCTGGACTGAGAGCACACACAGCCCGCGGCTCAGCGCCTGGCTCAGCTCTGGGGCAATTCAAGGGACGGCTTTCAGATGAAATCTCCCATTCTAAGAGCCAAAGAGTTTATCTACTTTAAAAGTGTGTGTGTTTTTTTTTTTAACTGCACACTAACATATGCATGTATCTCTCGCTGATTACTTTCTGCAATTACAGTAACGCCTAGTGGTGTCAGCTGGTAGTATCCCACAGCACAGAAGCACTGCAGTTTTTCTTATACCAAAAGCCTCTTCTCCTCACTTCTAGACCCTGCAAAGACCTGTGCTGGGAAGAGTCTCTACAGAAAGAAAAATAAATAAATGCTGACTTGAAGCATTCAGATGTACATTGTTTGCAGGTCTGGAACTGGTTGCCAGCCCATACCCCACGTGCTCGCAAACAACCGAGTTTTACCCCTGAATCAAATACTGCTCACGAGCCTAAACTGACACACAACCTCAAGTATTTTTTGCCAGAGTGCGAATAGGAACAGGAGTGAAATCTAACCCACACCACTTGCATGCTACTGCCATGAAAAGGTTCACAGAGAATGCCAGGAACGTATCTGACTCTCCCGCGTGATGTCCAACAAGACGCTGTGATTTTAGCACGGAGGTTTCGGCACTTAAGCCGTGCCACGTTATCAGCAGAAACCATGTGCATCTTGAGGCAACACAGCAGGCGCGTAACAAACACAAATTATTGTAATAGTGCTTTTAAAATGTGAGGATCTCTATTTTTCCCAAACCAAATAATTCCTGTCATTTCAAAGAGAACATTGTCTAATCTAAAGCTACTGAAGCACACAAAAGCTGTGCCAACTCCAACTTATCTATTGGCTTCACGGACCATAAAATAGCACAGATGGCACCATGAATTATTTCTGAAGACGTCAATACGTTCCTAATACCTTGGGCACGATTTCCCTAATCTCTGGGTGCACGCTCCCTGAGCCTGGGTCGCAGCTCGGCCCCGAATGTCCCCTTTCTCCATCTCACGCTCGGGGAGATGGAAGTAGCTGGCAGCAGACACACAGAAACTTCAACCCACAGAGAGCCCTAGATGCTACTGCAGTTTTTCTGCTACGGCTTCCAAAAACTATCAAGGGTGCTGAAAGCCTGGGCTGAGCACTCCTCCAGCAGTAGGAAAGTATATCGTAAAGAGTAAACACCAAAGCCCAGGAAGTCATTATAAAAGCGTTTCTTTTTATTTATTTTTAGAGCTCTAATGCACTCTTGAGTGAAGAAAATAAGAGAAAGAGAATAGAGAGAAAAAGGAGGAAAAAAAGCAGTGTCAGGTGGATTTATACGGGTTCATTCTGCTGCACTTGTTTGTAGATCTATTTGCACACACATGATAAAAGTGCAGAAGAATTAGTGCTCTACTAATAGTGATTATTTGAATTTAATGTAGAAGAGTCATGAAGGCATAATTTCTGCAGAGACTGTACAAAACTACTATAGATACCGGGTTTCCAATGTGTAGCCTGGTGCTCAAGCACACCAGTATTTGTTGTGGCCTAGACTAACACCTCTGGTTCGTAAACCATTATTCATTAAGACATACAGCTGCTGAATAAGACGATTTTTTCCCTTTTGGTACTAAATTTTAACAAAAACTCCAATTTCCAATGTTTTGTATGTCTCTATTTTACATACAATTCCCTTACTGCCAGGAGAATTAGGTTTGAAGAGCTAAGAAAAAACAATGGGTTCCATTTCAGTGGACAAGAAGAGAGGCTTCCTTCGTCAGAGCAAACTGCCCTCACCACCAAAAGGTCCTGGGGTATGTGGCCCTCAATGATGATTTAATACGTGTCCTTAGCTCAGGTGCAGCTTCAAACCTCTTCCAGCAGACCCCCTGTAATTGTTTAATGGCTGATGCAAAATTCACTTCAGTCCGAACCTCTCTCTGATCTCCACCAGTTTGATGTAAACCAAGACGAATGAGCCAGAGTTTGCTGAGGGACAGATCCAACTTGACTTGTGTCTGAAGGGCAGCTTCTCTTCAATTATGTGGCTGTTCAGAAATACCCAAGAGCATTTTTTCCTGAGTTTGGAATTTGTAAAGTCTTCCCACGTAAAGCTTTTGTTGCAAACCTTCTGAAGAACAGTTGTCAAACTGTAAAGTGAATCTCTATACTGCCTTTCTTCTAGCGTAAAACAACTTTCTTCTGCAAGTGAAGTGTCTAACTTGGAAAAAAAAAAAACGGTGTGTTTTGAAACACACTACACTTTAGCCAGGAAAGATCTTTTCTTTATGGAGATATAAAATATACTCTCTTGCAACAAGCTTGTAACTTATTTATCATTCCCAGGTGGCTACTGAAAACTCCTTAAGTGTTGCTTGATAGACTACTGATTCTTTTCTGCCTTACTGGTGTAAACTGAATATATCTAAGAGTGGAATATATCGGCAATAAAAAATGTTCCTCTTTTTGAGATCTATCAAAATAAAATATACTTGGGAGGTTTTGAAGTGAAATTTAAAAAAAAATCTTTGGGAAATTGCCTTTCATTTCTGAGAGCACAATTTAAATTCAACCTGAAGGTTTCCACGAGACACCTCAGGTGCTCTCCGTTTCAAATTCAGTTGATTAATGTTGCCTTAAAAGATTTGCTGAAGAATCAGGCAGATGTAATTAGAGGAGAGGTAGCTAATGCTATACATAGATCATCAAAGGATAAGCATGCACAAAGGAGATAAAGAATCTCCATACAATTGTAATAATCTCTGCAGATTACAAAAAAATAAGAATCGCAATCATAATTAGGAGAAAGTAATGAAAGTAATGAGTACGTGATCCAGCGTCCCTTGGTATCTGATGACTGGCACGGGGTTTGCTGCTGGAGCCCCTGTGGGAAGGAGCCCTGCTGCTCGGGCTGCCGGCCCACCCATGGTGTGAGCAGCACATCCCCGAGTGCTGAGATCCACAAAACCTCATGGAAACGTCATGCCAGGGGTTATACGCCGATGCTTCTGGGAATAGGGGTTGTGTTTGGAGCTCTGTGGCTAAGTCAGGGCAAGACACCCCAAAGGCTGGTGGCTTCTTGGCCAGGGTCATGCCAGCATCACCAAAGGAAGAGCCTGTGGGTCTAGCTGGGGTAGACTTTCACAATATCAGCACAGTGTTTTAGGGAGCTGCCCAAAACCTGAATTCCTGTACGGGAGAAAGCCTGCATGGAGTTTGTGCGTTGGGCACAAGTTGGAGTTTTGACCATTGGACTTTGAATGCCTGGAGGTGTTTCAGCTTAATCACAGCTCTTTGGAGCCAGCAGTAACCGCAGCGGACACACCTGGAACCACTGGGCTCCTGGAGCTGGGAGCGCGATGCTAACACCACAGTGACTCAGGGCAATAGGACGACTTCTGTATTTTGTCATTCGTCTGACTTCGTTGCAGAAACTCCTTCTATAGTCAATGTTAAGACCCAGATACTTCTGGAAGGTGATTCCCTTAGGACAGGAGGGATTTTTGGTGCTGGAATAGCAGCTCTTACAGTGAACAGCTCTGCTGGGAAGCTGACCACCCCACTGGGGCTGGACACCCACATGTCTGACAGCTCTCGAGGAATCCCAGCCCAACTGTACAGCAGCACTGCGTGCCTTGGGAGGTCAGCGTAGGGACAGATACCTCACGTGTGCCACGAGGGGCTAGGCTGCTATGGGAAGAGACTGTTGGGGAGGTACTTGCGATACAAGGAAGACGTGGCAGTACTAAATGCTCAATGTTACATCTGGAATTTATCAGGAATGGGCTCGTTCTGCCTCAGTGATGTTAGAAAGATTTGCAGTCAGCTGATCAATACAGATACCAATAATTCGGAGAGGGACTCACCTGTCCCAGTGACAGCCACATCAAGCCCCGCCAGCTAGATGCCCACCAGAAGCAGTACCAGACATCCTCTGCCAAACACACGTCCCATTTCATCCTTCACAGGAGAACTTAAACTCATACCAAACACCGACCTTCGTGTCAGACAAGGCCTGCTCCTGATGAGAGCCCAGGCAGACATACCCTGACCTTACCTCACACTGCAGAGCAGTTAGCCATTTTTCCATACGTGTTTTGTACAGATCCAAGAAATCCAAGAGAGAATTTTGTTCATTTGCTTTCACATCACTGAGTTTTGCGCTGCCAGCTCTGAAATTCACAGAGCTGCCCATCCATGCAGGCACAGCTGGAAGAGGCGAGCAGGTCTTTTCACAACAAAAGACCATGGCGCGTGGCTGGAGGCTTCCAGCCTCCATTTGCACTGCGGGCTGGGGAGTGTGTCTAATTGAGACGTGTACAGAAAGGAAGCCAGAGAGCACGGACACCACCCCTTTCTCACTGTAGCATAGCTCTTTCACTGCAGCCTTCCAGATTTCTTCAGGATTTAGTTCTATGCATAATTAGAGATGGAATAAAACTGTAAAAGCCTAAGAGAAAGATCCAAGAGCACTCAGCACTGCGCTCACCCCGAGGACCTGCTTGCAATTTATGCAGTGACTGCTGGCCCTGTGATATAAATGAGCAGCCCCTGGAGCTGGCCAGGAGCCAGGGTCACTGCAACTTCCCAACCACCCTCCTTCTCAGTCCTGGATCTCTCCATCGAAACCGGAGCTGCCAAAGGGAGGTAGCAAGTTGCTGCTCATCTACTGCAGCTTGGTGAGCCAGCTGGTCCCGAGGGAAAGGGGGAACGCTCAGATCGAGGAAGGAGCTGAGCTGAAACATCTGGTCTAAGCGCCAGCACCCTGCTGGCTTAGCTTGAAAGAAAACGAGGCCAGGTTACCAGGGACAGGTAATTATCCTGATAGACATGAACAGGTTAGCTTGCGAACACATGACAGCTCCAGCTATAGCACTCTGGTCTAATAGAAGACATTACCTCCACCTACAAACCTGATCTCTCCTCTGTCCCTTAGACCATCGCTGTGACCAAAGCCCTGTTGCCATTGAAACATCACAAGAGAAGAGCGGTGACCTGGGGCAGCTCATACATCACCGAAAATATTTTTTTCCCAAGCAGCTCTGACCAGCGCAGGCAAGGCAATGGGTACCATCCACCACAGCGGCCTCACACAGGTTAAAAACTTTGGGGTGGCAGCCCTCAGCTTTTCACCTTTCCTACTTAAGTTACTCGTATCCCACCAGCTGGGGTGGGACAGTGCTTGCAGCCTCTCAGCCCTCCCTGGGGGGCAGGCAGAAGAAGGGAGGCAGAGCTGATCAGGTACAAGGAGCTCCTGCACAGCTAACAGCCCAGACCTGGGCTGAGCACGATGTTCAACTGCAGTTTCACTTCAGATTGTGGCCTGGGTTTGGATTACACAAGTAGTTAGGTATCCAAAAGTACCCTTGGCTGCCTAATTCGATTTTCAAAAGAAAACAAATGAATTAGGAGTTAGATTTTTTAAGGGATTTAGTTTCCTAAGGGGACAGAGAACTGCCCACTGGGAGAGTATTACAACTCAATTAGGATTATAACCAGGAGCCTGTATTTGTTTTTCACATGCACATAATTCATAAATGGTTGGACAAATTTTGTACAAATAATAGAATTACAGCAAACCTAGAATTACTTAGATTCTTTTGATAGAGATCAACTGCAAGAAACTTCAAGAAACTTCAAGCTAAACAAAATTTCAGAATGTTATCAGTACGAACAAATAAAGGATTCGGGAAGAAGTTCTGCAGCAATATTTACCCTAACTGCTGGGGATTTTCAATTAAAATATTGGTATTGCACTCAAGGTGTTTACCCTAAAATTCTAAAATATCCAAAACAACAAAAGTTAACTTTTGTCCTTTCTTTTCACTACACGCCAAAGGAAGCTCAGCTTTTAGTCCTTCTTCCCTCCCTGCTGATGAATATTTTACTGTGTTCTTCAACAGGGCAGACGACCTGTCTGGTTCCCCAGTCTCTGTCACACTCTGAAAAGAATCGATAGTGAACTTTAATGTCCCAAATATTACCTCACCCAACTCTGGAACAGAAGATGACATGCACAGTTCCACCATTTTCCTCAAATCCTAAATTTTTCATATACGTGAATGATTGCCAAAGCTAAATTCTACATATGAAATTATTTCTTTTTCTCTTCTGACATTTTCTACAAAAAACATCCACGCGTGAAATAATAACGTTACCAAAACTGGGGCTTGAGACAAAAGCTGGAACTTCCATAACAGAGACTGAGGCAAGTTCTACAGAAGTAGGAAAGTAAAACTCAGAATCAGCTCTTAAGATCATCTCTCAGCTTCCCAATAGCTCTCTCACAAGCAAAACTATCACAGCCTAATCCCTTTATTTCTCAGTGAAATTCACATTAATTGGGAGCTAGGTGGTAACAGGGGTTTGAGCCAGGGCTTTGCTGCGTGGCTATTTACAAATTATTCAGCCTAGTTAAAAGCTTTCATTACATTGGTTTTGTGTGTATGTTTCTTAAAAGCTGTAGGCTAATAGCATAACTTTTTAAAGAATGCCATTTTCACTGTGGAATGGCATAAAATTCTTCCCCTGAGGTAGCCATGTTATCTCATTGAATTTAAAAACAATAAATTGAAAGCTAAAAATAAAGGAGAAGGGGAAAGGTGGAAGAAATAGGTGGAAAGGCATTGAAGCTGTAGGAGTTCTGACAAATCATCTTGGCATATAATCCCAGCGGTGATGAGAAATTGTTCTGTGAATTTTATTTATTTTTTATAAGCCGGAATAAAAAATAATAAAGAAAAGAAACGTACTTGAGGCAAAGTTGTAGAGTATCTTTAAATCAGTGGGCTTGTTTTATTAATGCCCATCAGCCTGTGGTGATGAAAAAGGATTGCTCTGATACACAGCCAGTGGGGGAAAACATGACAGTACGTGCCCTAGTCCTGCGGTCTGATACATGCACTTCATGCAAGTGAGCCATCACTACTTGGTTTAACACAATAAGCTGAGGTACTTTTTCTGTACTCGGAATTATACGCGATGTCTTTCCTTTCTTTAATGGATGAGCCCGGTGACCTATATTCACAGGATGTTACATTGGCTCCAACAGGGTATCCTCCACAGCTCAGTCTGGGAATGAAGCACTCAGCTCCGTGCACCTTCCACCTGGTACCCACACAAACTAGGTTTCTGAATTGGTGTCAATTAAAAATGTAAAATATATTTCACCAAGCCATATCCTTTAATGCAAACTGAACTTTCCTGTCCTTCATCCCCCTGGGCAGTATTGACTCCAGCAGATGAAATATAATGCCCACAATTCTCCTGATAAGAAGAGTGAAAATGAGAAACACGAAGTTTACTTAAGCAGATTCAAGTATCCCTGGAAACAGGTAACTAAAGCCAGGCAAACCTCACATGCTTCAGTTCACAGTGGGTTCATAAACCAAGATCTGTTTTTCTGTTCACAAGGCTTGGACTCCTGCCTGAAGAGCCAAGGTAGCTGAAGTCAGATCTCTGGATTACAAATTCAGACGCAGGACGAGGAGCGGCTATCGGGACGTGGGGCAGGGAAGGACAGAGCAGATGCAAGCAGCAGCCCAGGTTTAATGGAAAGATGCGGGCACACACGTCAAGTCACCTTGTGCACACATTTTCTTCCCATCCTTAAAGGTAGTGCAGAGGTTACACATATGCATGGAGAACATGGTCTTACGGTATCATCCCAAGTCTGGGCTGACTTGTGTGTGCGTGTGAGGGGTTGATGATGGTTTGATGGGACATTCAGAGCTAAACTGAAGCTTAGCTGAGATGGCTGTATGTTAGTTCAACGCTTGCCGTTTAGTATTTTCTGAAATTCTTATTTGGGCACAAAATGCAACAAGAAAGAACAAAAGAACGGTGCATTTTCATTTATTCTCATGTTGTTTGCAGAGGGAGAAGAAATCTCACAGTAAGACTCTATGAGTCTCATTTCATAAGCTCACTCAGCAGAAATGGTTCTGAAGGTTCATCTTAAACCAAAGACTTCCCTCACCCACACCTAGAGCTATGCAACATCTGAATTTCCCGTGTAAGTAATTAGCCTGAGAACTTTGCATCACCAAAAGTTCAGACAAGTGCAGCTTTTTTTTTTTCAGTCTGAAATCATCAGAAAATACCTCTACATTGTGACAATACAACAACAGCTTTTTGGAAACTATACTGATTTGTAAGCTGGTTTCTATTTGAAACTTGAGCCCCTCCTTATTACCTTTTTCTGCCTTTCAGATTCCACTAGTTGAAGCTCAGTGCTTACCTGAAGGTAAATATTTTGGAACCCTGCGACAATCACCATTTCAGCATTTGGAATGATAGAAAGGAAGGTTGTACATCTGCTTCTTATTTTATTCTTTCCCTTACTGCTCCAAGTTGAACAGGGACGTGTATACATTTACCAGACAAGTCCATAGTTTGCTTTCATAGCAATGCCATTAGTAAAATGTCATTTTATTTGAGCCAACTCTGACTTACTTCAGAAGAAAATCCCTCGCTGCGTACACACTGTGTTTATGTGTATGGAGATCTTTTCTTATATTTAGAGACCTTTTCCCTAGCTGTCAAACTGTGCAATGGTGCTTATATATGAGTATGGCTTAATTAGCTACATAATGAAAAGTGCAATGAAAATGCGAAAGGGTAAGAGAGGGCTGAGCTGCAAGAAGAAACCGCATCTTGACACATCTTAGGAATGCTGAAGTTGGTAGAATAAGGTCAAGTTCTCACCTCACGCTGATAAACAGACCATTACATAAATAAAATACCATGCGTGTGGTCCTTATTAGACAGACTTGCAAGTTCACTGAAGAAGACAGGAATGATGAATAGTTCCTCGAGCAGCACTGAATTAGCAGCCGTGCTCTGCAGAGAGGAAGTTCAGGTCTGCATTCAGCTTGCTTTGGGTACAACAGCCCCCACCCTTTTAAGCCACTGTGGTGGGACAATATTTTTACAGCAATATATTTAGGTGTCAGAGTAGCTGCCCCTGAGGGGCAGAACATTGTCTGTGACCAGCATGAGGGAAAACAATACCATCACTTAGCTTAAAGCAGCAGTTTCTAATGTCTGCTGAACGTGGAGCGAACGGTTCGCTTCGGAGCAAAGATCCTGCCTACCTCCAGCTGCAGCTCCTGGAGGAGGAGATTACGCAACTCAGGAACTGGCCCTGTGGAAGTAGGTTTGCTTGTCTGGAAATGCACTGACAACAAGCTGAAAATAGTCCCTGGTTTGTCACGCAAAAAGGCTTAGGTCCATACCAAAATGCGAGGAGAAATTAAGAAAGTAAAAGAAACATAAGCTCAGCCTCAGCAGCCAGAACACATTTCCTGGATGGAACATGAGAACGAGCGAAACAGCATCTACAGTACATCAGTAGCTACGGGCGTGATTTAAGAGCACTGCTGTGCGTGGCATCCCTGCTTACGCAGTGCTCAGTGTTGGACAGCCGTGGTCAGAGCTCACACAGGGCCTAACGTGCCCCAGATGTGCTGCAGCTCCGTGCGAGTCCCACTACTGCCTGACAATCCACTGGCTGCAATGGCTGCAGAAGCAAGCGTACTTGTTTAAGGGGTAATACTACCCCTGCTCTGCATGCTCTTCTGCACCCACCTTACAAAATGGATTTGCTGCTGCACAGAGATAAAGACAACTTCCAAGCTCACCAGCATCCTATAAAAAGAATCACAAACTCTTGAGCAATTACCTCTGGTATGTGGAAGACAGACAAAGAAAATTTGAAATTCAGTTGCATATTTGTTGACTGGATCACAGAGGCAGGATGTAGTCTTCCCTTGGATGCGTTTTTCTTTTGGCTTAGAGAGATCCCATATAAACAAAGGTACACGGGCTAAGATAAATATTTCACTGAGATTTAATTCTCTCGCTACTTTCATCAGTGGTTGCTTATTGTCTATTTACACAGCACACAGTGGTTCACATGAAACTAGTTTAGAATTAGAACCAAGTTTCAAAATAGTCAGGCACTTTTGCTCAGGAGTTAGAAAGAAGTGCCAATGAGTGTTAGACGTCAATCAGTGCCTGTGCCCCTGCTGCCTTTCCAAGCTGAGCACTTAAATTCTTCTCCATTAGTGCTTCCAAAACTGGAAAGCACCAACAGGCCGGTCCTTTCGTATAAAGCCGCAGAGGACTATACAGAAATCAGGCTATTACTGAAAGAAGTTAGAAGGTTGACAACCACCTCATGCATTTCAATACTGGCTTTACAAGACCCTAATTCATAGCTCAGTAAGCTTTTCCGTTTTACTTATTTCAGAAATCAAGTTTGTACCAACAAAAGCACAGCAACTCCTTTTAGGCCTGTTCCCCTAGTATGCCAGATGATAATTAGAAGCTGGATCTTATCGCGTAACGTGGATCCAGATTTGCACTTTACGAAAACACAAAGCCAAATTCCAACCCAGGATTTCATGCTAGCCTACCCCGAGGGCTGCAAAAAGCTGCACAGCTGAGATCTGGATCAGATTCAAAAGTTTTCCAAAACAGATCTGTGTTCACATCCTGATTTTTGATTCCAGCTCATCTCTAATTATAATTATTACACAGAATGTCAGATCTCAGGTTATGCTCTTTAAAGTTCTCCCTATAAACAATTAATTAGCTCGCTGCAGCCCTTCTATAAATAGCTTGTACATATAAATTATTCTCATCTGCTCAGACAAACAAAATCACGGCTCTGTTTTGTGCCTTCTGATTTTCCCTCCTGGACTGCAGCTGTTAGTAGTCAGAAAAACATGGGTGTGTGCTTTTCACATTCAGAGCTAAAATAAGATTGTGGGGCTATCTAATTGGCAACGTTTTTTGTATGAATGTTTAAGAAACCGGGTTTTCCCCAGAAAATGTCTGAAAACACTATTTGTATCGACTTAATAACTCTAGCAGAGATCTGCCTCCCATGCCAGCTGAGATGCTGCTCAGCCGAACAGCAGGCATTCCTTGTTTTGAGGCATCATGCTATTACAGGGCAGGATACATATGGTTGCCCAAATTAATTTTGATGACAAGCCTTCCACACTCATCCTACAGGTGCTGACACACACGATAAGGCCGCGGCTTCATCCAGCAAGCTGGAGCTCCCTTTCCTCTCCACGTATCTACTTTACTTCTCTACCGACGGTTTTCACCAGCATTTAACTGATCACTGGCCTCTCATTCCAGAAAGACAACATATATGAGTATTACATTATATATAAATATATATACCAATATATATAAAGACATATGCTGTGAATGAGTTGTTTCCAGTTTGGGGGGTGGGGAGAAGTAAAAAGAAAGCTGCAATGAAGATTTGGGCATGAAACAAGGCAACAGAGTAAATCTAGAGGCACAATGCCAAAATAGCCAAGAGAGTTTGTTTCTGAAATACTAGGCACAGCCCAGGCACAGAGGTCCTTCTCTATTGCCAGCGTGCGTGAACAGAAACGAAACCTGGATATTCACAGGTAAACAACCGACAGGAAGCCAGCAGCCTCAAAGGCACTGAAAATTGATCTGACTGCTCCTGATGGCAGTACATTATCATAACCCAAGCTGGATCAGCACTGGATACTTTGCAACTGTAGTAAGTGCCATTGAAAAGGCAGACTTCATTAAAGTCAGTAGTTTTGGGAAAAAAAATGAATGCACACTAACACTTTGATCTTATTTTAATAGAATCTTCCCATCTCTATTCATCCACTCTCCTGGGCTAACTACTTTTTTTTTTAAACACGCAAAAAAGATTGAATTTTATTCAGGATATCTGTGTCAAGAAGAACAAGCAAGTATGCTTTAACTCCAGCTTTGAAAATGATAACAAGAACAGGTTACTTACTGATGTTGGTTTCTTAAGGATATACACACCAGCGTCGTGTGTCAAGCAGCTGTACTTACACACTGCTCATCCCCCTCACATTTAAGATGTCCCTGACACACGGGTTCTTGTTCTGCTTTGTCAAATTAGTTACCTTTTGACAGTTTCCATTTCTGTATTTTATGAAGGCTCCCAAAACAGTTACCTCTGGGAACTAAGCAAAAGTTTTCATTATTCTACGTGTGAAAATCTATTTTTCTTTTTTCTATTTCATATCACTTAAAAAACATGAAACCCCAACTTGCCTTGTCAACTCTTAGCCTTTTAACTTCAATTACTTAAATGGTTTAAAGACTTTTGTGATAAAGTCTCATAAAGTCTTGATTACTCCTCATTTATCTATACTAAACTATTTTAGTCAACAATTGACCTTCATTCATTATAAATCTCATTTTATCTGCTTACGTTTGCTCTTGGAATTTATTGCTCTTCTTTCATCCAGGCTTTTGACCAATACTAATCTGCTCTTGTTTTTCATTTTCTAGGCATCTCACATAGTTCACAACCTGATTGATATTCTGGATTCATATGTTCTAATTTATTTGAGTTTCCACTAACTATCGCTGCAGACAAAGGCAGCTTTATTGTGGAACAACACTAATTGGAAATGGAAAAGTACTACTTTGTCAGATTGCATTATGAATTCCTCTCCCTCTCTCCCCAAAGCAAAGTTGTTCCATTCTGTACTTTGAATTATGTACCCCAGACTAAACCCTGCACACACTCGAGCCTCACCAAGCAACAGCACAAATCCCAAGCAGATACCAGCCGAGCTGCAGTGAGCAGCTGTTGAATTTCCATCAGCTGGTAACTGAGGTAAACCACACCACTGCCAGCTGTGGTTTATCTCCAAGTGTGGTTTATCTCCCAGTGCAGTCAGCGAGACCTGAATTAAACAAGATGAGCTTTTTTTCCCCTCCAACTAGGAACAAGGATGCAATGGGTGGACACAGCCACTGCAGGCACTGCTCTGAGGGGGCATCCCATGGAAGTCTGTATGTGAGCACATAGGGTCACTGAACCAATCCTCTGTTCTAGCACGAAAACACATGGCATGAGAATAGCAAGGGAGGGATGGAGGGGTTCCCCTCATCCAGCTTCCATCCTATTAGAAAGGAAGGGGGGTTAAATCCATCCTCCTACCCTTACACAGTGCTTGTGCAGGCTCTGACCTCAGCCAGAGCACTCGAGCATCGCTGAAAAAAACCTATTTCATTTCTACCAGGAGATCAGAGTGGAACAGTAAACTTCTAGGGAAAAGTTCATGCAAAGTGCGTCATTACTAGAAGGCATAAATTCTGGTAGAATTCCGTTTTGGGGAAAAGCCATTTTAAAATACCAGTTTGTCCTTTCAAAAACTACTTTATCTTTAAAGAAATAATTTAATGTTGATTTTTAATTAAGAGTTCAACAGTAATCCAAATGTAATTATTTTAATCTATACCCTTTTATTGATTCTTTTTTTTTTCTAAAATTTGGTTTTAGAAAACATATAGATTCAATTTCTTTGCTTTTTGCATTAGGGAGAAAAAAATCCGATCAGATCACACATCTCTTATCACTGCCAACCTCCGGGCAGATCCTCCTCCGGCTGCAGGTGAGGTGGTGTCACGTTTAGCAGTAATCCCCACGGAGGATTTGCTGGGTGTGCACAGCACCAATCTAACTTGGTGTTCCTGCTCTACTACGCCTTGCTGAGATAACAACTGAAAAGAAACATACATATAAATGAAATATCCAGCCAATACAATCTGGGAATCAAGGCTCAGTCATGCCTTCTCCTTTTGTTCTGTTTTTTTGTTCCTTTTTTTTTTTTTTCAATTCTTCAAATTTTTTTCTCTAGTTCTTCGTTTTAGCAAACGCAATCGTAAGAGAATATGCATTCTCCTTCCAATACTAACCTCTTTGCAGCTCTCCAAAGAATATCTTTATCTTCCTACTTAACCACACAAAGCTTAGAATAGTTGTGACACGATTAAATAGTTACTAACATAATAAAATGTGAAAATAAGAACCACAATAGTATTACTGCTTATTGGGTTCCCTCTCCCATCCCAGTCCTTCCTAGGATCTGTGTTGTTGTGTTTTGTTTTGGTTTGTTTTTTTTGCATCTGAATAGCCATCAATTTTTATAAAAAAGGGATATTTAGAATGTGTTGAGTTCACCCATATTAAAATCCTTCATTTGCGAATGAGTTTATTTTTTCCATACTAATTTTTTTCCCCTTTGCTATACTCCTGAAAGTGTTTCTAATATTAAAATATTTTTCTATAGAAATACTTGAACATTTTCTTTGCTATGTACTAAATCAAGAGACCTAAACACCAAAGAATTCTTTAATGACTGCTCATGTCTGAGGGAAACTAGTGTTAAAGTGCAGTTATTCAAGTAAGCAACATGCTGACGCTCAGAGAAGTGATACAGATTATTTTAGATAGGAGTAACTGAGCTGGGTAATTCATCTAACCTACCTGACCTGACAACCTCTTTCATTATTTTAGAACAGTAATTGAGATGCCAGAACGTGTGATGATGATGACATAAGACGACAATATCAGTCCACTTCAACCAGCCTCCGTGTCCACATCAATGAGTGATACTAGAGGCTCACAGCCTAGTCAAAGACAAGGTCCAAAATGGTTATCCTCAGCTGCCTTCCTTTTCATAGAACGAAACAACTGCAGGCATTAACGTATGAATTAACTTGAACTCCTTTTCTTCTTGTCATAAAGAATGACGTATCCCAGGACCAGGCCTGAAGCTGGTCGAGGGCCATTCAGTTGAGGGGACTACTGGCTCATTTCACCTCCATCAGCTCATTTCCCCTTGAAGACCGGGCCAACTTTGCCTGATGCCTGCCAGAGAAATGGAGACAATGTTCTTCCCATTCCCTTACATTGACCCACATCAACTGGAGAAAATGCAGAGCAGTTAGATCATGTTTTATATCATCCTTTTTCCTTCCTGCCTGCCTAGGCTTGTGGTCCTATAGCTTCTTTAGAAGAGCTGTGAAGCAAGACCTTTCCTTTAAGAGACTTCAGGTCCACCCTTCCTGATGATTGCCATCAACCTCCGAACAGCCAGAAAGCTGGTTAGACAAAGAGTGTTTTGTGTTGAGTCCCTCCTTTGTCTAACCAACCATTTACTTTCACTTAAATGAGTGCTTAATCCTTGCATGAACAGCTTTCTCTCTTCAGTTTGCTTCTCACTGCAAAATCACCTCCTGTTAGCCACAGCCAGGGATACAACCAAAATGATGCTCAGAGCATGTAACAGGACCTGTACTTTAACACAGAGATGTAAAATAATCTAAAATATGAAACAGAATTAAAGCAGTATGTAGAGACACATCAGCCGTAGAGTCACAGCACTGAACTGAAAAGCTGGGCGAAAAGCAATAGCTGCAGACAGCAGACTGCGTATGCTGGAGGGCCTACACAGATTTCAGAGACAGATTAAAAAACAAAAAAGAGAAGAGACACCACAGGACACTTCAGCATCTCTAGATCTAAGACACTCCCAAAGATGCTTTCACCTAGCATAGCCTTAAAAAGTGCTTCAGCATGAAAATGAGAGTATTTAGCATTGCTTCCCTGGAGAACTCAAGTACCTCCGGAAGCTCATATTCCCCTCCAGAGCATCATGCAGCTGTGGAAATGAGAAATCAAATCTAGAGCAAAAGTTGCAGCTGATGTAAAAAATAATAATTATGGGGGTAATGGGGATCTACTGCAGGTATCTAATGTTGCAAATCCAGCTGATCTGCCCAGGCTTACAGTAAATTCCTAGCAATGCCACAGAGGCAAAATAGAGCCTCGGATATTCAGAATGAACAGCACGCAACAGTGAAAGGTTTATTTCAAAGAGAAGTAATCTGAGCCCCAATGTTTCTGCAGCTATAAACACCTTTAATTAGAAAGCTTATTTCACTTGCTGCATATTCAGAGGATTACACTCTGCTTCAAGCTACTTTCATTTTCAAATCTCGTAAGACAGTAGGAACTACACATAAAATGACAAAAAAATGTATCAGCGTGTTCTGCTGGAACAAGAATTGTGTTCTTTGTGGTAAGATGCAATTCTGGAAACGTTTCCCTACAGAGGGGATTGGGTGCTACAGGGAAGTGAAAAGCGGCAGCAAACCCAGGCTATTCTCTCTACCGCCACAAGTCACGACTGATGAAGCAGCAGGGCTCCAGCAGAGCCAAAGACACCTCCTTGCTGGTGGCAGCAGCAGATGTTTCGATGGGTTCGATGGGCTGTGCCACTGGGTTGCTGCACTCAGCAGTGGCTGGGCAGCTGCTTAGCACAAGCAAGTAATTCTTCTGCTAGTCAACGTGACAGAGATATTCCTTCACATACCACGTAAGCGGTAACAAGATTAATGAACTCAGTGAGGGTTTTGTGATCAATACGCCTGATGACGTATCACACCACCAACTCCTCCCTGCCGTCTCCCACTAGAACGTAGGCTAATTACATGAGGAACTTTCTACCCCATTTCCCCAAGGAAATGAGAAAATAAGAAAATGATACTCTAGTTATAAACTATGTTTGACTGTCTGAAGCTTTCCTCTTACCCAGTTTCGAAAAATTTCACTCCACGGGCCAAGGGAGCGCTCCTTGCTCCACAACACCCAACCCACCTAACGCCGCCCAGGCCTCAGAGGCCTGCACTGGCCTGTTTTCTATTTGCATCCTTTTTTTTTAAGCCAAAACATTTGGAGAACATTCCCCTTCACTCCCTTAAGGCCTGAGTTTCAAAATTATATCATGACCGTCAGTATTTAGATCTGAATGAGTTAAAGGAGACTGGAAACATATGGCACTGGAAAGAACACAAATTATATATGGTCAAGATGTAAAGGGAGATTATTTCTCTCCTGCCAGTACCTTCTAAAATCCCATCAGAGAGTTTTTTTTTTTTTTTTAAAAAAAAAAAAAAAAACACGCACTTCAGTCAATATTTATAGGCCTCTAAATTATTGGGCTAAATTAGGGGTGGGTGGGGTGGACATCTTGTTTTCCTTATAGTTTGGAGAGAAACGAGTCTTGTAACATCACCTGATTTCTGTCAGATGGATTAAATATTTGAAACACCCAGAGCTGGAATGGCGCTCTGACAAAGAACACTCAGTATTTCAACTCTGACAGGCAAAGTCAGTGACTGGCATGCCAAAATAATATATACAAGTAAGAACAATAAAAAAGACAACGAACTTCTCACTGAACATACGGATTCACTTTGTCTGCCTTGTCACAAAGCTCTCTCTCCTCACCAGGGTGATGCCAGGTGTATTCCCCGTCTCCCCAGAATCACACAGGATCACAGAACTGTAGGGGCTGGAAGGGACCTCGAAAGATCATCGGGTCCAACCCCCCTGCAAAGCAGGTTCCTCAGAGAAAAACTGAGGTATTTCTGCCTGGTTTAGAAGGTTTAGATGGTAACACAAAAGCTGAAAACTCCATCTTTTCCTCACCAGGACAGCCTTTAGCACTAACTTTTCTCTACCGGGATCCTTGCAGCTGACTTCCAGGCTTATACAGCTGATTTGTGCTTGACTAAAGCACTGGTTTATTTCTGTGAAGACAACACACCAATGGCCCTGGCTTAAACTGGACCTTTGGGGTTTTGAACAAAGATCCCTCTTCTCATTCAATCCTTTTTTTTTTTTGTCTTGATTACAGAAGAAGACACGTGTTGCTAGAATATGCAACCAAATGCCTGTAAAATGGGAATGGGGAGATGCAATTGTCTGGTTTAATTTCTGAATGCCAGCAAATTAGAATTGACCAGACAATGACAATTCCATTTTGTGAGAACTTTTAATGTAACCACAACAAAATGTGGAAAACATTTTCTAAATGATTTCTGTTTTACATTTGAACAAAACCAAACCCATTTCAAACCTTGCCATAAGAATAAAACCAGGCAAAAGTGTCCACTTTATGAATAAAATCTAAGCTTTTCCATTTGGAAAGAAGATGTGAGAGTGCTCTAGCTGTTATGAAGCAATACAGAAAGTTCAAGTCCTCGTTTCTCATCCCATATCGGTGTCCCAGCAAATCCACTTCCCCAAGCCCTCTTTTGCTACTTCAGTCCTCATCCCTTCCCAGTGGATCACTGAAAGCATTAAGGCTCCACAAAACATTATAGCTTCGCACAAAGCTTATTTGGCAAATGGAAATCTGTCTTTTAGCCAGCACTAGTAAAAACCTCTTCTTCCACTTTTCTAGAAATTTAAGGAAATTGTTCTTACGAAAATGAATAATGAATGCAAGTAAGCAGAGTTTCCTGTGTGTAAAAACAACATTGGGCTAAACTCCTTTCTATAATTGTTTGCTGTTGCCATAATTCTGTCTTAAGTACAAATGACTGCACTGCTTTCAAAGAACTTGCTATAAACGCTATTTGCTGAAGTGCTAGCAGCTATAATTCAAACGCCACAGAAGCTGCACACATTCCCTAGCAACACCACAAACGTGGAGAAAAGCCCTACACTTACAGCCCCAACAGACAGCTGCTGGAACGGCTCAAACTGTCTCTAACAGCAGGAAGAAAGGAAAAAAAAAAATATGAGGTAGCTCTTCAGTGAAACAGGTTGAGAGATCACATCAGGAAATACTTCCTTTTCCTACTATATCAAGTTGTGGACAAGGGGTTATAGAGAACCAAGTCTCTGCAGCTTGGTGAGCATCGTAACAGGACGTTTTAAACAGAAACACTGGAAGACGTGAAGCCAGGAGCTCTGCACAGGTTCGCTGTGAGTCCTGTGTGTGACCTGGAGCATCACCCTGTAGCAAGCATGCAGACTGAAAGGATGCCAGCATTTAATAGTAAGCGTGAACATGAGCGTGGAAATTTTGCTGCCTCAAGCAAGTCAAAGAATTGAGAAATTTCTAAGTCTTTAAAAAACACAACTGCAAAAACCTGGAAAAAGAATGCCCCAAGAGTTTTATCTTGATTTTGTCTGTCACTGGCCCAAACAACTGCCTGGATATGCTCAGAAGTCTGGAAGAAAGTTACTGAAAATGAATGAGATGGGTTTTATCACCGTAGATTTGAATTTTGCCACTGAAACCAATCTTGACAATGAAGTTTCCCTCTTGACATCTATCTCGATGGATCAGAGGTTTCACATTTTATGAAGCTTTTTACCCGGGTGAGAGAAATGTCCTATGTAAAGCAGGCAACAATACACAATCCTCTTAAATTCATGAACCTGAGACTTCCACAGTTCCACTAAATATATAGTCTCCTTCCTCAAACTTGGTATCTTAGATACATCCCTGCAGAAAAACTCATAATACTCCGATTCAGCAAGCACTTAACCCTGGTTAAACTAGCCTCAAGTTCTGTAAGACTGAACGGATTTAAATATATTTTGTCAAAATGAGTACTAAAAATAAAACACCCATCATATTGGAAAAGTTCCTTTGAACAAAATATGTAAGGAGCCCACAGAAGTGATAGTATAAACTGTTATTATAGAAGTCTTACAGAACTAAATGTGGCATCTTTCAGATAGATTCCTTGAATCGTATCCTCTACAGCTGCAGAAAAGAGCTGAGTTTTGCATGCTAAATTTTATGGCTGCATTCAACAATTTATACTCTATAGTAAATCAAAGATACCTCATGGGCTTGGATTAGCCACAGTCAAGAAGAGTGCGAAATGCACACACGCAGGAAGACAAAAACATGACCAAGTCTAAGAAGTCAGAAGTCCTGTGCAGATTTTATTCAAGTCACAAAAGTTTTCACTTGACATAGTTATTGGCATACATGAAGGATCATTAATGCAATGCTGCAAACCTGAGAACCTCTCCTTTTCTCTGTCTCAGCTCCCTACACCCAAGCAGGGCTTTCTCCCTTGGACCCCCTATGAAACCAGGGGTTGGTGCTGCTGTGGTCAGGGAGGCCGCATTGTCCCCATGTTCTCCCTTCTGTTCTTCTCTGCACTTAACTGAGGGCCTTGCATTTAAGCATTTGTTGAAAAAGGGTCAAAATTGCTAAACCAAGAGTAGTAAGGTAATGAAAAATAATTTATTTTTCAAGCTTAGACATCTAGGCCAAGCTTCAGCTATTTAAATCTTTCAGACCCCATTTTTATAAGTTTAAGGGCAATTTCTACTTACAAAGTATACTTCTCAGCTCTCCCTGACACTTTCGTACTGCAGCCCTGTAACTCGTGGGCTTCAGCCAGAAAACAGGAGAACACTGGCAGCACATATCACCATATATTATGCCAGAAAAGGTTTTCCCAATTCCATGACTAAAGATCAGGTGACTATTTGCAGATAACCCATCTAATCAATTTAGCAGAAACCAGCTATGAAAAGCTGTGGAAAGCTTTCCAGTAGGGTATGTCACTGTGCACATAAGCACAGACTTGTGTTGTAATTATTGACCGGAATGACAACGGTGGGACTGCTCTCCAGTTTAACCTTCCAGCCTCGAGGGCTAAACGAGAAAGTGCCTTCATTTGTCTCTGCCTCTCCACACTGCCAGTACTGGTCCAACACATGCAGGGAACATTGCTGAGGAGTCACAGTTTTTGCCTATACCTTTTCCTCTTTGTAATCCACTTAAATCTTTTTATGCTGACCTCTAAACCACGGTGTTAAGCCTACCTGGGCCAACAGATAACACGAGAGTACAGGAGAGCTGCCGTAGGCTACCATCCTCCTGATTCCTGAAATTATAGGAAGGGATGGAAAGAAAAGAAAAAGACAACACTGGGGCAAAGACTGAGGGTGTCACACAGCATGCACAGCTCAGCCTACAGCACGGAAGCACTGGCAGAGCGGGGCTGGAGGGGATAACAGCACCTCCTTTGCACAGCCTTGCTGAGAAGAGCTTGGCAGTCTTCAGCTGCGATCCTTCCATAATCTGTAATGTTACTGGAATAGCACCAGAGGATGTTTTGCTTTCCTTTCATTGCTGTCCTTTGTAGCACAGCTCAGAAAGTTTAAATCATAAAGCAGCATGGAAATCGCATTTCCTTTCTGCTCCTGGAATCATTTCATCATATCTTTTTCTATTCAGCCCGTGAAGCAGCTAATGCTCCTCTCTTATTTGCAGCAGTCCCTCGGTGGAGTTTACGTTACCTGTACCGCTGGCCTGCTTACAACAAAGCGCCAAACAAAAGCATAATGTGGTGACAGGTTTAACAGTCATCATCAGCTAAGAAGATTAAAAAACAACACCATCAACACCCTTCCTCAACAAATAAAAACAACCTAGGTTTCTGCACCCCAAGGACAACGTTGCAAATATCCAGTTTCAGTCATTTGTATCAAAAGATGAACTTTTGTTGTTGTATTTTTTTAAAAAACTATCTAGCATTTAAGCTACTCTGTTAAGGAGATAGCACAACTCAAGATCAATGCTTCCAGCCTGAAAGTAAGGGGCATCATCCACACCACCACCACAAACCACCTCGCCCCAGCCTTTCCGGCACTTCTGCCCCACACATCTCACACATTTAGAACCAGTCACACTGGTTTTTGCCATCACGCAAAATACTGATGACAGCAATGAAAATGTAGTAGAATTGTTCCTTTCTTTGTCTTGTTGACTACACTAGTCGTTTATGCATAAGCTGCCCAAAATGCCTCATAGGTAATTAAATACAATCTTCACAAACACCAAAGAATATTCAATACAAAAAAAAAAAAAATATGAGTAAGTACTTCATTTTCAGTGAAGCAGGAGGAATGCAATAAAATAAATGGATTTCAAGATTTTAATTCTAACAGTCATCAGCAAAAAAAAACGTGGAGAAAAGGATTAAGGGCCCATTTCAGAAAGACTCAAATACCTTTAGCTGGATGCACTCCTTAAAGGTGAACAGCTTTTAGAAGGCGATGTTCACGATAGAAGTATTTGGTAAGAAATCAACAGATCTGCGAACAGTGAAATGAATGGCATTCACAGACTCCACCTTTCTTTCCAATTACGCCCCTTACAAAACTTTTATGATGCAAAGTTTGTTTTAAACGGAGTAAGGTATTAAATGGAAGCATATGAAATTTACAGTGAAACAGGTTATTGCTAGGAGAAATTATGAACCTATTTCTTCTTGCCACTCCCAAATACACTAGCTGATTTTCTGCTGTAGTCATTTGCAATAAGATGGTCAAAGCAATCTTGATAATTGATGTGCTGACCCGGCTGACCTGTCCTAGATGCAATGACTCTGGTCTTTAAATTTCACCATGATTTCCTCCACAGGGATTTAATTAGGAGATGTGCTCCAAGGCACTTGCTCCACATTTCTAAATCTTCTCTCCAAGAATGACCTTTGATTTGTTGATTTTTGCTTGCTTAAACACATCCCGAAACACATTTTGCAAACTGAATTAATTTTCATTTGCACTTTAGCATTTACGTTAAAATGGGCCAGCGCTCAAACTTCCTCTGTACAGACTGGCTTCTGAAAAGAAAATTTAAAAGTTTAAATCAGTTTAAATCATTCCGTGTAATGTCTGTGAAATGTGCATAATGATTGTTATTAGGAGTCATCATCTAGGGAAAAATACTAAATACATAAAACTACAAGAATTTATAGTAATTCAAAACATAATTTTCTTCCTGGAGAATCTAATTTTAGCTGCTAAAAGACCATCATAGCATTAATACTAATGTTTTTGTTGTACATGACCTAAACTGTTGTTCAGGAAAACCCCAGGCAACTCACTTAAAAGTTAAATTGCTCTCCTTAGGTAGATCAATATGCAAAGAAAAAAAAGAAAAAAAAAAGAAAAAAAAAAGAAAAAAACTAGCATAAAAGAAAGCAGGGATGAGGTGCAGCTTTGCTGCATGTTCTACCTGCAAGCTGAGCTCACGGGGATTTATTTATTCACTCTAAAGATGCGATTTATAGCATCCTCTGTCACAGAAAGCAAAGATCTTCCCACTGCTCAGCAACCACAGGGCACTGTAGTGACTCCATGTTCTGTACATCGTCTCCAGGAGGAGATGAAGAATGCCAAATCCCCAATTTCCTAAGCAGGGGGCCTCGAGGGCGCTGCAGTGGCTGCAGCCAGCGATGCAGGGGCAGGGTGATGCCTTAGAAAGGTTAACAAGGAGCCCATCATTCCTAACTCAGCACCTGCCTCCCTCCAGAGGTGCTCTGTGCTTGCAGAGGCAGCTAAGCACACCTGCAGTTCCACACCATCAAGGCTTTCTGGCCTGATTTCCAGCTCCTCTCACAGTTGCACATCATCATGGGCACAACTGCGAGCTCAAGTACCTGCGCCTAAAACCCTGTAAACTTATTAACTGCATATGCCACATGGCTTTCTCTCCTCACGGAAGTCCGTGGGCCCTTAGCACCCTGATCCTAACCCCAGCTGCCTGCCGGGATTGCGGGGAGTGATGGGAGATCACAGGAGATGTTCATGTAACCAGGGGTTTTCTGGGTGTTTTCTGAAGTACCTGGGTACAGATCCCAAAGGGTAACCCAACAGGCGATGCCTCAGCTGCCATTAGTGTCTCTGTTCCTATCACATAACACCTGCAAGGCAAATCAAGACAGCTTGACCCTTCGGTGACTGAGGAAGGACGAGGAGGTATCCCGGGTAAGGAGCACACACGTGGAGAGCTCAGCTAGAGCTGCAAACATGATGGAAGGTCTCAGCTTCGCTCAGCCTGTGGAAATTTCATCACATAGCCACAGCTTCAATATGTGAAGCTCGTAGCAGTGGAGGAGTATCAATCTTGCAGTTACCTTAGGCTACCATTATTTCCATTATAAATGTATACAGCACACGAGCAGTTTTCTCTTTACCTTGTATCCATTTGAAAAATAAAGCTGGCATTTTTGTTATTTTATGAATTTTTAAGAGGCAGAATAAGAAGTATTTACATGAACTGAATATAAAATCAATTCTATCTTGATTACATTTGACTTCAATGAGTACTAAGTGATGCTTCTTTCATTTAATCAGGGAACAGTGTTGGAGCTACACTATTTGCATTTTAATAAAAATTCACTCAAGTTCCAACCAAAAAAGCAGCAGCACTGCTAAATGCCTAGAAATAAGGGATTCATCTTTCATAATGACTAATAACAGTTAACTTGTTTAGCTACTATTTTGCTCTTAATTTCAAGACTTATCTAATAAACAGCACCAGGTTGAAAAATTGCAAGGTTTATAAATTCCTTCGAAACACTAAAAAACACCTCCATATGCAGAGGTCTCCTGTCTTTTATGTGTATTCACACCTATATGTGTGTGCTTACACCTATACAGGCACGTGCATAAATACACACACACACACACACACACTTCTCAACACATTTTGCTGCAGCTGGCAGCAGTGTCCCCGAAGGTCTGAATAAAATCCCTTAAAACAGCATAATATTTTAGCTGCTCGAAAAGTAATGCAGGGCATCATTACACTTGAACATTAATAAAGGATGAAATATGAATTCATAGAAGGTAGTGTCAGACTTATTTTACCTCCTGACAAGCGTAATATAATTTTTTCCAGTGTCTAAAAATTCTAAAGTGGGCCAAAACTAATCCTGATATAATTCCATTAGTTTTAATGGAATTGTACTAGGGATGAATTTATAGCAACAACTAAAATTATATCATTCTTCCTCATACAGTAGTTGCATTCTGAGCAGCCGAAAAGAAATGGCAGCGGGAGCACAAGAAGCAATGATTTTCAGAATGTGTCTTTCCTGAATTACCTTTTAAATTACAACATCATGGTAAAATTGAAAACTGGAAAATTTATATTACGCTGCCCATGTTTACCGAGATACAGGTTCACTAGCAAAGCATCCAAAATTGGTACCCTGATAATTAAAATCCAGTCACTTTAAAGGAAGGGGAAAGGTGCTGATCGCAGGTGGAAAGGACAGCCCACAGACCATACAAAAAGCCGCAAGGAGCTGCACGATGGATCTGTACAATGGGCGGCTGCGTGCTTCCCGGCGCAATGGAGCTGAGCTCTGGCAAGGCATTTCAGGGCTGGGAGTGCCCATTTCCACTGCAATTAGCATTCAGTTCCCCTCGGTAGCTTTAACAATTTCAGCGTAGGTGTATACATAAGCTACATTATTACTAAATCCTGAAACAGTTCAAGGAACATTAAATTTTATGTGCCCTGCTCTCAGCTGATGTTACCCAACAAAGCGCCACCGAGGTCATTAAGCGCTGGTGATGGCTACCAAAGGATGTGACCTGCAGTCTTTACCTGTTACTCTTTTCCTCTGGTTTGTACACTTTGGATCGATAGCTTTCATTACCAATAATGACCATTTGCAGAAGCTTCACAACAACTGCAAATTAATTAGATGTTGCAGGAGTTCAATTGATTTACTTGCATGTCAAAGAGTTACTGATCTGCAGCTCTACAGTAGCACTGCCAGTAGAAGTTGTTAGCAGTCAGCAGGGTGAACTTTCTCCAGAATAAAGTCGCAAAACCTAAAATCTCTTGAATCTTAGGACAGCAAAAATCTTGCTGACTCCTTTCTGCTTTGTATTTCTGCAGCTTGCTACCAGGTAAAGGACAGGAGTCCCATCAGTCTTAAAATTTCTATGTGCCTTCTTCACTGGAAAGGAGCAAGATGTATTGATGTTCCCTCAGTGTGTCGTACTGCCAGTTTTTTTCTCCATGCCTTTACACCAAAACTGGACTGCAAATACCTGTGCTCACCTGGGAGCAGTGCTGTGGTTCCCTTCTAGTCTTGTTCCCATCCCCAGTGGATGGGCAGGCATAACCTTGTTGGGAAACAGCAACCAAAAGCACAACTTCCTGCAGACAGCGGGGTGCAGAGGTGGTGAGCAGTGCCTCTGAACTGCACCTTCTCGTCCTTAGAGGCAAAGTAAGCTCTCTCCTCCGTGTTGACCCCACTCCCCAGCCCAGTCACATCTCTCACCTCTGCGCAGCGGCTGCAAGCTACCTGGTCTGAAAACCCATGCAGCAGACCAGCTGCAGGCAGGGAGCACGCGTCTACAGAAAGGTGAGTTAAAACGCACTTCAACCCAAAGGCACTAGTGCTGCCGAGTATGGGAGTCAAAATGAGAGGTGAGAGCTGGGTCCCAACTTCTTAGTCTAACAGCTGTGATTTAGCATCACTGGTGCCAATAAAACATGAATAAATGGTACAGAAAACAAGCATTTTGCTTCTATAAGAAATCTGAACAGAGCATCACATTTTATAGTATTAATCCTTCCTCATTGAGACCGTCTTGGGATAGCATGATTGCTTTGAAAAGATATTCATGCCATTAAAACTGCACAGAACCCTAGCCATCATCATTTAATCCAACTATTTTTACCTGAGTTTTGTTTCGGTGCTTAACAGTTTCTGATTTTTTCTGATTGTGTTGAAACAGCAACATTAAATTTAATCAGCAAGTTTGAAATTCAAACCTTGTATTTCCCATTAAATGCTACCAAAAACCTGTAAAATACTACTCACTTCTGCACTAAAAGGAATTTCAGAGCAACTAGAAGTGTTGAAGCGAAGAGGCATTTAGTCATAAACTGACCTGATCCTTTTAAAACCAAAATAACTTGCCTAACAGCCAAAGTTGACCAATGCAGAAGACCCACTGCTGTCACAAGCTAGTGCCAGGGAGCAGAAGTTTCCGGAGCTGGAGGCGGCTGTCCCACCTCGCAGCAGCCGAGGGTCTGGCCCTGTTAACACCGACCCTGATTTGTATGCAGCCCTTCAGCCCACGCTGATTTCAGCGATACTGCTGGAAGCCGACAGACATCTGGAGGTGATTTCACAGCAGTGATAACGTGGGATCGATCACTCTATTTCCCCCGCTATAGTTGTTCCCTGGAAATTCAGGAAGCGGCACTAGAAGAAACCCAAAAAAGAAAGGAAGTGTGCATTTCCATGGCACTTGCTACGGGGCTGTAGCACTGAGGTACCCCACACAGGGGCTGCACCAGACTGCTCCAGAGCTACCGACAGCACTTCTCGTCTTCATCGCTTTTGTGTATGAAATGTGAATCTTGTTGCTGAATTTTTTATTACTATTATTTCTTCCCTTTGTTTCTTAGCATCCCCCATACAACCGAAGTGAGAACCTCACTCTACTCCTTTCAATCGGCACATCAAAGCCCATAAGGAATCCCAGAAACTGCATGTAGGAAGAAGGAACAGCGATCGACTGTCACCATCCCACAAGCATTGAGGCACCCCGCAGAGCAATCTGCGTGGTGGCCATACGTGTCACCTCCAGGAGGTGTGACATGTCCCCGCAGCACCTGCAGGAAGCCCCCTGGACGAGGGGGATCCCTGCATGTTCCCAATGCACGGGTTTTACAAACTCCTCACAGCATTTGAGACCAACGGGGCTGCTGCAGAGGGCAGGGGCAGCGCTACCACGCGTCTTCTCCAGCCACCACTGCCATTCTTCCCTCTTCGTGCATCACTCCCACAGATGCTTGAAGAATATGAACCCACTTTATCTACCACGGAGCTGCGCTCCACCGAGCCTTGTGATGATGTTAATGACCCTGCTGGCTCCTTACTATTCCACTCCTTCATGCCCTACATGCAGCATTGCTATGGCAACACGTGTCTGATGCTGCACAGCCGTCGCTGGGGTATCGCACACCTTGCGTGTATTTACTCCTCTCTCTGAAGCAGAACAAGGTGGTGTGCGTTATTCTGAATGCCGCTCCTGAACGGATACACACCACGAGCAGAGAAGACTGGAAGAGGCATGGCCTTTCTACGCTCTTTCCCTATTTTTTCCCCAAATAGGGCTCGACTCACCTCTGGCTACATCACCTGGGTGAGCCACTCGCCCCTCCCCGAAGCAGGGGAACAGAGCCCAGTTGGTCTGTCACCAAACGAAGCGCGTGCGCTCCTATCACCGAACGTGTGTGCTCTGCGCTGAGAGCCGCCTCCTCAACACGTCCTGCAGCATCACATGAAAGGGCTTTTCTTTCCCTGCACACATCTGTACTCACAAAGCCCATAATCACGCCTGAATTAAATGCCCTCAGCCAAGTTTTAATTTGTGCATTCAGAAGAAATGTTACTCAAATTAATAAGAGTAAATTAACTCCCAGTTAAGGTCACCATTTCTGAATTTTTTCACTAGTGTTCTTAAAGCACTGTCTGACAATTGGATATTGATTTCAATGCCCTACAAATTGACCCATCTTGTGGCCTTGCCTTTTTCTTGATTCCCCTCCATTAAGGCATCAATTATGATAGTTTTAATTATTTTTGAACGTTCTTTCAGAAGGAAGAAGAATCGCAGCCTTTACTGAGCATCTTTTTCACCACAGACTAAATCAAAAGGCTGTAATTACTTCCATGCTGACCAACACCAGAACAGATTTTCCTTTAGTTCCTGCCACAAAACACTTCCGTGTAATTAACAGCCCAGAAACCGTGATGGTATGAAGACCACGATTCATGGCTGCACAGTCACATCACTGTTTTATGTGGCTGTCCCCACGTAACTTCGTAGCAGGACCACAGTCCCAGCTGAGCCACAACCTCCTTGACAGGCAGGCTGAGCAGCAGTGATGCTCAAGAGCTCCAAAATCAGGCGATGGCTCCGTCAGGCTTCAGGTGCTGTTACACGCACCCCAATCCTCGCAGCTATAGCAAGGTTCCTATTCTCGTGTTTCCCCGGTCAGGGCAGCCAGAGGAGACCCGAGCTTACTGCGTTAACAGAGCCTTCGAGAGCGTAGCTTGTGAAGCACAGCTTGGTCCTGGACTCCCTAGCACAACACTGGACCACTGAACAGGATTAAACCTGAACTGTGAAGGACATTACCCAGCAATACGCCTTGAAAGTCTGTCCATTCCCTACCGTGTCATGTCTCCGACTTCGGCAGTCGCACTGTATTTTTTCCTATTTTCTTTCTTTTTTATGCTTCTATCTTCAAACACCTGTTTCTCACCCCCAGATGCCAGATATTACACGTGTCTGCAGGTATTTCAAGACACTTATTTAAAGAATTGGGTGGCATAAAGGGACAAATGACCATTTGGCTTAATCGTTCTAAGAGAGAAATATCCTGGATACCTTTTTTTCCTCTCATTTCTAAGACATTCTAAGCCAAAAGGGATCAAACTGGGGAGTCCCAGGACACACCAGGTTTTTGAGCTCGCTGCTGTTTGCCATCCTGACCCTTGAGGTTGAGGAGCCCGACCGAGTCCCCTGCCAGGGCAGCTGCTCCTGCCAGGCCCTCCCAGGTGCACACATCAGCTAAGCCCGCTAGGAGTGCACTGCATTCCTACCAATTCCATGTCCCAACATTAACAGACCTTTGGCCAGAAAAAGGAAGTGAGGCCAGAAAAATGAGGCCTGTGAGGAGAACCAGAGGGATGTACATGGGAAGGTGGGCAACATGAGAGAAAGACGGCACTACAGACTGGTACTGCCCCTCCCCCTGGAAATGAGCAGACCAGAGGACACGCTCCATGGAGTGTATGGCAAGCCCCAGGACAGTCGCCGTGGTGGTAACTACACGCTTCCATGCTCACACCAACAGGTACAACCTGCACAGAGGCAGCAGGATCAGAATACAGTTCTCATGCTTACCCCATGGCTGTCACCCCATGTCAGCCATGCCAAATCCCACAGACCTGTATACTTGTAGGGACCTAAGATTACCAATTTAGCTGCAGGACCAAGAAATATAATGTGCTGATTCCCCTAAACTTTTGCTCCTTACCTCAGTCTTCACAAATTACTTTAAATTATCTATTATCTATATAAATAACTAATACAAAAACCCCAACTTCCATTACAAATCTTATTCTGGCATGATAATTATAATTTAAATAATATAAATCCCTGAAATCAGGTTCACTGTAATCCCTCTGACAGACCTGATTTGGAGCAGCAGCCAGCAGAGCATTTTAACGGTGGTACGAAGTCGTGAGGCAGCAGAGGGACCTTCGCAGCGCTGCTAATTGCAATGTTTCCGAGAGCCGTCCTGCTGCAGAGAGGTGGACGGCTCAGGGCAGCTGCCAGGAGCACGCAGTTAAATGCCACTGTGAATCTGACTGCTGCACGCTGGGTGCAGCAGACTTGCTGTATTGTGCACACAGGCACATTCACCTTCTGCACACCCAGACTGGAAGCACAACGTGACAGTAATGGCCTGCACGTCTGGAAGATGCACATCTTTAAAATGGTAAGCACATGAGAAGGCCCTTTGTAGCAGCTGGGGCTCTGCCCAGTATGCGCAGGACACAGGGCTGGGAATCACAAAGCCTAAATTCTGAGTCTTTGCCCTGATTATATCTGCCGGCCCGATCTGTAAAACAGGGATGGCTCTCAGCAGGAGACCATGCAGTTCACAGCAGACAGCTTTAGGCATCAATACAGTCACTAGCCTCCACAGGTTCCCCAGACACCCAGAGGGATGCCAGACGCTCCAGAGGACAATTCAAAGGCAGAGACTAACTTGTAGTTCCCCCTTCGCGGTCCCTTTCTTGTGACTACCGAGAGCCTCAGGGCATCAGCATCCCAGCGCACCTTACTGAGGCAGGCTGCAGTGGAAATACCCTCAGGTGAAACCGCCTTCCTTTCTCACCTACAATGAATTAAGTATTATTAAATAACAAAACCAAACAAACCAAAACCCCGCCGCAGCTATTCATACCTTTACCGCTCTGTCTGGCGTTACAGATGCACTCACACACCTGCCAAACTCACCAGCAGCATCTTTGAGCAATCCATTTCCTTCTTTGCAAAAAATGCACCCAATTTTGGTATGTAATGCATCAGTTAGTACCAGCAACGTTACCAGGGGAAGAAGTAGGTTTGGGGTTTTATTTTTCTGGAATTCTCATTGCTGAAGTGCATTTTATGTTTGCCAGTTGGTTCACACACAGAAAGCAACCAGTACAAGTTCAGCACTATGTGAGATACACCACGTGTGGCTGCACTGTGTAGCAATTGCAGCCACGGAACCATACCAAAATCTAAAAGGGGAACAGCGTATCTCAGGCAGACAAATATTATTTCAATGATTCAAGGTGTCATTAATCAAGCGTACACGTACACCTATCAGCACATACACACAGGACAGAAGTTATTCTAAGTTCTTTGTTGTTTTTCTTGCAAAATTTAAAGCTACTGTGTTTTTTTTCAAACCTGCTTGTCAGCGGGGGGAAAGGAGACTAAAAACTAGCTTCTCTATCTATTCTTGCTCATTTTTCTTGCTCCTGACAAATTCAGCCTTCATGAAAAACACGCTACTGTACTCTCTGATGCAAAAACTGCACCTGTGTATGGGCCGGTTCAGCTCCTCCCAGAACAGGGTTCTTTCTCATCCTGCTACGAGGCAACGAAAACATCAGCAACAAAGATACTTACTGAAGGAAATGCGATCTCAGATCAGTTCAAATCTGAAGCAAAGTTTACTAATTCACACTGGAATTTTGCTCCTAGACTGGAAGCAGGAACAAGCATCAAACAGACTAAAAAAAATTCCTGGCCAGTGGGAGATGTTCTGCTGCTGGTTCGTTTTGTTCCGGGGAAGAGTTACAAACCTGTTAGACAGCGAAGAACAAAAAGTTCACCAGGGGTTTTCTCAGAAGGACCAGGCTTTGTAGGGACAGCCAAGCTCCCAGATCGCTTCAAGACAAATGCTGTTACGCAGCCATGGTATTTGGTTCAGAAGGAAAAAACACTAAAGGATACAACCACTAAAAGCATTCTGATTAAGTGAATGGATGGCCCCAGACAGGTTTGCATTATAAACATTAATTGCACATTAGCTCAACTAATTAAAAAATAAATACTGTACACGGCAGGAAGCTCCCTCTTAAAGAAACTTCTGCCTTGGGAAATGAGCCAGTACTTTAAAAAAACAAAACAACAACAAAAACGAGCAAAAAACAATCTGTAAAGTCAATGAAATGCCTGTTTCAGCAAAGGAGACTCCGAAAACATAATTGAGCAAATATTCGTGCCGTGCCAACTGTGCAAAGCCAAAGTGGGAAACACTTAATGCAAGGATCTCTTCATCATCTCCTACTGCCCGACCTAACTAAAAACCCCAGATAGCAAGAGTCAAACAACATGAAAATACAAAGTAATTTACTTCTGGAACTTGGCAGAGGCTTGAAGCATGGGCTTGGGGAAGCTCTGCAGAAGCTTTAGAAAGCTCTGGGGCAAAATCCAACCTCATGCAAACACCTCAACCACTCGTAACCACACCAGCACCAGAACTGCATGGAGCTGCTTCAGAGCCATGATGTAGCCAGAGCCTCCCTCGGTTTTTCCCTAGACCCACGTTGCTGCCAGCCTCAAGCTGTCTCCCTGGTAGGGCTCAACCCTACTTCTGTGGTTTTACCAGCATGCTGAGAACCTGCCTGCGGCCACCTGCATCACACCTGACTGCACTGGTGTTGGTGTGCCCTACTAGCACCCTTACAAGTGGTTTCCAAGAGGCAGAGGAGGAATGAGAGATGTTGAGGCTCACGTAGACCACTTCAGGACAATGCTGTGATGACCAGTCTGACTTGGAGCAACAGCCACGGTGGTGATGAGCCCTGTGAGGCTGAAGGACACAGTACAGAAGAAAACTGCCCTGCACCACCTCCGCAGCCAGAAGCCTACCTGGCAGAAGCACCACCTGAATCCCAGACCAATGCTCAGGAGACAGGGCAATTCTGCATCTAACCAGCATTACTAATGGAATCTGCAGTTGCTAACAGATGTATCTTGCTAGGAAATTTAGAGTGGGAGATTAAAGATATAGTCAGACATGAATCTTAGCCTCCTATACCTACATACGCACAAGCAAAGCATTAGCATTCATGAGCAGGGAAGCACAGACTCCTCCACCAATACACCACTAAGCAGTTAATGTAATACCAGATAAAAATCAAGATGCCACATCAATTTCTGTGAAGAGAGTTGCCCTGATGTATCTGGGTTCACATCCAAGCTCTGCCACAGACTAGCTACATAACCCCAGGCAAGGCAGTTCCTCTCTCTGCTTCTCAGATCTGGGAGAAATCATTTTTCTTCTTTTATCTGTTCTCCATTTAGCTCTTTGGGGAAGCCACTTCTGCAATCTGCTTTTGTGCAACACTGAACACATAAAAGACCCAGTCTCGGTTTAAACACCACTGTAATACAAATAATAAACAATCATCATTAAGTCATTAATTCACTTAACAGTCTCTTTTCTCTCTCTGTGTAAACACACTTTGAGTTGGAAGAGGCTTCTTTCAGCAGGGAGGTACATTTGTATTCCCTTGTAAATTGAAAGATCGTGTGCCAAGAGTATTCATAATGTTGAAAAATAATAATAAACAACAATTTGATAAATTTCTCGACAAGCCCCACAAATCTTCCCTGCGAGTCGTGGCACATCCCAGCAGCCATTTCTGTTCAGAGGACTCAGAGCAATTACAGAGCTAGCCTGGATGCCATTTACATTCTGCTGATAATCAAACACTGCAACCTAAACACACCGAGTGCAGTACGGTTTCCATTTTGTACGTTATCAAATATGCATGAGTCTCCTCTCCTCGGGGACAGCTGCTGTGGACAGGGCACGTTGTAATGCTTCAGCTCATCCAGTGGCAGCTATTAGAGGAATCGCTCCTCGTGGCAAAGAGGAGTCTGAGTCCTCGGACTGACAAAGGGGTCCTGAGATCATCTTGGCTCCTAATATTCTATTTTATTGCAGCTTGAGGGGATTATGGAAATCAAATCTCCCCACCAGTGACTTTAAATCTGGCAGGTGAGAATGTCATATTTACTTTGCACTGTGAGCTAGGCCTGGGAGAACATGCAAGAGCACTGGTAAGGAACAAATGCATCCCCAGAAAGCCCTGGGTTTGTCGGCATTGCCTGGTTAAGCCACGCAAAGCAACTCTACCACAGGCAGTCTTGGGAACTAGCATTCAACCTGTCTGGCAGAGCGATATATTCTAATAAGAA
Organism: Nettapus auritus; assembly: GCA_011076525.1. NCBI lineage: Eukaryota > Metazoa > Chordata > Aves > Anseriformes > Anatidae > Nettapus > Nettapus auritus. Next base: position 6,839,509 of record CM021778.1, read on the forward strand.
CCAGGTAATCAGGAGGAAAGGCAGCCATGCTGAGCACTGCAACTCGGGTGGATTCATAAATCCACCATGCAGTGTGCTCCTGAGATAGCTGAATACACGCGGGGCTCTGCTACGCGCAGCTAGTGCCAGCCTAACAGCACAGCCAGAAAACCAGAGGCAGAAACTTTTTTTTTTTTTTTTTTTTTTAATATCTCACTAATTCATACTTTGCTCACAAGGGCACAAGCTTTCATTCTACTCCATATTAGTGCTGGTATAAACAACACCTCATTATTCTTACGTCTCTAGGTAAGCAACATACGGATGGAGCATCATGGAGTTCGGCTTCCCTCCCTTCGGGCTGGCTACAACGCAGGCTCTGTGCAGTCTTCCTGGCAGAATTTCTCTCTTCTTGGATTTGTCTCCATGTCACTGCGCTTAAAGAAATACCTTTTTATATCTTGCTATTTCCTTTTTGTTCAAAACCAAGCTCTGCAAAATCCCTGCTGTTCTGCACAGTCACATGGACACACACACACACACACCTCTGTGGTTTGAATCACATCATGAGCACAGAACAGAAAATGGCCACAATCTGCTTGCCCAGCCCAGCTACCGTACGATGAAAGGCAGAGGCATTTATTGCTCTTTACACCACCTCCCCACATCCCTGCTGCAGCAGCTGCCCTGGCATGGCGAATAAGGTATCATCCAGCCTCACAAAGCATGCTCTCAGTGTCCCAGCGGCATGGCACAGAGTTAATGCTCTGAGAAGGAGCTCTGGATGTCCCACATACAATAGAGAGCTTGGAAATAAAAGCTTCCATGATTTATGGGTAGTCTAACACAGGGGGAGTTAAAAACCTTCCACTTTCAGTCAACTTTTACAGCAGTCTCTGTGCATAGGAAGGAATGAAGCCAGAACAATGCAGCATTTCTGGTACCTCTAACGAACTTGCAGGTAGTTTAGCGAAGTAGCTGAGATCCAGTGACCCAATGACACACTGGCTTTACGCTAGGCACAGGAGACACGGCAAAGCATCAGGCAGAGTAACTTTCTTCCAAGCAGAAGCTGGTCTTTGTTAGCTGCCTTTTTTTCTGTTCCATTTCCATGCTTAAATTCAAAGAAACTCACATCTCAAGTGAGTTCCTATAATTACATTTCAAGAACTGGCTGGTACTTAGATTTCATTTACAAGTACATTCATTTAAAGCACAGAGATGATTAGCAGCGTTATCTGTGCTGCTGCTTTAGGGGGAGACTTTTAATAAGGTTTGAAGAGGAAGAAACCCCCCAAAAGGATAAGGATGGTAAATATGGTAACAAAACGCTGAGCCTTAGCTCACTGCAGGTAGGGGCAGTCTATGCCATGGCTCCTTCTGCCAGCGAGGGGTGGGTATCTGGAAGGTGGTCAAGCTGCAATCCAGATATGCTGGCGGTCACAACACTAGGAAAATCCAGGCAAGGCCAAATTGTGGAGAAAGAGCATTTCAAGCGATCCTTCTCCACCTTGAGTATCTGCACCCGCACCCTGCACCTTTCCCAGGCTCCTGTCCCTCCTTTCTGCTGGCACCCCTCACTCTGCCACCAGCACCTTGCTTTCTTGAGCAACTGCACAAGCAGCTAGTGGGGTTTGAGCAAATTCCTCATGTGCTTCACAGCTGTCCCATCTTCCTCCAGCCCTGCCCGTCAGATTTGTCTACATTGGAGAAGAGAAGGGCAGACACAGCAAACAAACAGCTGTGGGGAGAGAACCAATTTGTCCTGTGGCATCTCAGCTTGTGCAATTCGGAGGAGCAACCAGGCAAAAGACAAAGAACTGTTCCACTTCATCGTTCCTGCACCCGTTTCCAGCTGGCTAACTCACTCCTTCCTCTGTTGCCATCCACTATGTGCCCGAGTGGACGCCCTTCGCTCCCAGCACTTTATTCCGCATTCATGCCCACTTCTGCTCAGGTCCCACCCAACGCTCCTGGGAGGTTTCAGACTGTGCAGGTTACTGATGCCTCCTGTGAGACATCGAGGGTCTTCCCCTCCCCTTCTTCTGGAAGAAGTGTGATGCTCTCAAGAAGCAAAGGGATCCTTGCTGAACCAAAAATTGAACAGGAACCCGGAGCCACGGCCCACTCGCTGCTAACTGGGGCAGCCCCTGCCAAGACAGTCACATCCCTTCCAGCCCTCCATTCATGCTCTGTCAAGGGAAAAAGAGGGCCATTTCGTATTTAATGTCAGCTATTTAAAAATGATTACCATCCATAAATGCGCAATTCCCAAGGAAAATAATGCTAACACTGCTAAAAGAGCATTGATTCCATAAAACCATCATGAGGAAGCACTTAATTATTTCCCAAGGAAAGAAAAAATGTGGTAATACCACACATTCCGATTACATAAGATCGTTTTTAAGAATTAAAGTCATGTTAATTCCAGGTCCTCCTTTCACAGCCTGCTCCATATTCTTTAGTCAGTTTGTTACAGCTTCTAATAAATCCCCTTTGAAAATTAATACAAACTACCCTTTTTTATTAGCGTTTTAATTCTGATACGGGCTCTGTATTCTCAGAGGCAAGCATATGCATGAACTGTATTGTGCCTCTCCTGGGCGCTTCTAATTGTTGCTTTGATGCCCACCGAAGTGATAAGCACAGCAATAATTCTAGTCCCGGACTTGACCCCAAGCTGCCGTTTTCCTACGCAAATCTCACTGTTACCGTGTAGGTTGATGTGTGTCTGCTTCAGTGGATAAAGACGGTAATTGTCAGGAAGCATGTTTTAAAGTGCAGAGAGGCCTGATTACTGGGGGCAGATGGAGGGAACGTGCTCAAGACCAAGCGTGCAGCACTGTGTCATCTTGATCCATGCAGCAGCCCTGCAGGATTCGCTCTGCATCAGATCGCAAAGGCAGAAGCGGTCGAAGTACACACAGTGACTTCAGTTCCTTTCATACAGTCAGAAGGATTGCCCCACAAAGAGACAGGGGAGTGTGTGGAGTTAGATTTCTCCATCTTCAGAGGAAATAGATTAAAAATCTCCAAGTACCTAAAGAACAAGGATGTCATTGTTTCAGAATCCGCACGCTAATTCGTCAGGGACGGCACAAAGAAGACAAGGTACCGTCTGCGGGGCAGCCAAATCTGACTTCTGGAAAGTACCAGCAGTCAGGAGGTCGTCAAAGTTTGGTTGGCTGGGGACAGGGCAGGACGCGGGTGTGTTTGGGGAAAGGTGCAGGGCTGCTGTGTCCTGCTTCTCAGGTTTTTTAAGTACCAAAGAGAATCCAGGCGGTGGTTTGCACACATGGCTGAAAATAAAAGTGGTCTTCGAGTACAAGCATGCCTGTCCAGCCTGTTTCTGAATAATTAAGAAAAAGATGCCCCCTAGGAAAGAGCCCCAAATCACAGCACAAATCAGTACGAGCAGTTCTTTTAACACCAGGATACAATGCGCAAAGGGAAAAAGACTCCCACCTGTGATTTATGCAGAGAGAACCCATGCTGCCAGAGTTAAATTGTCCTTGCAATTGCTAAGAAACTATGGATGACAAAATGTTAACTCCGAAAAGATGCATCCAACACAGATAATTCTATATTAGAGCTCATCTGTGAGATACGGAGTAAATTGATCACACACACACAAAAGGTATTACCCAAAGAAGTGATCACGACTTGATTTCATTTTTCAAGTGCAAACAGAAGACATTACACTGTGCCAAAAACACTAATCTACGTGCTTGCTGCTTAAAAAGGATAGATTTCATGAAGCTGGGGGAGGGAGGTAGAGAGGAGAGGAGCCAAAGCAGTTGGAAGAAAATTTCAGAAGAAAAATGTTACGATAATTGGGAACAGTTTAAGAACATTTTTCTAAGTGTCCAGAAAAACCACAGTCTTAGTCAAAGAAACCTGTAGCTGCTTTAAAAAAATAAAATAGTTGGCTTAGGGGTATAAAACACACATAACAAATGCAAGAAGGGCACCGTTCCTCCTTTGAAAACAAATAAGAATATAGAAATCGCCAAAAATAACACAGAAGAAAATGTTTCAGTAAACATTTTACCTCTGTGCAAGGTTAGACAATACAGTTGCATTTGACAGTAACAGTGATGAATACTGTATTTCAACAGTAGCTAACATAAGCATTAAGCAAAAACTGAAATACTAGAAGAAGGTATTTGAAGATTAGCAAAACTAAAAAGACCCCTGCATTCAAGAATTTTAAACTAAGTGCTCAGAATTTCAAAGCAAACCTCTCTTGCAGGCTATTAGACAAAAGCTTCGGAGGGCTGAAGAAGGCGAAAGCCGCTCGAGTATTTAAAGTTTAGAATCAGTGAGGCAGATCGTGGGCCTATCAGACTGCCAGTACTGCAAAGGACAGACTGGGCAATATCAGGGATAGCTTGAAAAAGATCTCAGCAGTAACAGTGTAATCAATGTGTGTGGATTTATATATATATATATATAAAAAAAATACAGCACTCCCAATAGCCTCCTTTCTATGGGTTAGCGGATACAGACAATAGTGTTTGTGTAACATGCAGTCTGCTGTAAAACTTTCAGCTGCTTACATTTTCTAGTATTTTAAAGCCTTATGAAAATCAGCATGGCTCTTACTAACTGGTTAGAACCCCAGGTACTTAGAAGACCTGAAACGAAGCAGAAAAGTACCTTCTAATCATTACTTTTCATATAGCGCCCTCCAATAGCTATTCTTGTCTCTTTACTATTATTTTTTATCAGTCACATTAATGAATACATTGTCTTTAAAGGTTATTAGGAACGATTTGACAAGAAAAATAACACAGACTGGTAATAGGAAGAGAAGAAATCCCCTATAGGCAGCTTTCTGTGTTGCCTGGTAAACTGGGCACAAGCAAATACCACAGTGTTTCAATGAGGACACGTTTAAGCCAGCACCCACAGTAAGACACAAAGTCCACACTGACAAAGGAAGGAGTCTCTTCTAGGAGGATGTGCCCCAAAAAGGTTACGGAGCAGTATGACGCCCAACAACAGCGACCTTACAAACCTGATGTGTTTCTAGGAGGTAACAATACAAGATCAGGGAGGAGAGAGGCTGTGTCGCCTCTGTGGCTGGTGCTGCTCCCCAAATGCTTTTCTGCTTCTGGTATCCACAGATCAAGAGATGCATTTGGGAAAGTTCAAAGAAGAGCTATCAAATTTTAAAAGGTAAGAACACGGGCTTAACAATAACAACAACAACAAAGTAAAAACTAACAAACAAACAAAAAAAACCTCTGAGCTCTAAAATCGGTTCCTGTGTTACGAGCAGGGACTTTCTGTAAGAGTCCCATTTTCCCTAGAGCAATGCAGGTTTCTGAAGTCGGACAGTATAAAGAGGGTGGTTAAAAATAATGGCACACAAGTGTTAAATGGAGATGTCAAACTACTTGGATCACCTTTAGTTATCTGTTTCAGACTGTACAGAAAAACGGGACGCTGCCGTTCGCATTGGGTCAGACACTGGCAGAGACATTTACAACAGGCGTGAGACAAGCACCAAGCCACCACCATGTAAAAGCTTATTTACAAACATGGTGTGTTACCAAAAATGGGGTAAGGGAACAGACACAAATCGCTTCCAAACAGAGTAGCAAAAAGGCTTTCAGACAATAATTTTCAGTGATGGTCAGCTCTGCCATTCATGAAATGTACAGGCACGGTATTGTCTCATGGAAGTCACATGCACATTCGTTGCCATATGCATACAGCGTAAGCCATTTTGTGACGTGTTTTTGTCTGGAATCTGCTGGACAATTACATCAGAAGACGAACAGCAACTGCTCTTCACTACTACGATCTTACAGGTGTCTTTGAATTAGTGCCTACATACCCATGCAGCATATTAAATCACTGTAGTGGCATTGTAAGGCTTGAAGGAAATGAAATCATGAGTACTTCCAACATGTTTAAAAGCATTCACTGAATTCAATATTCGATGTTTGTTACAAAAGCTCACAGTGCTGGGATGAGAGATTTTTTACAATGCAGAGTTACCATTTAAGAATACCAGCCTACAAGCACGGCCAAGATAAAATCTAACCTGTGATATGAGCATCAAAGTCCCATCTAGAATGCTTCATTTCAACAGCAGGTACAAAGCAGTCTTTTCCAACTACTCATTTGCTACAGAAAAACCTTTGTAAGGACAAACTTTCTAAACTGCTTTGGACCATCGTAAAACCAAGCTGCATCACTGATTGCAAAAGAGAACAACCCCCTCCAGTTAACTCACTAACTAAATGTATTGCTGAGAATAACCAAAACCTTTCTGCTTTGATTTGTGAATGTTAAGTCACCAGCAACAATAGCAGCCCTAAAGGATCTGTGATTGCTGGAAAAAGGTTTCTTTGAAAGTCTTCATTACCAAGGGTAATTAGTCCCTTTCTAGACTTTCTGGACATATTTATAGCAGGATAAAAATTGATTTTCCAGGGGACATCATCACCTTGCTATTGGCCCAATGTTTATTCTCCAACAGAGATGTGCTATGAAACCAGAAGAGCTTTCTCATCATTTAAAGAGTTTATTTCTTCAATTCTGCAGATATCCAGATATTCCCAGTACACCCAGCTACCTAATTTGGCAAGGTTTGTCTGCTCTTGCTTTCAAAAAGTCAATACAAGTCAAGAGAAGCCACCAGAGAACAACACCTTTCTGCCCTACATGCCATGGGATACCATGAACAACAGCCTCTCATCTTCGCATACCTCTTCCTCTGTACACTGGCTTTATGAAGCACCAGTACAGTAATCATGGGGTCAGAGGCAGACAGTTATTTCTCTCCCTACCACTGAGTCTTCTAGACTTCCTTTCACATCTGAACTGTACAAATTAATGAACAAAGGATAAGAACTTGCTTATCAGAGACACTTTTTTTTTTTTTTTTTTTTTTTTTTTTTTTTTAATAAAAATTGTGCTTTTCCTACTGAAGGGTTCTAGAGCTGAGCAGCCACCACGATGGTGAGCACAGAGCAGGAGGCCAGCTGGGGAGCTCCAAGCCTGTGCAGGTCTAATTGACCCAAAGCCAACATCTGGAGTAGGGGCAAGCATGAACAAGAGCCCTTCTACACTGCCCAGCACAGGAAAATCCTGAGTGTACCACAGACTGGAAATAACCGAGAAACCACACTCATGCAGTCGTTTATCCTGCCTGTATCTATAATTAGCAAGCTAGGTATTTCATACTTTCTGAGGTCTACAACCACTACTGTTCTGTGACTAGAAGCTCCATTTACACCTTTTGATTTACAGTTGAAAACTGCATATGCACAGTAGGCTCCTTTTTGTTTTCCGGGCATAGTGCAGTTTGGGGAACATGATAATGCAAGAGATGACTGCTAAGGTAAGTATTAATGCACCTTTATTCTATTGATGCAATCAACAGATGAAGGTTTTTTTCTTACCATTACAACTTTAATGCTCAAGACGCTCTCTTAATGTGAGACACCTTTACATGAAAGCTTTCAGTACATTTTACTGTTTTTTGTTGTTGTTATTTGGTTTTTTTCCCATGTATTAGGTGCCAAAGAACTGGCTCCACAGAATTCTGAGGTTTGGTTTCTTTTGGACTATTTATGCACAATGGCTTATTTCATCAGCACACGTTCCACTTGCCTGATTTCAGCTCCCTTTGAAAGAGAGGTTGTCTTCTCTTCTGGCGCCCACTGAAGTGCACCTTTTCAGGGGCTGATTAACTGGTGATTACACCGACAAGTAAATATCTGCCAGGGTTCAAGTAAGATTGATATTCAGATCTTCAGATATGACAAAGCTATTCCTAGAGGCCTTTGCTTTAAACAGTAACACTTCCAAAAATTATAGCATTAAAAAAAAACATGGACTACAGCACAGGTTTGTTGGCACTTCTGAGAAAGAAATATAAACCCAGCTTCAAATTAATAAAGATCATGCCAATAGATTCAATTACATTAATTTAGAACAGTATCTGTTTTCCAAGGATTTGATCAACATGTGGGGTTGCATCAGCTGAGAACTCCTTGAAAAAAAAAAAAAAACAAAAAAAACACACACAAAAAAACTTAATAAACCCTAAAGGTAGAGTTAACTTGGTTTTGCAACTAATACTCTACTCAGAAAATTTGATGCAAATGGAAATATTCTACCATTCACTGGAGACCCTCACCTCTGCTCCTCTCAAAGCTACCATTTTTCCATCACTGCTAAATACTACCTGTCAAGGAAGTTACATTTGATTGAGATGCGGAGGCATCAATAAAATAATTACTGATGTCAGCTAGCATTCTTTGCTTAGCATTCATTCCCCTGTATGACTTAATTAACAATGCCTTCATATCAGAATAAATCAGCTCTTTTTTATTTACCTGATGCCTTCAGACAATTTCATGGCTGTGAAATGGGGGTTCCTTTATTGCTTTTTGCAGAATACCAGGCAGCTCAGAGGCACTGAGTCAGACTGAGACCAAGAACCCAGAATCCCTGCTGACCTGACAGGAAAGGAAAGGCAAATGGTGTTTGAGCCCCATTGAAAATGCATCAGCAGTGCCACAGAGGACGACAATAAAACTTAGAAAATTGGATGATATAACAACATTATAGGGACATACAAAGAAGAGAAAAGATTGACATAAGAACCTTCTTCTCCTTTAGAGAAATGGTTACGCTTTTTTTGAACCAAATGGACAATAAAATACCTGCACTTAGAAGAACCGAATAAAGCTTCTCTCCAGCGTAACCTCCACTCACAGCAGCTGAGAGCAACTGAGGTAGAAAGCAGGGCAAAATGAAGCCAAGCTTCTACGCTCATCTATGTTCCCACCAGAATGAGAACAGCAGATTTTCCTCCGCAAAGCACTTCATCGGTCAGACAATAATCTCACTTATACACATGCAAACTTGAAATGACTCCTCTGATGCTAAGGAAATCGTTCCAGATTTATACTCGTGTATACAAGATCAGCCTCTGGGACTACAGAACCTTCACCCAGCAAAAACACTTATGCAAATAAATAGCTGATACTGCAAAGCAGAGCATTTTCCCAATCGCTTCACACATAGTATAAATACAAGATAGGAAAGTTACTGTGAAATTCGCTACTTAATTTCTCATTTCAAAATGCAGCTTAACCCAGTAGCTCTAGACAGCAGAATAAAAAAGAGCAAAAGGCAACTCATCGCTTAAGCGGAGCATTTCACAAGCTAAGACAGAATGAAATCTGTGTCCCAGTAAAAGACCCAGGTAGGAGTTGTTACAAGCCAGACTATTAATAATGAGTCACAGCACGATTTCTTCTTATTTACTAAATGGAAGTGGTGTCATCATTTCTCAATAGTAAACAAAGAATTTGGGAGCAGAGGGAGATGTTTCAAATCAGGTTTGGTGTTAAGCTGTGCTCATGCTGGATGGACATCACCTGAACAGTTGATTGGTATTTTACTTTTAAAAGGTACATTTGAAAAACAAATATTAATTTTTTAAAGTTGAAAAAGGCCTTGTCATATTTCACCGATCCTTCCATCCTCCCATCGAAAAGGACCACGGCTTAAGATATACAGCACGTAGAGGCAGCTTACCAGTAAGCCTGAGTTCAAGTACGTCTGTTCAGCTTCAAAAATAGACTCGAAACCATCTTTAGCTACTCCTTTCATGCCCCCCAGAAGCAGACACTGCTCAGATCAGCTTGCTCCCTGAGGAGCGCTTACTAGTTGAGAAGCTGCCCAGGTTTTCCCTACCTGTGTCATGCCCGTTAGTGATTCAGAGTACTGAAAACCAGGATCATCGTGACCCATTTAATTCCCTCCATTTGCTGCAGAAAGCTGCTAGAATTTAGAATAAAGCCAGAGAAAGCAAGTTTTTTGCCATCTACCAGATCCTTTTACCATTTATAAATAAGAACTAGAAAAGACATTCCTTCTTTTGTGCTCCAGTTCAAATCTAGGAGTGAAATCCTGTGGCCCCACAGAAGTGAGCGGGAAGAATATTTCCTCAGAGACATGCTAATATCCAAGCAATCCAGTTCTCCTAAAAATAACCCATGGGAGAGTTGTTAGAGTCTGCTTTGGGTCTGTGACTAACATGCATACGTTATAGTCACTCTTCTCATGCTTCAGAGGATTCTAGTCTACACATCATATAGGGCAACAGTGAAGTCTAAATAACTCTCTACAAGTTCATTTATCTTCTTTAGAAAGCCTAGACACCTGGCTGCACCATGTCAGTGTTCATTTTATTTTAAAAAAGAAAAAAAAAAGAAAAAGTGCTGAGGTTTATTCCTTATGGTAATGTTCAAAAGGTGGCAAAATGAACTTCTGAAGTGTTTAGAACAGCTCCATTGTGACAGATACATTGCAAGTCTCTTCCCTTTGTCTCGAGGGTTGTGCTCCGCTCACATTTGTCATGCAAACCTCTGATGCAATGACACCCTCATCCATTTTATAGCAGGTAATATTGGTCGCTGAAGCATTCATGCTGGCTCTTTGCAAAACTCCTACAGCCCGCTTCTCATCTTACTGCAGCTGAAGAGACTCAGGGGAAACTTCCCAGGCACCACAGAAACCACAATGATCCAAAAGAAACCAGAACCGTGGCCTGCTTGTGCCGTTTGCAAGTCATGCTACTCAACAGGTTCACTAAACATCTGTGACATTACGGCCTATTAAAGTTTGTGAAAGCTACTCTGGATTTCCAAAAGAGTTTTGGTCTCAGTTGACTGCTTCTCTACAGAACAGCTCCTTCCTTCCGGCCAGAGCACCCAGGGCCTTTGGCCTATACACGCCACCCTTCCAGGCCTTCTTGCCAAAGCCAACTATAGATTACTGCATCAAGGGATAGTCTAGGAACAACTATTTAAGCAGGTGATAGGTCTGTTGCTTCCTGCAGCCAGGAGTCACTACTTCTGGCAGTAACATCGATTCAAGCACCAAAGACTCCCTTTTCCTCAGTTTCGAAGGAGGCCTGAGGGAAGTGCTGTCACTTGCCGTGACGGGCAGAGGCCTAGCATTTGTTTAACACAACACAACCAAGGCACTGTCTGTTGCCACGCAACCAATAAAAATGATACATTTTTAATAGCCAAGATGAAAAAAAAAGCAGCTACCTTGCAGGCTCTGAAATTTTCAAAAAGAGAAAAGGGTTAATGCCTTACATATTAACCCACTTCTCAGCAGAGGAGAAGGAGACCAGTAACAAACTCAGCCTGGCTGAAAAGAGCACGGCTTTAAGCAAATGCTCCTGGTAGGTAAAACTGTTGTTGCACAAACAGGGTGGACATTCACTCCTGACCTTGCTGGGGTTTTGGCCTGTTTCTTTCCCTATTATCAGAACATCACCTCTCCAACTGTGGTGTGAGAGCTGAGGTAAGTGAGGTGTGCTATAGGGCAGTCCAGGCCACCCCCTGACCTCAGCTCCTGCAGGGCTGCGGACAGCAACCAGCTTCTCTTACATGCTACATCCTCTCAGATGTACTTAGATGAGAGAGAAAATCAGAAGAAGAACTGTAGCGGCATCGAATGTGAAGGCATGTTAACTTTAAACCTCTCCATTGGTTTCCCTTTCAGGAATCAATCTGATTAAATAGCTTGGGCAAGGTGTCTAGAAAACTCTTAACAGAACACTTTTAAGCAAAGATGGCATACCTGGCATAGGTTGCACAACTCCTCTGATGCTTGGAGAGCAATGCCTGTTCACAGCAAGGGCATTTGGGCTCAGTTAATACAGGCAGTGTTACACAGCACAGGTAATGGCTGACATTCGCAAGACCACAACACCATTAATGGAAAGGTTTAAAGTTAACATGCACTCGTATCCCTAAATGCCTTTCAAAGTCTTGGCCACAGTTACCTACCTTGGGAGCTCAACTGCAATTTAAAAGAAAAAAAAAAAAAAGTCTTTCTGAATGTTAACCCATCCAGAGAACCAGAACAAATCTTGATTCAACCCATTTTTATAAAATGAAACAGTTCCAGAAGAAAGAAAGCAAAGTGCTGAAACCCTGGCCGCAAACAGGATTTCAGCAGAGCACTGACGTGGCAGGAAGATCAAGCTGTTTCAAACAGTACAAGAATTTGTACTATTTTGAATAGTACAAGAAAAGTACAGATTATTTGCTACTACGCGTTACCTATACGGGATAAATTGGTGTCCCATCCAAGGCTGCTGCCAGTGGCAGATACCACCTCACACAATATTCTTGTCCCGTATGCATTTCAGCCATCTGGGAAATGTTGCAAGAAAAAAAAAAAAAATCACCCTTTTGATTTCTGAAAGCAACTACCTTCAAGGATTCCACAGAAATAATTTTGCCTTTTAATAAATAATTTTAGATAGCTGCCTTAGCCATGGCGGTGAACAAGGTCACAGAACTAACAAGCAAATGAAGTTCACCTCTGTTCTTCCAAAATCACTCCAACCTCTAATTACCAGACCTGGTTTTGCATTCAGAAACGGAAAATGATCTTTCATGATCTCTTCCTGGGTCTCAGTCAGAGCTGAATGGAGCTGGCAGGAGCTTTGTCTTAAGGTTATTTTGGTTTGGATCAAATCTGTAGTGGCTAGCTAAGAACATCCTTTCTACAGATTAGAAAGGTAGCATCACTTCAGACAAGCCTGGTCACATCACAAATCCTCACTTGGTTTTTATGACACCAGCAAATGCTCGTCTGGAGCTGAAGCCAAAGAGCTTTAAGGTTAAGTTATGTTGGCATGTTTTGTCTTCAGTGCCATGAAGGTTTTGTTCAGAAGCAGTTAACAACATAACAGAGGCTTATAACACGGCTGTTGTTTTCCTGTTGTTAACCTTAATGTGAGAGTGATGGATCAAGACAACACAAAATACTCTTCCATGTGAAATGAAGACTGAAAGGCACAAAACATTTAGATCTTAATATTTAGCGATAGTGATTATTATCAAGCAAATAAAATATATTTTTTCTTTTATTGATTGTGTCATATTAAAGAAGTGACCTGTTCTGATGAAGATTATTTATTTGTTCAGGCTGTTAATCACCACCACCAAGCACATTTGGGCAGCTATGAAAACCATGGTACAGCTAGGAAATATTGAAGGGACAAATGATTTCTCATTAATACGTAATGATCATCATTAATACAAATGCTATTTAAAGTTAATTTAGAGGAATGGCTACATTAAAGTAACTGTGTTGCTCCAGTTAAAGGGCACAAGCATTCTCCATTGAACCTACTGTGAGTTATTAAGCTGTTCTCCGCTTTTGGTGTAACTTAGGCAGAGCTGCAGTTTCAATTTTTCCTTGAATTAAAATTGAATTTAGTAAAACCAAGATAATGGCAAGGAATAAAGAGAAGCTTCCTTGTGATGGCTTCCTCTATCATATTAATAGGTAGAAATGAAGTGAAAGAGAGGAAATCGAGCCATTTGATCATCTTGGAGGTTGCCCCAAACCCACAAAACCAAAAAGTGGTAATCGTCACCATCTTTGGCAGGATAAACAGTTGTGCATGCAAAACAAAATGTGGACCAATGGTATTTTTAACCAGTCCTAGCAGTTAGCTTCTTTATGACACAACAGCCTTCACTGGCAGCAGGGAAGGGGACAATACAGACCATCAACAGAAGAAGAATGGGAAGAATAGAGTAGGAGCAGTAGGGTTTAAGCAACACTCAATATGCTTTAAATTAAAGAAAAAAATTGAAAACTGTTTGAAGTTGACAGACAAGAAAAATGTCACCTTCTAATTTGCAGTGGTTGCTAGAAATTGTAATAAGTAATTCACTATTCACAAAGAATATAATAATAGCTCAGCTAAAATCCATGGGAGTCTTGCTACTGGCAAAAGCAGGACCAGAAGACAGAAAGCACAGCTTTGGCCATGTGAACAGTGAGAATGCTTCCCAAATGATAGAACCATTGACCTAAAAGGACACCATCTAAAGGCTGCTGGCTTTAGGGAAATACTCCGATTTACTTCTGCACACTTCAGATCAGGCCCCGAAGGGAGCTTGCATTTATCCTCTTCTGTTTTGCAAAGACAGCTAAAAAAGATCTGCTTGATGCAGATCATTTCACTTGCATTTATCATAGTGGCTATGCTAGTATGCCTGTAAGAGCAAGAAAAATATTTTTTCTATAGTATGGTTAGGTTTTTGTTTTTGTTTTTCAACTTAAGCGTTCCTCCCCCAGAATCCTCTTGGAGTGTATTTGGTAGATTTTTTTCTATGTGATTTTGAACTTTCAGATTTTGGAATAGGAGATTTTGTTAAACACTTTAATTAATTTTAAGTGCACTTTTTTGATCAACTCACAGGCAGTTAGTCCCCTCTAGAGACAAGATCTTTTCCTTTCTTTGATCTCGGTGCCTACTCAGAGACCTCAACATCATTGTAATAGATTCACATCGTCGTACACGAGTGGAATTCACCCCTGTGTTTGGATATTGATAAGACTTCAGGTTAAGCAGTCATTCAGGTGAAAATAGTGCAAATGTTTTAGTTTGAACACCTGCCTCTTTGGAGACTTTTCAAAGCCTTCCTTCAATTTATTAGTGGATAATTCCTGCCAGAGCTTGAAATGCTCTCTCCTGGCACACTCCGAGCTTCCTGGCCCACACACAACTGAGGTGCAGCACAGACTGAAGACCGATCAAGTCATGCACTGTGGTTTTAGAGGCTTGTGAATATAAATGAGCAGACTGCTTTAGAGCCGCGTGTACGTTTCTGCTCTGCAAACTTGCTGCTTTGGGGGCACAAGGAGCCTGCAGCAAACACACCAGAGAATTTGGTACTAAAATTAGTTTGCATTGTAACAAATCACTTTAGTCTTTTCTTGTGGAAAATTGCTGTATGCTTAGCATGTTTGGAGAAGGGATTTTCAATCTTTTGATTTATGGACCCTAAAAAATGTTCCAGTGAGAGTGTGGAACATTCACAGCTGTAGACTTCGCATATAAACTTACTTTTCCTGAACCCTTAGAAGCAATGGAGAAAACCAAGAAGGTCCAAAGACCACAGGTCAAAAGTGACTGGCTAAAAACCCAGTAAAGTAGTAAGTTATCTGGGATCAGAATGTTTTCCCGGTGTTCCACGTGCAAGCTTTCACACTCACTCACTCACCAGAGAATTCTTAATGTAAACACAGGGCTAACAACCACAGCTGAGCAGTGCCCATCCTGTGACACCCAATTCCCAAAACTTTAACAGGGGAAGCCAACGGATACCCCTGGGCTGCCAAGACCATCCAGACCTTGGCACCAGAGAGGTGAGGATTCATCACAGCAAACTACCCCACCTCCCAGCAAAGCAGCCCAAGTGCCTAATTGGAAGCCCAATTAGGGCCAGGAGAACAGCATCACCAGGGCAAAGGGCTGTGTCGACGTGCCTCTCCTCCTCGCCTTAGCTATCCCACAGGATGATGGCTAAAGCATTTACCTGAATAGAGAAATGACACGGGTTCAGCCTTCTTCAAGCTGAGGAAAGATGTATTTATCAGACTGCTACAGCATTTAATGTCTAAAATGTTTACTGTTTTCCCACTGTGACATGTTTTTCCCCTGAATGTTTGCAAGTTCAAGTCAAAATGTAAAATGAGGTTGACCAAAACAACTGTTCAGCTTTATTTCCTGATCTCTTTCTCATATAGCTCACTCTAAGCAATTACGAACTCTGGGTTCCCAAATACATATTTATGTTTTATGTATTATACTTACTGAGGTGACCTGAGAGCCCTGAGCATAACAGTGTGTATGAAACAAGCTCCTGTTATACAAAACCGAGGGATATATAAAAGACAAAAAAAAAAAAAAAAAAAAAAATCCCTTTTTCCCTTCCTAGATCGCTTGACATCTGCTTTAACACATACTTTTCCCCTGCTACAGATTAACTGCAACAAAGCACTGAAAACTCTGTGCCGGTTGCTGTAGTTTGAAGTTAGGAAGAATTGCCATGACCAACAAACCTGCCTAACCCTTTTTACAACAACTCCTAAAACCTGACAGTGGAATACTGAAGCGGGACCCTGTTTGACCAACAAATGTAGAAACCTGATTCAGGAAAAAAACACTGATCGTGGCAATGCTTTGAAGCTGAAATCAGAAGTAATTAAGCACATATTAAAGCGTATGGTTACGTGCTTTTATTTAACTGTGATTTCTGCTGAATATGTTTCAGGGTAGAAATGTTGTATGGTTGACTAAATCGTACTTCCCCCTTCCCCACTGCCCCCCCACTCCCTCAGAAAATCCAATCTCAATTTCAAGATTCAAACGATGATGAATCACTCACCGTAGTTATAAGATCTAGTGCTTAATTACCCTCTCTATTCAACTGTAGTTCCTTTTCTATTTTAATGTCTTTAATTCCACTCAGCTTTCATTAATTTGTGGTCCTAGCCCTGTCCTCCTCCTACTCTGACCACTTCCTGGCCTTTCTAAATTACACGTTATTTCTTGTTGCCCTCTAGTAACGAGCAGGTATTTTTCTGAAATATGATATTCTAATAAAAACCTGTAGAAATCAATAACCTTTTAGAGACAAGAGGAAGTCTGAGAAAGAGGGAGTCTGGTGTGCAGTTCTAGTTTTTCTGAAGCATATTTGTGACTGACACCAAGACCTTATCTGTAAGCAACGCACACGGCCTCGATCAGCAGCTGAACTGCCTGTATAGGCGCTCAGAACTCATTAACCAAATAAACAAATGTTTTAGCACTTAGTTCCTGGACTCTCAGACAACAAGTGTTGTATGACTCTGCCTCCATCGCAGTATCTGTAAAGCAAATTAGACTTTAGCTTCGAAATGACGAGTATCACTATGGTCTTCACTGTAGGGCTGCACCATATGGCCCTGCCTGAGTGCGGGTCAGTTCTCCAGTCCCCCAGCTCCCTCCCATCAGCAAGAGGCTGTCCCACTTTCTTTCCCCTTGGTTTAGTGCAAACCAATTCAGATAGGCTGAGCTGCAGAATTGCAGAGGAAGGCCAGGAACAAACGTTTCACATAAAATGAAGGCATTTTTTTTTATTTTATTTGTGCAAGAACCGTGTTGCTCACTGAGACATAAGGCCATAGCACTACTATAAAGTTTATCCAGGAGAGCTGAAACCAAATGCTCATGCTCTAAACCTCTGGGAAAAATAGAATCTACTGTGCAGTGCTTTATCTCCTGTTTTGATAAGTTTATGTAGTTTTAACAACGTTGGAAGGAGCAGCACAAGAATGAAAGCAAAAATGTTTTTCATTATGACAATTCCCTTCCACCCAAATGACCACCTAAGCACTACCACGAGCTCCACAGGTCAGATCCAACAGACGTCAACCAAAGGCAACTGTTCCAAAACATGCTTACAAGCCCAAAGGATAATTTTACTTATATACACATAGGGGAAAAATATTTATTTTTTTAATCTATACTTTCAGTGCAACCTGGCTTCCACCATGAAGTCAAGAAGACTATCTTACCAAGTCTCCCTGGAAGAAAACACAGAGGAACCCAGAAATTTCTTCAGGACGCTGAAGGACCAAAGTGGCCTGCCAAGACTGGAATTGTAGTCTGCAAGGTGGTTTGGTTGCTTGAGTGCAGATGGTTTCCAGTTTAATCAAATTGCAAGGCACAGAGCTTTAGTCCTCTAGTTCATGTAAATAAAAAAGTCATGGAAACTTAGATAATAAGCCTAGAGTGCTAGCCATAAATCACAAGCATTGATTACTATTCTAGTTGGTGTATATTAAAAGAGTACACTTACACTGAACACTTACTGAAATGCAGCACAGAAATGCAGGGGAAAAAAAAAGAAAAAAAAAGAAAAAAAAAGAATTTAGGAAGGGGAAAAAAATCACACTTAATTGTCCATGAAAATTTTAGCCAACTGCAGGTGTACTCAATTAACATCTCATTAAAAAAAACTCTTGAACTTCAAATAAGCCGTCAGCCTTGTATAGTGTAAATGAAGGGTATAATTGATAGCCACAGCAGTGCTAGGTTAAGTGCTTTAATAACATTCTGGCTCTCCAGAGAAAGTCAGCTCTGTTTCATCAATACAAAGAATCCACGCCAAAGAAGTTTCATAGTTTAAATGAGTTTTCTGTAGCTGCAGCAGAATAAAAGCAATAAAGTCAGGGGGAAACTCAGCATAATGCAGCATGAGCTTTCCGTTTGCTTCTAGAATATTTTCCTTCTTTCAGGCTGTTTTCAAAGTTAAAAAAAAAAAAAACAGCACACGCCTTATTCTCTTCCACAGACTAATGAGTCCAGAGTATCCATAAAGCGTGAAATACCAATGCATTTCCAAACCTGTGCCCCCACTTCTGATCTCACTCATGAACCTTGTCTCTGCCAGCAGCAGATCTGTGAGGCTGATTTAGGACACAGTAATCCTGCTCCCGAGCACCTGGCCAGCAGAGGATGCGTGTTTCCAAAGCACCTGATGCAGCTGCGGTCTGGTCCAGCGGGCAGATCTATTCCCTTCAACAGAACTACTTTGGATGTGTCAGAGATCAGCATCTCATCCTCCCTGCCCCATCCAAACAACCCTGAACTTTGGGAAGGTTTGAGTATAGAGCAAAGTCGTAAATCTCAATCCCTTGTACGCTGATTGATGAGACACCAAGGAGAAAATGTAACAAGCTGTTTGATCCCTGGCCTTTTGTTCCCTCTTATTGCTCTGGCCTTTGCACAGCAGAGGCTAACCAGGTGCAGCAGCTGTAAAAGAGCATCTATTTTCCATATCATCGTATTTTCTGTCCTTGAGGGAAAGGAGAACTGCATGGTCCTGCTGCACTTCAAAGAGGGCAAGTACTTCCAGCTTCCTGCACGTGGCCAACGTCTTCTCCAACCATTATAGCTCAGCTACCCCAAAGTTCACAGCAGCGTCAAGTTTCTGGAGCTGGTGGGTCTGTCAGCCTGCAGGTACTGGGTGTCTGCGGATTACTTCTAAGGGGCTCCCAGAGATAATTAACAAACAGTTTAAATTTGATCTGCACCCTGCCTGAAAATACTGGGAGGTCTGCACATTGAGAGAGCTCAAAACCCGGGATGGTACCTGGGGTGATTTTCCACCCTGGTATCAGTTTCCCTACTAAGCTTCTGATAGCATCCAGCAAATTGTGATTGATTATGCCCTTGGGTTTCAATTTTCTGTACAGTTTTTGGCATCTTCAGTCTAACAAAGCGTCCCTGTGTCCCCTCCTGCTCACCCTGTGTCCCAGTACATAACACAGCTTCAGAGCAGAGATCTCTTCTCCTATATGCCCTGTGTCTTAGAAATCCCTTTGAGCCTCTTGGTGAAGAACACTTACCTGATTAAAACACTCATGCTGCCTTCTCCCCCCCCCCAGGTTACTAGGTGGCTGCTTTTGCACTCCCTGGAATTAAGATCTCTTTAATCACTGGGAAATTCTCTAGCTCTCACACAAGCAGAGACAATTACAGCTTTTACTTTGCGAACAACAAATCTCACAGGAATTTCCACACAACCACCTCTCGAGGTCCATCACTCTTCAAAGGAGGTGATTTGTGCCAGTTCGCAGTCCTTCCAGCGCTGGCAATGGCAAGGGAGATAATTTAGCACCTACTCTACTGTGCTCATGACCAGGCTGGTCTCTGTAGCTCTGTCTCACGAACACAAACAACAAAATTCTCATGTCTTTAAGGTCCAGCATGATGTGATCTTACTCCCAAAGTGGGAATATCATCTGCTTCAGGTGTAGCCATTTTTGATTCCACACTGGGGAGAATCACGTCTTTCCAACAAGTTAACAAGACTGTGAGAAAAGTTTAAAACCAAAATTTAATATAAAAGACAATGGCTATCTCCAACAACAAGCACGGAAATAGTCATTCCTACACTGCACATGCATTTCATACTGCATGAAAAATAACACACTTTTTACAGGAAGAAGATCCTATCACGAAAAACACAAAAATATCAAAGCCTCTGATGTTTAGCTGCTATGTAATTTTCTGAAATCTGAGGTTGCACGCGCCAAGTTCGTATGTGTGAGATCATTAGAACCATACGATTAAGTAATTGAAGGAAAGCTCCAGGAATACAATGTTTTTTCCACACCTACGGATTATTATTCATTTTATTACAGTGGTTGGCAACTAATAGTGATCTTGAGCGGCTAGAAAGCCTCCCATAATGGGAATACATTTTGGCTCGGTCCCAAACCCTGCTGTGACAGTCAGCCCAATAACACAACAGCTGCAGAGAGGAGACTCAGGAGGCAGGGAGCCGTTGAGCACTTTCAGATAGTGCAGAACATCTCCTGCCTTCTCTCTTTTTCATTTCTACTAGCAAGGAACATCATATGGATGAAAGGCATGAAGATTTACTGGCTTTGACCATGTACTTTATCATGTTTTGATCATCCTCAGGCAGAGAGGAACTGTACCTCAGAAGTGCCAGTCACATCATGGGAACGAAATTGTGCTCATTTTAGCTGTCACAAATCTGTATCTCCAGGGAGACGGTACTATTATTTTTCTGCTGAATGTAGTCTCTCTGTTGGTTTGGGCTTTAAAATGGAAACTGAGGTTTTGGGGGTTTGTTTTTGTTTTGTTATGTTTCCTTTTTAATATATATTTGACACACTCATCATGTGAGAGCTTGCCCTTTTCAAAGTCCCTCACATCATACAGACATTTGTCCTCCACGTAGCACAGCTTCCTCATCTGCTTTATAGAAGAGCGAGCCAGCCCGAGTTAAAAAGGACCGCTTCTCCCAGCATCTCAGCAAGAGCTAAAAGACCAGTTGTGAAGCTGCCCACCTGCACCTGCACGCCACTCTGCTCATAAATCTGTAGCTTTCCTGAAAGGAGAAGTTGGAGAGGAAGAAATACTTTGCAGCAGCCCTGTCACTCAAGAGAAAAACCATGTGAGCAGTTCATTAGATGTGAGGGCTGACAAGTGGCAACTGAGCTGCTTCATGTTTGCCAGCTCGCTGCTGCTGCTACTATCACCAGCTGCTCTGCAATCCTCCTGCTCATTTGAAACTACCAATTCTGTCAGAGATAGGATGTTGGGCTTACATTTTTAGGCATTTTTTGAAGCTGTGATTTCTGAATACAAATATGTGAATATAATGAACGTGGCACAAAACCCATTAAGAATCCCTTATGTCCCTTTCCAAAAATAACAAAATAAAAACGAACCCAGAACTTCAACAGGCATTCTGGGGTTGCAAACTGCAGAGGAAATCCAGTGTTTAATTTTTAATATATGAGAATTTTGAATTAATTCTGTTGCTCAGCCAGAAACGCAAGTAGAGATTTAGTATCTACATAATAACGGTTTAGGCATTCAATCACTTCTGGAAATCAAGAAATTGGTTGGGTCATTTGAAACTAGACTGAAAAATAGCACCAGAGAAAGACTGCAAAGAACTACTTTCAATGGTCAGAAAGACTTAACATAACTACAGCGGCCTTAATGCCTATAATTTTACCTTTCCAAGACATATGGAAAAAAGTATAGCTCAAAACTACACCTGGCTGGTAATCCAAAGATAGCGCCTCAAATTGCTACTACTGATGATCTTTAAAAAGAATCATATTTTCCATTTGTCATGACAATTGTTTCTAGCCTCAATCACTAACATGCTGGGTACTGATTCTCCGCTAGAGTCTGACACTTCAAGTTTAAACACGTTGTGCTTTCATTTAAAATTGTCTCTTCTTAGACAACAAAGGAGGTGGGGTTCTGTGCCTAGGAAGAAACCGAGAAAGAATCCTCAGCTCAACTCCTCCTCCATGATTTTGTTCTCCAAGCACTCAGCAACACTCCCGAGTGAACCTTAAAAGCTCAGCCTCCTCTGCTGCATTATATATATAAATATATTTATAGGGATGTGTGTGCATATGTAAGTATCTCTGCACACTAATACACACACTGGACCACCCATCTTAGCCCCTTCAGTTCCCTTGGCTGACTGCTTCCCCCACAACGCAGCTACAGCTTCAGCAACCAAAGGAGGGCTGGGAGATGGGAGAGGGGACAAGGAAGGTCAGAGAATTAAATGCCGGTGGCTTTTAAGCTCCCTAATTAAATGCATAGGGCACCGCATCTGCATAACAGCCTTGAAAGACTTAGGGTCGTATGCGTTATTAAAGCCTAAATGAGATCAGCGATGAGTGGCATGTTTTTGACAGACAAGGTTCCTTGGGGTAATCACTAGGTGTGGCCGCTGTGAGCGGAGCTGAACGTGTGCCCTTTGTTCCTAGAGAAGCACTTGGAGACATTTTCTTCTCTGCTCCCGAGTCCCCATGAAGGGGGATCAGCCGGTTGGCATAAATGTCACTGCTTGCGGTTAACATCATTTCCACTGCGACGGAACTCATTATTCCATTTGAGGCAAACGCCCCGATCTTGGGAGACCCTCGTACTTAACCAGAACTACACCCGCATGAAGAATTACCCTTTCGCAGCTCTGCCAGACAATCAGCAGTGCCACTTTAATGAACAGCACGCTTCATCTCCGCTCCATGTCAGTCCTGACATCGCTGCTGGGCGCACACAGGACTACGGAGCCTCCAAGCCATCGCTCCCCGAAGCCATCAAGCTCAGCATCCAGTGCTGCCTTACAGCAGCCCCAGCACCAGCTCAGCACCGCGGGGACCCTTCCTCGCAGAATTTGGACAAGCGTGGCAGCAGCACGCACTTGACTCCTTTCTGCTTTGCCATCCGGAGCGCAGGAGCCATTCAAAGGAACCAGAGTACGGCTTATTAAACTACACGTTAACAACCAGGAGTCACTTCTGCCTGGAGCTGCCCTGCAACGCGTCGAAGCTGAATATTATGGGATGTCTGACTTCAGTAAAAACATTCGCTAAGATGAAAATTCGCCTCTAAGTCGCTGCCGAGCATTGTTACAGGAAGGGCATACCAAAACAGCTCTCTGCACTGTTTTGTGAGTAGTTTTGGACAGTCATCACACGCCTCAGTAACAGCTCTCATCTGCCATAGTTCCCACTATGGCCAACGCACAGGAGCAGGGGGAGCTCCTCCAAATGGCAAGGAAGCAGGAGTCTGACGGGACTGCACAGCTGCTAAATCCACCCTTCAGATGCGGTGCTGATATTATCCCGTAAGACCTCCAGCCACAGCCAACCTCTACATAAACAGAGCCAGAACTGCTTATCTGCCCATCCATTCAAGGATGAATTTTGCCTTTCCAGTCTAAATTACACCAAAGTAACCAAGAGTTGAAGCAGGAGGAGGAGCCTGTTGGTGATGGAGGCAATCATCTCTCCTGTGTGCGTGCTGTGCAGGTTAATACAGCACAGCAACTTGAGCAAGGCGATGGTTACCCCATTGCAATCAGTCAGAGATCTTTTAATGACCTTTCTTTACTGGGTTGCTGGTTGCTTTCAAAAAATTCCCTCCTGCACAGATAAGACATACCTGAAGCCGTTTTGTAGGACACACAGTACAGAGATCAATGCAGGCCAAGCAGGCTTTTCATCCCCAAAATAGCTGCCCATCGCTGCTCGCTCACCAGCAGACCACACTGGGAGCTGAGGGGCCTTCACACCTCCAACCCACTCTACATTTTTTCCATCCCACTGTTGATCAAGGTTAAGCACAGAGGAAAGGGTTTTTTATGCAAACACAAGCACAGGGGTGGGAAAAAAGAGAAAAAAGGGAAAAGTGATACCTTTCTTCAGCCAATTTTTAACATTATTAAATGAGTAAGTGTTCTGCCTCTGGCTATGGAAGGCTTAATATGGCTTTAAAGTCCTCATTAAAGCTTTACAGACAGAGGACTGAATTCTCTGAACACAACGTGGTGCAGGATGGAGCAATCCAGCCCTGGCAGGATCTGAGCAGCCTGAGGGCTGCTCTAGTTTGATCCATGACAAGATTCTGGAAGAGTCTTGCACCAGCAGAGGTTTGAACTTGCATCACCCACTCTCCCTGCTTGCTCTGCCAGAGGAGCCAAGTGCCAGGCTGGCTACTCTCGTAACAGCTGGAACTCTGCTTAGAAGAATAATTTACTTTTTGAGGTATGCATTCAAAGCAGGGCATGAAAGGCACACTCAGTCACTAGAGTTCCTCATTATCATCAGCTGGTGCTTTCAGGGAATGAACACTGGCTGTGAGCACCCAGAGGCACAACCCTCTGCTTCCGTATTTTCTTGTTGGTATTTATTCCGTCCTCCAGAGGCGTGCCCTGCTCCTTTTCTCTTTATTCAGGGGAAACAGCCCTTCAGAGGATACCTGGCACAGCACTGACTGGGATCTGACGTCTGATTTCTATCCAAATTGGCATGAGCAGGGGAGAAGCAAGAAACGCTGAGGCATAAGCATTCTGTCCGGAGAAGGAAGTCAAGGATTTTCTGATTCATCAAGGGTATCAATAATTAAAAGCAATTTAAGTAGTCATTCCCACACTGAAATCCCAGCTCATATTGCCTTATATTTGATGCAGAAAAAAAAAATTGCACATTGGTTTTAGCCACCTGAAGTCACACCATTTAGTGCCAGTTGTAGAGAAACCCCAAACTCTGAGTCATTCCTCCAAAATACGTGCTTCATTTCATCTTGTTTTGACCCGCCGCAAGGATCGCTGAGCTTTACAAGGGTTGCTTCAGCAGGTTTCCTCCAGTAGGGTGAAGTTCCTTTGCAGCCGGCGTGGCAGTCAGCACAAGTATATGCACTTATACTCATTTTTTTAAAAGTCAATCCCAGTAACATCAGGAAGTGAAAATTTGAAGGAAAAAACTATCTAAAAAATTAATGTGCTCAGAGTGGATGTGTATTGCAGGTAACTAATAAAGGAAATCTCTGCCTATTGTATATACACACACAAACTGATGGGTAAAGCAAAAAGTTGTTGAAGGTCCATCAAAGGTACAGAAAACATCTCCTTAAAATCTGTTTGCTCATAATACCACAGGACAGCAAGCAACCGAATTAGACTATTTACAGTTTAGCTGTAATCCAGAATCAATGCAGCTGCATTCTTAGGCTCTGCTTAGATCTGACATTGATCTGACAGTAGTTTTACACTGAATAGAGGTCATTAAGAAGATTGTTTGCCTCTTATCTTTTCTTATTTTTTTAAAAACAGGCCTGTCAAATTACCTCCGTTTGCCTGCAATTAGTAGAGCGGCATACTCTATACACTACCTATTCCGGTTCATCAAGCAAAGCACAACAACAGAGAATCTGTCCCTTTCCTAGGCCCTTTGAAGCCTGGAGTTAGAGAAAACTCTGGAAGATTGCAGTGATTTTCTGTCCTGGCTAGTAAGGTACTTGTTCAGGGCATTACTTTATGCAGGATAATAAGCTGGCAGACTCGCTGCAAAAGCGATCTTTCGTAGCAGATAAATTATAGACAGCTGTCTTAACACTAATAATCAAGCAAGTTATTTTCCTAAGATTTGAAGCAGTATGTTGTAACACCAAAAGTGGTTAAAAAAAGCCACCATTATACCTAAAGAGCTGTTTTGATTTCTTGATTGCTTACAAAAATTCAGTCAATGCCCATAATGATCTGATTGCAGGTCGGGGTTAAGTGTAGTTGCGAGGTATTTAAAAACGAACAAGGAACGGATTCATTCAACCACGTGCCTGAGAAATTCCCCTCTGCTGCTTCCAAACTGGATTATGAAAGACATCGCTGTTCTCCTGGCGTTCTTATGAGACTCACCCAAAAAAATTCAAGTGGGAATTCCACAGCAAGGGACACTGGGGGCAGAAGGAAAACAAAACAGAAAAGCCTTCGTTTTTAATGTGCCATGATACTGTGAGGAGCAGAATAATCTGTGGCTTTAATCAGGAAAGAGCAAGGAGAACAAAGCCTTTGGAGTTACCTAAACCAGCTCCAAGAAGCATCACTCAACAAACTTGCAGCTGGCCCTGAGGCAAGGGAGAGAAACTCTGGCCTTCAACTTGGCTCCAGGAAATCACCTTTTAAAATTTCAGTGAGGTTGAGAATGAAATATTTGTTGTAGCAATTGGCTTGTACCAAATCTGGCACTAGTATTACAACCAGATCTCCTAAAACACGCAAGAATGATGGTAGAGAAATAAAAGGTCAGATTCTCAGAAGACTCAGAGCAGATCCAGTGCTGTCGGAACAAAGCCAGTTTATCTGAAAGATTTGGTCCTATTGGTCTAACGTGCCCCCAGCCCAAACCTCCTATAATGAAACAGCTGGGTTATCAGAATAAATAGGAAAAAGATAAGATCACTTTACCAGCAACAGATCTATCTTGCTTGCATACATTTTGAGTTCCCCGATGAGACTTGTGTTTATAGGATGTAAACAAAGGATAAAGGAGACAAGCAAGAGCACCCAAGGCTTTCACCGCGACGTTAGAGACACGTATTCCCTCTGCAGCTTTGTCACAAGGACGACAACGTATATTTCTGGGATGAAATCCCATAACCTAATGCATCCATTTTAAACATGGGCACAGTGGGTGCTTCCAAGATACTCACGTGGCTTTGTTAATATACGCTGTCTTCAGCAGAGAAGGCAGACTCCTGCAGCTGCCTACAGAAATAATAAAATGGCTAGAACAAGCAGAGCACTGATCAGGAGGTTATCCTGGACAGAAAATCAGAGTCGATAGGAGAATCAGAAAAAATAGAAATAGTGAAAGCTGGCGTCTCTGTCAATACTACTAATTACTTCTCATTTCCATAAGTCTTTCCCTCAAATCCATTATGTTATCAGCCACAGAAAGTGAAATAGATTCTCAGTGAAGCCATCAGTGTTTCTATCTATAGAACTAATGAATTACTGATCAATAAGACTGCACAACAGCTCCCCACCTAACCTCCAGCCCTTCTATTCTCTGGTCCTACTCACCAAGAGCAAAGTTGCAAAATGAACCCACTGACTGTGCGTAACAGTGCTGCTGACCTCCATTTCTCTGGCATTTAGTCTGTTGACATAACCAGTCTGCTCAGCTGCTGCTTTCAAAGAAAAATAAGCTTATCTGCATCCAAGTCCAGATTTTGCCTGTGGTTTTAGCAGAAACCAAACTCCACCTTCTTGTGAATCACCTCACTGCCAGCAGAATGGAGAGAAAGGGCTTGGAAAAAAAAGTCATTAGCCACGGCTTTACAGAAGAATCTCTAAAGACTCCCAAGACTTCTAGGCTCACATCAATGCATGCATACATGCAATCTACAGAAAACCAAAAGGCATGCTGAAAATAGCAGCTTTCACTCCAGTGGGCTTTGCCCACCACCTCCCTACAACCTTCTCTGCCCTCCCTGCCCTTCCCTCCTCACCCCCAGCCCCTTGCATATGGGGGAGTTCAGATGCTCACGTGCAACTCCAACAGCAGTAAGTGGCAGCATTTACTAGGCAGGAAGACAATGATGTTTCACAACACTTCATACACAATGCAGAAACAGATTAAGTTACTTCTTACAATATACTGTGTTAGAAAACTGACAGAAATCCCATCAACCTGATTCTTTGAAGTGCTATGCACATCAAAACCCCAGCAGACTGAAAATAAAACTGGAATTAGAACACGGAATAGGCATGGCTAATTCTTTCAGCTAGGAAAAGAAGCTGAATTGAGTTCTTCTTTAATGGTGCAGTCATGGTTCAAAACCAAAACAAAACAAAAAATCCAATGCCACTCATGTATAATGTTGTATGATAATTCTTCAGTTCCACCAGACAGTTTTAGTTTCACAATTTTTAAAGCAGTAATGAACTCCCCATCCAGTGGGAACACCATCCATGAGAATTCAGAGTCCCCAACATTCGTACAGCGAAAAGGAAATCGGGTACTTCACGTTCCTTCTGCAGTGTAAGATCCTCACACTGATGATACCACACATGGCACAGTCCACTGTTCACGTACCAGCTCTCATCACACTGGCAGCCTTACTTCAACTTTTTCCCTAACAGTTGCCAGCTGAGGATATTACTTATCATTGCCTGGATGACATTAGTCATGGGCTGGCCCGTGAGTCACGACGTACTAAATGGCCAAGGTGCTGGAGGATATTCTAGTTTTCTTCTCAAAAAGAATTGTTGGAATAAAAGGAGCATTCAGTATAGCAGACATCACTTTTTAGAGAGGGTAAATACAGATAAATTATGCCAAGGTACGGTTTTACGGTAGAAGCCCTGGGCACATTACTGTAACCTGCAGAGAAGGAATCACACAGATCCATCACACAGAGGATATGGAGAGCACACATCACTCTTTACACCTATTTCCAGACCCACAGGGAAGGGCCAGGTAAGCACAGAAGTTGCGTACCTGAAAGACATGCTGGAGACACCGTGAGTGGTCTGGCCAGACCTTTTCCACATTACCAGCTGACTCCATTGTACCATGGGTAGGTCGCGTGTACATGCAGTATGCTACATAGCCTTAGGCTGAGTCAGTGCATGGCTCAGTTATGGCAGAACTGTCAGCAGCCTCATGAAATTTATGCTCTCTGTACCACTGTAGGACATGAAAACTGCCCCATTTCTTTATTTAGCTTACCTCTAAGGAGGTAAACTTACACAACTCTGATGGCAACAGAGGAGTTTGGAATCAGAAAGTAATATGTAAAGTTTGCATTAAAAACATCCATTTCTACCATCTTTTCTTACTTAAACATGGCATAGAGATGCCGAAGTAGCTTACAGCAAGCATATCATTGCTAGGACAATAGACTTTTTTTTCCCTCTTATATACCTTAAACCTGAAGGTCCATGTGAGACTGGGATCTGACATACCAATACCTGATATAAGAACTGCATTCTTTATTACCTCTGGAAGTGTTGCTGCATTTATTAGCTTTACCACATCCAGCTACAAGAGATAAAGCTATATTTGCATTTCAGAGTTGAAATTACCTGGAATTGCACATACATGAACTCCAAAAAACCTTGCACACAAAATTAAGTTGTTAAAATCTCAAGCAAGGAAACAACGGAGAGGAAACAAGACAAGCTGAGCCATCTCCAGCAGGCTGAAGAACGGGACAATGCTGGCTGTGCTGCCCAGAATGTAAGTAGTAAAACGACACCACCCCAGTGTAACCTAGCGTAGGTCATGCAGCTAAGCTCCGGCCGCTTAATTCCATCTTGGCAGTTTGCAGGGCAGAGCAGCAGCTGAGAAGCTTCTGAGAAGCCCATGCTTTTACAGAGGCATTAGCCCATACTGACTCCATACAGTGAGCTTCACATATTTTCAAACAGAAGTGCAGACGCTCATTTGCATCACCCTTTCTGTGTTTTAAAAGCACTTTTCAGTGTAAATTTTACTTCAAAGTTCAGCTCAAATTAAAGCTTTTTGATGCAGTTGAGTTCTGCCTGTTCTTCTAACATCCTTCATGGTGAAAGCCCTACAGCAAATTACAAAGCCACTTCGAATTATAACAGCGCTAGATGCCATTTCTCACCTCGTGAGATCAGCTGCATCCTTTACTAAACGCTTGTTTTATATTTACCTCCCGCATGTTGACACTTCATCATGATTCCAGGTAGCAGTGCATTTAGAAGACAACATTATACATCAGACTTTTATCAAGCATGGCCAATTATGCAAATTCCTCCTAAATTTATTTTTAAAGAAAAGGAAGATTGATTGCAGAGATTTACCATTTACACAGACAGTGATTTAGGAGGGTATTTCAATTGCTAATGCACCTAACAAAGACGCGGGATTTGTTTGTAAACTTCAGGTCTACAAAATTGAATGTCAACACCAGATAATTATCATGTCCTATCCAAAATGCTAAATTTAATGGGAATATTCTTTGTAGTAAATCAGCAATTGGCATTAGTCTTAATGAAAGTTGATTATCATGCTGCCTGTATATAAAAGGTAAGTACCAGCCATACAAGTAACAGATACCTCAAGCAAAAACAATGCACAATTTCTCATCGCTGTTTGGCATGAGAAGTAAGACAACGGCATCACATTTGATTGACTTCATAGATGTTGATGCTTAGGGCACAGGTATCAAGCTCACTTGGATGAGGGCCACATTCCATATTTAATTATGGCCTGTGGGCTGCAGCATTAATTCAAGACACCATACTACACTAAGCTCCCATTCTTCTTCAGAAGAGACAACGACCTTCACAATAAGCAATTAACTACCTGTTCAGCAACACCTTATGATGTTCACACAGAAAATTTTGCAATGCTCCGTCTAACGTTTTTCTCCTTTCCCCGTACTTTTTTTTCTCCATTTTCTTCCATCTTCACATCTCTCTCATCTTCCCATTCTCTTTCCCTCATCTAACCTTTCTACACTTTAGCCATTAAACATCTACGCATTGAAGTAGGCTTGCCATTTCATTTGTAAGTGTGTGCTGCAGTGCTGCACGCCAATCTGTCACCCCTTATACATCCTTAGACCACTCCAGCTTGGAAATAAAATAGATCTTTGCTTCGCTGTGCACAGTGCCTTTTCCATTTGTATTTGCTAACATTTCCGTTGTTAACATCACAGAGGAGCACAGATTAAAGAGTGTCATAGCACGGGAGCTATCTTATTTCCTTGATTTCCAAAACACTCAAGTCTCATTTGAATACAAATGTTCCTTCCCTGACATATTCTTATTTCTTCCTAAGTTGGAGTCTCAAATCAAGAATACTGTTTAAACTGGGAGGAATCACAAACATTTCAGCCAAAACTCAAGATGTTTTGCTTTTAAAATGCCTTTGTAGTGACTCATTGAAACTGTTGTTTCATTGCTATGCATTCCCTTCCTCTTTATAGCATACAGTTAGTGGAAGATGCCTCCTGTGATTGACTACGAAAAACTTCCAAAACCATCCAGTGAAATTTGTGTTGTGCAAGTTCAGACGTGCAGCTTGAAATTCCCAAGGGTCTTTTGTTTTATTGTACACTTGTGTCAGACCACAGGAAGAAAATAAATCCTAACCTACCCTGCGTGGTTCTTGCCTGAAGTGGATGGGAGAAAAGATTTGTTCAGGAAAATGTCTGGGGGGGTGGCTCGTAAGAATGTTCCTGGCCTGCACTAAGAAGTCTAAACATACTGTAATAAGAGTTAGACTCAGTTTTTTAAATAATTAGATCAGTACACATAAACAAGTAGCAGCACTTTAAGATACACTATTTGTGTTAGTTCAACCATAACAAATGTACTTGCCCCCAAAATCAAATGCCAGAAAACTACTGCACTATAATTGCTTTAATACAGATATTGTGGGATGTAAAAGTGTTTCAGTTTGAAAACAACAAAAAGAACACAGTTCAATAGCTGTATTATTGATGTCAGAAAAAAAAAAAAAAAGGAAAAAAAAAAAAGAAAAAGAAAAAAATGGAAAAGATATTTTCCTTCCACTTCGTATTGGGTTCATTTTCTGGAAACATGAAGCAATAAAAATGGTCTGTTAATCATCTTCCGAGCTAGTTTCGCAAAATGTCATTGTGAGTTATTAAAATAAATACTTCTATTACCTTTGAAATGTGTTCCTCTACTTTAAAAGGGTAATTTTCAAAGACCCAGTTTTAAAACTAACAAGTCAAAAAGTTTCCGTCACTGCTGGGATCAGAGGGGACCGGCATTTCCATCTGGACTCCACGGATAACTACAGCACTTCACCCACTGGGTCCTGTGAGGCCTACTGACCGGGGCTTGCTACCAAGCCTGGGTTACCCCTCATGTCTCCAGGGTGAGTTACGTGCTCGTCCCTGTGCTCATCTCTCCTCCCCACTCTTTCCTCTGCCAAAATTTAATCGTCCTTCCAGTTCTGGACCACAATGCTATGGACTCCCTGCACGCTCCTGTCCTGACCACGTTTGACGCGCTGCTCCTGCTGCACACCACAACCGGCGAATCTGCTTGCACTCAGAATGGTTTACTCTCCCAAGGAACAAGGCACAACAGAAAGGGGATATTAAAACCAACAGTGTTCATAGATGTCTCTCTCACCCAAAGATGACTATCTCCTGGGGAAAACCAAGGCAGCCTTCATTTTCTGAGACCAGAGGAAGCACCTGCACATCTAGAACAGCTCCTACAGGGACTCCTCCCTCTCCTGGGGCAAGAGAAGTCCTTTTAACTGCCTCCCTTAACAGAGGGACTGACTCCTTTCTTGGCCTCAGTAGCCAGGATTTTTTCCTTCTAAACAAAAGAAGGGGGATAAATTCGACAAGAGGTCAACCTAGAAGCCCAAGGCCTCCCTCTGTTCCACAGCAAGCAGCTGCTGTCTCCAGCCTCCCTTTCTCTTCCCATCCTGTCTCCGAGGAACCCACCACTAAGCAATTCACGCAGACACATCTGTGACCGACAAACATGTACAGTTTCTTATTTCTTAGCAACCAGTGCCACGACTGTCCCAGAACCATTTCCGTTCTTTATGCCTACATGGGAAAGTGTTAATCCCCACACTTTCTCCTGCTGTGAAACGAGATCACAAAACTGAAAAGCATGACAGCTGTACGGTCCAGGTGATGTATTTTAAATAAGGACACCAAGCACAGCAAAGCCAAGAAAGTCACTTAAACAGAACACAACTTTGCTCCGGATGCCAGACTCCTCAAAACCACCAAGGGAGCAACAGAACAAATGGACAGTGATGCAGCACCACGGGTGCTCTGCAACTGCGCCACAGCACTGTGGCTCGGTAAGAGCATCATCCCCACCTCGCTTCTTTGCCCCCAAAGCATTTGTATCCTGTAATATCCAACTTTCCCTCTCAGCCTAGGTATTACCTTCCTGAAGTATGTGTTTGTATTCTAACACATGAGGGAACAGCTTAATTTGCCTGCCATTTGCTATTTACAGGCCAATTTTAATGATGGACACGAGAAATAAAATTTTGCCAGAGGGTTTGCGTTCCTGGCTCCCACTGGCTTCCAGGCAGTCCCTAACCCCTTTGAAATTCACAGCTTAATTTTAATTTTATTTTCATATTTATTTTTGATTGCCATTTCAAGTGGTGTTTCTAATACTCTTTTTTTTTAAAAAAGTGATCATACAAAAAAAAAAACAACCTCCTCAGAACTAAACCAAGTCTGTGTCAAGCAATTTTTGCTATTCTCAAGACTGGAAACACAATGGCAATACGAAAAACTGAATAGGACTCTGTTTCTTCAAGTCTTGTGGAATCTTTCCTTTGTCTGACACTCCCCAGGGCCTGTGCTACTGAAAACACTGCTGGTTAAAGCACTTCTATTACCATCAGCTGCCTTGGAAGCAATTGTGTATTTGTTGCTGCTGTCATATACCCTAGCCTGAAAGTACCAAGGATCTGAGAACGCGTCTTCTCCATGTAACTCCATTTGGGCTCTGAAGGACCACGTGGAAATCCATCACAACAGCAACCGAAGGAGTAACCAATGGCATTCAAATTGGAACAAGAAGGGGGAAGAGAAAAGGATTCTCTTATATGGCAATCCTTACAAGGACGATGCAAGAGTCAGTCTGAGCAATTCTGCAAAAATGCAAAAGGTTTCGGCAGCTGCAGCGCTGCTGAGAGGACATTTGTTACAGCCTGGGCTCCAGCACAGTGCCAGAGCTCCGTGGCAGGCAAGGGCACCACGCTGCAGCACGAGGACTTGAAAAGCCAGATCCAGTTTTTCTGTGAAAACAAGCTTTAAGAGTATCAACTCCCACTTTGGGACGCCTGGGGTACCGTGCCCTGGCACTGATCTGCCTCCTCACTGCACAGCACGCCGCCGTATGTAGCCTCTCTTTAAGCAGTCTGAAAGTGACAGGATTTGTGTTAAAGCTTACGTTTAAGGTAGTATTTTTGTGCAGAGATCTTCAATAGGAAATAGTAGATTCTTCTACCGAAGGAAGAAATGCATGCACAGCTTTGTCCCTCCCCAGCCAGCCAAACCCCATGGCTCAGACCGCAGGGAAAGCAGCCCCACATGAGCTCCCAGGTGCATCTGAAAGAAACCCCATAGCCCCCTAGGGCCAAGGCTGTTTGGTGCCATTGCCACAAACTTAGGTGATAATGGGAGAAAAACTGCTTCAGCTCCACTACAGGAGCAACTAAGGGTGGGAAGGATTCTGACTGCCAGACAAGCTTTTCTACAAATACAAAAGCTTCCTCCGGTCTTTTTACCGCTCAGTTGTCCTTGATCGCAGTGGAAGGATTTCCACCATGTGACCTCTGAAATTTTTGAGTTACTCAACTCAGTGTGGTCCAGAAGTGTTCTATAAGCACAAGGAAATACCTGCTGTTTTCCTTTCTGGTAGCTGAGGACCTGGTCTCCCGGTTTTCTATTTGTTACTCAAAGTGTCAAATATTACTGAGCAATTTCCATAGTAGTCCTGTTTCAAAGGTGACATCTCTCTTAGAAATCACTTTTTGTTTTGGACTACAGACAAGTTCTTATTGCATTAATGTTTTCTAAAGGTCTGAATTTCAAAGGAAGAAATATTCCCAACAGTCTTTCAGAGGAAGCTTTTGTTTTATGCCATCTCATCCCTTTCGGTATTAGTTACAACTAGAGACTTAAAAAAAAGAAAAAGAAAGAAAGAAAAAAACTTACCAATATGTCACTGACACCTGTTCTAACAAAGCCCTCAAAGAGTATTGATATTTAAGGGGTAGAAGAAGAGATCGTAAGAATAAAGAATGTAAACGAATTGTTATTACCTCAGTGTAAGCAGCTACACATCATTACTTAGCTTAACAAATGAACTATGAAAATGATAGTTATAGCAATAAATGTGTTTTGTGAAACATAATTCTATGTACCATAGACACAGCCCTCCTGGATAGCGCATGAATTTAGATTATGGAAATATTACTTACTGCTGAGTACTCCCTAAATGTCTCCAGGAAAACAAAACATATGTCTCTCTGGCAATATTGACAGTTATTATTAAGTATTATATGGAAGGTGCTGTAAGCAATCTACTACAACAGTGTCCCATATATAACAGACTGTACATACATTATTACAGGGAAAAAACAAACCAATAACAAACCCAACTGAAGGAGTATTTTGACATTCTCTGCTTCTGTTTTCTTTTAAAGGAAAAATTTGGCCTCAAAGACTTTGATCTTGCAAACCACTTAAGTGTATGCTTAAGTGAATGGCTTACCATGTTCCTAGGACCCCCTGGCTGTCAGACAGCAATGGAGCAAAGTGCTATCACACTTAAGGAAGTTAAAAGGTACTTTGCTATCTTTTCTCCCTTGCACTGATTGGCACAAGAGGCAACACCACCCCCCAGATGTGCCAAATGACATTTTTATTTTGTAAACACAGATTAAGCAGAAACCAAATGGACATCAGAAAATCGAGCTCCTCCAAAGAGGACAGCTGATGCCAGCTGTTCGCCTGCAGTGCTCCATCCTGCAAGAGGCAGCAGGGCTTTCCAGGTCCTGCAGCCTTCAGAAATCCACAGGAGCTGGGAGTTGAGAGCTGCCTCTGCAGGAGAGCGCTGGGGGCCACACTGCCATTCCCCCAGTGTACACCCTAAGAAGCCCAGCTGCACATACTCCTACAAGCATTTGCAGATTAGCGTTGCTTACAAGGCAGTAAGAGATGTCACTCTGTGACAAACTGAGTGTGGCTCTTCCAGCAACAGCAATGCGGGCTGAGCAATTGCACTGGGTGCTGCTCGCCTGCCTTCATCCCGGGAGAAATCCTCAGTAAATAAAATAAAGAAGTTCCACCCTCTGTGCATCAAGTTTAATTACTTTGGCAATTCTGATCCCTGCCTGGCCCCCAGATAAAGCATCGTCTATATACAGTAAGTTGGCAAAACACCACAGGGAATTAGCTGGGGTTTGAATGAAGAGCACTGCAAGAGTTTCATTTCTCTAATCAGGGAGCAGGATCTCTGGTGACACAGGAGAGCCAATAAAAATTGCTCAAATTATTAAAAACTTACCAGTGAGTCCCTCATGAAGAATTATTCAGAGAAATTACAAGAATAAGTTTGAATGCATTCTAGAGTATTGCCGTCTGCTTGCAACAAATTTATGAACAAAAAGGAAGTTTCATGAATAAATTATTCACCACCAGTTATCTCCCTGCTGCCTTGCATTACTCCGGGTAAAACATGCGCTTTCATCTATTTCTCCTGCAAGCCCTTCAGACAGATCAACCTTTTCATTCAATATATTTTAACTAACAGGTAACAAATCCCAAGCAGCCAAGCAGTTTTTATGCTAAGCAATTGGTACCTGTCTTACCCCGTATACAATGATCCAGGTTTTATTTCTTTACTGAGCACAACCAATTCCATCTCCTGAATGCCATCATGGGTAATAGACATTTAATAGGCTGGGCTTCTCTGGGAAGTTGTATCTCTGAAATAAGCCTTGCTGACTCTAATGCTTATAGAAACGCTAGCTGGGTATGCTAGCGTGAGACACTTCTAATACCTACATCCCAAAATACCCTTTCCAATTGCGTGGAAAAGAGGCCTTCCTGAACAATACCGAACACAGTCAATCAGATTACTATTAAGAAACCTGAGGGTGGCTGCAGTAAAGCAGCCTGGGTTTCCTCTGTTTCTAGACCAGCACAATCAGCCTCAGACACTGTCTCTGTTACCTGTGCTCTCAACGCCTGTGTGTGTGTGTCAAAACAGGAGGCATTACAGCTTTGTTGTTACAGGAAAATATATAGCAAGCTTAATCAAGCTCAAAACAATATTCATTTATCTATGCGCGTAAACATGCAACAGTTAAGGTCCAAACAGAAGTACTGGGCTTCAGTGGCTAAGCCTTCCCTCGCTGCAGCAGAGCACAAGAATTTCAGCTTTACTCAGAAGCACAAACCTGTCCTGGCTGCAAGGGCACCCACTGTGCATGAACAAGCAGAAATATTCAGCATAGCCAGATCCAAAGCTCAGGGAAAAGGAAGGGGTGCAGGGGATACCTGCTCATGCATCATGATGCCACTACCACCAAAACCCTGTTAAAATTATCATCTTGAAAGGTAATTGGCCTGACTATAAAACCCAGTCACGCAAGCACTCAAAACACATGAATCTCTTACAGACCATCAGCCCCACGCAAGCCAAGGGCACTGTATCTGCCTTAAGTAACTCACCACTAATGAATAAAATCATTCACAAACATTTAAATACCTATTCTTACCTTTTTTCCCCCCAGATACAGCACATCTCATTTAGTATGAATACTTCAAGTCAATCAGGCTATAATAAGCAACTGTCTTTCTCCAGCTGCAATGTGCATTAGATGAAATTATTCAATATACATCAATTACTTTGAACAATAGAAATAAAATCATTACAGAGAGCACTGTCAAAGTGACATTCTGCTCCATTATCTGGATGACATTAGCCAGGATAGCAACCCAGCTCTTCATGATTGCTCTAGCTGACACCACACCATCATCCACAAATACAGCCTTTAAACACTACCTGCTTCTATACAAGGCAGTACCTCGGGTGTTTCAGGTTTGTAATGCCATCGTTGTGTTTCGCACCTAGAATTTCAGAGGTGTGTAACTCAGATCAATTGCCTCCTCGTGGGCAGTAAATATTAGGAGTGAAGAACCTCTGTCATGATTCATACATCTGCTCTAGTTCCGAGCGTTTATCTGTGTTTCATCTGTTCACCCATATGGGCTGCCTCGTTTTTGTGAGGAATTACTCAGTATTAAGAGATTCATGTGCTGGAACATTCCATACACTCTTGCTTATGATGATTATAATTAGATACGTGCACCAAATTGATGCTTGTGGAACCCTGAACAAATAACCCGCGTAGCCCTTCAAGAGCCTCCAGTTTTAATACACCATAATTTATGTTTGGAATGCTAAAATACTATTAACACCAAGGAGTAATTGGGTGATGTTTAAAAACCCTATTAAACTAAAATATGTTAACATAAACTGTGTTAGCAGGGAATAACCAGTTGTCACCTCGACCATTTTATTCACTGCTCCTCTTCCCCTTCCGTCTGCTTTCTGTCTCGGGTCTGGAACTTAAGGCAACAGAAGTATTCAGCTGTTTAGGAGAATCCTGCTATAGTGGGGGGTGTCTCTGGAAGTGAATTCCTTTGCCCACACAAGCAGGCTAGTGCTCCAATCACCCAGACACTCCGTGCCATGCAGGCTGACCTTTCTCACCCAGCTGGTGCCTTGGAGAGGGCTTGCCTCAGCCTACCCACGTTGTTGTTTCACGAGACACCGGGCGGCACCGAAACACACTGCTGCTACGTCCCCATCTTCCTATCACCCTGGTGATGTTCCTTCTTGCTCACTATGAAAAGAAAACCATGCCAAACGACCTGAGCCAAGCTACACAGCACATCTCAGAGCGGTCACAAGAATCACAGAAGACAGAAATTCACACAGCATTGAAAATATTTTTCCATGAAACTTCAGATGTGTGGTCTCAGAAGTAGAAGACTAGAGGGCTTTCCTGTAACACCCAGCCTGCCAACAGATACACAGGGCTCTGCATTGCCACCGGCGTTAGCCTCATTATTTAAGTCTTACCTGGATAAATCACTTATGTCCAATGGATTACTTTCGCAATACCCTCTAAGGAAAAAAAAAAAAAAAAAACAAAAAAAAAAAAAAAAGGCCATCGAGGGGGGTATTTTTTGGTTTTGTTTAAAAATAAATAGACAAAAATCTTACAGCTTTGACGTTCATAATTCATTGGAAACTTGGTTTTCCTATCTTTAAGACTACTTCACTTTTAAAAAAGCATTTAACAATATGAAGCAAGGGAGAAGGGTGAGCAGGATGAGCACTGTGCTTTGGTAGATCACAGGCAGCAATGATTGGGGTCATAATCCCCTCTTTCAGCGTTCAATCATGCTTTTGTTAAAGGCAACAGAAATAAATCTACTGCTTTTAAAAGGGAATACTTTAATAAAGCAATTTTAACAATACTTTAATAAAACGAGTCCTTTAAGAGGAGATCAGTCCCTCAGTGTCCCACTGCTGGATCTCAGGAGTGCCAAACACCCAGATAACCCTTCTGTAAGTTCTTCAGGGTGTCATCAGCCTCTTACGGACAGTGGGATTCACCTCCCTTTCCTTGAGCTGTTTTGAAGCTCAGTGCCTTCGCTTGCAGAGTGGATTCCATCTGTTACCACCAAGGAAAAGGGAGGAATGACCTCTTGGAAATACCCTTCTCTCCCTACCCACTGCATAGCCAAGATCAGCCTTGACAGGGCCAAGCCATCAAATTTGGGAGCAGGATATTAGTGCTTTAAGGGTGGAAACGTACATGTTCTTTCACTTTTCTTCTCCCTTTTAACTCCAAGTAACTGACTTCAATTCCACCAAATTCTGAAAACGGTTAGACCCCATTCTTAATTATGCGCTACACAGGGAAATAATTCCTTCCAAAGAGGACATTCAATAGAAAACATTTACAGCTTTGGAAACATTCGGTTGCACCAGTTGTCATTGTTTTAG
Source organism: Nettapus auritus (assembly GCA_011076525.1). Classification (NCBI taxonomy): domain Eukaryota; kingdom Metazoa; phylum Chordata; class Aves; order Anseriformes; family Anatidae; genus Nettapus; species Nettapus auritus. Next base: position 6,878,775 of record CM021778.1, read on the forward strand.
TTAGGGCTTGAAAACGTGTGAAACAAATCAATGTTATTATCATCGTCTCACAAAAAATGACAGCCTGAGGGCTCAGCACAGAATTGAAGGGATTCTTATTCTCCAGTTGGCTTTACAAACCAGGGATGCATCTCCTCAAAACTGGAGAAAGACTTGGATCTTTTTCTCTGCTGTAGTACCTATGTTTTGTACCTACAGACAAAAATTAATTCAACTCATCATGCTGAGTTGTATGTTTTGAAAATATCAAGGAAGCCAGTCTGTGTACATAAGCTTTGTAGAGCTTTATATATGCTTTTATATATATATATATATATATCTTTATAATGTAGAGCATTATAAAGAGAACTGCTACGAGTTTATCGTTTCCGAATCCTTTAGAGGTAAAAAACTTTGGAGGAATGAAAATTACAGTCATGGTGGTTAAATACTAACCTCCCAACAATGATAATTAATTATATTTATGGGACTCATGTGTTTTCAGGTATAAGATAGAGGCCTACAGCACTACCGGGTTACATACGTATCAAAGAAGAGTATTTAACTGCCAAAGAAGCCACTGCAGTGGTGCAACATGGAATACTTTAAAAACATAACAGTTTGGTTGTTGAAAAGAAAGGCATCCAGTTCGATATACCAGTAAGTTCTTTGAAGACACCTATTAGAAACTAGAAAAGCTTTTTTTCCAAGCACAATTTAGAGGATAAAACAAAAGAAGAGAAACCAGAAATGAAACATTAATTTCCAAAGATCCATCCCTCATGTCCACTATTGATTTTCATGAGCAGCGCTAACCAGCCAGTTTCTCTGATCACATACACTCACTACTCCTGCAGCAGGATCATGACAGATACACAAATTAATACTTTTACCCAGGAGTAAACACCACACACTTGCACCCAACCCAACAGTCCTAATGGCATCTTGTCAGTGGTAGCCTGATGCTCTTACCTGATGACGACGGACAGGCAACAGAAGAGTCCCGTGCTGTTAAAATCAGAGATGACTCCCAGCTTGGTGAAATGGGCTTTTTGTTTCAGTTATACACTACCACTAAAAATATGTGAACAGCCAGAGAAAGTGGCCTATCTGAAGTATAGCAGACTGCTAATTTTTGGATGGGAGATTGACAGTACCTGTTCACCATCCTGAGAAACTGTCGTGTTAATTAAAGCTATTAGAAACAGAAAACCCTTGTTTGAATTCTAAGGGAAAAAAGATCTGTTTGGGTTCTCCTTCTGGGTGCAATGAGGGAGAGTTGAAAATTCTCCTCCATGCTTAATATAGCCAGTTTCCACCACCTTGTCTGTCAGTTAACTCTTGGTTAGGGTAATGAGCATATTGACAGCTTTGTTGACTCAACAGTGAATCGTTGTGTTTTAAAGTTGTAAGAGAAGCAGCTGGTAGCCACTCCGCAGCAGGGAATTCATCTCTGTGTTATCCACAGCATCACATCCCTCTAGCGAGCACAAACTCCAAACAAACAGCACATCAAAGCATCAAAGAATTTAGGAAGGCTGAAGGTAATTTGTGCTGCTTCATATTCTTAGTGATAAGTCTCCAGCAATTATTTCTAAAGAAAATAATAAAAGTTGCACAGTAATCAGGCAGTTCAATAGGTTTCAAAATTTTAGCATAAAAAACAATACCAGCGTCAGTCAAACTCCACCCCCCTTTTTTTGTTGTTATTATTTATACGTTTTCACAGGCAAATTTAGGTATTCCTTGCGAAGGTATGTGTATAGATATCTGCATGTGTGTGAGATAACGTACGTACATTTTTTCACAAGAATCACTAGTTGCAGTATCTAGCCAAACCTAAAAGCTTTTAAATTCTAACACTTAATCTTGTACTGACGTTTTAACTTCCTGTAAGAGATTCTGAACGTGACAGGAATTTCAGCAGTGCAAAATTGCCAAAAGGCTTTTACCTGCTTGAGATAGAAATAACGGAGCTATTATTGTCTAATAAACAATATGTCTGCAACCCAGATAGCTCCTCTGAATGGAACTGATGTCCCAAAGGAATCTCATTCAGCTTCATTTTTAGATGACATTTGCAATTCTTCTCAATGAAATAAATCTTGATTATTTTTATCTTTTAAAGTGAGAGATGTTTAATTGAATGTAATTAAGATCACTCAACAGTCAAGAGAGGTTTTAAAAGCAAAGTGCTCCTTGATGAGGTTCATAAAGCAGAGTCAGACAAAAGCATTGGAGGAACGTTGTAGGGGATGGTCCCAGCTTTTAGGTACCCAGGGACTTCTACTTAGCACAGACTCAAACAATGTTCAGGAACAGTACGTTTAAAGAATATATTCTTTTTGAAACTGTCTGTCCAGTTCAACTGAGACTGATATACAGTAGTTCCTCTGATTAACATCCCCACATATAGTTATGATCCCACTAAGAACAGCACTGTTGCCACCACTTTTATTCCACCTTCAGCTACAGGAGAGTCTTGCTATGCAGTAATCGTCACCCAAAGACTCGTATAATTTTCAGCACTCTAACTGGAGAGCAATCCTTTCAAGCACACTGATCTGTTCCCAGTTTTTAAAGGAGAGATTTAGCACCTCAGTGCTGCTGTGGGCTCATACACGTTGTCTAGTGCAGCAGAAGTCTTCAAAGCAACTGCAACCAGGTCTTTGTCATTACAAATACGGTTTCCAAATGAAGACTCCATGTTGGATTATTACTTAGATACAGAAAATTGTAGGAATTTAGGGACTTGAATCTCCCACTACTGGCCCAGACCAAAATTCAAGCACTGAAATATGGGCAGATCTGCAGCAGATTTTTTACTTTCATCATCCTGTCTGCAGGTAATAAGAATTTCAAAACCCACCCCATCATTTTTATAAAAGCTTCCTCAAACAAATAATCCAACAATATGGTTTTATATAGCAGGCATCAACTTAATATTGCTCTTGTACTTATGCTAGTAATGCTCCCGGATAAAGGTAGAAATTGTTGTTCATAATCCTAAAAACATGGATTTTCCTTGAAGATCTCATTTCACATAGAACATGTTCTGCTACATTATTTTACTTCAGGATCATCCCTTACTTTCTAACCCTATGACTGGCCAAAAAAAAAAAAAAAAAAGGTTTCCCTTTACTCTTTTCCTAAAATACACTTAGTTTTGCTGCAATGCTATTACTGGTATACAATAACACTGCTGCTGTGATTGCCTTTCTGATCATAGTATCAGCTGGAAGGCTTACTGACTTCTTCTGCATGGTGTCAGACTGTTTGCTGACTTTTGCACAGTCGTTCTTATGTTTGTTTTGGGTTTGTTTTGTTTTTTAAACCAAGAACCACATCATAGCTTGAAAGAAGATTGGGGATCTGATCAAGAGTGCTTTCACTGCTACTTGCCCAGTGCCACTGCGCAGGGAGCAGACCTCTTGCACAGGAGCGTGTCATACACACAAAGCAGCCGCTTCTTCCCTTCCCAGAGAAGCTGCGGAGGATGCTGGACTTGTACATTCGGAAGTCTGAAATCTCAAGTCACCGACAGGGAAAATTCGATTGCCGCTTCAACTATTTCTACAGACACTACACAGCAAACCAGAAAGCATGTAGTTCCCTGCTCACGGCAAAGCAATGATGCTAACTCCAAATATTCTAAATTATATTTTTGATCAAGCTTACCATATTGGGACATTAAACTGTAATAAGAGAAATGTATGATACCGAATGAAGCACTAAATTATACATACAGATATCTGGCATCTCCACTTAGCGTCTGATTTGATCTTATCTTGTATGAGGTCGGGATTTACTTTGATGGAATCAGTCACATTTAATAGAAAAATCTGAGCATTTTTAGAGAAATAAAGAAAACAGATTACAATAGCAATAATCTAAAGTTAAACCCAATTTGCAGGGCAACACAGTATTTATGTTGTTCAATACCACAACTCTTTGGAAGATGACAATGGCTTTTTAGCAGCTCTGCATACATCTAACCTGCTAACACACATTTCGAACATCTTCATTTATTCCCTTCTAGAAGCCCAGAGCAGGTTACAAAGTCCATACAAGTGCTCCTACTGAATTCTTATCTGTAGGATAAACTGCCAAAACTGTCAGGCTTCAGTGTAAATTGGTCACCTTTTAAACATCGGGAGGTCAGACCAAGAAATACATCAGGATAACACTCCACAGCCTGGGGAGTCACAGATTTCAGAAGCCTTTGTAAGTACTGGTTTATTTTCATCAACCCAGAATGTATCTTTATACTTTATGTGGCTAAAGAAGCTTTCCTTTTCTGGTTTTGCCTTATTTTCCTTCCAGTGGGTATTCACCACACAACAACCTGTAGGCATGAGGACAGTGATACAAGCTTAGAGAAAGGTTGTATCACCTCACATGAGGCCAGTTACTGCTGGTAAATACTGCTTCTGTGAGCCTCGAATAGAAAACTATATTCAACGCCCAGGAAGTTTGGCTTTCTATGACAAACTGCACCATAGCAGCGTATTTTCAGCTGAATCACAACACAGTCCTTCTCCATAAATCAACGAAACTCGAGAGGCGGCTAACATTTGGGATTCTGTTCAGATCTCCCATCCCGGCTCTGTTTGGCAGGGCCGTGTAACAGCTCTGAAACCACTCATCCATTCTCAGCTTAAGGCTGTTTTCCTACAATGCCGGGTTTTATGATGGCACTAAAGTCTCCATGTACTAGCAGCTTCCACTAACGTTGAAGTTTTATTATCAAGTAAAAAAATGCTGATACACAAAATTACTGTAGGTTTAGCACCTGCTAAATTGGCCTTGCAGTATCTGAAGCAGTTTGAGTCTACAGACTGGGGAAATTGAGAGAAGTAATACGAGAGGTTTGATTGATTTAAGCACTAGGCTGATTTCAGCAGTGATAAACTAATCATAGCTTCCCTCTTCCTTACCCAAGAATGGGTTTGCTTTCTAAAATGAATTTCAAACTTCAGTACTATGGCTGCCAGGACGGGACTGCTACAGAGCCGTTTTACTCTTTGTGTCTTTTAATGGACAAAGATCTCTTGTTATGGGCCCCTTCTACATCTATCATTAATAAGGCACTCACAAGAGTTTATTTTTGTTTACATGGGTTTTCACTTATACAGCTATTAATTGTTGTGACATTTTCGTAATCGGACATTTCAATAAGTATTTTTATTAATATGCCCTGCAAAGGTTGTGGCATAAATAAGGGAAGTGAGAAAACTCAATTTTCATTAATTGAATAGTTGTTACCGCTGCTACCACAAGGATCAAATAAGGGGTATTTCAACAAGCTTCGTATAACTGGCTACATTTAGAGATTTAAGGTTTACATATGAGAACTCTGGTAACTGCAGTTATAGGATCATGAAAAATGGGGAGTAGGGTTTTCAAACCTACTGTCTAGGAACTCAAAAGATTTGTTATTTCTAAAGCTAAACAATTTCCAATGCCTTTGCTTCATGAAGGACAGATTGACGCTTAGGTTAGAAAAAAAATCTTAGGAAATAAAAATTCTGAATAATGATCACAAAATGGAGCCACATAGAGCTGTTTAAACCTGATGAGCTACTAAATGATAGTACTCAAACATTTTTAAATCAAGCACTGCTACGATCGTTACTGCTTGACCCTCCTAGCCACCTGTAAACCACTTTTTTCTAGGTAGAAGATAGACAAGTTTGAAACTAGCCCCTGAGGGCTAGCAATGGGCAAAGAATGGTCTGTAGACAGCAAACTTGCAGAGTTAATCCTATCAGATAAAAACATGCAAATAATTATAGCACAGAGAACTGCTTTCTTTGATGCAAAACACAAGGAAAAGGTTTTCAAGGAGTTAAGAGTATTGTATTCCAGGTCTGCTGAGTGGAAAATTTCTGTTCTTTATTGCCCTTTGTACAGATTTGGGTCAAAAGCAGAAGAGTAAAAAGACTCTCTGGCAACTGCTAACGCAGAAAACATTTACCTCGCTCAGACCAGAGCATCCCCACCAGCTCAGTAAGATGCAGGGAGATTAAGACTGAGGAGGATTGATTTACGACACCGTGAGAAACATCAAGGTAAAACATTTGTGCTAGAAAACAAGTTCCTTTTTTCTCTCTGGTTTCTTAATACAACTTGATTAGGATATGAAGAACAGCCTCAAGTTGCGCCAGGGGAGGTTTAGATTGGATGTCAAGAAGAATTTATTCTCAGAAGGGAGGTTAGGCCTTGGAACAGGCTGCCCAGGGAGGTGGTGGAGCCCCCATCCCTGGAGGCATTTAAGAGACGTGGGGCTTACAGGCATGGAGTGGTGGTGGACTAATACAGTCTAACATAGCCAGGCCCAGCTCCCACTGCTCATCCTGCCCCTGGTGTGCCAGGGAGGGCAGCAGTCAGCCCCAGCGAGGCACGGCGTCCCTCCTATCTTCTCCACTTTGATAAAGGGGTGGCCAAGCATGGAAGGCTTTGTACCTGATTTGATACTGACAGTGTTGTGCCAGTATGGCAGAAAAATCATCAGTTTTTAGAGGAAGTGATATTTATTGTACCTCATATACGGGAGCCCCAGGGGCAGCTGGTCTATGGCTGTAGGTAGGGTCCAACTACAATTCCGTCTCTGGAGCAGAAGACGGCTTGCTCAGCTGAGGATTACAGGTAATTTTTAGGTAATTTCTTCTCAATTCTGTCTCCCCCTCCCACCTAAATATTGCTAGATAGTTCTTCAGTAAGTTATTTAGCCTGGAACATTCGGAGCACAGATTTACAAGAAGGCTTAGGAGGATAGGGAAGCGAGGTGTTTTGGCCTCAGCCTGAGGCTTCAGCTCCAGCATCAGAGCTCTTACTGCAACCTGCACCGTGCGGCTGTACAGACAGACCCCAGTGCCATCCTCTTGCCATTACAAAGGCACTAAAGTTTCCACCTGTTCTCCACTGACTTAGACATCTACCCCCTACAAAGAGGCAGAGATCAAATCCTTTAAAACCCATAAGGCTAGAGATGCCAGACACCGTATCCATATTATTCCTTATGTGACTGAACAGCCAAATTATTATTCTACCTAGTCTTGTTCCAGCACTGCACTGATACTAGCAGGAGGCTAAGACATCTGCATTCCAGCATTTTTTGGGATTCCTGTTTTTAAATCAAAACTGTAAAATGTTTTTTTCTGGCTTTATTAAATAAAGTGTACATGCAGGGGAAATAAAAGTACAGATGCATCATTTGAATACACAAATACAGTTTTCACAGAGGACTGTGAATCAGGTTTCTTCTGCTGTTATAATTTACAATTACTTATCACATTAGCTCCTAATTGTCTTTTCAGAGTGCACTCAATTACAAAATTAGAATCCTTATCTTCCTGTAACAGACACCTTCTAGATGGATCCCCATAAAATGTGCAAATTGACTAGAAGAATATTTTTCCTTACACTACTGCTGTTCGTCAAAAGGTTGTTCTAAATCAAAGCCTAAGCGTGCTTTTGGTTTTTTCTCCTGGTGAAGAAAGCAAACCAGCAGGTTTCCAGAACTGGCTTACTAGTCATTTGCTTATACAGGGACCAGGTGGTGCCACAGAATAACTCTATTTTTTTTGTATTTTACAAAATCATAATTTGTAATTTTATTTTTTTAAGACCAAGCTTTGGCACTAAGTTATTCTTGTATAGCACCCTCTCTTAAAAAGACAACAATCATTTGCTTTGAATGAAGCAGGAAGAAAAACATCTTTTATCCTTTCCATCTCTCTTTACAAGAGCAGGTGAGGTCTCACTGTTTTGTGCAGTCTCACTGTCTCTGGATATGGCCAACCACTCTGAACGGGCTGAAGCAATTAGCAAAGCCCGTTCATTCCATGCTCAAAACATTAATGCATACGCCTGCAGTGCAAATGCCATTAACCTACTCTGAAACAAGAGCGTAAGAGAAAAACAAAGCAACCCCCTAAACTTCTTCTAGAGGCTATGATAAGTCCTCCCCCAGCCAACCCAAGCAGGGTGAAATGCAAAGCCTGCTGCAAAGCCCAGGCTACCAAGGCCCAGGGCTGCATGCTTTTCAGCTGTAAACATGTCTGACATACCCTGTGTGTATTGTGATCCAGAAAATAAAGTCTGATCACTTTTCACATCTGCCAGGATCAAATCTGTGTTTCATTTGAAGCAGGAAAGCTTTGGCACACTACAAATTCAAGTGGTAATAGCCTGTGAAAAAGGGAAGTTAAATATTAATGACTGCACAAATAACAAGCTTCATCCATTTGCAGTGCCATTTATTTCCCTCCTCCACACGCTCCAGAACGTGTTATTTGCATTCTCTTCTCCAAAAAGATCTTGCCACACCGATTCATAAAACAGTTATGCAAGGAAGGCTTTATGTCAATACATTGACATACATGTGAACGCTCGGGCATGAGGCACTGAATGCCAACACCATCACAAGCCTGTAAGAGGTGTCTGAAATAATCTGCAGATTAGCACACCAGTGCTGGTTTTCTTTATGTAGGAGACCCTGTTCCTTGCTCAGATTCTGGTTCCCTCCTGGATGAATCCCAGTCCACACTGGAGAGGTCCCCACAAGTGTGCTGTGTCTACGTTTAGGGTTTGATCTCCAGGTAGTACCCATTTATTTTGGTGGTGTGCCTCTGAAGCTTCCCATGGACAAACAGTATTTAGGAAAAGGGTTAGAATGATTATTTATGAACTGGTTCAAAGTCACTGAGAGTCTCTTGTGCGACTTCATAAACAGTGCTAAAAAGGGATTTAAAGACAAAGGATTAAGTACAGACTTCTGTCAGTGTGGCATCCTATGTTGTAAGACAAACGGAGCACCACCAGAACTGCAAAGCTAGATGACAAGAAGCACTGTGGAAAGCCTGAAAAACACTACGGTTTCAGGAGTGTGGAACTGCCTGTAGCTTTCACATGCAAACAGAGCTCCCCAGGAAAGCCAGGAGCTGTGCACGGGTAACCCTTTGTAACAGAGACATTCAATTCACTTTCCAGCCTTTCCTTTCCATGACATTTTTATAATTTTCATAATTTGAAGGTAACTGCATAATTTTGCATACATTTAAAGTAAGTGGTTAGTCATTATCAATTCCACCGGTACCCTGCACTAACAGTAACCATTATCAACCTATTTGACAATATTGTGGATTCCTTTGGCATTAATGTGGTCGTAATATGTAAATCCATAGGAATTCAATTGTAAATTACCATTATTCAACGTACTTAGCTTCAATGCTTAATTCTGCAATTTGTGTGAAGGAAATTACATGCTGACTCATGAGACATAACTTTCCAGGGTTTCATAAGACCGAATGTGAATAATTGGTACCTATAATTATACAAAAATGTAAGCAAAATATGTAATGCAGCTACAACACATTACAGGAAATATACTGCTCATATCTTTAGCCATGTTGCTTAAAGGAAAATGTTTCATATTAACTTAGCTATTTGCATTAACTATTCACATAATATAGATTTACTTAAAAACTAGCAGTATGCCAGCAGTAGTAAAGGCCTTAATCTAAGGTATATTAACGAAAAAGTTTAGACAATGAGTTTTAAGCATATTACTTTTTAATCTAACAAAATACCTCAAGGGCTGGTTTCACAGGCAGCAGCTGGCTTCAGGTACGCTGGATGACATTCTGGCAAAATCTCAATCTTTCCACAGACAACATGCCTTGCCAGTAAAAGTTTGATCTGAATCTTCACGGGACTTAGGCCAGGTCCCAGAAAAAGGATAATTTGGACCCACTGCCAGCCTGAAGTGGAATGAAAACTTGGGCCTCGGGTCTATGCCATACTCACTTGATACCCGATCCAATTATTTCTGTTGTTCTGTATGAAGTTATTGGAAGAAGTCAGACAATACCCAGTATCAACACGTCAATCATGTCCAAGCAAGATTTGATCCTCTGCTCTCAGAAGTGTCGTTGAATTCAGACAGAGCTCTGAGGAACGACCACAATTTTTTATCTGCACGCTTTAAAGGGACTGATCTTTTAAAGTTATTCACCTGAGTAATTTCATTGATGTTTAAATTTAATGGAATTGCTCACATATACATTGGAGCTTTGCGGGTTAGTAGTCAGTAAAACCCTTTGTGTCAGTGAAGTTCAGGTAAGAGCTCAAAAAAAGAAACATTTTTGCTCCAGACTGTGTAGCAGCATAAACTTGGGCTGAAAATTTCATGAGAGGAGGCTTTTATGATCTTCTTACCTCAGTCAGAAATGCTGTGAGAACAATCTTGTAATTACGAAGACCAGATCTGTCAATTTGAGGTGAAAGATTTTTCTCAAGATAGTTTGAATTTAGAGCCTGAGGATTTCTAGGGCCAACCCATGAACCCACTTCATACAGAAGCTAAACTAGCATCTGTCAATGACCAAGTTTGAGAAGGTGGAGTTGGGTTTCTATGTCAAATGCTTTCATCTTTGAGCCTCTAGGAGTGAAGCCTGGTCAGGCTTTCAGCAGGAAAACACTGTCTCTCCTTGGCTAGTAACATCCCTCTCACGTAGATGAAATTTCTTCTTTCTTTGGATTCATTCCATCTTCAGCAGTGATATTACCAAATAATCTGGGCCACACGAACACGTGCTCTGAGCGCTGAGAACATAGGCACCAGGCCCCTTCTGCCAGGGCTGCTTCAGCCCCTTACCTTGGCAGGGGAACAGGGTACACTAAACTCACCTGGAATAAGCTAAGTACTTCTGACCCCAGTGCATGATATGAGAAAGGACAACATGCAAAGGTAACCAAAATCTTTTGGAAAGAAACATCGATTTCTATAAGCACTGCACTACATTCATAATATTAGAGGGCCCAAATAGAAGCAAGTGAACAGCAAAAAAGTGATTTGTTTGTCCTTTCACGCATCCACAGGCACTGTTACTGACTAGCAATACTATTCCTTTACTCCTTGGTTTGAGTTATCTTCTGCTCTTTTTCTGAAGGTAAGTGAGATCTCAAGAATACATCGTCCTGATAATAACACAAGGATTGAGGAAAATCTCTACCAAATTTGAAGAGGTGCAGGACAACTGCACTTTATGCCCAAAGCTATCATGAGAAAAGGGTTCTTTTCCTCCAGAAAAGTGGTCACTTTTGACATTTCCCATCCAGAAAAATAGACCCAAGTCACTTAATATTGCTGAAACACTGGTGTTCTGTTTTCTTGCTCAAAACCACTTTTCACTTTGATATTAGTGGGAAAAAAAAAAAAGCAATTTTAAAAAAGAAATCAAGATCTTAATGACCAAAGTCTGGCATGACCAGAAAGCTTTCACCGCACCCTCCAGTTAATTCAGTTTGTGATTTTAATTTTTCACAGTGGTTTCTCAAGTTGTAACTGGAAGAAAGAAAACCTCAGCTTTCAGCACCCTACCTCTGCAGTAGATCTGAAGACCACTGCTGAGGTCCCCAGGTATTTGGACAGTCACTGCTGTAAGACATCCTCCAACCAGGGTTGGGGAAAACCAAGAAATGAGAGCACAGCCCAGCATCTCTGCACACCACAAGCTGAAGCCATCCCGTGGCGCTGGAATAACGTCAGCTCTCGCTCCTTCCCACCTCCCGCTGGCACTGTGCGCGTGGATCAATACCCGCATCCGCCAGGTGACAGAAATCCATGTTCTGCCTTCCTGTCTGCATCAAATCCAGCGATTAAAAGAGAGCAGGGGCTAAGTGATCTCATTACACAAATATGATAAAATTATGTTTGATACATCCCTAAATTAATCCAGCATTTCAGAGTCGCATAATTTGTGCTGCAACAGAAATTCAACACCTTTACATCTATCACAGCAATTGCAGTGAATGTAAAAATGTACTTCGCCTTTTCTGCAGCAATATTCTGCTTTGTTCTGCTCTTTTCTGTTTTAATGACTGCAGGGACCTCAGGTGTTCTTCAACCTTTATAGTCAACAAAGCACCAAGCCCACAATTGGCTCAAATCCTTTCTGTTCTGCCCGCAGCTACAGCTGTCCAAGTGAGATTTTTGTCATTTTGGACTCACGGGTTTTTTTGAATTATTGATGGCAAAGTCAGCCATACAATATTTAGTGGATTTAGCTACCTCCAGATGGTGTAAAGTTTTAAACCTTCCTCCTCCATTTATAGCACACAGATACACAAGAAAAACCAAGCAGTTTCATGCTTTTTCAGCTTCAAACTATCAGTTGGCACTGCTGCAGTCTTACAGCAAGATGATGGAGCTGTACAACACAGCTTCTTTAGGAAAAAAGACTCAAGTCTGCTACCTACGGAACAAAATATTTGACGTGTCTAAGAAATAGAGAAGGAATTTGTCCGCGGAGAAAGTGAGGAAGATCGTGTATGGGCTGCTGCACTTCTGCAGCTCACGTGTTTATACCACGCTGCGTTAGGTGAAGAACTGCAGCAATGAGAGCGGCACCACCCCCAATGCAATGGAAAAGGAAAAGCGTTAAGGAACAGCCCAGGGAGCTCTCTGCAAGTATGTTTAAAAAAAGTAAAGGACAGGGGACTGAATAAGGCTGAACCGTACATTACTCAATACACACACATTTTTTTCGCTCCCCCCTCCCAAGGAACAGTGCAAAAATGGAGCTCTGACAACCATTTGAGCCTGTTCCTACTGATGTTATGGTAAGCCCTACATTGCATGTTCATGTCAACAGTTAAAAAAAAAAAAAAAAAAAAGGATCAGCCAGTTTCAAATACTCAGCACTTTGTAAACCTGAAAAATGTTAGTTTCCATAAGAAGCAGAGAGTGGTACTTATTTTTTTCCTACCCTATTAGATTGCCCTTTCAAGTTTCAGGACTTGGACTCATTATTTATCTTTCTGGCTTGGCAAAGGCCTTCCTTTACAGTTGCCTGGGAGAAATACATGTCAGAAGTTATCCTTAGTTTTTGTGTCTCTCTCTTTTTTTTTTTTTTAAATTCTTATTGCAAGTGCTTTTTAAAAAAGGACAGTTTGATAGATTTTCAGAGTGATCCTGCAGGGTTTGGCAGCACAGACGGTAGCTATCAGGCTCACTAATCATACAGTTCAGCCCATGGCCACTGTACTCAAATCTCTTCCCATTGTCAGGCCCATTCAGTTTCTAAAAGGGCTGGATTTGATCAACGTGGGTCAGCAAACTACTGTCAGAAATGAGAACCCATCCCTGTTACAGCAACCCAAAAACTTCCTTCCTACAGCAGCACTGGTGGCCAGAGACACAGTTCCCCTCAAATGTCTTCTGAAGAGGACTCTACTGAAAGGGTATCTGAGCCTTAGAAGTCAATGAAATCAAACAAGAAAACATCAAGAGCCTTCTCCTGAAAGACAGGACCTACTTTCAAACACCAACAAGACAGTAGTAGTCATTTGCACCAGCTACATAGCAAAAGGACTTTCAAATGAGACTCACACCTGGCAATGCCTATGTAATTAGGCAAAAGGAAACACAGGGGCTGAATACAGTGACCCCAAAACAGTGCGAAAGACAGTGAAGGAGAAATCAAATTAATTTGGTTTTACAGCTCTGACAGGCTGAATTCAGCTACTATTATATACTTTCACAAATAAAAGATAATGTAAGGGAAAAGGAAAGAACAAGGACTAATACAATTCATCCATTCAAAAGAAAAAAATTGCTTTAGTGTTTCTTCGCTTCATTGAAACCAGTTGGACGCGTGTCCTTGCTGCAGCAAGCAGAGTCCAGCTGAAGTCAGAGCACTTTCCCCGTGGTTCAAACACTCATAATGCCTCTGACAGCTTCTCCCAGTCGCACTACTGCGTGTCCTCATTTATTAGGATGCAGAGGTTTAAGCTGGTACTGGGAGTCAAAAGCCACAGGGTCTATGGCTAATTACCCTGTTAAAACAGGCCCAAGAGCCCAAAGGAAGATTAACTTCTCTGCTTGAAATGAAGATCTGCTTGTAATTATCTTCAGTTGTTTCCTACTTCACTTGCTCATCTCCCACTATATTTTCAATTACATCCAAGAACTACAATAAAACAGCATTTTATTGCTAAGCCAAGCACTCCAAAATTAAGAATTGCCAGAATTAGAACTGCCCATGCAACGTTGGTTCAGCCCCACTGTATATACACATGGCTTTAATTACATGATCACATAACGTTGTATCCACGGGACCCTTGATTAATTCGCACTCCGAACACTGCTGGGGACTTCAAGGCTATTAAAAAAATCTTAGCTTGTGAAGTACTAGCAAATCCACACTTCTGAAAACTAACAAAAATGTCAGAGGTCTGTAGGTCTGGGTTCCTACAGACCTGGGTAAAGCAGGAAGTGCAGCAGTAACAGCTGGAACTGACCCAAGACCGTCAGATAATACAATCCTGCCACGGATTTCCAGGTTGTGCAGCGCCACTCGAGGAAGAGCCATCACAACCTTAACAAGTTAAGAACCGAACTCACCCTTCCATCCCACACAATGGGAAAAGGTTTCTCCCAGAGCCACCTGAGATTTCAAAACCCTCTGTTGCCTTACGCTGTGCTGATAAAACAAACAACTCAGGCTGTTCCTGTTGAGTTCTAGGTTTTTAAACCCCAACCATTCAGTGTTTCTTCTCCTTTTTAAACCAGTACATGTACTCATTGCAGCATCAAACCCACCAGAACCGAACTGTATATACATCATCTTTGGTATTCCACAGGAACGTGGCATAACAACCTGGACAGCCTGTATGAGCTACAAGAAAAGCCTTGAATGCAAGTTTCATCTAGTGTTAATCAAAACCCCATCTGAATCATTTACCGCTGGCCTCAAGAATTTTCTTGCTGATCCGCAAAGGAGTCCACACTGTTCTCTCTTCTGAAGTAACTCTTAGACAGATATTTATAACGTGTGGTGTAGCATCTACGTGCCTGGGAGCGTCTCACTTGGTTTTACTAGCATTGTTAAATTTAGTTTTCTCTGTTCATAAAACATCTAAAATGGGCTCTCAAAACTGTAAGTACTGAGGGTAGAATCCTGTCTTCTTTTCGGCCCACAAACCACTTGTTTACACTTTATCCAGAGAAACATGAGAGATTTTCAGTGACAAACAGTAAAATTACACAGGAATCGCAACAAGGAACATCAAGAAGAGCAGCTGTTAAAGACACAGGAATGGCAAGTTTGCTAAATATTTAGATTGCTCTTATAAAACTAAAAATGATTTTTCAGTAGCTTTTAAGTATGTCATTTCTAAAAAGTATTCAAGTAGTTAAAAATCCACATTAAGGGTTACAACTATTCAGATTACCAAGCCACAGAAGTTCTGTTCTAGGCATACACTCAGACAATTCTGCATTCACCGTTCTAGTTAAGGCATGTTACAGAATAAGTTCCATCTCACAAAGCTCTCCAAAACTTAGGAGAAAGTAGAAGAAAGGCCAAAACTGAAATTTCCATTTGGATTCAATTCCAATTATACTCTTCTGGGCGGTTTTCTCCCTATTATTTTTAATTAGCTCCTCTGACACCAGAAATCACACACAATACTGAGGGTTGGGAGTTTTTGTTGTGCCCCCTCCCTTCCCAGCCCTCATTAAGAAATCCACGAGGTGTGAACAACACGCTCATCTGACACTAACTGAATATTCCCAGGGCTAGGAACATTCTTCACTTTTAGAGAATGTGGGCAGCCCAACGGGGACGGAAAAGAAAAAGCACAACTTCTGGAAGGAAGGCAACAGATTTCCAGGAAATTGTAGCTGTTCACCCACTATAAGGAATCGGCCATATTCCAAAATCAGAAATAAAGGGCTTGAATGGAAACTGCTTCAACAGCTCTGAAAGGAGCTTAGTCAGACATGGAGTTATTTAGGAGTAGCAGTAGTAAATCTATTGCTCTAGCTAATTTATACGTTGGGTAATTCCCGACTAATTAGATTCTGCCATATCTTGTGCTAGAAGCAATCCATTGTTCACAGAGCCTCTGCCATGCTATGCTGTTAGTGTTAGAAACTGCCGTTTCTGGCGCTGCAGCACACCGCCGCCCCCGAGACAGTGCAAACATGGGGTGGGAGGGGGGCAGGACACCACACAAAGAGCTCACTTTTGCCCCACGCCACATTTCTAAAGCAAGCCTCCTTTAACAAAGGATGCACTTCCTGAGTATAGCATTCAGTAGATTTGAGGAACTAATAAAGTCCCTCGAAGTAAAATCAACAGTGCGAAAGAGCCGCAGCAGCATTAGCAGAGGCACATATTGCTGACCCTCTGCTTTCAGCGCGCTGTTCCCGTTCATGTCAGCGAGCACCTCGTCCCGCTGCATGACACCAGTACTGCTATTCTGTTGCTGGGCTCCAGGGAGATGGTTTCAATACTGTGTATTGCACAACAGACTTCCCTTTATTTGATTATTTGGCAAGACGTGATCCAAAATGTTACAAGAAAGAATATTTTCAGGCTGGTCAAGCAAGTGCTGCTGGGTAGGTAGTACAGCTGCATCTGAATCAGCAGCTGACTGGGGAGATGAGAAAGGAGCAGGGATACTTTTTAGCGTAAGTATGATCATCGCTGAGCTTTAAGAAGTAGAAACAAGACAAAAAAAAAAAAAAAGAAGAATGTTTTGCAATTATAACGCTATAACCTCTTTGTTATATCAGAGTAAGCATCTTCGCTCTTACCAAAACACTGTTTAATTACTCCACTACAAGATGAATAACGTTCAATTGCATTCCCTTCACACCTAGCATACAACAGCTTGAGAAATCATGTGAGGCTCTTTGCTTGAATCAATATAAAGGTTAATGCCATCCTGGGGGACTTTTGAGCACGTTATTCATAGGATAAATGATTCTGAACTGGCGCATGACTTTCCCACATTAGTTTACTGGCTGACTTAAAGTACATGAATGAAATGAATAGTTAGGAAGAAGCTAGGGGGAATGCTTCAGGTGAACCCATGCAGTATTTTATTGCTACCCAAGCAGGAGCTGCTCTGACAGAAGCTGTTTCTCTCCCTCCTCACTCACCCACCCACCAGTGAAACCAGAGCTGTGCTATGTTTTGAGTCATGCTGCTCACTCTCTAGGGCTTCCAGTGAGCAAGCATGTTGTACACTAAAACAGGAGAAAGATCAGTATTTCTGTAAGTTGAAAGTTAAGAAGAGCTTAGCAAAAGAAAAAAATGCACAGGAAAAAAAAAAAAAAATCCACAGAATTAGTGTAAACACTTCCCTAGAGGGAAGAATTAGAGGGAATAAGCTCTGCCCCAGCATATATACAGAGATACATGCTCTCTCCCAAGACAGCAAGAATCTTAACCAGTAGCCCAATTTCTTTGCTAACTTAAGATGCAGATAGGATTGCTATCACAGCCAGCACTGAACACGCAGTTTCAAGCCTCTGATCAATGAGCGACGATAAACTTGTTCCACTTTTTGAGTTACTGCAACCCTTTATATTTGAGACATCATTTCCACGTACTGCAATACTGGCAGAGCTGGCAGACAACCTCGCTTGCCATTTTGTACCTAGCATTAAGTCATCACATTTGCATCACAGAGAATAAACATGTTTTAATCAGTTTAATGCCTTCCCTCGTTCTCTTGAGCAGCAGACAGCATGAGATGCACCCACTGCAGTTCCTTCAATTGTTTGAGGGGACTGGAAATGGGAAAAACATAAATCCACTAATTAACAGAGAAACAGCATATGTGGAATCTGGCCTCCACTGCAACCAAGGGGAGTTTTGCCAGCCAAGTTCACCCACTGAGTTTAACAATAGTTGTTGGAAAAATGCGAATAGTTCCATTAGGAGTTCAGAGTGAGAAAACAAAGTCACTTGGCAGTCAGTTAGAGAACAGGATGGTAGATCAATGAAACAAAGGATATTTACCTGGCACACCAAATTTTGCAACAATTACCCTACCGCCAGTATGAAAATATAGTAAAGATTAGATTATCTGCATAGTCTTACTGTTTCAGAACAGATTTGGCAGGAAATCATAGAATTTAACTGTGGGAATGAAGCCTTGAGATAAGCATTTGATCTTGTTTTTAGCTCTTCATAAAGGGCAGAAGATGAAAAGCAGCCACAGATCAAGCCACGGAGAGGAGGCTCCATCCCACAAACAGGCAGCAACGCAAGCAATCTCCTCTTTCTGAAGAGTCCAACCTCAGTCCCTAACTGTACCAAAGCCTCAGCTCCCAGCAGCGTACTCCCCTCTGCATGCTGAGGGAGTTCATCATAACAGCAGCAGCAACTCACTCACCTTTAGCAGACCAGCCGCTTCCAGGACCAGCGCAGCCCCGCTGCCCCTGACCCAAAGAGATAGAGAAGAGCCTCACGGAAAGATGTACTTCTCCCTCCTTTCCAAGTAAGCTGCCTCCTCTTCCACGCTCACCCCTCGCGGAGCAGATGCTTACAGTTCACCTCACAACTAGTGGTGATCCATAGTTGACCACTGCTAGGATGGACCAGGTCTGCACACAAAGAAGGACATTTCCACCAGGACCAGGTACAAACATCTCATGCCAATGCACCTAGCCAAGCCCCCACATTCACCCACAGCAACAAAAACTCCCTCCCTACAACCCAGGTGCCTCCTCCAGCCCTCTTCAGCAGTTGTTACAGGTGATTGCAAATACCTGGTTGGCTCCTCCCGGCTCTCACTCCATCCCTGCACAAGGGGAACAACCACCACTGCCTGACCTCTCTCTTTCTCAATTTTACCAACATTTCACGTGGATCTTCTCACTAAATCCCACTTCTCAATCAGCAATGAAAGTTTAGACTTGCCTAGAATATGTTATCAGAACTACAAAAAGTACAGCATCTTCCGGACCCTGCTAATTACCACGGCTGCCTTCTTGCCACGTTGCCACCTGCTGCGAATCAGCAAACCTCAGCGCAGCTGCTGCCACTACGCCGCTAAATACCAGGTACAGAGGTAGGCTCTGTCCTCCAAAGCCTGGAGGCAATCAAAACCATGGAAAGCAATTAAACACAATTTTAATCTCCAAAAATATAGCAGAGAATATGTAACATCAATCCTTTTATGACCCAGTCATTCTTCCAGTAGAGTCAATAGCAACCTTTTCCTTAATATACAAGAGCAAGTCATAAATAACGTGCAATTACAGCATGCTGCGACAAGAACCAAGCGTTTCAAATAAGCAGATTACGGGACAACTTTAAGACATCAACAGAAGGCAGCCTAGTTGGAGGAAGCCTACAGACTGCATTAAGTCAAAGGCCAAGAAGCATTTAGATGTTGAGAGAAAAATAAAGGTAGCGCTGAGCATTGCAGGATCTGCCACCACCTACTGCAAAAACAAAAGGGAAAGGGGGGGAAAAAAGAAATGCGACTTTCAGCAGTGATGAAGCACCAGGTAGAGCCTGCATCACCAAGGGACGACATTGTAGACCTGCATTTTTTTTCTCCATTTTCGTAGACATCTCCCAGCCAGACTGGGCAAGAAACCTAAGGTGCGTCAGACAGGCAGCTTCATCTGATTCCTTTCTAACAATGGGAAGCCAAATGTGAGCCAAAGCTAGAAAACATCAGGCCATTTTACAGGCCACCAAAAGGTTCATAACAAAGTTTTTGGGTTTGGTATCATCAACAGAGATGAAATACTAAAATGAAGAGTGCAAACCTGCTCATAACAAGGAAATGACAAAGACATCTCTTCCAACTGCGTGCTTCAGAAGGAATTCAGACACTTGGCCCTGTGGGTTTACAACCTTCATCTCAGTTTGGTCCCCAGAATTCTTCTGAAGATGCAAACAATCTATCCAGCTGCACCACAGGACACAAATAGGAAGGCCAAGCGGTGGGATAAAAGAATATTGCAAAGCCACAGACTTTGCTAGACACAAAATCTTTGGGAGGTAATGCAATAGAATAAAAAGAAGCATGATTAATAATTGATTTTTTTAATGTTTACTGTTATACATTTTATGTTTCTGCTAAAACACCTGTTTTGTTTTAATATTCTATCGCTGATCAGCTCTTTCATAAATATTTCTACTTTGCAGTATAAAAAATTTAAGCTCTTAATTAAACCGTCATTGATGTTTTATAGTAATAAATGCACTGAAATAAATGACAGCATTTCACAGAATGTGCACATTTTTATAGGAACAATCATTGCCCGTGTTCATGGGGTAACGTGAGAGCTGGCAGTGGCTTCATACTGCTCACAAGAAAGACTTTTTAATCACTGGGCTCTGAATTATACTAGTTAAAAGCAGCACTGCTGAGGGAAGAAGAGAAGAGAGGAGAGGAGGAAATGCACGTTCTGCACTGTGAATGCCTGAGCAGTTCCGAGTAGCAAGCTGCTGCCTTGCGTTAGACCCTTGGTAGATGCTTTCCCACTTGACCTCAGATATTTTCAAAATCAGAGTGTTGGTCCTCCGCATACTTATTTCTAATGTATTTTGGAATTACTTATAAAGATCTGCAAGGACTCTGGAAAAGTTTAGTGTAATGGGGAATATCACTCAGCTACTGAAGGTCTTGTCTATAGGTGCAGAAACTTCTTCACATACAGGTAAGCCACAAGGGTTTAAAAAAATCTTATAAAATACAGTATTTTCATGGTATGTTATTTGTACACTGTAATTACTGAGATGAAGAGAGTGGCTTTGAGGCAGACCAGCTGGCAGGTAATGGTGTACATCTGAAAGTACAAGGTAACCTTCTCACAGCAAGTCAGACGTCTCTTAGGAGGAGAAGCACGAACCCTTATATAGATTAGAAACAAGACTTCGCTTTCATTTAAATGCATTCTGTTTTTCAAAGGTACATAAGGGCTCTTTAGAGTGAAATTGGTTGTGAATAATTTAACTTTATGGATGATAAGGAAAAAAGCAGCTGTAACATACACTTATCGTCAACAAAACAGACAGCGGGACAGTATATGGCCCTGCTTCACTAAGGCAGCTCACTGCTGCTCTTCCAGCACCAAGAGCCTGCTGCAACGCTGTGCAAACGTCAGGGAGAGGGACTGCAGCTGCAGTGCAGGTGGGGAGGTGCTGCATGTTTGCGGTTAGACAACCAATTCTGAAAAATTTCTGGCCACATTATAACGAAAAAGAGAGAGAAAACTATTTTCCCCAGCCCCAACACCACGTCCTACTGCGATGATCAATCACAAAGCAGGTTAGGAACCTTTAACCTTATGTTCCAGTTCCTCTAAATATTTCCTAAGGGCCTTTTCTGTTGTTTTGCTCCATTCAGTGGTAAGGTAATTAACAGCGAGGACAGGCACACGCATGACAGTTGTTCTGACTCCCATGCTGTGGTGACATGGAGCGCTCAAACTCCCCGTGAGTGGCAGCAGGTGCTCCCCAGCATCCATCTCCTAGGGGCAGCAGTGTGACAGGAGCACTGCCAACGCTATTCCCAGTCTCCTCTGTCTACCTGGTAACTCACGCTTATTTTCATTACTCTGCCTTTGTTCGGGGTGGAGGAAAGACACCACTCTGAATACAAAATTACATACATGAAAGCAAATCAAGTTTCTCCTGCAGTTAGATCAAACTGGATCCTTTTGGAATAGCGCCCAGGTGGCATGTTGATACCTAGCAAAGAGGAGCAGCCAGAGGCACTCTGTGTTCGGCTGAGCTGAATCTCACTGAAGCATCATCCTGAAATATTACAGTTGGCTAATGCTGCCCAGCCTGCTCCCTCAATCTTTATTTGTTTCACGATAAGGCAGCTGCTCCTCCGTGTTGCCCTGACTGCCTGGCCCCTGGGGCGTGCCAGCAGGTGGGAAGCCCGGCCCTGCAGTCTCCCCTTGGGCTCCCTGGGGAGTGCTCTGCAGGAGCACTACGTGTGCCCTGCATGAGGGGACTGCCCGGTACGACGGCACGGTCCAGATTGAAGGAAAATGTAAAGGTAAATTAATAATGAGCTTGACCCCAATAAATATGGTCACGAATCACCATTTTTCTAGCTGAAGTTGAGGTTAAAGAAAAAACCTTCCAACTACAAAAGCTTTGCCCGCTCTCTTCCCACAAGACCAAAGGAAAGCCTTCTCTTCTGGGAAATGACCTTTTACATCTTCTCTTTCTCATCAGACAACTTCTCTGTTTTAAATACATCAGCAGCAAATATCTGTAAGCCAGTATCACAAAGTTATACAATCTTATCCTCTTCCACCCCAATCTCGGGTCACATTTTCGGGACACACCCGAAGCAACAAGGCTGTCTCTCTCTGGTGGTTGTGGGAGACCATGTCTGAACGAGTTCCAGCAGCGGGACTAATTAAGGCTGGTGCTGCTCTGGAGGGAACCCCCAGAGACTACAGAAGATGTATTTACTCCTTTCTGAAAGTTTTAGTAAAAAACAAGATCCAAGCAATTCTTTGGGAGGCCATAAAGTCGCAATGACAAAGGGAAAGAATTCAACCCACGCTGAGTTAGGAGTTCACATTTCTTGCTGGTGTTCAAGGAGGAGCCCTCCTCTCCTTGCCTGGCTTTCACTCCCCCCCACTGGGTTATTCCAACATGCACAGTTCCACTTTGCTTTGTTAGGAAAACAAAAAGGAAGTTGAAAAGGCAACGCTCCCCAGTTTTGCTTTTATGTGCAAATCTCTCTCCCTAGCTAGTTGCCGCTGCCTCCCTTTGCGTGGTGCCAGCATGGTACACTAAAGTCCATCTTTGAAACAAAAGTTATTTAGAACATTTTAGGATTTAAGCAAAGTTCATCCGGGGCAGGGTAAAGGTTGAAGTAATCTTCCTAAGCCCCTTTTAAAGATTAGACATTCGTTTTCTATTCCCGTTCTGCAGATAACCATAGCACAGAGTGACAGAAAAAGCAGCACGTGCTTGGCTGAACTTGTAGCTAATAAGGACACTGCTATCTGGAGGATCTCTCTCTCTCTCTCATGCTGAGAGGGAAGGACACCACAACAGACGTGAAAAGATGAAATACTCCAACACTTCATAAAGCATAACAGCTTTTTTTGTTAATCAGTACCTGTCACCGGGCTATACATCTATTAGGTTCGAGTATGGGGCTGGCAGAAGCCTCGCTGTTACAAGACTGAGGACAGAAGTGTTTTTCTGCTGTGTCACAGACTGCTTGTGTGATGCTGAGTGAAATGCTTCATGAGCGTGCTTTGTAGTTCAACATTTGATATACTCAATGTAAGACTAATATTAGGGCATCTAAATCAGTAGCTAGATTTTCTAAGATGAGAAACAGAAAACTGCTTCCGTGACTTCCAGTACTCGACAGAGTAAACCACATCCACGGCTATCTGTCAGTACCGGTCCCACTGAAACGGCAGCCCGGGCCAGCGGCATCTGCGGCTCACTGACCTCTAGTCTTCTACAACAGCAAGCAACTCGGCTACACCTAACTCCTACAGATTTCAATCATGTAAGATACCCACATACCTTGTTTTTCCTCCACCTCAGTTACCTGTGACCCTTCCCAGCAACACAGGGACAGGATATTCTAAGAACAGGGACCAGGCAGCTGCCCATTTACAAAGAAGCTGGCAAAAATCCCAAAATGCACTGTCTGAAAGAAGAAGGCATCATAAAATGGGCATGGAAGTTTGTCATCCACTTACCGCTATGAAACAGAACAAAGAGACGATGTTAAGGGAGGTATTATCAGGTTCTGCTTTGCATGAGTTCTAACTCTGATTTTCAAATACCATATCAGGTACTGCAAGTACCTAATCATTTCAGTGGGTAGGAAATGCTTATATCGATCCCTACCATTGTACTTAGTGCTTCCCCTGCTAGGCAGCAGAGGATGTGTAGGAGTTAGCAATCCCCGAAGCAATGTTTGTTTTTAATTAAATACTTCCTCTGCACCTTGCTCGGGACCTTTCAGGACTTGGCCCTTGAAAATGCATGTGTAGGCCACGCAGCGAGGAAGGAGGATTTATACCACACAGCAGAGGGGATAAATCAAGTTCATAAAACATGTTATTTCCAGCTGTGATGTTATACATACTGCTTTTGAGAAGCAGCAGGAGCTGTTTCCTTTTCCCATACAGCTGCTTTCAATATGCAACAAAATGGCTTAAATGCCTGAGAAAGCATTAAATATGTTTTAAGAAACTGCCACACTAAAGATTTTCATTATTAAGAGCGGAGAGTGGAAGAGGAGCATCAGGTAATTAAGATGTCTCCTCGTTATGCATGAGAACCTCAGTAGCAAAAATAGTTCCTTGCTAGTCTTGCCACCAAGCAAAACACATCTTGGAGTAACCTGTGGTACTGCAGCGTAGATTTGTCTCATCTTTGCTGCATTTTTCCTTCGGGGAATCTGTTTGCTGAAATAAAAATCCCAGGCAGTGAGAGTGGGTGCCAGTCACTGTAGGCCCATTAACAGACGCATGCCATCCAGCCAGCAGGACGTCTCTTTGTGCTGGAAGCAGCTGAATTTTCTTAGCTGTTTCCCCGGTACTCGCTGCAGCACTCCTCTCATGCCTTGTGCAGAAGATTTTTAACAAACAGGCCCTAGAAAACAGCCTGGAGAGCAGGCAGCCCCTTGGCCAATGGCTGTATCTTAATACTTGCCTCACGCTTGCCAGACTTACCACAAGAGACCCAAAAGAGCTGCTTGCAACATGCAAGCCCCCAGCAGGCTCTGGGGGGAACTTTGCAGAGCTGGGTCGGGCTGAGCAGCGCAGCCGGCACCTCCCAGCCTGTCCCTGCACGGTGACAACCAAGGGCCCGGCCGCCCAGCTGAAGCCAAAGGGACCTCGTGCACTGCGTGCTACACCAGCGGGGCTGACACCAAACGTCTCCGAGCCACGAGGCCAGGTGGGAGATTTTCTAAAACCTCTCAAGAGCCTGATGAGCTTCTAGATAAGATTTATTACATCTTTGCAATCAACTGCTCTTTTCATCTCAATATGATTTGTTTAAATAAACAACCAGCATGGCTTCAAGTGTCATTTCACCCGTTACATGTGCAGCTAGACAGCTGAAGAGGCAGGAAAGAGAATAATAGAAAACTGATGAGGAGAAAATAATAAATAAGACCAAAAGAAAGAATGAGCACCCTTAGGGTTATAGTCAGCATCCAGCTGAGAGGTCTGTGGGTACGGAAAAGATTATTTACATTGAACTATGAATTTTAAAAGTAATATTGTATAAGCCTTCCAGCTTTAACAATTAAAGAGAAAAGTAATTATAAGAATTACCCAAATGTTAAATGGTTTGAAAATAACTCAAGTATTATTTCTCTCTCCCTAGTGGAATGTTTTGCACGACAAAAAGAACAAGTTTCTGAAAGATGGGTAGGGTAGTGGTTTGTTTTAATCATTTGTTTTAAAATGCAAATATTTTAATAGGTTTCTTTTAATATATATGATAATGAGCTTATACATGAGACACAAACCACAGGCCAAGTAAGCAGATGTCTTGTCAACAAGGTCTAGAATTTAGAATCATTAGGGCTCTTTTAAGAAACATACTTACTCTGACATAAACTGAAGCATATTATAATATTTCAAATTCGCACTGCTCAGTGTGACATTTTTTCCTCATTAAAATGAAGAATGACACAGCCAGAGAGAGCCACATCTTTCCTACTTTGTATTTGTAGTTCAAAAGATGTCTCTAGCAAATTGTCCCAGAGAGACAAAATATTAAGCACCTTGAGTGCCGTTCTGCATGCAATTAATTTCACTGCCTTTGAAAGTTTTTAATGTGTTGTGGTGACCACTGAAATAATAAGTAGTTGCTGCTCATCGTCCGCGTCTTGTTCACTCTCTTTCCTACAACCTGTCAAATCCTGTTTAACTCTGCTTGTTTTTCTAGGTGTCGATTCCTTTACATTGTACAGTTTTTGTGGTGAAATTCCTGAACTTCTTGTTCACCCTGTGACTTTGGAAAGTAAAGATTCAGACAGACCCGAGCAAAGCAAATCCAATGAATGATGACCAACAGAGAGTGTTTCTGGAACTGCAGCAAGAAAACAACAAATATGCTCATTAAGCAAATACCATAAAAATAAGGTCAGGTTTCTAACTGTGTTAATTACCTATTGGGTTGATTTTAGCTATTCCAATGAAATCAATAGAAGGCTTCCTGCTGCCGTACGAGGCTTTCAACCAAACCTCTCTTTAACAGACACCTTTCTTCCTTCGGCACTCACATCCATACAGCCAAAGGCAAATTCCATCCTTTGACTCATAAAGTAGTGAAAGTTATACCAAATGCCAACACTCACATAGAATATGGTCCTTGTGACTAAATGTTGTTGAAAAGACTGTAATGTCTTGGGTAAAAAAAAAAAAAAGGACATCTTTTTAGCCTAAAATCTCAGAAAAGCCATAATTAAAAAGGTAGAGTGTTACAAACACGACTGCTGGTACAGAGGGAACAGCAATATGAAATAAGCTTTCATCACAGAGACCAGACACTAGATTTCACAGCAGTAGGGGACAAACTTTTAGAACATGCCTTCAAATTAATAAGTTGTGTTTTTTTGTTGTGCTCTTTTTATTAAGAATAATTTTGAAATAAAAACATATTCAAAGAGCTAAGTAGAAATTCTACTAAAGTAGAAGTGGCAGATTATTCAGGCATAATTCTGGTTTTAGCATCCCTGTTTCTCTCCATCTATCTACTTTTCTATCCATCCTTGGCATTTAATAGAAGGACTGAGGAAAAGGAGTTTGATATTCCTGACATGGACACATACCATATTCTGTAAAAAGCCTAAAAAATTACTGTGCGCATTAACAAGATGCGGAAAAGAGCAGAAATTAATTAATTTAAAAAAAAAAAAAGACGAAAGTAAAAAGCATCTATTTTCAACGTTTTTCCAAATTCAGCAGCTAGAAAAACTGCAGAATTTCCTGTATCAGCCAGAAATCTATCATACACAGCACTTTGTCAAGTTACAATGCTATCCTGCTGCTCTTGTCTTTCAATCTATGGTCCAGTACTTAGAGAAGTTTGCATTCCTGTGACCTGAAGTCAGCAAGAGTCCTTAACTTCAAAGCACTCAGTGGCCCAACACACAATATCCAACAATACTTCCCCAAAAAACAGTCTGGACAGAACTTGTCTGGCACAGTTAATCCTTCTACAGCGGCTGTAGGCCAACAGAACTTGCCTGGGAACCAGACTTCTAACTGGATTTTCTCAGAAGCTAAGGACCTTCAAAAACTTCTCCAGCTGCCAAACATGCTGTCAACCTGCTTCCTAATATGAACACAAAGCAACATGTATGCAAGTATGCAAAATGCTGCTCCAAAAACAATACTGCCATAATTTGCTTCCTAAGGAGAGAATGAAAAAGGAAATGTGACGGATGATAGCGGCATTGCCTAGATGTGCTACTGGAAGACATCTGGCGCTGCGGTAACGAGAACAGTACAGGATCTTAGAGTAGCAAACTCAATGGAAAGCTTTTCATTAACCTCAGTGAACTCTGAATTAAGCTTTACATGTCTTCTGGGAACAGTAGTTCTGTTCCAACATAAAAGCTATTTTTCTCCCTATTCCCAGAGACCTGAGCAGTGTTTATATTTGTGTTCCCTGACTACATAGGTATACTCCATTGGAGGTCCAAAGAGAAAGTTGTTAATTTCAAAGCAGAAGACACCCAACTTATCTGATGGTGTCTTTCCCAGGTTGAATGCATGCACTGAAAACAAGTATAAAGTAAGTAAATTTTGTACAAATTTTCAGTAAATAGCAAAGCCTACGGATATACAGGTTTATTCCAAAACTCATTAATCATTAAAGCCTCATGCTACCGTTCCTCTAAATGAGACCACTGCCTTTAAGTATCAAATTCGATGCATTCAGTAAAAGATCAAGCACATTATGAAGTATTTCCCAACACTTCTTGTTGTCCAAAGTAAGACACGATTTTTAATGTCTAAATGTTTGGCAAACCTCACTAAAAATGCCTGTTTTTCAAAGGTTTTATTTCTTCTACAACTGCAATATGTTCCTGTGAAATTTTTAGCAGAGATTCTGTGGTTGTACAATAGAAGAAAGTTAAATTGCTCGGGAATCGAGCAGAATAAAAAAGAAATCACTTTCCAACAACAATTCCCACGTGTAACTTCAGTATGAACTTTTCAATTAAGGAGGCGGAAATATAGTAAGAGAGCATACCATGTTTACAGAGCGCACACAAGGGTATGAAGTAAAACGAACTCCTGCATTGGGCTTCCTACAGATTGAAGAAATTAGTTTCAGTTCAGCCTTTCCCAACATATCCCTTTAATTTTGTACGCTAAACCCAATTAGAAGGGTAGCTAGCACCACATTATTCCATGTTTAAAGAGCGATTTAGCTCTTTCAGGGAAAAACTCAGCAGAAACACAAAAGGAACCTACAGTCTGATGTAGATTACACAGTAAAGGGCAGGGATATACAGAGTTAGGCATTACGATATGGTATTAACAGAGACCTTTGTCCTCGCTCAGCTGACATACCCTGCATTGTACCATGGAGACATCTACATGGTGTTTTGCAGCACCAGGAGCCAGCCCAGCAGCTTTCATTTTTATTTTTTTTGCTGAACGTTTCATGCAGTTTTAAATCATTTGCTTATTGAGTTTGCCTTGGAGTAAACCATTGGAAACATCAGCACAGCTGTAAAACCTAATATACTTGGTCTTGCCATTAGCAGAAAAGAGAGCTAAGGTCAACTACCTCCATGAAAGACGCTGCTCTCTGCCACGTGTGCTTTCTGGTCCAGCTCCTTCAGCACGCTGTAGACCCAGCACACACATGCTACACATCAGCAGGTGCATGCACTGTGGAAGGAACAGAAGATCCCCAAACCACGACCTCTGGAATCAGTCAGTTTGATTTCATACGCTGAGGCTGGTTTGGGGCAGACAAGTACTGCGTGTGGTGTCGCAGAAAAGAGGACAGACTCCAAGGAAGCCTGGATTGATATACTCTATTTCTAGTCGACGGTGCTTTATTTTGCTGTAATATTCAATGAACTCTCAACAGTAATAGGGCAATATCAGAGATTTAAGCATTTCCCAGGTTTTATTAAGAGCAAAGCAGTGATTTCAAGGTGCTTTATGAACACTGTATTCTCTTTCCTCTATCCATTTTCTACCTTGATTTGGAAGAAATAACCTCTTGTTTGTCAGAAACATTAAAGCATTTTCTTGCCTGGCATTAAGTTTAACTACTAGATATGGAAGAATTTTACGGGTTCAGCAACACGTAATAGTGAAAGGGTAGCTGGTCTGAGAAATATTCCACGTTAATTTGCATTATATAGCAAAGGTTTTGTCCATCTCCCTTACAATGCACACTAACATATTTTATTAAAAAATCCTGGAAAACACATGAAAGTCATTAAAAATCAAACGGAATATAATTATAATTAATTTTACACAGCGGGCACACACTATCAATGAGTGACTATCATTTTCTATTCACTCTAATGATGTTCATATTTAAATCACAAGATTTTGCAACCTTAACATAGAAAAGGTTGCACATCTACTTTAAGTCCACAGAGGGACAAGACTGAGATTTGCAAGTAAAAGGAACGAACAGGCAGAAATACAGAGTCAGCTGAGCCTGGTCCTTTTATCGAAAGAACAGAAACAAGGCCCTTGGTTACATTAGAAAATAAAATTTCCTACAATCTTCTCCTGGATAATTTTCTCAATTGCTGTGAAGCCCTTGATCTAGTCTCAGTTGTTCTGTTTTGGTCTTCATCACAAATGATGATTATAATTACAGCTAGGCTTTTGAAAGGAATACAATGTTACAGAAAATGCTCAAATCCATTGTAACAGCAGCCTACTTGTCTTATGCCAGATCTTAAGGTCCTTATTTTTGACAGACAAGACTAGCACGATGATGTGCAGAGGCAGAGCAGCTCCTAGGCTCCGAAGCAGACAGGACAAGACAAAGGCAGGTCATCGTGTAAGGGAAACACAATGCCTTACCTGAGTTCATATAAGCCTATGTTATTACTAAGAACTTCATACTCAGATCTCTCACATCCCAATATATTGCCATAACTGTAACCCTATAACTTGTAAAAAACTATCAGCTGTAATCTGAGAAAAACACAGGAAACCTACATTATTTCGGTGTATTTGTACAGGAAAAAATGTTATCTATAGACTGTACCAGTAATGAAAAAAATAAATGATTTCCAAACCAGTTTTAGCCTGGTCTGGGGAAAGATTTTTTTTTTTAAAAAAAAAAAAAAAAAAAAAAGCAACAACAACAAAAGACCAAACAGCTACAGGTGGAGTCCATCTGCTGACATACGAAACGGACAGCAGCAAAATCCCTCATACTTTATGTCAAGATCAGATAATTCTAATGAAGCACTGTGTTTTCTCACAGGTCAGGTGTATAATTCTAGATAGCTGGGATAGAAAATGGTTGTTTGTAAGGAGATTTCATGAGGAATTAACTTTACATGGTATTTGAATTTAGGTTTTTCCTAGGTGGACTACTTCTTTTACTCGTGCCTTTTCACTGTCTAGACCACTATTATTATTTACACAGCAGTGATGTTTGTTAGCATCATGGACAACCCAGATGGGCCCTACACAAGCAAGAGAAAGGCCATCTCTAGAAAGTGCTGACAAATGTCAACTACTAGCATCAATTAACTGCAGCTACTTTCTGCCTTGAGCGTTTATCAATACACCAAAACAAGTTAACACTGTTTCTGAAGAGAATTCAGAGCAGATTCTTCCATGTAAAAACAAAGGATTTAGGAAACAGGTCAGAGGGGGCTTCGTCCAAGGAGGAAAGACTCTAGTGACACACCACCCCCTCCACTGACCCCAGAGGGAGTCTAAGCTACTAATTTAGGTGGCTAAGGTTACTTGAGATGCACTCTAAATACCATCTCCTTAATGCTGGCAGCAGTAGCTCACCAGATAAGTCACTATGAAACGTTGCTTTCCAACAAACAGAAGGCAAATCCCATAATAACTTCCCCACACATGCACTGCCTTCACCAGATCCACACAACATGTCAGATTTCATTCCAACACCACAAAGCAGAAAGTCTGCAACTAAGATCAGCCACTGATAAAATCAGGTCCCCACGCAGAAGACTCAGGTTGGGACCGGGGAACCGCGCTCTCCTGTCTCCATCTACTCATAACCTTCTCTTATGGTGTGGCTTCACTGCTTCCAGACCTCTTTCTTCCATCTTCGGAGCCATTCAGTACAAGAAACCGCCTTCAAGCCTTTAGCGTATCTCACATTTCTGTCCTCTATTTTGTCTCTTCAGCCCTTTTGTTGTAAACCTGCTTGAACAGCTACCTTCCAATATTAAGAAGCACATAGATATTTTGGGGGCTCAGTTCTCTGTCTCTTTAAAGTCACCTAATCACCTAAAGTCACCTAAAGTCACCTAATTTTAGCATATACAGAGTAGGCATGCCCTTGGAAAGTAAGAGGCCTTTTCCACACTGACACCCCTATCAGGAAAATAGTGTCCGTATTAGTAGAGAACAAATTTCTCTGCTCTCACAGAGCAGCTGAATCTATCACATCCTTCTGTCAGTTATACCCAGTCAACTTCTCTCTTATTGTCATCAAAAAGAAGTTGTCTCAAGCCTTCATAAAAGCAGTCAGTTCTACTCATTTTGTTCATGAGAATAAATGAGTCATGAAATACAGAGATAAAGAAAGCTACCTATTTTAAGCTGTGCACTGAAGAAAGCTGTGTATCCAATTTTGCTGGTTCTAACTACATACAAAATCCATGCTGGGTGGAAGGAGACAAGGAAAGAGGGAGGGAAGTGGAGAAAAGAGACCGAGGAAGAAGCAACCCAGTGAGGCAGTGAAAAATTAGAGAATCATAGAATGGTCTGGGCTGGAAGAGATCCCAAAAAATCATCACATTTCCAGATACGTGCTATTCTACAGTCACATACGCTACGGATTACAACTCAGAGTATTGTTTATGTTGGAAAAGACCACCAACCTGAGCTACTGAGTCCCACCACTAAAGCACATCCCTTAGTGCCACGTCCACATCATCTCTTAAATATCTCCAGGGACGGGGACTCCACCACTTCCAATGCTTGACCACCCTCCCTGTGAAGATACTCTTCCTAATATCTAACCTAGACCTCCCTGAGGTTTAGACGACTCCTGCCAAATTGCTCCTTGAAGGAGGAAGTGGAGGAAAACCTGACATTTAACTGGTAGATAATAGTTAAACAATGCATGAATCTAAACAATTAAATGAAAAATGGCCTGTTCCTGTAAGTGAATTACCCTTCTTTTACTCTTGAACAATGTCTCTGGAAGGTTGACAGTAATGCACTGTAGGAAATAAATATTTAATCTGAAAGAGGGCTTCACTATGCTACATATCAACCTTAAAGAGGTTGAGAACCATCATGCTGCTTGGGTTTCCTTAGAGACCAGTTTGTAAGGGAATTGTTTAAAAAAGGAGTGAGAAAGAGCCAGTGATCGAGAAGTATGATTGCCAACAATTTGGGGGTGTTTCTAGGAAGGAACTCCAGTTTGTGACATCAGTAGTAGCAGAAAAGAGATAATCAATTTACCAGAGAATTAAGTCCAATATTTTAAGGTAACTGGACATAAGGTAAGGCATTGCTTCAAAATGGAAGTTTTGAGCCGCCGTCTTTGGCATTCAGAAACATGGTAATTGACAAACTGTCCTTCACTGAGGGATTCGAACAATAAGAAGCTGTATGTGATGGATTAGTGTGATAATGGCTACCGGTATGATTATCAAGGTTAAGGGCTGAAAAAGTAAAGTTCTTTCTTCTTACATATTTGGTTCTTGCTTTTCAGATAAAAAGTATGGTTAGCTAAGGAAAAAAAAAAAAGTGAAGGTGACAACGTACAATGAAGATATCCTTCAAGAAAATGCTGACAGCTAAGAATAGCAGAGCCATGAAGAGACATATAAATGGCTGTATTCATTGCTAGTGTCTTAATCCAATCTCAAAGATAAATATATACAGGCTCTCTCTTGTAACAACAGCTTGCTACTCCAGAAGCACAATAATATTTACTATTGCTAGGGAAAGAATTCTGCACCAGGAAACATTTGAGAATGAAAACATAAATGATAATAATAATTAAAAAAAAGAAATAATCGGTCAAGAGAAACTCAAATTTCACTGAAAAGAGACTGTTGTGTTTCGTTATTAAACTGGACCTCTGGTAACCCAAGTGCCAGCATCCCTGCAGTGGCTAAGCCACAGTCTTGGGGTTTACATAAGACCAAGGTAGGTTAGCAATATCATCCCTGCATCTCATTGTTACTTGTCTGAGACTTGGTCTTCTGAATTCAGTATCCATGGTGGGAGCTCTTACCTATCTGACTAGACTGCATGGCAAAAATGCCTCACAGATAGAGCCCAACATGCAGTAAACTCTCAGGAAATCAAGCAGCCCGCTATCTGCTATCCGAAAACTTTCTGGGCTGGTCAGAAAACACTAGGTATTTGCTTTCATCAGAACAGATGGACTTCCATAAAATACTTTGGTTTTCACATGACAGGAAGAGAAGGGCCTCAAGGGCATCAGAATGACTCTGAGCTACTGATGTGCGGCATCTCTGCCTCAAAGAAAAGACAAATTAAGCCCTAACATGAATCAGGAAAGTAATTTCCAGAAATTAGAGAGACGTATTAAAAGGATTTACAGGACATTTGTGCGGCATTATTGGGTACGCATACATACAGTTGTATTCATTCTTCATCAAGATAGCTGAGGACAAACTGAAGCTGATGAAGGAACGGTCTATAAGGATGATGGCAAAAACAGACCTCATCTTACAAAGACAACTAAAAGCTTAGCTTGTTTAGCTAAGCAGAATGAAGGCTGCAAGAGAATGTAATTGTCTTCTATAAATATGCCCAAGGGAGTAAGCAGCATGGAAGCAGAAAAACTATTTAAACTAAAGGACCATGTCACCGTAAGAACAAGCTAATATAATATTTTGGCTGAAAATTAAAGGGGAGTTTTCTAGAAAAAAGATTCAGAATAGCAGTAACAGCAGTTGGAGGCAAGCAATCTAACTACAGACCTGTGTGAAAAAATGTCTCAGACCTTGGTTTCAACAAATACTGAAACTTCAAGCCATGATTCAGTAAGACGTTCACAGCTTCACAAAATGGAAGAGCTACTTTTAATGAAAAGCCATAAAAAAAAAAAGGAAGCTGTTTTTTTGCAAGGAATTCAGCCAAAACTATTTCAGTATGTTTTTTTGTTTTGGTGACTAAATGATAAAACAAGAGGGAGATGAACTGATATACCTATAAAACAGGCATATTGACTTCAGTGCAACTGAAAGATCTTTGCTCCTGGTGAATTTTCAGAAGAAGTACTACAGACAACAGCCTCTGTCTGGACTTGACGCATGTGAGGTGCGGGAAGTACGTTCAGCCACTTCTGAACAAATAACTAACAAAATAGCTTCTGTGATATTTTAGTCCTACCTTGATCCAGGACCCCTTTTTAAATGCAGATAATCAACACTTTTAACATGTTTTCTTCGGCAGCATGGTGTCTGGTGAGATGACAGTGTACATCTGAGAGCAGGACTAGGCCTCAGTAGATCATGCTTGGAGAAGACAGAGCAGGCAAACACTTCAGGAAATCAGCTACTGAGAGAACGACGAAGGACCTGCTTTACGGATTTTGAGGGCTGCTGCTGCTGGGGTTATAGGTACATGAAGTGGCAAACGATGCTTTTTAAAGCCCCTTCCTCATAAAAGCAGCTGTCACCACTCCTCCCCTAGAAGCGGTCTCCAGAGCTCTCCAAACGTGACTTTCCTCAGCTAGGCCAGCCCTGCCCTGGAGCCAGCCCAGCATCCATGAAAGCAGTGGCAAAGCTCCATTTCACACTCTGTTAATAAGAAACCCTAAACAGCCTATTAACTCTTGCTATTAACTTTCCATAATATAAATAACTGGCCAAAATGCAAGATCTCTGTAGGATGTGTTGCAGGGTTGCCATCATATTTATTACCTGTCAAGCTCTAAGGGAATTATTTGCTTTCCACTTAGTAGTAGTAAAATTATTTTTTTTAATCCAGCAAATGCTTACACTCCCATGACAGCAAATGACTCTATCACTGAACCAGTATGCAGAGGAATGCACGCAAGGAAACAGCTGGCCCAGCTGAGCTCATTTTTGTTCTCGTGTTTTCACGTTAGTTGCAACGCAGTGAATAACATAGTCTAGGCCATGCTGACAATGCACAAAGTGTATGTTAACCTCTCCGATGCTGAACAATTCACCTCCCTGTCTTTGCAAATGACCTTCAAAATCTATCATCTTAGCTCTAGAGGAGCCAACAACAGCCCACAAGCAGAACCAAAGTTGCAGCAATGTCCCACAGCAGACAATATGGGTTGAGATTGCTTTAGATCATACAAGATCGTATAAATGTGACACCACTTCATTCACTACATGAACATTACCAAGCAGTTCTGGCCTCTGCAAAGTTTTAATGACCTTTTAAGAGAAATGGCTTTGCTTTAGGGTTTATTCCAAGTATAGTGAAGCTGCAGAATGCATGAGTATCGGACAGGCTGAGCCACATGTTTATGTATATAAGGCCTGCTCACTGTGAACAGGTGTTTGCATCTCAGAGCACTGAGCACAAGGATAACAGGAATATTTGCTGGGGTTTTCATGTCAGCAGTCTGATAACAAAAAATTGTGATTCATATTTTAAAATGCTTTCAAAATCAGATGCATTCGTGTTAGCATTTTGATGCAGGTTGAGCTTTTGTGATCACGCTGAAGAGGTACAGGAAAGACAACTTATCTCCCCATCTTTGTCCCCTAACCAAAAGAATGCTGCATGAATTTGGAATATTTACCAAGAAACAATGAATTATACACATGTAAGATACACAAGCATTTTCTGGGTGGCATTGTAATTCCGTGAGGCAGACCTATGTTTCAGAGCGGTTTGATGCGAAGCTGTTTTGTATTCCAATTGCAGTATCTGAGTGCCACTGAAAACACAACAAAGCTGAAAGAGGTAGAAAAACAAAAACATCTCCTTTGTCCCCAGTGAATTCAACTTCATTAGTTTTGGCAGCTTTTCAAAGTTCAGAAAAAAAATATTTGTTTGATCTTTCACTTCTTTCCGCTTAAGGTCAATGATTAAAATAGGATCAGCTCAGTGACTACACCTGCAGTTCAGTCTGTTGGCTATACCTGCTAAGTACCATTTTGACTGCTGTGGGAAAAAAAAAAAAAAAAAAAAAAAAGATTCCAAGACATTTTATAACAGCTTTACAGAAGGGAGAAGATTGTTGCTTTCTCAAGTAACTGGAAGCCCGGGCCACAAGGCAGAACAATTCTGTTCTAATCATCTCTCTGCAACAGAACTAGCTGTTGTTACCCAGCAAGCGATACACACCAAAAATTCCAGAGACGTATGTCACGAGCTTGACACACAAACCACATTCAGTCCCCAGTAAGTAAAACCATCTGCAGAATAGCTCAGGATCAGTAGGTTTGCCTGTTGGCAGGAAAGCAGGGAAATATGAAAAGAGGGTTCTTCGTGAAATAAGAAACCATTGATCTAAAAAGTTGTGTCTGACATGCTTTTTCCTACCAATATTTAAGACGGTAATTTTCAGAATTCAGACACAGATAAATGGGTCCTTAAAATGCACTGGGTTCTGAGTTCCTTTCTGCATTACTGCTGCTTAAGGAAGGAAGGAAAGAAGGAAGATGTGTGATTAGATAACGTGTACTTCTTTGGAAACTCTTAAGCAGACAGCACTGTGGACTGGGAAAAGCATCCCATTATCAACTTCGGAGATTTAAGGATTAGATTGAATCCTCTAAGATTTTAAAAAACAAAAACAACTTTCCTTCTGCTCTTGTGATGGACTAATTCCATTTAGAAAATCTTCCTCAAAAGGAAGATAATCTTAATCTTTCTTTCAGGAGAAATAAAAATATTTCACAACAAAGCATGACAACAATGGGAAATGTTGTCCAGGAGGACCTTAGGGCAGAAATGTTTCCCCGAGTACCTTACAGAGCCTTTCAGTGGAAAAAAAAACAGGTCTCTTGTTCAAACATTGAATGATAACGAGCAATTCATTCAGTCTTATTAGGATTTCAAATACGCATCCCAGACCATCATCACCCTCTGACAGAGAACCAGTGTCTTTTTGATAAAAGGATTTTTGTTGTCTAACAGAATTAAAAAATTAAAAACACTGAGCTTCCAGCTCCAGGCACAGAGAGCGCAGCAAAACTGTGCCTGATGAACAAAGGTACTTCCAAGTCACCTTTATGTCTTCTCATTATCAGAGTGGCTGGGAACCTAACCTCGGATTAGTTGGAAATATGCCGTAAAATGATCGTAGTTGCCAAACCATTGAAAGGCTCTGTATGGAAACCCACCTCTGATACACAGTGTGTAGAAAACAAAATATTGCTCCGTTTTCCTTCCTGTATCCACTACACATTGTTAGGAGGGCACATAAAACAAAAGCTGAGAGATTGAAGAGATTTGGCTGTCCCTTCCTTGCCAATCACCCACACTTTCACTCCCTACAATGAACACATTTGCACATGAGCACTTCTGCAGATCAAGCCAGTTGTAGTTCACTATGTAAAAAACAAAAGCTCAGATTTCACTGTCAAAAAGCTCATGAAAATACAGGACCATTAGTCTTATAACAGGACAGAGACACACATTATGTGTGCTTGTGTATAAACAGACACATGATCATTCCCATACTGCAGCTTGCAGCACGGTTCTCTGTTTTGTAGCCTAGGAAACTTTGGTGTCAAGAAGTCTCCCAAACCCCAGTACAGATATTCACTACCAAAAAAGTACACTCTTAACATCTCATGAGCTATAAGGCTAGAAATTTTAATGAACTTTTCATTATCTATATCCACAATTAAAAGGGAAAAAAATAGTAAAGATAGTAGAGAGCTTTAGGACAACAAAGCTGTTTGCTCAAATTGCTGACGACCTACATGATCACTAACTCGGGCCTGCTGAAACTAATGTTGGAGCATTTTGTTGAATTGTTTCAGTCAGACTGTGCTTTGAATCTAGACTGATCAACCATAAAATTGCTGAATCCGATTTATTTTATCAGATTTCTCTTTTACTGCTACAAAATTTGATGTCTGATTTTAATCTGAACTGACAAATTCGAAGGGGAAAGACTGATTCTTGAAAGGAGCGGGGAGATGAATCCAGGCAGAAATGCCTTTTTTTTTTTTTTTTTTCTTCTCCTTCCAGCAGGTCAGAAGTTCTTCAGTCCTTTTTTGCTAAGTAAAAACTGGGCAGTTTTATGACTGTAAAGTAAAGAGCCAAAGCAACACTATTTTCCCCTTCGTTAAGGAAGAGAAAATCAAAAACTACTCCCCCTTCTCCCTCCCAGGAAGCACAAAGCAACAGAAAAGAATCCACCAGACACAGAGTACAATAGAAAAAGTAGCACAAATTACAGAAAACATGGGGGAAGAATGGCATGCTTGAGATCTCATCATTGCTTTTTACAATGACTTAAACCCAAGAGAAATGTCTTGCTGTAAAAATTTTAAGAATTATAGAGAACGAAGTTCCAACACAAGAGAGTTGAAAACATTTAGTTATAAATCTTTTTATAACAAAGAAAGCCAAGCAATTGGAATAACTGGCAATACTAACAGCTCCTCTGGATTATTTGTAGGCCGATTCATTATTAAAAAAAAAAAAAAGGCACTATTAGTCTAATCATATTCCCATTTAAATAAAAGGAAAAATGCTAACATCTTTTTTCAATCAAAAGCCCGATCGATGCAGGGATTAGTCCCTGTAGGTCATTTGCTCAGAGTTTGCTGGATGACGCTATATATAATAACTTCAAAGCACTTGGAACATTTCAAATTGGCATCCAAGGAACTCACAATGCATGGAACTTGATATTCCTTGTCATTGCAAAGAGTTACTGGAGCTTCTGAAAAAATCTTTTCTGGGAGAGAAAATATGAGGAAACAGTCCTTTTGATTGCAATAGACGTTTTAGTAAATAAAGAAAAATGGACAAATTATTTTTAAAAAATCTCATTAGAGACACCAAAATATTGATTAAGCTGCTCTGAGTAAGCTCCTGAGAACTGAAGCTAAAAGAAGTCCTAATAATCAAAAGAAAGTCTGTTATAGCAAGAAGTGTTATGGTATCAATAACTGTTAATGAGCAACTTCAGCAGCCTCTCGCAGCAAGAACAAAATCATCTATCACTTTCAGAGAGCTGTGGTTCAAGACTTGCAGAAAAGCAGCACAGGATTACAGGAAAGCTAACTGAATTGCTAACAAAACGTTCTCCACCAGCTTTCTAAAGTAATATTGTGAGATAACAAGCTAGTTTATTAGCCAAAATAGGTCCCATGCTAACACTGGGTTGTGCAGTCGCTAAAAAACACCAAGGCTAGAGCATCAAATCCTGTTCACTAAATTAGCAGAAGAGCAACTCTGAAGTCAGCATATAAAAATGTCCTCGCTTTGTTTGGGATGCAGTTTGTTTTCTTCATAGTAGCTGATGTGCTGCAGTGCTTTGGATTCAGGAGAAGAACAATGCTGGTAACATGGGTGGTTTAGTCACTTTTAGTCCCCGTTTTTTTTCCCTTTCTCATGAAACTTTCTTTATCGCAACCAACAAGTTCTTGCACTTTTACCTTTTCAGTTCTCTCCCCCATCCCACCGAGGTGAAGAGCGAATGGCTGGTTGGTGCCTTGCTGCCTGCCTGGTTAAGCCACAACCAAAATATATGTAGGATTTGGTCTTCAAGAATGAAGAGGGTATGACCTTCTTCAGGACTGATTTAGATTTAACTTGGTCAAAAATGGAGTCAGCTCATTTACTTCCAGCTCATTCTGTGTTAAGACATTTATATTCTGCTTGCAGGAGGTCAAAATAATTATTTTGTTTAAGCAGAATATTGCTTGTAAAAAAGAAAAAGCCCTCGAACAACCCCATATCTCCCCACCCATCTCACCTTCCCATCACTAGGCTTTAAGTACTACGTTTTGAAGTTTTGCTGTGTTTTTACTATATTTAGAACAGCAAACATCTGGATATTCTGTATATTATCCCCATTACCTTTTATTTATTTATTTATTTGTTTATTTTTTGCTATACTGAATAGAAGGCATCAGGTAATACCTCTGCTGCTTTCTAAGGGAAATAGGACAAAGAGCGGGTCTGAGCTATCAGTGTTAGAATGTACAAATACAGTGTCTTTATCAATGAGAGTCATCTTAACTAGCTTGAAGTATTCCCTGGCTATATCAGGAACTTGACTTTGTGGCTTGGCCATCTTCTGTGTTCTCAAGGCCCTCCTAAGGAAGGAAAGAGATGCAATTTGGTAGGCTCAGAAGGGCTGACTTCTGGCCATCGCTATTTCAAACCTGTTCATATCTGACTGGGCACTGCCTCTTCTTGCAGAATGAAAGAAACAAAAGATGACTAAATAATATGCCTTTCAGAAGCGCAGTTATTCCTTCCAGTTGATACGAGGTTAGTTTGCAAACCCATAAGGCAAGAAAAGTAACTCAGTCTCTTTATCCACGTATAACTGTTGAGTTTAAGGGAGCGCTGCTGTAAAACGATTCCCTGTGACCTATTTCTGCAATCAAGCTGCTGCCAGGAACAGTGAGCATAAAACTGAAGAGAGAGTGAAAGAGCGAGAAAAAGCAGAAACACGAAGAAAACACTGTAAAAAAACAAATCAAGATAATCTAATTCCAACACACTCACAGTCTCATTGGTCTTAGCAAGGAAAATTATACATATTCCATTGCATGTAACTGTGACTCCCCAACACCCTTTGAATCACAGCTCAAGTGTCCCCACAGAGGCAATACTTCATTACATTTATGCAGAAATACAACTGGAAGAGACTTCTTGGATCACAAGGCCAATGTTGGGCAACTGGTGGCAATCAAGTTGCGGAAAGAAATTGCCTGTTTTCTAGAGTAAATTCCCTAACACAGCTCAAGCCTGGAATGTGTTCCAACACCACAGTAGTTATAGAGTTTTGCTTCCACTAAGAGACCAAGCTGATGCTGAAGTAGCCTATAAAAATGTACAACTGAGCCAGGATCAATCATTTTCTTCAGTTCTGTCCATTTGCCACAACATCAGGCTTTCAGCAACATTCAAGAACTACTAATTCAGCGAAGCTAAGGTTAA
The DNA here is from genome assembly GCA_011076525.1 of Nettapus auritus. Classification (NCBI taxonomy): domain Eukaryota; kingdom Metazoa; phylum Chordata; class Aves; order Anseriformes; family Anatidae; genus Nettapus; species Nettapus auritus. The sequence goes on from CM021778.1 coordinate 6,919,846, forward strand.
GGAACTCCTGCAGGTAGAAAATGAAGAGCCTGCCCCTGAAAGTCATTGGTGGCTTTTTTGTCATTGGTGACTTTTTTTTTTTTTTCCATATTTGTTTTTTGTTTTGCTGATTGAGATTTTGTCCCAAGAAAAGCAGATCATTATTCACTGGAAAACTTCAAAAGCCATGATATATCTCATTTTGTTTGCATTCAGTTGACTTTCAGAGAACTCTTTAAATCATCAGTTTATATTAATTTAAGTAATCTGAAGTACAGACTGCATATCTGAGATAACAATGTCAAAGCCTTAGAAGAACTGTATTATTTTTGACACATACCAAAACAGTAACCTTTCATATAGTTTTTGCAAAAGTGAGAGTTAGAACGCACGTAGCATCAGTCCCATTTTCAAATTAGTGCCTCTGGCATGTAGTAAAGGAGCTGAAATCTTTGGGGATATCTGGTAGTGCTTCCAGAAATTGTTACTGCTGTTTCTAATGCAGTGCTAATGCGATGTAGCACTTTTCTATTTTTCTCCTGTATTGAGTACACTGTAGGCGTTTACTGAAACATTTTTAAATGATTCTATGACTATATGTCAATTATCACTATATTATGAATAAACACTTTTAATACATCACAATAGGTATCCCTTTTCTCAATCCCAGAGTTGTCTGCTTCCTGAGTGCAGGTGAATCCTACCCTTCCCCTGTCTAGAAAGAGCCCCAAAGCTTCCCCACAGCTTGGAGTTAATTTTAAAATACAGAGAATTGAAATTTTCTGTGGATTAATACAGAAGAGCCAGAGGGTTGTATCTGTTCTCTGTTCTTACTGTATTTGCGTACCTTAAAGAGCTGCCCAGTTTTCACCAGAAATACCAAGAAAGTGGAAATCAGAGTGGCACACTGATTTTTTTAACTCTCTATGAAGGACTATTTTGAAAAAACAGAGCTTTCCCTACAATTTTAATAACGTTGACAGAAACAAATAAACACAAAAAATAGACATTCTCCAAAAAAAAAGTCTTTACTTAACCTTTTTTTTTTTCTCCAAAAAGAAAAATTAAAATAAAAAATCAACCTAGAGAGCAATTACTTATTTTTTTTCCTGTTCTTAGATAAACGGAAGTTAACACAATATCCAACCTGTGCTCAAATTTCTAAGTACTTACAATTTGAAAGAGAAAATAAAAATAATTTAAAAGCAAAAGTCCCTGTGAAAACCCTTAAAGTATTTGGAGTATTTCAGAAGACTGTCTTCTGCAGTAAAATACAGACAGACAAATTAGTGACAAATATATGCAAATAATATTAATGTCCCCTGAAGACGTTTTAACCAGTACCAGATTTTGGTACTGGTTACTCTACATTTATATCTCTTTATGACTTCTCATATACTATGCCATTTCACTGAGATAAAACTGATTTCCAATCAACAGATTTTTTAATCACAGAAACTTACTAGTATTTGTATTTAATCTTTATGGCTCACATGCTTTAACCCATTTTTAATTGCTGACTGGATGATGACTACAGAATCCATTATAATATGATAAGAAAAACTAAGTGTTAAAAACAGATAATTAATCTTATTCTTTTTTTACCAAGTATGAGAAGAATCTTTACTGTTCAGTGGAATAGCTATTAGAGTATCGGCTGGGAGATGAACCATACGTGGGCTGTACTCTTGGCATTGCTGCTGTTACCTTTGCTGGACTTGCCTATGATCACCAACACCAAAACCTTCACAGTTAGCCACAAATTTTGTGGTTTACATTTCCTTGAACAAGGACTGGTGGCAAGTTAAGAAAGCAATTGTCGACATCAGTGTCCCACCTTTACATTAAGTATAGAATCAGCTCTACATGATTCAGTGAGATTAAGCGTACAGTTGCTGGCCAAAAATTTTTGTAAGCTAAGAAGTGTATTTCACTTACTTGTTCTATCAGTTCTTTATAGCCATAAAACTCATCCAAGTGAAACTTAATTACGTTGTTGTTGTTGTTTTTTTTTTTTGTAAGACCTAATTTTGTTTTTCATGTTTTGGAAGTGTAGAAGAAATAATTCCAAAGAAGCTATCTTACCTTTCTCACTGGTTTCCATTCTCCAACAGTCGTGATGATAGTCCTCGGTGTTATGTCAAGAAGAAATCAGCATACTCTCGCATCACTTCCTGGCGTGATGTTTTCAGGATCTCATCAAAGATTGCTATCTTGAAATCTTACCTTGCATATGAAGAGGAGGAAGATCAGGAGCATCATCTTCCTTGAAATAAACCTGATGAAATGAAGTTCATGTTTCATCATTTTTATCTCATGCTATAGAAAAGCAGACTAAAAAACAGAATGCTTATTCATGCTAATAAGCTTTTCTCTCACCCAGCAAGAAGTACAAGCACCAAGCAGTATCATGATTTTGTATTAGGCCATGGTAATATATTCCTGCACAAACTTGCCACTAATCACTGAGATACAAACCCCAGGGCCACAAACAGATTTCATTTTTGTCTATTTCCATCACTGGAGTGGAACAAATACAGATCTTTGGGAAAGCTTATTTTGACCTACGGTTCCAGGTTTCATCTCCCTGTACGAAGTATTTGAGTGTGCTGGAATACAGGATGGCACATTTAAGGGGAAACTCCAGTTTCATGCCCCTTCTATGCCCTTGGTTTATTGCACAACGGGTTGGAGATTGCAGGAGCTTTTCTTCTGCTGGATAAATGGAAGCTATTAACAAAGTACTTGTAGTGGAACATTTAGGAAACATCCTGGGCTCTTCATTAGCGTAAATGCCAATACAGAGCACAGCCACTACGTAAAAGAGCCTGATACTTTTAGTAAGAAGGATGGAGGGAAAGGAGAGAATCAATATATGTATTTTTTTAATTTCTGCTTCATTTAATTTAAGCATTTTATATCTTTCATTTGTGAAGTGAATACTAAGTGAAAAACCTCAGCATTAAACTGTACACATAGATCAATCAAGTCAACTGCATGTTCATTTGCACTCTGTTTACAAGTTCCTTCCTGCAGTCAGAACCACACAGATGTCCCTGAACAAGCCATGTGGGAGAAGCCCCCACTCCGACGAGGCTGTCTATGAATCACACATGCAGTTTCGTCTTTCACCCACCGGAATGTAAATGCAGAGTAATACCAGCAAGTTCAACATGAAAAAGAGAATTTTAGTCATAATCCATGTATTTGTGTTCAGCTTTCTGATAGTTTGCACTACTGCCGGGCCCAGCAAGGAATACTCAGGAACCAAGCCGTGCTTGTTCAGCTTGAGCAAATTTGCTCTCTTTTTCCCACAACCAAAATTATGAATTGCAGAGTGTTTTTCATTTCCTCTATAGATACCATTGCAACATCAAATCCCAAAGCTAGCCAGAGACTACAGATGACTTAAAGCTAGCTGCCTCCCAGGTGCTGAACATTCACGGGGTCTTACAGTTCGTGTTGGCCCACCTGTGAGCAGTACAGATCATTTTAGTTAACACACAGTGCCTACACCATTCAGGCTCACTTGGTTTGTCATTCTTGATCGCTTTTCCCTGCGTTCCACATGTTTTTTCATGGTGGTTACATATTTGAAGCAGCCTACTCAGAGCTTATACAGTTTGATGGGTAAGACAGCATCCCTGATGCAAACCAAAGGTCATTAAAATGACTGGAGAAAGTGAAAGCTAACAACTTGGCCCAGAAAACGTACATTTTATCTAGATTTCTTCCGGCTTTGACCTTCGCTTTAGAACCAAGCACGCTGCAGACAGAAGACATCAGGTGTTACCTACTAGCACTAGACTATGCACATTCCATTTTCTGGGTTATTTTTACTGTCAAATCTACAGACTTTGCATTTCTTGGGCTGCATTCTTCCCAGTTTGAGTCCAAATGTTTAACCTTGGAGGTTTCTTTGGACCAACTCATAGTCACATCAGTGACGTTAGCAGTGTCATTCATGTCGTCTACAATCAAACTCCTGTTTGCAGAGAGCTGGCAAAGGTTCACTCAATTAAGGGGTAGCTGAGCAGTGAAGAAAAACTTGGTGACGCCCCATACACCAACGAATGCATCTGTCCCTAGGAAATAGCTCTGTTGCTTTCTCGTGGTCAAGACAACTTGAGCTACTTTAGAGCAATGTTTTTCTTAAACAGTCATCTAATTTTTCTTTACGCCGTATTTTAAATTGGGAGGGAGTGGGATTTGCATTCTTCTAGAAACCAGGTAGAAAATCTGAAAAAGAGGGATACTTTTCCTTAAGAAAAACAATATCCTTGTACATTCCCTTATTTTCCCTTTTACTTACATTCTAGCGCAGAGGTTCCAGAAGTTTCTTCTACCATATGAATACAGAACTAATACCTAAATATTTATATGGCTCATATAAATATTTATATGGCCCACTTCATCAGCTAATCATAGTCATTATTTTTTGATTGCTTTGACAAACTGCCTGACTAAACAGCACTACAGAACTTAAGAAATATTTTACACATTCCTTGTTGGCTCAACTTCATGTTTTAAAAAACAAACAAATGAAAAATGTAGATTGGATGCACTCTCCTGAATCTCTGTTCACATGACACTGATTTTTCCTTTTTTTTTTTTTAAGGATAAGATCTGTACTTTTAATCAGGGTACAGTTTTAGCATCATAACGCACTGAAGCAGGAAAAAATTGCATTGGAAATGAATTTGCTTATATCTCAAAACATTTAGAAAAACTGCTTCTTAGTTTAGGGCACAGAAACAGAGCTAAAGCAAATAATATTTTTCACAAAGTAGATTTAGTAGACATTATTTTATAATTATACTATGGATCTAGATAAATACAGCAAGTTACTACAGAAAACTCTGAAGAGATATAAATATCTCTAAAATTAATTTTGCTATTAAAGTGTTGTTTATTTAGATGTAACTTGAAGAAAATCCTGTGCTACTCAGAACACAGCAGAGCCTCTGAATTAGTGTAAATGTAACTACCCATCTTTGACATCTCAAATGACTACGATATTTCAAAAGTTCTACAGGCCAATACAGAAAAGTCCTTCTCATTTAAAATGTTTAGTTTCAATTTCTGTTTTTGTTCTGCTGTAGGGTTGGGAAATAACAAAGAATTTGGCCTTTCATAAACAGAGGCATCCTACATATAGCAAATAGGCAGACACGCTCATTGGAGACGATCCCAGGTTCAAATCTTTGTCTTGCTTCCGTCTGATTTAGACCAGATGCTTATAGGTCTCTGCCATTCTGCGCAGATGCTCAGAAAATGAGAGAAGCTCTTTTGTCATGAACTGACTTCATAAAATATCAGCTGATTCAGACTACTGGACTAATCCCAGTCCAGCAGCCAGGGATGTAGGTCACCTGTTCCTAGTTCTGGTTCAGAATTTGGACTAATTGCTGATTCACTCTGAGTGCCTTCTCTTTTTTTGTTGTTTTTGTTTGTTTTGCTTTGTGTTTTTTAGAAAAAAAATACTATTTTGGGCTGTAGAAACCTCTGCAATGATCATTTCTGAACACTTCACAAAATTCTATTTCTTTCATGTAAGACAGAAGGGAAGAAGCCTGCTGAAGCTGTTGGAGCACTCCAGCAAATACCTCGCTGCACACCTCCAGAGATGCTTGTGTGCAGCCTGTAAGCCTCACGTTGATGCAGCGTGAGACACCGTTTTAAGAAAGGACATAAATCTGAAGATCACATTAAGAGCTATCAGTGCAATACCTTCCTGTTTTCTCAGATTCAGTAGCAGTTCGGCACACTTTATCTTGATTGCTTTCTGGGAAGACAGAGGGTGTTGTGGAGACCATCTGAGGTGACGATTCATACATTTGCCTTCCTCCAAGAAAACACTGAAGCAACACATAGCTACCATGAAAGGAATTTACTGGACTATTATTGCACCAGGGTACATCTAGAAAAGGAAAAGAAATAATTGAGGTGGACAGGTAGCCAGAGGAATCCTTTCTTTCAAACCACAGATATCTTTTCAGATATCCTCTTTTCTATAATGCTTCTTATTCCCTCCTTCCAAATGGGTACTTGTTTAAGGATACGATATCCTGACTCTGCAGGTGTTGCAGTGACACTAACGCATCCTGCCAGTGCACCTCCTGCCGGGGCAATCTCTCTCAGCAGCACAAAGACTTTGGATTCTCTGCTCCCATCTCCTCTGTCACCTACACAAAACAACTGTGCAGCTTTGCCCTTTGTACTTTCCAAACTCTCCCATGTGTTTTTATTTTTGTTGTTTTGTTTTAGAACTTGATCCAACACAGTGGGTGGTCTTTAGAAGAGACTTCTGAAGATGAGGGAATGTTTCAAGACCATTCCTCATCCTTTGAAGGATTGCCTACAATGAGAATCTTGTCACTAGGAAATATTTAAAGAGACATTAAAGTTACAGGTCCTAGCCTTAAGGGAAAGGAAACAAAGAAATGAGATACATCAGCTAAAGAAGATTTTCTTAACCTTGAAATTTCCCTACCAAGCCATATGCTGCAGCTTCTCAAAGGGTATTGCTGCAGTACAGGGAGAACAATGAGTATTAGTTGAATAATCAGGATAGATTATCAAAATATATAAAATCAAAGTCTGTACCCTACAGCAAGTCATAAAGAAAAGCAGCCATCTGGAGCTTAAGAAATGTTTCTAGCTTTGTCAGTAAGACTATTATAAACACACAATATCGGCTGCTAATTAAAAAAGCTACAACTAAGCATTCTCCATCTCTCCAGGGATTTTTTCCTATATACTTTAACATTCAGAACTGTGATCTTTGTAAAAAGATCTTTAAGCTTCTGTGGCCACAGGAGAATGGCTAGAGGATCATTGATTTCCCTCATCCACTTCCAATATCTAGATCAAGTCTGGACCAGCGAGTACTATCAAGTTTGTCTCTTCGGTCCTTGCCAAATTCTGGCTTTCTTGCTGATATCAAGAACCTTCTACCCAGCATTACGAAAACAAACACAGAAAATCAGGTGAAAAGTCTGACAAAGAGCACCACTGCAGGTTCCAGCAAAAGCCATGGAACTTTTTGACACTTACATAAATGACAGCTGGAGAAAAAGGTACTGAAGCATTAAAAAAAAAAAAAAAAAAAACTTCAACATTTTTGCATTTTCGTTTATAACAGAGGGGGAAACGTACCCTTTATTTCTTTTAAAGCTTTTGTTTTTACTAAGGATGTTGAAAATTGATGTTTAACTTCCGGTCAGGAATATACTTTCAGGAACCACATAATCCTGCACGATACATGCCTTTTGCGTTGCATTTAGAGCTTTCAGTATAAGCACCCACCAACATAAGAATTTATACGAACAATCAGGCGAGCAACCTTGCTCTTCTGACAGATACTAAGACCATGAGCACCCAGAGTACTCTGCTAGACTAGCTTCTTTTCATTAGCTACTGAGGCAAATGCCTCCTCACATCAAAAAAACTGAGCTAACACTTCCTTTCCATACAGTTTTCTACGCTCCCTTACAAATGTACCCCTTGCAAACCCTCTAAGGGTCTCAATGTTCTCAACCTCTTCAGCTGCAGCACTTTTCACACTCCCTATCCTAGAATAACCATTTGGCCATGTTACAAAGCAGTCACTGGCTAAGCCAAGACCTGAACTCAAAAGGCCTGAATTAAAAAGAAGAGGAAAAAAGTCTATCTTTAGTTTAATCAGCAGGTTCTCCAGCCTGAACAGATAATACAAGTAGCCAGTCTGAAGCCGACTGCACTGGAAGATCACAAACCTGTATTCAACAGCAAAATGGGAAATTATTACAGAAAATGAAGTTTCTTGAATCACTACTTTTAAAAGCTGGCATTTGTTTGCTTTTTCTTTCAAATACCAGAAGGCAGTCTTCCTAAACTCAAGAGAGTGGAAGCGGTTTAAATCATCATAGTAAATTAGACAGTATCCTCTTTCTAAATCAGAAAATTCACAAGTTAGTGAAGATATTTGAGACTTTATACTGCTTAGAACCTGCTCATAGAGGCAAGCACTTACATAACATACACACCCAAAACCTGTCTTCACATAGCACTAACCTTCAGGATAGTGACGACTGGAACACGTTACTGCTCTCCCAGTCTGTGATCCACCTTTAAAAAGAAAAAAACACGGTGAGGTGAACACGGTGCAGACCCAGAGACACTTTCCTTTCCCCCTCTAGACACAGCAATGATAGAACTATAGTGCAGATGGATGCAGTGGAAATAGGTCTGGGATTGCTCAAAGCCACACTTAAAGATAGCTTGCAGAGATTTCCACCTCTCTTCCCAAGAGATCTTAGCAGTAGCCAGCTGTTCTTCTTCCTCTGTCCCCCCTCAACAAACTGAGGTGTCTCACTAGATGAATTTCCAAGGGCCAGACCCGTGTTTCCCAATGTATACACAGCCGAGGCATGCAATTGTATGCTACAGTCGTGTTTACATATTTCTAGGTTTTTCTATGCCAGAAGGTGCACTTTCATTCCTCCTCTCTGATATACCGAGCGTCTCTGCTGGAACAGGACACCGCACACAGAGCAACCCTTCTCGCAGGCCGGGGAGGTAAAGAGTGCAGTAAGAAGGCTCACACAGGTTTCTGCACATAAAGGTTCTTCGTGGCCTCGTCAAGTTCCTAACTCAGACTGATTAAACAAAAACAAAAAAAAGCTACTTTGTTTCACATGATGAAAGGTGCCCTACTTACTGAGAAGACAAGTTACTTTTTGTTCTTTTGATTTCCTGCTGGCCAGGATGTACAGATGGTTTTTGGAAAAAAAAAAAAAAAAAAAAAAAGGAACAGATGACACTGAAGCACAGAAGAGATTAACAGGGTCACTGGCTTGCACTCCCGGGGTCTGGTTGAAGGATTCCTGCTTCACAGAACTGTGAGCAGCAAGAGATGACGGACTCATCACTCAATGAAAAGTGAGTTATGACTTTGCTGCATGAACTTACTTGGCTGCTTTCCCCTGCCTTGGTTCTTCGGGATGGGAAGGCTCACGGGAAATGGTTACTTTGATGTTTTGTTCAGTTTTTCTGTGGAACATATTAAACATGAGGCATATCAGATACAAGTTCAGAGCATCTGGGCTAAATTCACAGTTGATATCGGTGATATTCTGCATTGCTTCAGGTGACGTTTTAAGCAGGGTATTTAATGTGCTAATAAGCTTATAACCAGAACTATCTGACTAGGAACAATAGGTCTTTTGTAAGGAGATGCGGAACATGTAGCCACACTAGGCTTGACATATATCAGGCTAAGACACACGCAGAGTTAGCTAAGGACAGTTGGTTAGTGTGCTAACATCTTCATTATGCCAAGAAGACATCAGCAGTAGCACTAACAATACAGAAATATGGCAAGAGCCTCTCATGTGTCCCCAAAACAGGCGTCAGGTGAGATGCAGGCCATGTTACACCTGGGGTGAAACTAGTCTTTCAGCAGATTAACTGCAGTGCAACATGATGAAAACTCACGTTAAAAAACTGGCATGGAAAGGTACCATAGACATAGGAAAACAAAAAAACATCACACAATCTAGATTCTTTTTGGCTCATATTTTTTTTCATGCTACACCTGCAAACAAAGTATTATGCTCACTTATATTCACATCCTATTGAACAACAGATAAAGAAATCTAGATCATGCAAAAAAAAAAAAAAAAAAAAAAAATAGAGCCCCCCACAAGCCTAGCCTAGGGCTGTAGCTTCTGGTTTGTAGAATAAAGAACAACATTTCTTCAGGGCTTCAGCCTCTCATTATATCCATGTCCCTTCCAGGCTCCAGCATGCTTCTAGGGACAGACCAAGATATTCAAGCCTCTGTGAGTGTTTGGACTCACAAAGAGCTTCATGGCATAATGCTGCCAGGCTCGTGTCAGTCCATATAAATCAGACAGATTTAATCTTCAGGTCAAATTGTGTTTTCCTTAAATAAACTTACAGTTTGCTGACACAGACAAAACAACCTGCTCTTCAAATCCTGCCACCCTCTTGGCTCCTGGCTGACTCCAGTTTCTGCATATCTTGACCTAGAAGAGAATAAGAAAAACAGACTCCTTACCTCCAAGAATCTCTTCTCGATTTTTTCCCCCTGTTTAAGTGCCAGCCTTGTCATCTGAAGGGTTTATGAGAGTACAGAGACAATCCATGCAATCTACTGGGATGCTACAGGCAGGGAACTCCTAGGGTGTTCCCTTCCAACATCCTCCAAAGCATTTCAGACCAGGCTGCCAGACACACAGGGCTCTCTCCTGCAGACTGCTATGCAGAAATGCTCACAGTGTCCTTTGACTTAGATACAGGTACCTTAGACGGCTAAGATGGAGAGAAGGAAGCATCCTGGTCTGGTATATTTTGTCCTTAAGCAGTTTGGCTATTTGCTTTATGCTATGCTGCTGCCGTCATGGAAATCTGATCTTCAGGGAACGGAGATGATGATCAATTTGACATGTTTTTAGTGAATCATCTGTCTAGCAAATGAACCTGCTCTCTGCATCTTTACAATTGCACATTGCAGAAAAAGCCAATAGGTGTCTGCTAGTAAATTTGGTGATAGATGAACAAGGAAAGAAGGAACTAGATTATTCTGAACTATAACGGCTGCAAAGGGCTAAGAAGATCAGGAGGAGCATGGTCTGGGCATTAAAGTAATCCTACCCAACTCCCAGTAAATAGCAAATCCACTGAGTAAAGGAGGTACCGTTTTTAACTCCAATTTCTCTTACCATAACCACATTTTAACAGCAAGCACAGCAGGCTTAACCGTGGACTCTGACAGAAATTTCCAGTTCCTGAAACTGCCAGTTCCATTTTGAAAGCTTATGTATTTCTTCATATTCACTGAATGCTTCTATTAGCAATATGGATGGCACCTATATTGAATGGACTAGAGAGGTCTGTGACTGGCAAGAGCTCAGCCAGCTTACCAGGCCCTATCCTGTTCTCTGGCATACCCGTCTTCCTGACAGGAGAGCTCTAAATTTGCTTCACCGTGCAAATATGCCTACTGTTTTTGCTATCATCCCTTTTACTGAAGCTAAAGCATCAAATTTGGTGTCTCCATTTCCATGGATCCCTGAGTACTGTTTTACCTCGTGTGATGCTATGCCTCCCTACAACACAACCCACGGAAAAGAAGGACACCAAAACACATCCGAGTTTGCAAGAACAACGAAAAAAAGCTAGAAAGTGAAGCAAATGTATCTCCTGTTCACTTAAAAAAAAAAAAAAGAGAAAAACTGTTTCTAGAGGTCAACACAGTTTGAAGAACACTTTATGACTGCGGGTATAAAGGAAGGCTCACCTGGAAGCAAGAAAGGAGCCATTGCCCTAGTAAGACATTGATTACCCCTGGTCCAAACATTGCAATTCCATGTGTGAGTATGTCTCATTTCTCTAACTTCTTTGGGAATAAGTTCAACGAGTTTCCACAGAACTGTGTGGATCCACCACCAAAAGGAACGTCAGCACAGACCATAAAGATCTAGCACAAAACATCCTGGAAGAGCCCAACAAAACAGTACCAATCCAGTGACTCTCAAGGCCTCTATATAAATTGCTTTAGCAGGCATCCTGCTACTGCAGTTTACCAACAAACCCTCCTCTTCCAATCTATAAAAGTTTCATTAAACTATGTACTGCCTCATTTCTTTCCTGTGTCACAGGAGCACTGCCCTCAAAGAGAATTTAACGCAGGACACCGTGGGCCAACTTCTGCTGGCAGTGTCAGTGATAAACCTCCCACTGGCTTAAAGATGGAGAATTAAAAGCTCTACAATCACACACAGAAGTAAGAGATCTCTTTGAATACAGTAGTGAAACTTCCGCTTGCAAAGCAAGCAGCTTCCTAGAGACTGGCTGATGCTGACGTCAGAATATAGTGTTTAACATTTCTGTGTAGCCAAAGCCTTAGACAGAACTGCTAGTTCTCTCAAGAATGGGGGATTATATTTCTTCATCTGAAAGGTGATTTCATGCTTCAGGAAGTAAAGAAAGTTTGTGCACTGACAATATAAATGCAGATGCCTCCTGTAATGATTGACACCAGAGGTCGTGCGAGTGGAGTTTCATTTCCACTCCCAGTAGATCATGCAGCCAAGCGAATTAACGGCTCTTTAGGAATTAGAAAGTCAAAGTTTTGACAGCTCTGTCTTCCTCCTTCGGAACGGGTTCAATTCAGAAGCCCTCCTTGAGGTCTGATCTGCTCCTCACAATTATCTGTTTTAATAGACAATATGAAAGCCAGTGACACTCAAAGCGTACTGTCATATAGAGCCGAATTTCCTTCCCTGCAAAGCACTTAAGTGGCAATGAAAGAAACGATTACATACAGAAGCAGTAAAACACTGTCATAAAGAAGTATTAATTTCAGAGAGCTGTCAGAAAACTGTCTCTGCCCCTATCCTAAACGTACACCTCAAAATGAGAGACCTTGTACAGCTTACAACTGAAAGACTAATGCTGTTAGTGTAGAAGATAAGCAGGGTATATCCCTAACAAGTTGCTTTTGCCATTTTTTCTCTCTTAGTAAAGAGTGAAATTTCCAGTACCATAGAAAAGCTATCGAGCTACAACCCCAATATTGTGACAGACAGCAGAAAGTGCAGCTCAGCATTTTCCCCTGCTGTGGATGTTCAAGCAGTACCCTTACTTCTTCTTGAATAAAGGTACACAAAATATAACACAGTATTGGAATATCAGTAGGGTACCAGAAATTCTTCTGTACTTCTATGCCTGATGGCAGGCTGATTTGGTCCTTGCAGCCACCTGTAAGAACTGAAGGGAATATCCTCGTGCTCCCTTCTAGCCACAGCACACCCAAGTGTCTCTCTGCCAGAACACGGCTTGATCAAGCCCGTTTGTTACTCAATTGAGTTTCCACCACAGCTCACATACATCTCAGTCAGAAGTCCTCCCACAGGCACACTCACCTAGTGGACAAATGGTTTTGTTTGCAAGTTAATTTTCACAAAAGCCATCAGAGGCCTGTTTGTCAGAGTTCTCAGGAGTTTTCTGCTACACAAAACAGGACAACTTTTCTCAAAGGACCATGATAAAACCCAACGCTCACATTTCACCTTTGTTATTAACCTGTTTTCTTCGGTTCCTGAACTGTGCAGTGCTTCCAACGAGGGACGCCCTACCAGCTCAGTGTTACAGACAACACTTCTGGTACAAGTGCTACCGTAGCAAACTAGAGCTGTGTTCAACAAAGCTACTTAGTTCACCACTTGTGTAAGCTGAATACCTTTGTGTCATGTAGGAAAGACTTGCCTTTTCATTCCTTCATCACCATTATTAAGTGAGAATGCAGGCTACTCCAGCCTCTTCATATCCTTTCTCTTCACTGTTGATTGCACAAACACTAACTCCTGTGTCTTTTCAAGTGAAGGAGACACCACTGAGATGCTTATGAAGTTACCAGTGGTTAAGTAATAGCAGCGCATGAACGTATGTAATAGAAACCTCTGATTTGATAAGTAGTTGGCGATCAAGAAGAAAACACCGTAACAGTACCACCGTAACACAAGAGGAGCGTAGTACCTGTGTGCGAGAGGGAAGACATCATTCACCCAGCTTCATCCCAGACTACTTACTTAGCCCTGACCAACACAAAATGCTGAATAAAGTCTACTCAGAGAGAAGGGAGAATTACCTAGAAAGAACATTCAATGACCAGACACCCAGCTAGCACATGATCCCCTCTCCTACCTCTACAGCTTAATTCACGGCTGCTCGCTGACTATTGCTGCTCTGGAGCTGTGCAGTACAAGGAAAACAAGATACTGCTCAGTTCTGCTGGTGTCTCTCTCCGTAATTTCCAGCATTATATATTACAGGCAGGTATCGGAGATGCTGACTGCTTTCAAATGTAATCTCTTGATGGCAGATAAAGTTGAATTAGAATGGAGCCTTAGGAAATGCAGACTTTGACAGCAGGGAACCATGGCGCATGCACATAAACTATTCTCCAGTAGAAACTCTAAGTGCTTATCACTGCTGACTTGCATAATTCCTTACCTTGTTACAATACCAGCTCCAACATACTTCAACAAACAGGACTGAGACTCCTGTTACAGCGAAGCTGTAGTGATTTACCCCAGTTGGGGATCTGGTACTTTTTGCCTCTTGGAGAGGATCCAGGAGTTCCAGTGGTCTATTTGGGAACTATCCAAGCATTTGTGATTCTGGATAGAATACAACTAGACAAGAAGGAACAAAAATAATCTCTCAAAGCCAGTTTAGAAATGCTTCCTAAGTCGCTCTTGAAGCATTGATCATTGTCCAGCTGACGTACACAACAGACTTCAAGGCTAACTCTTCCCTTGACCTAGTGTCACTTTCTCAAAAATAAAATACCTTCATATCACACTGACCAGGACTCTTGGTTAGAGCTGATTGTTAATGATTTAACACATCTCTGTTTTTAATGGATCTCTTCCCTCCTCCGGCAACTTCTTCACATGCTCTTTTTCAAGCAGATGTTAGTTTAAGTCTGTATTTGCCCTGTAAGCAGGACATCCACCTTTCAGCTGGTGAAAAACTGCGTATGTTGAAGGGATCGATGCTAGGCTGATTAAGAATTTGGCCCAGTACCAATACATGCAAAGGCAATGTCTGGGGGATTATGGTTCTCTTCTGACATTTTTTAACACGTTCATGACCCATTTGTAGGGGCAATTTTCCACATAAGAGACACAATGTTTGGTAACGTGTCCCTTGAAGCCTAACAAAGAAACAAAATATGCACACAAATATAATCAGAGATATGTGTAGAAGGAAAACACAGGATTCCATAAAAATGAACCATCTCATTATTCATCCCTCCTTACTGTACAGCTTTTTAAAAACATTTAAAAACCAACAAAATCTGATAAATGAAGCTGTTGTCAGAATAGCACCACTACAGCATCTACTGATGGCAAACACTTTAAAATATGTAAATGAGTTCTGTAGAATTACTGTGTATTTCCGAGAAAACAGAACCACTCCAGCCTCACAAAGCCTCATACAAAACAACAAAGGAGATGCCGTTTACCTATGAATGTGTGGGGTAGCTTAAAAACTCACTATATGACTATGCATTCACAGGAACCTGAGTCTCAGAGGCTGTCACCAGTGCCCTAATACCACAGACAGCAACAGGGTGAGAATGGGCTGCAACCTGCCTGAGGTACAAGGATGCTCAGTGCTGGGTCTCAGGCGTACAGAGTGCTCCTGAGCACTCCCTGGGCACAGCATGGACACAGCCATCCAAAGGAACATGAGATTTTAAGTAACTTATCTCTTTTTCAAAAATTTTGCGTAGGAATTTCAGGGCATGGTACTTGTTCAGGGCTTCAGGCTCTCTAAATTTGATTTTGACTATTTTGAACTAACTAGTGTGTACAGAATGGCTGGATACACAAGCATCAAGTGCATGCCCAAGCAAATACATCTATGTTCATATTCCCAGTACACCTTCATGAAGACAATTTCATAATTACACAGCACCACCGCTAATGAAGAAACATCGCACCCCCCTTTGGTAAATTTTTGACCTCTTTCCTTTGATTCAAAGAACTGATACTGTCATTGCTCTCATGCTGCTAAAATGATCCATGGAAATGCATTCTATTACTGTGACAATTCGCATTTAATTCTGCTGTCATTAAGTTGCTGCCACTTTCTGGGAGACAGCCTGAGCGCAAAGTTCAGGCAAACATCGTCTCTTTGTAGCCTCAGAAAGCACAAAGTATTTCAAAACTGCATTGTAAAAATTCCGTTTAGCAAAATGGTGTTCATAGAGCCTTTCAGGATCGACACCTTCAAACCACACTACCAAACAATAGCAAGTTATTTGGCATTTCAGCTCTGATCAAAGGAAATGCACTTACAAACAGTCCATCCACAGCACTTAGCCATAGCTAAGGGAAGTATTTCAGTAGCAGGGTTCACTGTGCAAGCCACAAAGAGCCCATGTGAAACCAGCGATAATCAGATCTGTTTTCAGAGACCAACTGACAGCTCGGGGTCCCAGACTTCCCTTGTGGAATCTAAATTGGATGTTTAGAGTATCAGATAGTTGTTCAGGGTTTCTACGTATGTCAGCAGACAAGAGATGTTGTATGTGTATCTTCTACACTTCTGTACTCAGGAAGGGCTGTGAGGGATGAGTGGAACAAAGCACAAATGCAGGGGAACAGAATGGCTCTTCAAACACCCTACAGGCAACAAAAATTATCGACTGGGATTAACGCACATGGAGCTCAACACCTCACCGAATCATCAGCTTACATTGTGGTTGAAAAGTCTGTCTGGAAAACAAAGCCAATAAATATCATTTATGTGTATAATATTGATCCTTTCATCCTGGAAAATCCTAAAGCACCTCAGAAGCACTATGCACAGAAATCCATGGAACCCAACAGCCACTGAAATAAAGCAGCGAGTCTCAAAAGCTTAAGGCATTACTAAATCAAGACGATACCAAATTACCAATTTTAGGAAATTGATAAAAGCACCAGAAAAAAAAAAAAAAAAAAAAAAAAGATTCAGTAGAAACCAGCTAAAAACTTCGTAACAGTGCTAGCACTTTTTTCTTCTTTCCTGTTTCTGTTTTTTGTTACTCCTTAACAGTCTTTGGCAATATTCGAAACCAGAGTCTCCTCCTCTGCTTTTCCCATGGCAGGAAGGAAGAGAACATGATTGATATCCTGATCACTTGCTTATAGCAAAATAGTAACCTTCTGTATTGCTAACTTCTTGGATTTTGATAGAAAAAACAAACATATATTAACTCTTTCCCTTTTCTTCTAGTCATATTAAAGAGATTTCAGATCCCATATCGGAGGAAGGAAGAAATAGGATATGAAAGAGTGCTACTTCATGAAAACAAATCCTTCCTAAGCCATGTTCTACTTGTTCAGGAAAGGTAAACTTCTGTCAATCACCACTAGGAACCCATGGAGGAGAAAAATATATATAAAATAAAATAAAATAAAAAAATAAAATAAAAATAAAATAAAATAATAAAATAAAATAAAATAAAATAAATCAAAAAACCCACCACCTAGATTTGAAGGAGCTCATCATAGCTCATCATTGTTCCTGGGGGTGCTCTTCTTCCGTTTCCTTCTGCTTTCTAAACATCTTCAACTTGCAAGTTAGCTAGTTCCTGTTAAAAACAGCAAGTCTGGGAGAAGATTTCCCTTGCATACTAACAAGATGGCACCAGCAAAGAGGCCCACACCAGCTGCAAGGGCTGAGGGGCCGTACAATGTACGTTAGGCTATCAGCTTCCTAGTTTTGCACAAAAGCACTCATGCAGCTCCTTCTGGGCAGAACCATCCTCCAGAAATTTGCACAGGTTTCCTTCAGAACTGCGCAGAAGCCCCTCAGCTGAAAATGAAGATGTTCTGGAGTTGTCAAGTGCTTCAAGCTTTGACAGGGAAAACTGGCCCAGAGAGTATGGCACATCTGCCACTCATTCAAGTGAGATGGTGCCTAAGGCTAAGGTAGGCCAGGAAAGCTACAGATTCATTCAGGAGATACTAAGAAAAAAGGAAGCCATAAGAGCAGGAACTTGTGGCAGTAATTAGGTTGTTGCTCAGCAATCTTGAGTTCAAAGGTGTAGAATCCATTTCTTCTGTAAGAGGCTCTAACTGCATTTTATGTATGGTTTTTATATCCCAAAGCTTTCATAGCCCAGGGCAGATGAGTGTTAAGAAACGGAAAACCCATGGGCTTGTTTTTCCAATAAGCCCATCACACATGAAAGACAGGAGCATGCAGAAGCATCTGTATACATACGAGATTTTAGACACAGAAGTCCACTCTTAATCCAGACTTGCTCAGGGTTCCTTATATCTGAGGCTCAGGGTCAGGCTTTTATGGAAGGAAAGCAGCATGGAAAACAAAAAAAGATTAGAGAGAGCATGGGAAGGAAAGAGAAACAAGACGAGCAGTAAAGGACCTAACGCAGTCTAACACAGCAACATAGCCCAATGCTGTGGGAAGAAGGAAAAGGTGGAAAGAGGCAGGATTAATTCAACAAACCCCACTTAATGGGATTTCACAGTGTATGATTACTTGAATCAAACACAGAAGTATATTTACAGTCAATTTACTTTCTGCACTCTCTTCTTGCACATACACAGAAGTTAATTACATCAGCAAGGAAACAGGCTTGGTTAGATTTGCTAAGAAGTGAGCATTATGCTTAGGGTACGCTGGGAAGAAACTGTCTGTTCCTCTTGTTGCAGATGACCCAGCGCGATAAAGAACAGAGAAACATCAGCCAAGCAAAGCACAAAAATGATTCTCCAGATCAGGAGATAGCCCATGCTCCCAGGAGAGGAGAGACATAAATTCAAACCTGACAGAAAAAAAGCAAATTAATACCCTAGGCCTGGATAATTACTATGACCCCTTAGCTAGAAGGGGGCCCCATTACCTTCTCTGACAGAGTACTTTGAATTCAGCTTCAATGTAATATATTTACTTCCAGATTAAGGTGCTGATTACTGCGTAGCCTCGGGCTGACCAAAATCACAAAATCACATCATCAACAATCTCCAAGCCATTTTGCTCATCTCTGTCATTCCCCACACTTGGCAGGCAAGGCATCCATTTCTCAATATGCTGGGATTCCCCTCCCAAGCTAAAGAAGTGAATCGGAGAAGAAAAATCCTTCCACCCACTGAAGCATTCAATTTTATATTTCCTTTCTCTTCATTCCGAAGGTACCATTAGATGCAAAGCTCTGGAAGCTTGGTGTTCCCAAGGTCAGATGACAGGCATAAGACTGGAATGACACTGTGCTTACCATAAACACCTCGACAGACATCTGAGGACGGCTATACTGTCCCCATAGCCACTGCACAGAAACAGATTTTGAAGGAAAGCCTCCTTCCTATCAGCCACAAAAATGCTACAGGGCCATATATATGCTGACATGAACTTCATCAGGATACATTCAGCCACCACACATCTAAATTTAAGGTTATGGAAATCTGATTTCTCATGAATGGGACCTGCAGATGACTCTGCTGATACTACAAACAGTCCTGACAAATCTCACCTTCTCCAATGTTAGCTCACAGAACCTCAAGACAGAAAACTACCAAGACTACACACGTACATTCATAATTCTTGGGATAACAGTTTCTGGTCTTGTTTCTTACTTGTTTGTCCCCTTTCCTGAAACTAAACTGAAACCTTTGCTATGAAATGTTGAAAAGATACCTTAAGGGGTACTGCAGAATGTAACAGAATTTGTTACGGTTCAGTTGACACACAAAACCTGGGAACGTAACCAAGCAAACCTTCCCAAGCACAGCTTCCATGCTTCATGCTAAAGCCAGGCTGGTCCATAGGAACTAAGCAGTTGGTTCAAGTACAGGTGGGGTCCAGGAGTTACGTGGGGAAGCATCGCTTCCTTCCCTAGATCATTCCTGTAGTACCAGCTGACTGGAAAACAACCACATACATCATTTTAGGCATAAAACTCCCTGCACAAGTGTAAAATATTATATTCAAGAGCAAATCCATGTTGTCATAGCTCTATCCAAAAGCATACAAAACCCTTTCTCAAGGAAAAGGTCAGCACTGACCCTAAGTGAAAAGCGAACAGTGTGTTCCCACAGAACAGAGCTCAGCAAGATGATGAAGCCAACTGAAACAAAAACAAAAACAAAGAAAATAAACTCAGCAAAAGTGACCAAGCAAAAGCCTGGGTCAAGCAGTTTTTATAATAACAAATAACGTCTTCTCCTTCCTCTGCAAACTAAAAGCCTGCCAGTCCCTAATGACGTGTGTATGTGAAAAGCATCTATACCCGCTCCACATTTTCCTGCACACATACAGCAATGACTGCGACACAGGTAACACGCATCTCAAACCACCAGCAGACACCCAAAGGAAGCATTAGCAGCCCTGGCAACAGTACAGGCTTTTTTTCCATTCCTGAAGCCTCTCTCCTTCCTTCCCCTTTGCTTTCACTGAGCTTCTTGTGGTGTACATAGCTCATTTAACCAGGCAACAGGGCTTAAATGTATAGGGCAATGTATCTTTGCTATCAAAATATAGGTGAAGGGGAAAAAAAAGAAAGGAAGAAAGGAAGAAAGTTACAATATTCTTCAATAAAATTTCCAAATACTATTCCCTTGAAAACAAAAGCAGAAAAATATCTTTAACAACATGGCAGAGAACATTGCTGGAAGTTGTACGTTGCCTTGATTCCCCAGATCTATGGCTCTCTGGCTCTGTGCGGTTGTGCGGGCACTGCAGAGCAACACTGAGCAGGCCGGCAAGTTCTTCCTAAGTGATCTTGAAATGGAGTAACATCGATGCCCCATGCATTATGCAAAAGGGAGTGATTAGTGGGCCGTACAATTCCAAAGACCCATTATACAGTTTCCTTTAAATAATTAAACACGGGAAAATACAGTGCTGCTGCAAAGCGAACCAGGATCATCCTGCTACCTAGCAGACTCACTGGGTGCTTCATTGCTAAAGACAAAGCTAAGCAGATTCTCCCTGCCTCGGGGCCCTGCCCTCAGTCTCATGGCACTGTCACATTCTGTAAGACATGCTCACAGTGTCCGCAAGCGTTGGCTTCCCAGTGCTGCGACTGGTCAGTGGGGCCTCTCTGCTCTCTCGAGGATTTGCCAGCACTTCATTTGCTAGCGTGAGCGGAGAACGCAACTGATGTGTTTTTCTAAGCATTTCCCAAAGATCCAGGGTCAGGTTTTGTGCTTTATTTCTTGGCAATAGCATTGCACAGCCAAAAGAAACCACAACAAGCACTTGACAACAGAGAAAATATTTCAGTTGGATATGTATTTCTAACCAGAACCGACTACCAAGCCACGAGGAGCTATGCTCAAATTCAGCTATTTACACAGTGTCCTTCTCCTATCAGGTTTGCTGAAGGTTGAAGTGGTGCCAAGTTTTATGAGGGGTATGGAGCAGCCCAAGGAACTGAATTATTTAAAGCTTAGAAGACAGAGCTATTAACCAGCACCTTTCTAACACCAGCAGGCTTGAGGAAGCACGTACACATGAAAGAGTGACCCTCTTGTCACTTCGGTAACATTCTTATAGAGGCACAAAAATGTTTGGCACGTGCTCGGTCTTCCTAAAAGCTATTTAGAACAAAATAAGTATTGTTATTTTTGAAGGTATCTCCTTCAGAAACACGCTGTGTTTAAAAAGAATTCATCTAGCCATAAAAGTACAGGAACAATGAATCAACCATTTCAGTAACCAACAGGTCCTTTATCAATCTCAAAGTAAAACAGACAAAAAACTACATGGGTACACCTTACATCTAAAATGACTAGTATGATTTCTGTCAGCCCACAAGATTCAGAGGGATTTAAAAGATTTTCTTATTTTAGAAGACATATGTCAGTGTTGAGAAGAGTTGCTTTTTGTGTTTTATTTCTCTGTAAGTTTTGTTTAAACTTACATCTATGTACTTTGGTTTCTCATCACCTCCTAATCAGACTGCTACCTTGTCACCCGGTACAGAAATAAAATACCAGGAGAAATCAATAGTCAAAGCAAGGGGTGAGGAAGGGGTCAGCCTTGGGTAGATGATATGTCTCCTCTGTTCTTATCATGGCATGACATCCTAGATCATCTTCAAGCAATGAATCTAGAGAGTCAAAAATACTCATAAGGGACCAAGGATTTCATTTAACTTGGCCAAGTGATTTGCATTAATTCCTGAAATAACTAAAACTGGCAATTTCCCATCACCATTTTGAATTTCAAGGAAAAAAGCTCAAATAAATTTTGATGGTTCTGCATAACACTCTTTTTCATCCAGCTCTACAGAACACGACATTTAAGTGACACCTGCTCTTTTTCCTCTCTCTGATGAATGAAGTGCTCAGATATACAAGGCTGGAGTATGGATAAGGTCACTCTTTCTTATGGGGATTTTCTTGCATGTTTAATAACTTGCAAGTAAACCATTTCCAGCGATTGGGAAACATAAAAAGTACCTCTAAGGTATTTCCCTTCCACTAGCATCTCTTTTCATGAAGCATGGATGAACTTAAATAACTTAGACATGTCCACTTCTCCATCAATGTGGCTGAAATCAGTCCCTAGGTTCAAAAGTTACGGAGCAAGGGTTAGTCCCAGAACGTAGCTGTAATGTCATTGCCTTACGGATGCACCAAAGACCATACTTAAAATCCGACCGCACGTATAACACCTGTGTGTATCAGCTGCAGAACACTCTGAAACTTGATGTTTTTTTCTGTAATAGCATTGAAACAGTTTTCTCCCAAACACACCTGCAGTGAAAGCATTTTCATTACTAACTCAGAGCAATCTGTTGTTGATACGCACTGCTGCAAGGAGACAACTTCCCAAGGGACTGAGTTCAGCGATAACAGGAACACACCTGTGAGAGAGAGCTGAAGAGTATCTCAGAGTTGCTTCACTGAATCATTTCCAGGATGTTCTTTTAAACCAGTTTTGGTGTCTTTTCTGAAGGGAAAAGCTCTCTTGAACAGACAAAAAATGAATATAACCCTATTGCTCTTTCCACTTTGCCTCACCATTGACAACAAAGCAGAGCAGCCACAAGGCATCATTGGACTAAGTTTACTTTTACAGAACATCACTACAAGTTGTAGCTACACAGAAATGTCTCAGTATCTTCTTTTTGATTTCTAATTTTTCCTCACATTTGCACACACAATGACACCGGTCACTTTACCAGATCTTTTGCTCCTGTAATCCTGTGAATTCCCATTGTTTGGCAGAACAAGGGGCAGAGCACCCTCGCTATGTCACAGCAGGATCAGGCTCAAAGTGCAATTGCATTTGCCCATTATCCTCCCCTGTGCACGTTCACTTCCTCAATGCAAAAGGCAGATCTCCCTGCATGGAAATCAACTTGCTTGTAGGAGACATTACAGACCTTTGCTGGAGGACTTAAACTTTTTCCAGTTTTTCCCTCCAGAAGAACGAGCCAAGTCAAAATTCTCTTTTGTTTCCCTTCTACTTCAACCTTTTCACGTGACTTCAGTGTTTGCCTGCACGCAGATGTGCCAATTCCCAGCTGAAGAAACTTCAGCTCAGGACTGCTTGTGCTGCCAGAGGCTCAGTATGTCACAGTAGTAATTGTGACATATTTGAAAGCTTGTGTTTCTTTATTTGAATACAAATTTTTGTTTAGAAAATTGTTAAGTATAGTAAAAAAATAAAAACAAAACAAAAAAACCTCAAGTCTCAACAATAAAATCTTGGAATGGAAACAAAGCACTCAGTTGACCAGAAGCAATTGCTTCATTACTATTTTCAGTTTAAGAACAACAACAACAAAACAACCTAAAGGGATTTTTGTTGGTCTGTGTTCACACAAAATGTTTTCAGGATGTCAGTATTTTTCCCAGAACAAGAAATGTTTTTGCAGCCCCTCTGAAGCAAAACCTCTCCTGGATGTTTAAACTTATGCCTGCACATATGAAGCTATTTGATTTCCTCATGACCTAAGCACAGGTAGAATGCCTCAACAAAATACATCCAATATTTTGCCTTTTTTTTTTCTTTAAACAAGCATCATGAGTTTACAAAACACAGGATAAATCACAATGAAATGACTGATGAGCAAGTTCACCACCAGCTTTACAAAGAAAAAAAAAGACCAGTGTAAATTTCAGAGCTCTTTCATAAGCTGTAATAAATTATGTGTTATTTGATTCTAGTTACTTTCAGGAAAATAAATGTTACAGTGCCTGTAGTCATGCATTTCATATATCATTCACCTTTTAATTAAATTGGTCCTCTTGTAAGGCTACTGTGTTCTGCCCTGTGATCTTACCTTTTTCTACTCTCAAACTGGAGATCTCATGCTGCTTTGTAAAGCTACAAAAAAAGGAAAACATGATGCCACTCTGCAGAGCATGTTCAGTATTTTGACACAGGATGAAAAGACAGTGTTCAGAAACTCCATCTCAGACGGTCCTGAGTGTGGACAAGTTCACCTGAAGTTTTTTAGCAAGCTTTAGTACAAAACGTAGTTGGACTTCTCCTTTGCTGACAGCAGGAAGTGATAATCAAAATCCAAGCTAACAAACCTGTTGTCAAAATAATGCAAGAGAAGGGTGTGGAGATTAAGTCCATTAACCTCACTGGTTCATGGAATACATTTGGCTAAGACAACACAACTAGCAAGCAGTCACCTTTTGAAACCACTGTAGACAGTTATAGCCACAGCTGTTTTACAGTCCAAAAACTAAAACTCTCAGCCATATATTCCTGTCCTACCTTATCCATCGCAATAGTTATTTGTGTTGCCAGTGATTGAAAGGAGACCATGATTCAGCTCAACCATCGTGGCATGTCAGGAGACTGTCATCTTAATGACACCAAAAAAACTGATTTAAGAGTGCAAGTTTTTTCTTTCCTCACATATTTAAAGAAAAGTCCCCACTGGAGAGCAGGGGGAGGAAGAAAACATGAGAGAGTTGAATTACTGCATAGACATACAAAGAAACGTTTGAAACCAAGTAGGCGTTAGATATGGGAGGCTTGCTTTACATTTTGTACTAGTAAAGAATATTGTTTCATGTTTTAAACAGCAGTTATCTTTAAAGACTCTGAAACGTGCCAGCGTAATAATAATAATAATGATGTGTGCTGTTCTGAAGGTCTATCATGACAAGCCCAGTTTTTTATTCTCCTAACAAGAACACTCAATGATGGTTGGGTTTGAACCACTGTACCAGCAGGGAGCTTCCAGGCAGAATACAGATAAATCAAGTGTCTGCAGTGGGGAAACCTACAGCTTGGGGAAAACATGTCACATCCAATAATCACCAAAATCCAACTCCTCTATTTCCTGCTGCAAGGTGGCCTGACAGGTGAACAGATCGCCTTCCTGTGCAAGACTCACTGACAGCACCTGAGGGTCTCGTGCTGAAGGCTGCGCAGCTCAGGCCTAGCTACAATTTTGAGACGCTTTTAATACAGCTGTTTTAAGTGCTCATACTGGCGGGGAAAATCCAGCTCACTGCTAAAGGCCCATTATAGCTAAGGAGAAAAATAGCGCTGTGGGAATAGTGCCAGAAGAGGAGATTGGTGCTCATACAGATCTGGTCTGGGAATGTCAAGTAGCTTCTCTCACCTTCTCATCTATAATGCCGAAATGAGTGTTACCAGCGTTAAAGGGATGCTGAGAAGCTAAATCCACACAGGTTCTAAAGCACTTAGAGGACTTCAGCTGGAAGGCATGACAGAAATGAAACACATTTTTATTATTTTTCTCAGTCACTCTAAGATATATCTGAGAGGAAAGCCAACATTTTATAGAACTTACAAAAACAGGAGAAACCTGACTCATTTCCCATTCAGGGCAAAAAGAGGGGCTTTCACTGGCTGCCACATGAGCAAGATTTAGAATAACAGGCCTGTAACAAGTTTTCTACCAGGAACAGAATTCCTTATAAACCAAGTCCCTATAACAACTTACAAATAAACAGTTGCTATTTGCCTTGACTTCCACCCATCTTTCACCATGGAGACAAGGAGAGGAGGAAGAAGATTATGAATCTCTCCACAGATAAATGTCTGCATACACATTTATTTTCCTCCACTAACACGGAGGGCAAGAACAACTGGTAATTTTGTGGGCTTCTCGACAGAATCAGAAAGGCAACACACCACAGGCCCACCTCTGCCTCCAATGCAGCTCGCCAGCTCCAAAGAGAGGAACACTTCCAGTCACATCTCTACCATATCTTCAAGCACCATACTTCTACCTCACTTAATTGTTTTAACTCAGTTCAGCCGATTCCAAAAAGTCTGGTGAGCTAAAGGATGTGTTTATATTTCAGATACGAGTTTACTTCCCAAACACTGCTCTGCCAGCTCTGGAAACAGAAGCACAGTTTTCTGGAAGCAGGCCAGCCTCGGTGCTTGAACTCCATTCACAAAGTGCTAAAGGAAGTTCAGCCACTGCATTTATTTGCTTTGAATAGCTTTGCTGCTGCTTCAGCTGGGAAAGACTCTACATGGTTCGAGAATAGATCAAATTAACATACTGTGTGTTGTCCTGAAAAGATGCTGGTGCCCTGACACAGGCACAGTTCTGTTGTATTCTCCCGGGAGTTCGTCTGCCTGAAGAAATATTTTTGCCTCCTACTTACAGCTGATGACGAAAACCCCACTAGCAGTTTCAATGATGTGAATTATTCCCTCTTCATCTCCACCACTCAACCACTCACCTACTGACAGAGCAGCATCTTGGTGTGGGACGCAGGCTGCCTGAAGGGATCTCGATGGTCCTCCAAACACCGTCTGGCCTAAGGACTCCCAGAACAGCTGCCCCAGTTCCCGAGCCCATCTCGCTCTGTTCCCTCAGTCGGTGTGGGGACAAGATGGCAGGCGGCACCACAGCAAGGTCCTGTCAGGAGCCACCACCTGCCGGCCAAGCGCCCACAGCGCAGCAGGCAGCTGTGTTCAGTCAGGGCCAACACCAGCACACAAAATTTTATTTTGTGACAGACTTTCCACCATTTACATCCTCTCCTTTCCTCTCCCATCATCTGGGGTGCAACTGCGTTATTATTCTTCGTTGCTCACACAATAGTTTTGTTAAAAAAAATTAAAAAATAAAAATAAAAATGGCTGAAAGCAGGCAGCCTAGAAAAAGAGTAAAACCAAGGCAAGCATGTGTTGGTAACTTCCACAGAACGCTGCACAGCCTCAACAAAACAGCAGCTCTGGACTTAGGAGCCCTCTCTTTTTATTTCTGTCATGAATATATCTAGTCTATTCTTAGTCCCAGGTAGGTACCTAAATACACTTTAGAGTAAGTCTGTGTGACTAGTCATGGCACACTGAGGCTAAGCAATACTTTTTTAAATAAAATCCGCTCTCTACACCCCAAACCAGCAGGGGTGTGCTGCTCAGGGCTCCTCTCAAATGGCACATGAACCGCACAGAGGGCTCTAACATGGCGGCAGGGATGCACTAGCGCTGATCCCACCAGTCACTTTCCTTTTCCAGCTTCTAGATTCTCCACAGTAGACTTTTTTTCTTCAGTTTGAGATAAGACATAAAGGAATGCTTTCACTGTTAAGGAAAACATACTCTCAAACAAAAACAGAATATCATATTAAAAATGCTCCAGGATTTCTGACCTGTGTTCTGGTTTTCCTATAGTTAGCCATAAATTAGGGCTGCCTGTAGATTTTGGTACCTTAATGATTCATGACTACAAGAATGCATCTCGAATGTAGGGGAGAGAAAAGGATTAGTGATGAAAAGGAAAACATACGTAACATTTTTCAGTGTCTTAAATTTTAATCACCAGGAAACAAAAAATAAATGAGCTATGGGCATTGTATAATTGCAATAAATTTTGAGAAATGAGTAGTGTCCAGAGAAACCCAATTAAGTTTAATAATTTTGTGCATCAGAGACTGGGAAGATGGGGGGGATAAATCTAACAAGTTACTGATGAATATAAAGTTTTCAACTGCGGAAAACAATACTTAAATTAATATGACACACAGTGATGCTTCTGGCTGCCTTTCTAATTGATTCTTCTTGTTAAATCAAGAGGAACTTGTGCACAATAAGCAGATTGCTGAGAGGCTATCCCCTACACAGAGATAACAGTTAACTTGAGCCAGGCACACAGTGGCTTATTCATAAAAGAACAGGCTCTTTCTTAATTTAGTGGGGCTTTGCTCATGGGCTTTCTAGTTTGAGGCCCAGTTTAACAGCAAGCAAAGATCAAGGGACCGAAGAACTCTCTAAAGTGCACAGCCTCCGAAAACTGCAACCACTATTTGGCTCACATACGTCACTCTTCCCTCCAAGTGAAACCTGGAGCAAATGCTCATGATGCAATAAAGGAGAAAGTCGGGTAATTTCCTATGCGGTCATTTACTCTTACACACAGCAGAGTGAGAATCAAGCCAGCACACAGAGGGCCTCACATTAAAGCATTATCCAAGACAAGG
Organism: Nettapus auritus; assembly: GCA_011076525.1. Classification (NCBI taxonomy): domain Eukaryota; kingdom Metazoa; phylum Chordata; class Aves; order Anseriformes; family Anatidae; genus Nettapus; species Nettapus auritus. The sequence continues at coordinate 6,947,802 of CM021778.1, forward strand.
AATTCTTGAAATTCCTACTGCCAAATGTGAAGTGTTTGATTTCACTGGGTTCCCTGATTTGCAAATCACTTCTGAACTGAAATCCCAGCCAAGAGCGTCTAGAGGTACAGAACAGCATGGTCCCCTTATGTGGGGACAGATAAGGAACTTCTGTCCCCCGTTCTACACTTTCCAGAGTCTTTTATTTATTTTTTTTAAAGTAAATCTTTATCTTTCAGAATTTTGTTGATAACAAAAAAAAAAAAAAGGTGGAGAGTAACAGTTCAGAGGTGTTGAGAGCATCTCTGGTGCAGCACTCAGAAACAAGCTGCCCTGTTCACCTCCGTAAGGTATCCAACGACAGACTGCATGCCAGCACAAAGATCGTTTCGTTCCTTCTACAGCAGAGTGGAGGAAACAGATATTGTGAGACTGGAATGAACGAGCAGGAAATCCTGTCACATTTTATCATTGCATCTGCCCCATTTACTACCCCCAGTAGCACAAATTGGCACTGAATACAAAATGGGATAACATTTGCTGTAATGTTATTTGAGAAAGTAATGCCAACATTTAATAAAAGCTCCTGCGAAGCTCAGGAGCTTGGCAGAGCTCAAGGATGTGGCACCTTCACAGGAAAGAACCGCATCTGTGGGCACAGAAAACTACATAAAGATATTCTGAACATCTGAAGTACAGTGCAACGTCTCATTTCAGCAGCTCAGATAGGCAGAACTTCTCAGTGTGAGGGAATAAACCTCGATAAAGCTTCCTCTCCTTCCTTGCCCAACTTACAAACAACTTCCCACCTACAGAATGCATTTGGGCCTTCTTCAACACTTCACTTTTCTCTGACACATTGAAGATAACACCTCAAAAGCTACTGAATTTTGATCAAAAGTACTTAAACAGGGTTACTCGGATTTATTTTTCCCACTTCACAGAAGAAACAACTGAAGCCTGCTTTTCAAGTTATGGAACAACATGCGGCTCACCTCACCTCGCAGCTCACGGGGCCTTGCCAGACCTCTCCTAGCACAACCTCACCAACAAATCGCTGCAAATCATTAACGTAATTACTCTTCTATAGGGAGAGTACATGCTTCCTAGGCTAAGCCTGTAATTCAAACCGGCCTACTTCAAAAATTATCAAGAATCATTCAAAGACAAAACAAAAAAAAAAAAGACAAACTCCAACAATTTATGTCACAGTGAGAAACTGGAAAGCCAAAGGAGCAGGCGGAACACATTGTCAGTGGGAAACCGTTCCATTTGGGTGCAGTTCAGAGACCTCTCAAACCACAGCCTCAAGTCCAAATTAAGCGCTGTCCATTTACATCAGAGTAACAGAAATTGTTAAGTATTCTGATATTTAGATGCTCACAATTTGTGTGCTAAGAATGGATTTAGGTGTTATATTAAGAAAGACTATGTATTAGGTGGTTTGTATCACTACAGCTAATGAAAAATGAGATTTTTGAAAGGCTACAGGATTCTCTTCATTTGTGGGTGGGTCCAGAACTGGGAAGAAAAAGGACGTCTGCTCCATTTAGGACACTAACAGTGGGAAATAGAGAAAAGACATATTTATTTCTTTAAAGTGGAGCATGGACAAGGTATGGTGTTTTTTCCTCATCTAAAATTACAGACATTACCTTTATTCTTTTCTTTACTTTTAAGGTCTGTGCTAATTATTTCTCAGACAGGACAAACTTAATTATTGCATGCAAGTTCAAACACATGAAAACAAGCAGGGAAGTTCTCCATCATTCAGCAAATTCTCTGCCTCCCACTGTTGTTCAATGCTGGATTTTAATTGTGCACGTTACAGTATCTTAACCATTTTTCACTTCACCCTTTATTTTATAGCTTCTGTTATATGTTAAGGAAAATGCTCCTTTCACTGAAGTAGCAGCGTACCAGCAGCTCCTGAAACTGCAAGATAAGAATTCTCACCTGACTACTCCTAACAAATGAGACAAGCCTTGCAGAATTCACCTATTTTATTCCTGGGAGAGAAAAATGTGTGCACCAGGAGACAGAAACAGAAATGAGGAATGCTGGGTGACCTTGGGCAAGTCACTTCACTTCTTTGTTTCTCTTTGCTGCTGTTTTCCTTGCTACCTTTGGTCTGTCTTGTCCAATTAAAGAAATCTAAAGCAGGAGCGCTCTCCGCATTGTCAGCACATCTCGCCAATAGGGTGCTGACCTCACTTGGATACAACAGTAATAAGTAATAACCATGACAACAATTTACAAGTGATGTCCTGCATTTCTAATATTCTGGGTAAGAAGAGTTGCGGTAACTTATTAAAGCACACGTGTAAGTTCACCTTTACAATGAGAAGCTGGTCTTAGCTCTTGTCAGCTTTAATAAAACTTAAAAGCTTAGTTTTTCACCCTGGTGATTTCTCCTGGAAGGCTGTTGCAGAAGTCTGCTGCTCCACTGGTCTGAGAAAAACTCTTCTAATTACAAACCCAAATGCACTCTCGGACAACTCTCACCTACCTGCTCTTATGCCAGCGAGGTCTTCTCCTCCAGTGTTCAGGCCTGTGCTGTATTGAGAGAGGAACCACGGCTCTCCCAGGCCTGTCTTACTGGTAAAAGAGGCCAAACCTGTCTCCGAGTTGCAAGTTAAGCCTCCATGAGAACCTCTGCTTTGTGCTCTAATCCATCGGCCATACAATCATTGTAACTTCATCCTGGATTTAAGCTCCTGTTAAACTAGGCAGAAAACCTGCCAGTTCCCTAGGGCCCCACTGGTAGGGTGACCTACCTCAGCTCTCCGTACGCTTCTCCCCAAATGGAGGAAAGGGAACTATGTCCCTGTTCCTGAAACCCATTGCTCAGTGCTGTCCTTACATCCAGCACCCAGCCTCCATCCTCTGAAAGGAGATTAGAGCACAAACTTTTTGGATATGCTCTCTTCCCTCCAGCTTGGGATTGGCTTCCCAACTCTTTTTAACTATGTTTAACTGGGTCTAGGTCATAGAAGTCTTTGGGACTAACTGCATAAAAAAAGATGCAAAGAGGCAAGACAGAAACTACTGCTTAGAGGAAAATATTTAACACTTCATGGATTTGTAGTAGGAAGGACGACTTTCAAACACCCATTGGAAGGAAAAAGTATAATAAGATCTTTTTTTCTCCTGTCCTTTCTATTGACAGCGTATCACTTTCAAACATCCTAATTTTGCTGGGTGAAAATGTATGCCCTCTTTAATATAGATAAGTCATTTGCCATACATAAGCCTTGTTAATTTAGGATTAACGTTGCTGAAGTAATTAATGTGACCTTATGCAAAACACATGACTATAGCTTCGTACTGAAGTCCTACTGGTTATCTGTAGGGCTGACTTCAGTCTGGTGGTATTAACAGCTGGGTTGGTTTTAGCTTTACAGCTTCAGAGGTCTTCAAAACCCACTTTAAAATAAAGGTCTTCAACTAAATCTTCCAAAGACAAATGAATGTCAGCCAGTTGTTGCCAGCGGCTGACTGTGAGGAGTGGAAACTCTTCACTAAGGCTTGAAGAGTCAAAGATCACAGACAGAAACCAAGGATGCAGGTACAGTGGTACGTTCCTTTTTGATTTGAATAACCACCAAAAAAGTAGACAGAAATGAGTCGATGGGTGGAGATGGCGCTTAAATTGCTATCACATCGGTACGTGCATTTATTTTGAATATGGTAAGAACTTTGTCTCCAAAAAGGAGCCAAAAATAACACTGCACTATACTGCAGAACAGCACTTCTTTTAATATGAGAGAATTGTTGAACAAGCAACTGCTACCACATTAATAATTTATCAAGTACAAACTATGGTTATTTTCATGTGGTTTCTCTAGTAAAAAAAATCTGCTGGGAGATTTACATGAAAAGAAACTTCATAGGAAACAATGCTACTGCATGGGCAGGGATATAAAATATAAAAGGTCACTTTGTTCAATAACATTTTGGGATGGTGGTCATTTAAAATGCTTTTCATGAACACAGGCAAAGATCAAAGTATTAATGGAGACAATTACAGAGCACAACTTGAGAGCACCGTAGCAATCAGTTGCTAAGGTTAGGAAGTTTATTGTAAAATAATGTTTACATTGATAAAGCCCTGCTGATTTTCATATTGCAAATTGTTTTGACCTTCCAGGCTCCTACCTAGCATTACTGTACCTTCCCCTAGGAACAGGTCTGGTGTTTCAAAGAATTTACTCTTGAAGACACAAACAGCAGCTTTGTCCATTTTTTTGCAGCTGACACAAAGAAGTCCATTCAACAAAATAGTTCCTTTATTTGCGTATGGTTTCCAAGGACTTTGCTCAAAAATAGCTCACAGGATAATAAGTATCTACTTTTCTCCTGTTCATTAAAACTGTATTCATCCATAGCATACAGGACCTTTGTTCACCTTCTTGATGTCAACAAAGCTAAAGAGGGACGGACTGACCTCAAAAAGAAGCTACATTATTATAAATTTCAAAGCAGGGGTATTTCAAAGACTATTGCCTAGGGTCACTTCAGATACAAATTCCAGACATTCATGTTGGATTTTGTAAGACACTGCTATTCAGTCAAAGCCAAGTTCAAAAGAAGCATCCCGTTATGTGATACGTATGCTATTTCTGATACAGAACTCATTATTAAAAGAAATGTACCCGGCAATGCACTACAGAACAAGAACCAGCACTGTTCGGTTTTGCAATTAAAAGGGAAAGGGGTTTCATCTTTTCCAGCTTGCACAGATCAAGGGAAACAGGTATCTGACTTCGCGATTCTGACTACCCAGCACTGCCTGGGTCCAGAATGGAGATGAATCCAGGATAAATCCTACCTGCACAGCGAGCACAGCCAAGGAGAACATCATTTGCCAAAAGCACATTTTGGAACATACACATTGCGGCATCTACCAAAACAGTGCTGCTGAAGCAAAGATACCCTCACCCCACACGCCCCAGAGCCCAGCTCTTCGCTGCCTGCTGCCCAGGCCCATGGGGAGCCCAAACAAGCTCACCCCAGTGAGCTGGGTCAGAGCCACAGCTCAAAGTCTTCAGGCAGGTTTTTGTGCGGTCCAATGCGCTGTTATCTAGTTCCCTTCAAATTCTTAACACAGACATAACCAAACTGCTAAACAAAACTGCAGGCCTGCTTCCTCACTTACAAATTCTCCCGAAGCACCGTGCAAAACAGAGAACACACTCTGCCCACAGAGAACGCCAGACTTGCTTTTCTTTTTTGTTTTCCCCCTCCACCAGCTGACTTTAACACGCAGGACATGTAACAATGCCTAGGGCATCATCTCTGACTCCAGGAGTCTCCAGGCAATCTGCAGCCTCTGTGGTTGTGTTACAGGTGAGAGATGAGCAATAATAAAGGAACATTACAGTATGGAACCTATTGGGATTTTGCAAAGAGATCAAGTAAGTAACTTTCATCAGAAGCTTTAGAAGGAAAAAAAAAAACCCTCCCTACTAAGCTTCATGTCATCAGATTTCAGGCTTGAATAAAATGTTCAGAGTGAAACCATAGCCTTCCCAAAGCTCATCTGGGTTTGCAGTTTCACTACAAAGCCATAATGCAGCCAAGATTGATTGAAAGTCCAAATGTATTTGAGAACACTTGGACCCAGTTTCAAAGGACCCTGAGCTGATGGATGAGTTTGTGCCTAGATTTCAGTGAAACTTAATTATGTATGGTTTGAACTGTTCAAAGATGGTAGTGAAATTATTTGATACTCACTACTACGTTGTCCTAAATGTATTTATGCATCTGTAAGGCCCAGAAGGTAGATGATGCCAGTACCACAAGGGCCTGCAATGAGTGTTGCTTTGTATTTTCCTGTTAAGGATATTGCTTTTATATCTCTATTGCAGTGTCACATAAGGAGTAACAGCCCAGGATCCTATTGTTTTAGGCACTGCAAGAGCACCAATGTGAGTCCCTGTCTCACATAATTATAATTTAAGCTGTGGAAGAAAAGGATGTCTTTTAGAGTAAGTGATGCTGAACGGGGCATCACCAAATGCCCAGTTATTAGGTCAGAAACTGCTATGGCTATTGTAAATCTGTTCAGCATTTTATAAATGGGAGTGCTTGCGAGTTTTTAATTTGCAGCAGAAAACTTAGAGTGTAAGCACAGAGGTTGGTATGTTTGGCTCCTTTCTCCTCACAAAGCTTTTTTAAACATTGTCCTAGTTGCTCAATGCAAAAGAGTTTGTAAAAAGTAAGTTGCATTCATTTTAAAAAGTGGTGCAGTTTTGTTTTTTTTTTTGGAAGGGGGGCGGTGTTTTTAAGTTTTGTTTTGGGTTGTGTTTTTTTTCCTTTTATTTATTTGCCTTATCATTTTTAAGGAGTTGGAAATCAAATTTCAGCTTATAATATTGTCTAGTGAATACTTGCTCATCTTCCGTGAGATGAAGGTGCTGACAACAACATAACCTCCCTTGACAGAAATAGGTGTGCAACAAAATCCCTAGAAATCACACAGCAAATACATCCATAAGAATCCTTCAGATTTCCTGAAGTAGAGTGGAAACCAGAGATATGCTTAAAATCCCCAAAGTAATGTGTATTGTCAGCAAACAGGCTAAACTGCTGTTTCTTGGGTAATGCGGGTAAAGTGCCCTCAAAATGACTGTACCAGCAGCAAAAAAGTAGCAATTTTTATGACTTATGTCACATCACATCAAAACAGGTCAGATGCATTTTGTGGGGTTGTTTCACATATGACCCTACAAAATCACATGTCAAATGATGGATAAGACAATTTCTCAGGAAGCAGAATGCTCCAGGTAAAGCCAGGATTCAAGTGAAGGGCTATTTTCAACAAAGTGAGAAATATGTGACAAGATGAGATGCCTTTTTCATTCCTCACTCAAGCATGCCAGTATATCCATAAATGTTCAAAAATGATACGAAATAACAGGAGTAATCAGAAGAGTCATCAAAATAGAAAATGCCTGGCCTTTTTTCCTCGGTTTGGCTTGAAGTGGAAACAAGCCCAAACCGAGGAAGATTTTGTCTAAATATGACTAAACAATTGTAGGTGATGAGTGCCGAAAGAACAGCCCATGGTTACACCCTTTACAACAAACTCCGCAACAGAAGTAGGGCAGAGTTTGTAGAAAGTTGGTCCATTTTCATTAGACAAGTAGGGTTTGAAAAGAACAGAGGAGTTCCAATGTACAAGCCTGATTCAGCGCTTCAGACCTCCATCCAACCGGCTCCTCCTCTCAGGCCCTAGAGCATCATGTCCTTCAAAAGTATACCTCGATCGGAGTCAGTCAAGTTTAGATGTTTACAAATACCTTTAAATGCAAAACACTGAACAACAAACAGTGGCCTTTTTCTCATGCTGTGACCTCACAACAAACACCTGGGCTGCTTTAGCTTCCAAAGCCATGCTAATTAAATTAAATATTGTTCTGAAAAATAGCATCTCTCTCTCCGTTTCAGTACACAAGGGCAATATCCTCTTCATGTTCTGTGAATCAACTGCCAATTATCTCCCTGCAAGTGGAAACAACAAACTCTGCTAGTCGGGCAAAAGTGTGTTTTCATACAAGGGAGAACAAGCATAAGGCTAATGTCTGCTAAAAGGAAATTCAGCATAATAAAACACTGAAGGAACAAGGGAGGCAGTTTAAACAAGTGCTCCTCACTCAGTCACTGCTATACACTCTGTCATCGCTCACTCTAACATGATGATGTTGCCACGATGAAGCACCATCTTACCAGCAATTACCTCTGCTATAGGGTCAAACCATTTAGAACTTCTTATTGTTCCCCATCTTAAAGGAACCCTGTTTTAAGAGTAGTTTTAAACATGGATAATACACCTGCACGGGAGTTGAGAGCTTGAAATTCCTCCTTCACATCCTTTTTGTGGGTCAGCAGCCCTGGAGGAGAGGTTGACAGGGTCAGGGGAAAGGTAGAGCCTGGATTATATATATCCTTTCACTCGACATGAAGAGGCACATTCACATTTGAGACTGTGACAGGACATTCATCATCCTGCTCGTTCTCCTGGAGAGAAAGGAGAGCCAGTAATTGCAAGTAAAAGGGGCATCTGAGAGCACAAGGAGCTAACCCGACAAGGTGCTGCTGGTACATGTCCTCTTATTCAAGGTATGATCTAATGCACAGTATTGACTCCAGTCCTATTTACCCTCCAGAACAACACGGGTGATTCTTGCTCAAGTCTGCACAAAACCACATGCCATAACACCCATGCATTACAGCACGAATGTTGGCAAGGGTATCAGTGATGGGATGCTTGGCAATGCACCAGTCATCAGCTCGAAGTCGGCAAAGACAAGTCATATATAATACACACACACAGCCTTGCCTTGCAAGTACGTGTTTCGGACAAATGTGTTTGTTTCCCCAAAGGAGACAGTAACAGGTATTAAAAACATAGAAGAGCCAATTATCTTTTTATTGCTTTTTACACCAAGGCCTTTTCTGTTGTACTACCAGGTCTGTTTCATCTGAATGCACATGGAAACTGAAAATACTTACCTGCTCCTCAATGCCAAGGTGAATTTAATCAGAAAACTAATTGCTTTCATTTTTCTGTTATAAACTCTTCAATTTGCTGTGGCGATTAACAGGGTGAGAATTTTCTGCCTGCAAGGAAGTCCAAAAGGGAATGGTCTGTGTTGTTTCTTGGAAGAAAATTGCCTTTAGAAAAATCCTATTTCTTCTCTAGAGTATCAAGGAGCACCGTGGCTGAAGAATGAGATGCAGCTTTTGAGATTAATCATTATGATGAATTAGAGAAAAACTGAAGGCTGTAAAACATATCCGTAGTCTATGACCACTTAGATTCCAGTAATTACACCAGTAACTGCCATCTTCACTGCTTCTATGTAGATTCTCCCCCTGCCAACCTCAGTCCTCAGAGAACTGATGTATAATAACCAGCTCTCCACTCACTGGCCTTAAACAGCTGGCAGCTGCAAGAAACATGAACTAGAACCAAAATACACATTAAACGATTTCCTTAGCCACCCGTACAATATTCTGTGTTTAACAACTAAGTAAGAATTGCTGAAAACAAATCTCTTCAGTGAGATACCGTTGGATTTTTACCCTTAGAGCCAGCATTTGATATAGCCTTAGAAGATGCGCTAGTGTCATGGTATCTCATTATTTGTTTTGATGTGTTATCACATCTCTATGGAGTGGTGCCGGTTCCAGTCATGAAATGCAGATTTGGAACACAATGTTGTGTCTGCTCAAATGGAAGCTGAGCACACACAGCACATATAAATAACCCTAGTGCTGGGACTTTAGGAAAGGATTTAAGATGGTGTTTGAGGAAAAGCATAGAAGTTTATAATGCTGCAGTCAAACATACAATTTTCACAGCTTGAAGTAAGTTTTTTCCCTAAAATATTTTGTTACATACCATGCAAAAGCTGGTGATCATTGAACTGTGTGATAAGGAAACCCATACAGTGCATAGAGCCAGAGTCAAAACACTTTTCTGGCAGAGTTTGAAGCCCCAGACCTCATATCAGTGATTGCACTGGACACTGAATAACGTGAGCATGTCCCACAATACATCCAGCAAAGCAGCAATTCAGAACCTTTAAATTCAGGAGGGACAATCACACCACTGACTGACATTTCATAAAATGAGTAATACTGAATTTTACCCAGGGAAGTCACTGTTAAACCCCCTGACTCATGTTTTCTTCCTAGCAGGAGCACTCCCACCAGTTTTGCAGCAGCATGCTCTAAATGGCTAACTACTTTGAGTGTTAAAGAAAACCTGCATCTTGTTTGTACTATATCTGGAGTCAGAGAAAAGGAAATGGGAGACAGCGCCAAGATATTTGTGAGAAAAGCAAACAAGCAAGAGGCAATCAGGCTGCCTCGGCAGAATCTATTTTTCTTGTATTAAATACAGAGAAGCAGAGGTAATTCAGATAGAGCACTATCTAATTGCGATGGCAAGATGAGGAGAGTTTATGAACAACCATTGTACCAGATCTAAGTGGTCATGCTGTTCAAGGAGAAATGAAAATGTGAATTGAGCAGGGTCCAGGAAGTCAAGTGCAGGAATAAGCAGAACCGAGAGCTCGTTTAATGCAAGCCCCAACCTAATGAAAAGACAGATCATTGGAAGTAATGAAGAGCCAGCCAGCACTAGGAAAAGATTACACATGCACATGAAAGCACTGCTTCTGTCTCTTACTGAATGTGGGTTCCACGGTGCTCTAAAACACCAGCAACAACAAGGTAAATCAAACTGCTGGTGCCCAAGGAGTGCTGTGACGTGTAAATCACACGCTGTCACCTTGTGCCACACAGAGATCTTAACTGGTTCCAGCTGACCTGCAGAAAAGCAACAATGACAACATCAGCAGCCCAGTGTTAAAAGACTGGAGGAGGACTATTTTTGGTATCAGTAATCCCTACTGACCACCTGCCTGCTTGTTGTCAGCTGACAACGCACTGTCGCCTCCACAGAAGCAGAGTATCCTCTAGGGGGAAGAGGAAAACAGATACTGGGATGAATTAATAAATAAACAAACAGACAGGGAAGCTGATAAAACATCAAAAACAAAACCCCTGCGACAGAGGCAGGAAAGGAAATGTGAATGTGGGAAGTTACTAACAGAGGAACGTTTTGCCAGGATGGAAAAAGCAAAATCTGCCAGAAAGGAAGCAGCAAAGTTGCAAAAGCAGGAAAACCAGGAGCTAGAGAGGATGCCAAAGCAGAGGCACTGTTAAAGCTGAAGTGGAGCTGTGAAATAAACGCTCTCTTGCTACCCTTCGCACAGAGATAGTCAATGACCGAGCTGTGAGTACTGAAAGTTTTCAGGACCCCTGCAGTAGCTCTACAAAGCTAAAGCCTCCTCAAGTCCTTAAGGCAGTGGAATTACACAGTTTGTTGATAGGGGAAAAGGAGGAGCTCTCAAACGCTGAGAGGGCCTTAGGGAAACAATCGTGAAACCACCTGAAAACTCAAAGGAAGGCTTGTTTTCTTACCAGAATAGAGACCTTGTTGCCATCTCATCTGAAGAAATTACTGTGACTGACAGGCTAGAGGCTCACATATAAAGGCATCTTTAAGTTACAAAGGGCTTCTGAGACTATATTTATACCCCAATTTTGAGCATCTCTCAGAAAGCTGCTGTCAGAAATGGTCTCATTATGCTACTGCCAAACAGAGCACAATAAGAGAGTTACTACCCAGAGCCTAAAACTTAAGTAGGTGGAAAAGACAGCAGGTCTTCAGAGAACAGACTGGGGAAAAGTGACAGGAATAGGAGCACAATTTAGAGTTTAAGCCCCTGTGAAGCTAACAGAAAGACTATTCATTTATTTCAGCAGACTTTGGATCAGACCCCTCACTTCTGAAGAGCTTTGAAGTTGAAAAGTGTTAGAGGAACACTCAAAATACTTATCAACAGAAAAATGCAGCTAAAGAGATGTATATGAGTGTCTTTTTAACTTGTTTGGAAAGGTCAGAAGATCAAGAAGAATGCTTGCAGATAGGAGGTGATTTAATGGGATTTGAGGGGAGCGCTTTAGAAACAGCATGGATAACACAAGAAAAAGGAGCTGAACGTATGTTGGAAGAGTTTGTGCACTATAAACTCATCAGGACTAGCCAAGGATAGGTCAGAAAGCAGAACAAGCTAAATCAGGCTGTTCTTCTAACTCACAAGCGTCCTGACTATTTGCTATCTTGTCATAAATCAAGGTAAAACATCTTACGTAAGTTCTTTGGCAGAAATGCTGGTTTAACAAGCTTTTACCACCAAACCTGTTCCTGCAGTTTGTTGTCATCAGACAGATGCTACGCAACGTTTTTATTCCCACGTGGGGTGGAAGCTACTGCCTGAAGTTCACACATTAAAATGAGGAGAACCTCCCTGTGGTCCTTTAACACCCTCCTCCGTGCCTTATGACCAGTGGAATAAGGCATGCTCCAGTGAGGCTAGCTAGCACAGACATCCAGTAACAGAATTTGCAGCTGCAGAATGGATTAGCATCTTTCAAACTGTACGTGCAGTAGGAGGAAGTAGGTATGAAAACAGACACCTAGATAGCCAAGAGCCATTAACGTTTCATGCTCTGGAAAAATGTGCTTCTCATCTCAGTGGAAGGATCCCTGCACCTTTATCTGCAGGAAAACCTTTTTGAAATGTTATATTTAAAAAATAAAAGTCACCAGCTCTGTACTTTAGGAAAACCAAATCCAATTCCAGGACTGAAAGGGTGACTTCTAGTACTTCACCTCCCCTAACTTCATACCCTACGGGTGTTGGCTAATCCTTCTTATTTCATATTTTCAACTAGCGAGGAGCTCAGACACAAGCCATGTCAGCTGACAAGCTGTGACTTTGGAAGCTGAAGCAAGGCAATCACTCATGACTGTGCGTTCCCTTACAACAAGATGTATTTTACTGTTATAAATAAACCTTCAAACACAGAACAACTATTCGCCAAATACACCTATCTCCCAGAATTTATTCTCCCGAGGAGCGCTGAAGCTTTCACTAGGACGTTTGCAAGAACTGGGAACACGGCTGTGTTTCAGTTATACCACAGATCATGCTGTAAAGGGACTGAAAGTTAGCCAAAATTAACCAGGTAGGTTTTCTGACATGACAGCTGCATTATGACAGACTGCAATGGCTGAAGTCAGTGTGGAGCTCATTTTATCTCCCAGTTCTCAAATATTCAGTGAAGCAAATAAAGATTGGTGGTAGAAGGCTAAATGCACTGAAAGATTTTCAGAATGAAATGCAACTCTGCAGGCAAATCTAAGCATTGTTTTCTGTCAAACCTTGCTCCATGGGTGAGCTGCTGCAAAAAGATGATGTTTACCTCCACACAAATCTCTGCTGAATGCTCCCATATGGCACACACTGAGTGAGAAGTGACAGCAGCGATGGGTAAGCCGCGCAGCACTTTCTTCAAGGGTCTCTCTGTAGTCTGGAGCTAATTACACATCCTGTAGATATGCTTCACGGTTTTTAGAACTTTTTTTTTTTTTTTTTCTTAAGAAAAAGAAAGCAATTAGGGCCACAGTCACACTATGTTTTCATTTCAGCTAATTCATCTAAGTTAAATTAGCTGGTATGTAGTTGAATAGGAAATAACACTGACATCATAAAAAGTGCAAAATAACTACAGCACGTGGGTTGGTAATGGCAGACAGCAGTTTCTGTGGGGCTGGAATTTATAGCCACTAAAACAGTGAAAGAGCAACCAACTAACTAAAATCTGCCAGCACATCACTGACTAGGTAACTTCCCATTGTTTTATTTACCGTGTCTTAGTGGCTTTAAACATGGTAGCACTATTACTCATAATCAACGTGCCAAGTTATTATACACGAGGCCTTGCCAAACACACTTCCTCTCCAAAGCAGAACAGTTGCTCTTTTGAGGCTACAAAAGAGAAAGATGAGGAAAGCCAACTCCTTCCTCGAGGTGAGATGTGGTTAGCTGTGGGCCCCACTTTACGGAATGGCTATTTTTGACACGTTATTTTTTTAATACACCTATTTTAATACGCAAAGACATACAATCTACAAGGAGAAAGAGTTTAGGTTCAAATTGGTTCTTAAAGGTCTCAAAGGGCTGCAGTAAATGGGGTTACAGCAAGCTGGCAGCCAGGCTCTAGTGGGGTTCCCCAGGGCTCCATTTTGGGCCACCTCCCTTCAATGTTTTCATAAATGACCTGGATGCAGGACTCAAATGTAAGTTTGTAGATGATTACTAAATTAGGAGGAGCTGCTGACTCCCTCAAGGGTGAAGAGGCTTTGCAGAAAGTTCCCGACAGACTAGAGGGCTGGGCACTCACCAGCCACACCAAGTCCAAGTGCTGGATTCTGCACCCAAGACGGGCCAGCCCTGGCTGTACACACACACTGCTGGACAAGAGGCTGCACAACAGCCCCATGGAAGACTTACCACAGAAGAAAATACAGCTTAAGGAAAGGAAGCGAGGACCAAAGCAGCTTTCCAAAAGCCAGCTCTAAATCTCTCCTCTGCAAAGGCAAGTCATTTCCACTGCAGGAAAACATTTGTTCTGGAAAGACCAAACCTGGAGAAAGCGCCATATGTGCAGCACCTCTTCTTGTGTGGATGTAAGAGTGTGCAACATTTGCGCTTTCACCAGCACATGAACAGATGTGCATTAGAGCATGGAGAAAACAGAGTTTGGCCACTTAGCACCTGTAAGTGTGCCAGACAACAGGATTAGACCTTGCCTGCCTTCTACTTCTCCACTGGGATTTCTGGGCGGACTGGCAGGTGCTGACTTCTTAGATTTTCAAGGCAGTATCTCCCTAATTCCTCCTGTGCTCTTTCACCCCCTGAAGTGCTCCCTGTAAGATGCTACCAGACCGCCTCACTGCTCCGAGTTTGATGAAGCGAGGGCTCATCAGCCCTCCCACGTGGCTGACATGCACGTAAGGCGGCAGGCAGCGAGCAGAACGACGAGGTGATGTCACAGCTGAAACAAAGCTGTTTTCCTTGGTACTTGGCACGTATTTTAAATAAATTGTGACTGCAGCCTCAAGGGAAAGTGGTAAATGCAAAACATGGGGAACTACTCGTAACAGGCTTCTACCACACAGCCCCAACTCCTGCTGCTAAAAGGGTAGGAAGTTCAGGTTCAATAACCAGGCTTTTCCAGCCCTCACCACTGAGGCTGTCAGCAAGGTTTCCTCCCAGTCAGTGCCAGCAGAGGTTAGAGAATGTACAAATATTTTGAAATGTTTCCCCTGCACAAATGCTCCAAGACACAAAAAATCTCTAAGCACACACCAGGATGTCCATTCCTAATAGTAGCTGCCTTCACATAAACTAAACATCCTAACCCCTGCAACGGACCTCATCATAACCATGGTATACGGACGTGAGCTGGGGACCATACACCCTGTTCTAAGTTATTATCTCCTCGCCCAGAAGTTGAAAACAAGCCACAGAAATGCCTTTTACACTTCCAGCCTCACCACAGCAGTGGACTCCCACTGCTTACTCCCAGCCAGAGCTTGGATGAGTCTCAGTGGGCTCACTGTTTACAGAGAAAATGGCAAAGTTCAGAAGGTTCCTCAGCCCCCACAGATCTATAATTACCTTGTTTTCTGCAGTTTGGTCAGAGCAGGGATGAATGTTAGTTCTTTCCAGTAGTTCTATTTTCATCCCAGCATCATTTTTGGGGCGGTAAAATGTCAAAATTGGAAGCCGTCCTGTGTCAAATAACATCTCATTTGTCCTAAACAAAGGAGAAGGGAACTTGTTCACCTTCCCCATTTGCTTCTGCACATCTTGTCCTTGTAAAGGGTCAGAAGCACACGGCTGAACTGGTTTGTACTAGATGAGAATTCAGTCCAAAAGATAAACCTCGTTACTTTCCTTGTTACCTGAGCATTGAGCCAAACCTGAGGCGTCATTCACATCCAAACAGATGATGGAGTCAAGTTCTTCTTTCATGCAATCCTACTTTGTTTTCTGTCTTTGAAGTAAGGAAGGAATAACACCCCACTTCCTTATAAGAACAATGTCTCTCATCTTATTACTCAAAGCCATACCCAACGCCAACAGCTCTATGCTCATTCTGACCATGTCCTCAGCTTCCTGGTCCAGCTTCCCTCTCTCAAAATATGCTCCTTATCCCCAGCAGCCCAATCTCTCAGTTTGCCTTATTAATCCAAGCAAACACCCCAGTCCAACCAGACTAACTTCTTCACTGTACTTTTACCACTTTATGCTGTTGGCAGCAGCCCCTATTGTTTCAGCCCTCACTAAAGATGTTTTTAATGGCTTGCTCACGTAACTTGAGCAGAATTTCAGTTGTTATGCCCACCAGTTTGAAGGAGGCTCACAGCAATATTCACATTTATTAGCTGGAACCAATAACAAACTAAACACTTGTCATTTTGCATTGCAGCTCTGATCCTATTTCCTTTCTTCCTCAAAGAGGCCATTAAAAAAATCAGATCTTAAAAAGAAAAGTTCATTTGTGGCTCATGAATAACGATGTTTTTATTATAGGAGAGGTTTGGGCTTTTTTTTTTCCTTCAGTTTCACACCTTTTTATTGTCGTTGAAATGGTTGGCTGCTTTTTCTGTTATTTCTTATTCATTTCTTAGATGTCTGTCAGACTCTGTCAGAGGTCTACCAACTTCATTCCATGTTTCCCACCCATTCCTTCCTGCCACAGCATCTGTTTACACCACCGCTCACCCAAAGCAGCCACTACGCCTTACAAGCAGTTTACTTAACGAGGTGAAGCCCAGCTCTCAGAGGATGAAACCAAGGACAGAAGAAAGTACGCTGAGGAGTCTGGAAGTACCACGTATCTTTCTTGGGAGTCTGCCCCACAGATCACCACCTCAAAATGGAAAAGTTCGCTATTTGCTTCCTAATTTTGGCAACTTTACCTTCCTATAAAAGCTCTGTGCTGCTGGAAAGCAGGGATGAGCACATCTTCCTGGAAATTGAAACTGGGACTAGAACTCAAAGCAAAGTGAAAAACAAACAAATTAAATAATTCAAAGGTGTGTTTTGGTTTGGTTTTGTTTTCTGTTTTGTTTTTTTTTATTTTTTTTTTAAAAAAGGTCATTTCCTTACTATTTAAAGCCACACATACCCCTACTAATCTGCTGGAAGTCTACATTGTGCCCCAGCTGTTACTGCGTGGCTCCTGAGGAAACAAGAAGCATACCAGGAAACGAAATAGTAGTCAAAAGAAAAAAATGAACATTCTTCCTGAGGTATTCACTGTATTTAGGTAACACATGTAATTATACAAATACGTAAAGGAAAGCCCAAAGATCAGACCAGACCAACTGTGTGGGATTATTTATAGCCAGTGGCATTTGCTTTTGACCATGAAATGCTGCGTATGTACGCTCTCCTGCACAATGAAAGAGTTTGTGCTTGCACGTATCAGCTTTAACTAGCACTTGTTCCTTGAAACAGGATTAGACGCTCCATCATCAGAACTTACAAGTCCCAACACATTCCTCTGATACAAAACAGATGCATATACACAGCACATGGACAGTAGACCATGGAAGCCATGGCTTCCCATGTAAATGGAAGACAAAAATAGGGGCTCTTTCATGTGTTTACCTATGGTTCAGACTCTTGTACTGAGCCTGAAAAGAGGTCTGCGTAAAAGTTTACCGGCAAATATGCAAAATTTTAACTCCTTTAAAAGCATGAGCCTTTTCAGACCATGCTGAAAAATGACAATGGAGTTGTTATTACTGTCCTGTCTACAGCTAAGTCTCACTATCTTCGGTTTTTCTAAGGGACCTATTACACTGGTGTCTGAGTACCAGCAATGAAAACGCCATTCTCAAATAATTTGAACAATTTTAAATCCAATTTTCTTGCCAGTTCTATACAAAATGAATGCTCTCCTATAGAGACCATAGAAAAAAGTTTCTTAAAAATCATGTAAGATACACTCTGCAAAAGGACTCTTGCCTTTTGCACACAAAAGGAGACTGCTCACATCTCAATAGTCAGTAAGAGAGTCTCTGCTGGGAAAAATTAAAAAAAAATAAAATGAAATCATATCTGGTGCACTTCTGCAGAAGGTGAGTTATTTATCCCAAACAGCAGACAATTCTGTCCTCTTGGACAGAAGGACAATTCTTGTCCTTGCCAGATGGACAAGAAGCAGCTCCCGACGTGCCCCTAGCAGCACTTATCCCAGCCCAACTCCCCTGTTCACTGTCACCAAAAAGCCAAACCAAAGCCATAGCAAATGCACTGCTGCTCCCTGAGAAAGACAACACGGTTCTTTGAGCAACGCTGCGGTCTCACCATCAGGCTGCAGCACGAGAATCACCACGTTTATGAAATTACCACTCTAACATGTGGTCAGTCCAAACGTCAGCCCTGGTGTGCCTTGCAGAGGATGGACCGCTGGCCAACCACGCAGTGAAAGAAGAGGCAAGAGGCCCTCGCAGGAAAGCACAGGCTGATGAAACCTTACCACAGAGGCGGGCTGAGCTGGCTCTCCTATTCGAATCACCAGTTCTGCAACTTCCAAACTTTGTTTTGGGTCTCAAAAGTAAGAGCTGAACCAGATGCCTTTACAAGGTAATATTCACTTCAGTCCCCACCAGGGCATCTTGAGGACCTTTCTCTGCTCACTCTAAGCGTGGCTCTCTGCAACCTGCTACAGTTTTTAATTTAAAGGAATGCATTTTGAACTCATTGTGTCTGGAAACATCTGACACAGATTAAGCCATAGCACAGCCTGCCAGCTGGCTAGCCAAAATCAAACCGACCCGCTGCCTCAGCCACTGCTCCTGTGGGCAATGTAATCCAAGCACCTGTTGCCATGGGACTCCAGTCACAAGGAAAAAAAGGATGAATGAAATCCATCAACGTGCTTCCTGTCTCTGAACTTGCACTCTGGCAAGAGGCAGCTGCCTCACACGCTGGGAATGTGATCAGTCGCCCTGCAGACGTGGGCAAGGCCCCACAGAAGTCAGCGAGGCACCGCAGGCCCTCAGGCCCTGCCTTTCAAACCCAACCGGCTCAGGATGAAGGCAGCCATCCCGCTGCTCGTGCTCATACCAGACAGCCTTCAAAAGAGCAGAGGCCTGCCACGAGCCCAGGGAACACCAGCTCAGGTATCTGTCGCTGTGCCCGCTAGGCTGAAGGCACCTGGCTGAGCGACTGTGAGGAGAGGAGGCAAAGATAGAAGGGGAAAGCTGCACGGAGACGAGCGTCAGTGCACGGAGGAGCCAATCTCGGAAGGTGTCGTGTGTCTGAGGTATACAACAGCTGCTTAGCTAATAGCATTACCCAGGATCATGACAGAAAAGAGCATTAGCAATGTTGGAGTATAGGAAAGAGAAGAATTATGGGCTGCATTTTTTTTCCCAAAGACTAATATAATGAAAAGGGTTCTGCTGAAGCCACCAAGGCACCCTTCAAATCATGTATATTATAAATCAGCAAAGCCCTGAGGCATCATGTTTATATAGACACTTAAATTTAAAATAAAAATACTCAATCTTGGTTTCCATGAGTAGCGATTCAATTACTTTGAGCTTTAGAGTCTGAATAATATGAAGCATAAAACTAAGTTTTGTCCCCAAGGTATCTCTCACTTGTGGACCATTTAAATCACCTAGTTGCATGAAGCAGACGAAACAAATTAAGTCCCAAAAAAGCAACAAAATTAGTCTTTCATCTATAAAATCTGATACAAACTGTGTAATAGAGAAACACACAGAAAGCACTTGGGGTATGGAGCATCACGGAGCCCTCCTCAGCTGTACTTCCACCTTGTCCCTAATTCTGTAAAGCTCTCCAAAGAAAGGCAGGAAATATTTTATTACTGCAACTGTTTGACGAGCTGGTCCTAATACCCTCTCGCTGTCTAGGTGAATCAGTGCCTGACTAGAGCGTAATGAAATTTCAAACATAATGCAATAGAGGTTATTATGATGACAGCTAGAAAGTTCATTGAGACTATTCTGTAGCTCGAAGTTCTTTTTTTTTTTTTTTTCCTTCTTTTTTCTTTTCCTTTTTTTAATCAAATTAGAGATTGGCCACTAAAGCCTTGATTCTATAGCAGAAGCTAGAGGCACGCACAGTGCTACTGCCTCACTTAGCTCAGCTGACCTCAGCAGAGCTCAGCACAGAAAAATGCACCGGTAGCAAGTTGAAGAAGCCAAAGGATCCGAACTTCCCTAAAATGTCCAGGTCTGCAGATCTGGGGGTTCCTCCGGTCCCTGTGACATGCTGCTACATCAGCATGGTGTAAATCCAATTGTGTCCTTACACAGTCCTTTTACAGCCCAAGTTCACCTACCGCAGTGTCATCTGAGGCAATTCCATTACACCTGCATGAGTAACTTCTGTAGCTGATACTGGAAGGAGAGGAAAATGGTGGAAGTTTTTTCATGACTAACACTGAGCCACATAAAATTCAGTACCTGGGCACCTGAATTTCAACAGAGCTCATTCAAACATTAGAATGAAGTCAGCTCATAGTACAAGCAGCCAAAGGGATGGGTTTGAAAAGCTTCTCAGAGACCTGCTACCTGCCTGTTCTGCAACTAAATGCAGACTCATTTACCCGTACAATGGCATCCAACGTTATAAATCAATTTATGCACCTCTGCCAATTACATTAGAACGCCCCCGGGAATATTAAAGGCTTATTTTTCTTGTCCATCCAATTCCCTTTCATTCTGCAACTACTTTTTGAAGTTCTTTTATCTCTACATTACCAAAAAATCTTTTCCTACTGGAATTTACAGAAGAAAAAAATCCTGGAAGTAACTTTCATTTCATCAAACCCCACTAGGCTGTTAAAATAACTGGAAGAGACCGAAGTCTCCAGCAAGAGAGATATTCAAAAGAGAGAAGCTGTAGGGATGTGCAACGCAGCTTTTCTCACAACTACCCAAGCTTTCCAGGCATGCTGGAAATCTGTGTACAACATCACCTCTGCGTGCCTGTGCTGTGAATGTTCCAACAGCCCCGTGTACTCGTCCTGCGGACATTACAGAGTCCAAGTCCCGTGTGGCACATGCTAAAGTCAAGACTCACAACACCATCAGAGAATGCTAGAGCAGGTCCAAGACAGAAACAACACGTTACCTGCTAGGTGAAAGAGTCCTTGCAGACTTAGGGTGGTAGGAAGTAAGAAAAAGCAACAACAGTTCTGCTAGGATGCTCTGGGCTTGCAGGCATTGCCCAAGGCTGCAGGTGTAGCCATGGCAGGAGGTGACACGCAGTGTGTCATACTGAGATCAGACTGCAGCGTGGCCCCGTGACATGGCCAGTACCCACTGGACTCGGATGGATCCAACCCCATATTGATTGCCTGTGACCCGAAGCAGGGGATCAGTGCAAGACTTGGTTTCTGAGCAGAAGTCAACAGTTTTCTATCCAGCATTTTGCACTATACCGGTTTGCTGCCATGACTGCGAAGAAAATTTTCTTCCAAGTCTCTGTGCAGTGCTCTCAAGCTGTAAAGGATTCTGCTAACGGTCTTCTGAGGCCAGCTGAATGTCACTTTATACTGCTTCAGAGGTGCAAAGCAGCCTTATCTGGACCAAAAGCATGGGCCTTGAGGTCTCCAGAGATAAAAGGCCAGAGTACTAAACCACTCTGCCTTGCCAGCCACTATAAAGAGTCATTTAATTTAACCAAACTCATTTAAAATACAGCTTGATAAAGAACTGGACCAGAGTATTTAATAAAAAAAAAAAAAAGTGGAACTATTCCTCTGGGTCGGATGACACTCCAATATTCTTGCAAGAAGGAGAAATGATAAAATGTTTAATAAAATTTACAGCATTTCATTCAGATAAAAGTTGGAGGATGCTCAATTTATGGGTGGTGTTTGGCTCAGAGCAGCAATAAAAGTCAGGTCAGTAAGTGATTCTCTTTCCTAACCTGGAAAAAAACAATGTTCTGACTAAATCAAGTATCATCATAAGCCATACAGGCAAAAAATGGAGTCCCCTAATAGAAAGCACCCACTGAGAAAACACCGAAGAGGTGGCTTTCTTTTAGGTAGCTGAAAAATATCAAAGCAAATTATTTATGTAATGTCTGTAAATACAATACTGTCTTGGAAACTACGAAAATTGAGTTGGGAACAAATCAGGAAGTCATTCCCAGCAAAGAGGCTGGTCTTTATAATTAAACACACTTACCATGGTCATCAGCGAGCATGAAAGTCGAATTTGATTAAACAAACTGTTCTGAACTTTAAAAAGAAGGAAATAATAGCCAAAAAGTAAAGGAGCTTTAGTAAAGTGTTGAGAGTTTGTTGCAGCCATGCAACAAACCTATCGAATGCTAGAGAAAGGTGGTATGGAAGATTTTAATGCAGTACTCAGCACTGAAGCAGGCTCATTTTTTATGCTTCTCAAACACTTTCCAGCAAGGCACTTACAGAGTCTGAGTAAACTATAGTTAATACTTCAGTTAATACAGAAGGAAAACTTCTACAGACTTAAACAGCAGCAAAATGAGAACCAAGTCCTTCAGATTCTGTGTAATGGTTTGCTCTTCGCCTCATCCTGCTAGCAGAAGAATTACATTTAAGCCCCATGCTGTATGAAGCTCTGAAGGCAGCCATGCTAAGAAACAGTCCTCTGGCCTGGAGAGGTGACAAACGAGAGCCAGATGGAAAAAAAATATACGTGAAAGATGGGATTTGCCCTATTTTACTACTGAGGACCATGGCACAGACTGATCAAATGAGTTGCCCAGGGTCACACATACTCTGATATAGCCAGAACTAAAATCCCAGTCTCCTCAGTTCCAAGCCAGTGTTTTAGCCTTGGACTACCACTTCTCTGTTGAAAAATAAAAATAAATAAATAAATAAATAAATAGAAAACAAGCCCTGCTACATCCCAGCAGTGGGCTGAGCATCCCACTCCTGCAACAGACAGGCAGACCGCGGGAAAGGAGAATTAGAGGTAACCAAGCGTGACATGGTGTCGCTTGTTTTGAAAGGCAGGTCACTGATTTAGGCGCTTCATTCGGGAACCCAGCGCGGTTCGGCCGGGCACGACGTGGCACACACTGCTACGGCCGGGTACGTGCGCAGCCAGCTCTCGTTCCCAGAGCTCGCTCTCACTGCGCTCTTTTTACTGCAGTGTTTTGCACTGCTGCTGTACAACCCTACTGTATTTTTTTTTAATTACACCATCACTCTCTGCAGACATTCCCCTGGTTCCTAGGGTGGAATTACTCGAAACTTATTTAGTAAATACCCAATGCCAAGGAGTAATCTATTCCATTTGAGCTGGAAGCAGAATAGCCAAATAGGAACATGACTCAAGGCTCCTCTGACTAAAGAGAAAGAGAACAAGGACATGGAGAAAACCACAAAGGGAAACTTTCTGGTTCAACCGTACCAAACACAAACTTATTTATGTAACAGGTTGTTTGTAACGATTTCATGCCAAGTGCTGGCAGGCAGCTGCCTTGTGTTAGGGTTGGGCTGCAAGTGCAGCTATAATGAAGATGGGGAGCGGTCCAAACAAGCATTTAGATAGCTGGGAAGTTACTGCTTTCCCTTCTGCCTGGAACACAAACATAATTGTCCTGAAATGCACATGTGTTTTAGGGAGGCACAGGGCCAAGCTCATGTGTTCTTCCTCCCTGAGGTCATAACCACACCAGGCACCACATCCCTTGAACTACTGCATTTATCAAAAACATTCTTCCATAATGAAAAACGTCAGTTAAGTTATTGGGCTTGGATTTTTTTTGAAGCACCACAGAGTAAACAATAACAAGACTGCACACAGTATAAACGCTGAGGTGGACTGACTATTGCCTGGCAGTCATCACAGCGTGAGAGAAGGCTCCCTGGCTCTCTGGGAACCATCCTGAGATTTACTTGCATCAGCCTTCAAACTGTGCACACATGCCTCAAGCCCTACAGTTCCCAAGAAATTACCACTGATAATTGCTGATTTATGACCATAGCCTTTGATGAACAGGCTCATTAGGCAAACATGATTTACTGTATGTTTTCTGCTTAGGGTATATTTATTTAAAACAAAAAAAATCAAAGTAAAAGGAGAGCGTGGTTGTATTAAGATCTGCCACCACACAGAACAATGCAATCCTCTATTTGCTTTGCCTCTCGCTGTCATCCAGGGGACTTTACATCCCAGTGAACTGACCCTCCATGCCACTAGGGTGAATTGTTGTAGAAACTGGAATGTGTTACCCCTCCTCATGAGTTCAAGTTGGCAAAAAAAACAGAGGCTGAAACATAGATTCTTAAAACAATGCAGCAGAACTGGAGAATTAAATACCAGCTGCCACCTGAGGGGGAGACAAGGGAAAGTCTGCCACTTACAGCCCACACATAGGTTGCTTTATGAAGAACCTGACTCCACCTTGGTTTGTCTTAGAACAGTGAGGTTTGTTTGGTTGGTCGGTCTTTGTTTTGGTTTGGTTTTTAGTTGTACTTATTTATTTTTTTTATTTTATTTTAGTGATGCCATTAAATGCAATGCCAAAGCAACTGACCGGAATACGGCAAGCAGTCAGTTCGCTGGTACTGAATCTGGCTGCCTGGGCTCTAAAATGGCAGGAACGGAAAAAGGAAGTTAGCTTTCATTTTATCATCTATATGGACCCCAGACACGACAATGAAGGTGTTGCTTACAGATGTGTTTTCTGAATAGAAACGAGGCAGCTTTATCTGTAGTGACCCCGTTCACTACTAATCCCCTTGCGTTCACAAAATGAGTCCGAGTCTGCCAAAACTGGAAGGTGCCCCACTTAGCCTACGTTGGAGCAGAAGCAAGCAGGATGTTCTTACTCAATACAGCCACCACCCCTGAAAACTTTCCAACTCACCGATTGTATTTGTACTCTGGGAACAACAAAGGGACAAACAACAACAGCAGCTAGGCTAGAGAAAAATTACCGGTGATAAAATACGACAGGTGATCACTCTAATGGCCCAAGCTGTCTTGGCTACCACTTCTCTCCCGTTGTTCAAAACCACAGGAAGATTTATTAAGAGGGGAAAGAAGCTGTAATGCCAAGTCCTTGAGAGGCCAAGATGAGTCAGTGGAAGAGATTTGGTGAAATAATCATAAAGGAAAATTACCTAGGTGGGAAAAAGAGAGCAGATTCCACTTAAATTACCAACTCTTCCATTCAACATCACTAGTACTTAGCGATGTAAAAATCACTGATTTCTTAAAAATTGTCCACAGCTTACGTGTCCCACATCAGATCTAACAGCTGTTTCCTGCACACAGTCACCCAGAGCCAAGGCATCAGAGACTGCAGAGACGTGCACGGTGCAAACTGGCTCCAAATGGCTCAGGCCTGAGGTACCTAAGAGACAGCTCCCAACAGAGGAAAAGAAAGAACCATTTCTGCACATCTGACACCAATATAAGCCTGGAATCAAGCAAACCATCTCAGCTGGACTCAAGGACACTGGATTATAATGAAGCCCTCGTGTTCTATTTATAATGAAGGAGCCTGTGAAGTTAGCTTTCCCTGAGATACAGGTAAAGAGCTGAATTTAAATTCAAACCTCGTCAGAGAGAGAGAATATGAGAGCATCTACGCTTCGGTATGGAAAATCTATTTTGGTATATTTCGGTCTAGATTCAAAAAGGAATATTTAAACATAGAAGTTAAATATCACAACTAAAATTACAAATTTAAAATGAGTCCAAATCAGTATTTGAATTAAAGCTATTTTATTCAAATTACTATTCTGGTATTTTCATAATAACAAACAGTGGCAGAACTGATCTCACACTTTTTTTTCATTTTTTTAATTCCCAGACGGCAGGAAATCTTGACTACTGCAGCTTTTCATTTCAGATTGGAACTTGGTTCTGAAATAACTGAAGTGCTAACTAAGAGAAGCTTTTTTCCCTGAACAGACTGCACTCAGTTTTCCACGGGTAAGCAACATGCACACCATTACTCTGTTCTTCTGTTTTTTCCGAAGAGCATTTCTGACATCAGGTGTACGTTATTACAGCAGACCTCAGGACTCTGCCCTGACACGGAGGAGCCCTGGGTTAACTCAGAAACTGCAACCTTGTGAAAAAGCTCTCACTAAACATCAGGAGACAAAGCGCAGCCTGCAGAACTTTGCAAACAGCTCTTGCCCATCCTCAGACATGCAACAGACTAGAAATACCCACAGTGAAAGAGAGCACGCTGGGAATAGGTTTGGCCTCGTATATGCAAATGCCATTCTAGCATTTAGGAGCCCCACTGCCCAGAACTCAAAGCTCTGTAGGTGGTGAGTTTTTTCCGGTAAAGTGACTCACTCTTGTGTCAACATTTCCAGAAAAGACCAGAAAGCCTCAAAAGGCCTACTCTAGCTTAATGATCTGCCACCGTGTATGAAGACGTACAGTGCCTCAACTCCACTAACCGGTAATTTAATTAAAGAGCTTATTGAAAGGTAAATCAGAATGATCAAGCATTTTCTATTAGCTATACTCCATCGAACACATATCGGGATTATTTTCTGGAGATTATTTATTTAATTTAGTAACTTGATGGCTGGATTTTCATTGCCACCCATGGCACAGTATATTCCTTCGCAATACACTCTCAATGGGGAATTTACAGTCAGCAGCAAACTCTCGGCCCTGGAATTTCCAAAAGCTATCTTGATCCTTTAATCCAGCTCAGTTCTCCATGTTAGAAAGTTCTCCTTACCACTCAGACTTTGACAACACTCCCTATGGATTTCATTTATTCCTTCGTGCTGGGAAAGGGCCACCCCAGCAAGACCCCCCTCTTGCTCCTCACAACTTGCTGGGACGAGGAGGTTGTGGGATGCCCGAGAATGCAGAGATCAAAGTCCAGAGTAAGACATTTGCCCAAAGCATCATGAAGTGCGTGACCAGTGACTGTTCTTACCCTGCCACTCACACACAACAAATCAGACTTTATTTGTTGAGTAGTGCCACCCAATTCACGGTACCGTGTATAAAACACTGCCCAGGCAGGGAATGGGTCTTCAACACAGAGCAGCCTGACATTTCAGGAGCTGATTTCTAAAGAGAACCAGGAAAAAAGAAATCAACCTCCAGAAGGCAATCCACCTTTACAATTAAAAACAAACCTTAGTCAATATTTGCATCTACAGCACGTTAACTATAGGAAGCGTGTCTGCGCAGCAGGCTGGCTGCAACTGCTGCCATTTAATTATCTCAAAAAAGCCACAGGTCAAAACATGCCTGGTTAAGTAAAGCAGGGTAAAACATCAAATGTCCTGCACCCATTTCCTTTGGGCAGTCCCCAGAACAAGCCAGCAGCAGAGCTGTAACATCCACATGCCACTTCCTCTCCCCCAGGTTTCTCTGCAGACTTCCCTGACCACACAGCCGAGCCACCGCATTATGTGCATACATCTACTTAAGTCTATCTTTGGAAATAGTAAACTAGAACTCAGTTGATTAGTTTGTTCCTTGCAAACACCGTAATTAGACTAAGACATATTTCCTGGCCTTGACAGATGAAGTACATGGCATGTCTGAAATCAGTACATAAAAAACAATCAGGGCCAGTGTTTACAAAAAGCACCTCAGAGGAAAATGACATTGACGGCTACCAAATGAAAATGATACAGGCCTGATTTGTCTCTCAGCTGGAAACATTCACAGGAGAAGTGAAGGGACTTTCAACTACAGTCTTCATTTGCGGGGAACCGGAGGGAGAGGCAGGAATCCAACACCAGTTCCTGAAGACAGCATACCAAGAGCTACCAGTGCAAAGCAGCAACCCAGCAAAAGATAAAAGGGAAGAGATAAACAACCCCCTGCCCCCTCTCTCCCCCTCCCAAATAATATTAAGAGTAACATAAGTATGAATTTTGGTCATAGAAATTATCAAAATAAATCCTTTCAAGAAAATTTGTCCACTGCTTCCAGTTATTTCCACAAGGGAAGGGTCTCTGTGCACATGGCTTTGGAACGGAGACAGAATTTCCTCTTTACTTTGAGATTAAGAAAACAAAAGGGCCAACTTAAAAAGTTTTGTGGAATAATTAACAGAAACTTGCTAAGTGCGCTCGTCGTATTGGAAATACTACTACACAATGATTTTTTTTCTCTGGTTTGGACAAGACAGCACCAGATGATCTGGGGGTCTATTAATTAAGCTTTCCACCAGCAGCCAGGTGCCCCTGCGTCAGCCACACGCACAGGCCTTGGCCCCATGCTTGGGGATCAGTCCCTCTTCCTATTTTCCACAGAGTTCGTAAGTCATCAGGCTGATCTGTCTAAGGAAAATTAAGTAATATAGCATAAGCAGGAACATTTTGAAAGGAAAAAATTCCTTACCTTCCAAAACAAAGGCACTGCTTCAGCTAACCATGGAAGATATGCATGACAAAGGGAAAGCCATCCAAGGAAAAGTTGTATATGCAGATGTCCTTCTGCAGACACCCACTTGTCCTTTTCATTTCAGAACTCACAGAAGCTAGTAACTCTGAATGTATCAAGAGTATTTTCATTACATTCAAAAAGCAAGACAAAAATCAAACCTAAAATAGCGAGCCTTCAACACTGAAGCCTGCCATTCTCACCCTCTTGCTTCCAAGGATATTCACTCTCTGCTAAATATTAAATTATTGGAATGTTAGAATAAAGACAACCTATGACATGGAAGTGCTAAAAGCAGTGAGCAGAAAGCCCTTCTCTGCTCCTGAAGGATTACAAAATGTTGCTGCATGCCATTTCAAGCCATTTCCCAGAAGCACGTTATGATGTTGTCCACCAGATCCATTTTCTCCCACTACTTTTTTTCCTTTCACTTAACTGCTAAGCTTCCTAGTGGGCTTTTTGGCATTTTTTTTTACCACATTTCTTTTATCATCCTTAACGTTACACCTGCTTAGGTTGGTAGACCTGTAAAGCTTTGATAGGCATCACAGCAGAGGGCTTTAACTCCCTTAGAAACCTGCCTACATTGAGCTAAGCCCCAGGGACTTTCAAGGAAAACTCAGGCTCTTTGGTGATCAAATTCCCAAAGGCATTTAAGTGCTTGCCAGAATTATTAAAAACATCCTATCCCCTACTTAAACTCAATGGCTGCTTGGACGCTTGTTAATCTTACAGAGCACCTCAGAGAGGCAATTTCGTCCGTGCAGCTCCAGAAGGGAAAAGAGCCCCGGTGCACGCAGGGCAGTGCTGAGCAAGGCGAAGTGTCGAGGCAGACACAGCCATGAAAGACTCCAAGATGCCCTCACTCACCTCGGGGAGCGGCAGCGCTGGCTGCGGGGCCCTGGGGCCTGGCTGAGGCCGCAGGCACGTGCAGGGAGTCAGAGCGAGGTCAGCGGGGCGGGAGCCTCGACTCAGCCTTTGGAGAAAGAGCAGTCTGTTAATTCACAACGAAGGCTGCTAAAGGTCACTGACACGCTGCTACAAACCTCTCGCAGGGCAGAGGGGAGCTCACTCCTTCGCTCAGTGCCCACGAGGGCCAGGATCACGGCGAGCGAAGCAGACACACAAACAAGCAGGCGGCCGGTTGCAACCTTACACCCGCTGCAGGGACCATCACTAGAGATTAAATGGCAAAGCGTCGGTTCTAAGGACTTGACAACAGAGTTAGGAAATGCTGGCCAGTACTAAAGAGGTCTGAAAAGCAGCGTTTGAAATAACAAAATGAGACAGACGCACAAACAGCATCTACTTGGGAAGGCAGAGAGTTTAGCAACCTGACAGAAAAACGCAGGCGTTGCTTCCTCCCTTCAGTAGGAAAGGAATATTTGTTTTAAATATACAGGAGGAAGTTTTGGCCTCAGAGCACTGCCAGCAATCTCAGGGCTTTGCCTGAGCCTGGCAAACCATGCTTAAATTCTGAACTCTCCGAAATCCAGTCATCCATTCAACCTAAGGGCCCAGCCCACCGTGCTCATCCACACGAGCAAACCCCAGAGGAGCAAAAGGAGCTGCATGACAGAAGAAGCCAGGCCCAAGTGGTGGATCCTGCCCAGCACAGCTGAGCCAGCCTGGGATTTCTCAAGTGTCACAAGGGTGACAAGAACCAACCTTCCTTGCAGACAAGCAGCAGAAGGTTACAAACCGCTCTGTTACCCAACTACACTCACCGCACATCAGATGTGTGAAGCAGGGTGGCACTTCTCAGAACAATTAGCCCAACGGTGATTACAAATATCACAGTTGCCAGAAACGGGAACAAAAGTGAGTCAGAGCTGCTGCTGCTGCAGTGCTGAGCAGATGGATGGGATGCTCTCAGGCCTGGAGCTGAGCGGGGCAGTCGCTCCTCCCTCCAGTAGGGCTTCTACCTGCTCGGGGCTGGGTACTGCTGGCAGGTCAGACACTCGTATCTGCAGTTCTGCCGACACACAGGAAGCACGTCCAGGTACAAGGATGCTACCTGGACCTCCCACGCTACAGGTCTGAATCCCACCTGAGTGAATATGCAAGCTTAAGGACTGGCTGTGGGTGGGATGTGACTTCCACAGGACTGGCAAGAGAGCCTCCGTGGATTAAATCCTGCCATTGTTTATAGTGCCAGCACTAAATACGTGTTCCACTGGGGAAGAGGTTAACCTTCAGGCCTTTCTTAAGTCTGTGTCCTATGATCCCCTCTAGTCTCTTCCCCCTGAGCACCAGTGGGACACAGAGGACGGCTGGGGCTCAAAACAAGAAATCTTTGTTCTGTTATTCCACTCCATTTCCTAAGTTCCTCTTGTTGCAAAGTTACTTTTCAGATTTCTGAATTGATGATAGGCCAATACCAAGGCCCGGACTTGCAGAAGCACTGAGTATCCACAGCATGGGTCAGGTATTTGAAAACAATTATTTTGACTGCATTGTCAAGACTTTGCAGCCCATTACCCAGTTTCATTAATGAGCTAGGTCTTCAGGTTCTTGTGTCTTGCATTCTGCTTCAGTTGAACCTACTGAATCATTGAATCGTCAGTGAATCATTGATTTTACTTCCCAGCCAAAATTCCTCTTTCTTCTCCTGCCCTCTCCATGTGAAAGATCCCTCGCAGAAGGGAGCTTTGACTACCAACACCTTACACTGAAACTGCAGGTAAGCCGGGAAATATTTGGATCCAGACACATCACTGAGCTCAACAAAAGTGGTCACCCAGAAGCAGGTGATGTTACCAAGACTGCCAGCCCATTTGGTACTTTTCATTTTTTCTGTCCTCGAGCCTCAATGTGAAATACTTCCTATCTTTCCTCTCCTTCCACCTCCCCACATTAGCAGAAGAGTACCCAGTTCAAGACGAGATGCACATTTACTGCAACCACGGACTTCAAAGAAGCTAGGGCGACTTGCTCGTCTGTACAGCACGTTTTACACCCTCGTTTTAAGTTATCTGGCACAGAGTGCTCAGTGCCGGGATTCTGATGCACAATGACACTGCTGCTGGTTTGAGAAAGGGAAACAACGTCAACCATCTGAGATTTTCTTTCTTTCTCTCCGTTTATGTGCTTTTCACAAAGGGAAGAGCCTCACATTCTCAGAGAGCACAAGGCTAATGACTGTTACTGCCTTGCATTATTCAACAGGAAGTGCACAATTAGATTCTTATGTTCAATTTGGTGTTCGCATTAGCATCAGGTTATCATAAAATATAATTATGTGAAGCTGTAAATATGTGCTGATCTTTTCTTTGCTGAAAACCAAGGGCAACGCTGGTGTTTCAGAAAAAGGGTCACAACAATGCAGAGCAAAACTTCTACAGCAAGTTCCCAAGGCATGTTCCCATGTGGGGGAGTTGAAAAAATATTTACAACACCTGGTACAAAGAGACCGCGAAAGGCTTCCATTGAGCACTGAGGATCAGCAGTGCAGTGCAGCTCACAGTAAGCCAGATGTTGCAACAACACAGCTATTTCCAAGCACAAGATTGTGAGGACAAGACAGAGAAGGTGGCCTTGCCCTTTACAGGCCACCCTGCCCCAAAGGCAGGCATCATCTGCCTTGTCACTGCGCTCCGCTCAGCGATCCTTGTCAGGTCACAGCAGAGTTCTGTAACTCAGGCTGTCCACCCGTGAAATGGGTGACACGGTGACACTGCTCCTGCCCGAAAACACTGTCAGCCTGACTACTGAGAGGTGAAGGTGAGAGCAAGGCTTTAGCAGCCCATCACCTGGCTGGGTTTTGTAGCTCTGGCCAGGCTGCCTCCCCGCCCCGGTGTATGGCTCGGGCTGCATGTTATCCTCGCTGATAATAAAGTTATCCTCCCTGATAATAAAGCAGCATCTACCTCCCCCTTGTGGTCCACGGCAAAGCACATCCCAGCAACACGGGTCACTGGGACAATCTAGCAGTCCCTTCGAGTCTCATTCCCTACCAAAGGCCACCTGAACACAGCAGCATCGTCATACACTGGTGAGACTCCAGAGAGCTGTTCTTGCACTAGTGCATTTCCCTGTGGTTGCTGGCTCCCCGTCACGCCACCGTGTTGTCCTGCTGATGCTTCATGTGCTCCGAGGGGTGAGATGCAGCCGTGCCATGTGATACCAACGGCCTTAACACAGCACACTGCCATGTTAACAGCTTCCTGTGGGTCTAATTCATTACCATAAATTGGCACATGGATTCTGTGTTATGAGGCTCTTACCCCAGAACAAATAAAGCGAACTTCAGACTAAAAGAGTGGAGCTGCGGGGAGTAAGCATCTCCACTGGGAAATCTCACCTCAAGTCCAAGCAGAGACCCTACTGATTGCCTCCTCAGTGCTCTCAGGCAGTGACCGCAGACCCCGCGATGGACACGCGCTGAATTGCTCGTCGCTGCAGCCTTCACACCAGGACATCCTGCAAAGCCTGCAAGAAGCTGTTGATTGCTATGAAACCATTGGGACTTTCATCAATTTGCAGCAAACCTTTCTGCTTATTGAGTGCAGAAACAAGACGGGAAGAGGAGAAGACTGGAGATGTGTTATGTCCTTCAATTCCACCGCCAGGTAACAGAGCTATCGGGGAGTAATTACAGGGACTATTACAGGACTGAGATGGCTCATTAACCAAAGGCACGTGGGTCTGAGCCTCCTGTCTCTCCAGACCTCCTTTCCAGCTTATTCTATTTGTTCACATGTTGAAAAGCAACACATTTCTCTCTTCATCCCCTGCTAATGACAGTATCCATGTTCCCCTTAGAGACCGCAATCACACAGGAAGAAAAGGAACAGGAGAAAGTTTCCCTCTGTATTCTGGTGGTGGCCTCATTGCATTAAAATGGACCTATGGGCCCAAAAAAAAAAAAAAAAAAAAGTTGCTAGTTTTTCACCTTGCTTTTCGGATGGCTCTGTAGCCTCCAACTACCCCTGCACTGCTGGCACTATACCTCCTCAGATACATGAGCTAGCTGAAAGGCAGCTTAGACATCTACACAACCGTAGCTGCATTATCCTAAGACACAGGAAGACATTTTCAAATGACCTCCAGGCTATCCCAGACCAGCACAGTTATTTATAAAGAGTCCCCGAAATTAAATCAGTCCACGGAACTCCCAGATTAAAGGCTACAGAAAAGAAAGCAGCAATAAATAACACGTTTTCTCTTTTCAGCTCAAATGGTTGCTGTTACAGATAAAGCATCACCCCACACCCAGGAGAACCACACCACACCTGTCCTTGCTTGCTGGCTTTTAAGCTACGGCTATTTCTGAAACATAAAGGTACAGATGTTCCCAGAAGTATGTGATTTTCATGCAGATTGTGTCCCTCACAAGACACAGAAGCCTACTGAAAAATACACCAAAAATAAAACCTGCAAGAAACCTATGTTGTATTGTAAACACGTCTCCTTTTAGGTACACAGTGGCTAAAGGCCTCTGAGAAGACCTCCATTTCATGTAGTCTGTCAGCCAACTTCTCACATGAAGAACATGACCCCACATCTGGGACCAAACCCTTCCCATTTTTGCTTTAATATATTCCTCTTGCCTTTATCCAGGATGAAAATTAAGCACAGCACTAACTGCAGCCATGATTACGCTCATAATTACTAACACGTAGACAAAGGAACCAACCCATGGGTTACCAAAATAAAAGCAAAAAATCCACTTTCATTTCATGAGAATCAGAACCGGCCTGGGTATCACATTTGGACAGCAAATCCCAAAATAAAGGGACAGAAAAATTGGTATTACTTCCCATCACATGCCAAGAATGGGAAGGAACAAAATATGACAGAAACGTTGCCCCTTGGGGTTCAGAACACACCTACCCACCCCAGAGATCTGGAGATGAAGGTGAACAAGCACAGCTGTAAGGAGATATAAGGAAGCTCCCCTCCATACACACCACTTACACACCGTGTTCCCACCAGCACGTCACTCTGTGATTCCACAGGGCCAGAGCTTGTAAGCTCCTCCTCAGGAAAGATCTCCATCTTCTAGGAAGGACTAATACAGCTCCTGAAGGCCATCTCTGCTACATCCAGGCCTGACTATTGCACTTAACTGCTTTCCACTGAAACAGCAACAGCAGAGACCCAATGAGATGCAGCTCCTGCTTTTCTCCCTTGGGAGAGGAAAACAAACAAACAAACAAACAAACAAAAACAACTTCAAAGAAATAGAAATCTTACCAAAACCTAGCACAAAACCCTGCCCCTAATGAGGCGATGGGAGTTTTACCATCGCCTGCACTGGAGACGTGCCAGGATCTCATTTCCACTGCCTGACTCCAAGCACACTGCGATCAGTGGGAGCCTTCCTGCCCATTGCAGCGCGCCGAGCCTCAAGTCCCTAACAATTTGCTGTGTACTAATTGCCTTGCAGGGGCATGCTTGAGTTCACCTCTGAACAGCATGCATCAAATTGCAGAAGTCCTGTTCTTTTAGCAAATTTCTCCAAGGCTATTTAAATAATGTTCTTTGATTTTCTCTGTCATTGAAAATTTCAGAAAAGAAGAAGGCCTAACAAATACCGCATTTATATATATATATATATATTTGCTCTTCGCTATAAGAAAAACTGGAAGAGAATAGTAGTTTTTCAGTGTCTTCAGTTAAGCAAAGTAAGTCTATATTCTTTTCACCCAGGCCACTGAAGTGTATTAAGCAGATTTTATTTGTTGGACTACATTCCAAAAAAAAATTATTGTTTAGATGATTTTGGATTTTTTTTCAGGGTTTGAATATTTCATATAGTTTCAAATATTTTTGTGACCTATACCACCCTCTTGCTGTCTTCAGCTTAAGTTCATTATCATTTTATAACCAAGACACTGAGCATCTGTGGCCCGTGCAATCCTTTATGCCTTAAAGTTTCAATTCAGAAAATGTTTAAATAAATTACTTAACTCCAGGCATACCATTAACGTTGAAGTATACACTTAGGAGTTTGCACAGATATGAAGATTGGTTTCTTTAACACGAGGTCTTGCTGTAGATATTGATGGATAACTCAAGAACACTGGAGGAAGTGGCCATTTTTCACTCCCAGTATTGGTTTCTAAGTGAAAACTGAACAAATTTGAGCTGATAGTTAGGCAAAAGCTTATTGACCACCTACTACACTGCATATAGCCTCACTAACAGGGAGAGAACCCAGCAGTATTTTGATTTTACTTTAATCATTTATATGATTAAATATGCAAAGCAGACATTCTCATCAATTCAGTAATGAATGGCAAAATGGATGATAAGAGAGCATAGACACCAGCCTATTTTTCTGTTACTCCAGCTTTTCTTTCTCAAGCAGATAGGACAGACCAACTGATTAAAATCCCTTTAATTTCCTCTTCTTTTAATGTCAATTAAACTTTTCAAACATGAAGGGAACACAGGGAAAGGCACAAAGCAACAATGCAATACTAATTACCTAGCATGGGAACAAGATGATAATGATTAACTATGATTTTTTTTTTTTAATTTTTTATCTGGAATAAAAGGGTTTTGAATTAAGGAGAACTTTGACTGGCCTGTGTGCGTGCTTATTGATACAGACTGAAGGAGTCCTGCCCCAGCCACCCCCGAAGCAGAGCTGCTGCTGCGGTAGCGCCGCACGGTGCTGGTTTCCACAGGACAGGGTTCCCATTTTCTAGCTGGTTGTGCGTTTCAGCTGCAGTCACTCCACAGCTATGCAAAACTCCTTGCTCTGAGCAGCTGACAACATTTAATCCAAGGTCGGTGATTTGCTTTAATTATTGTCATTTTGTTTTTTTTTTTTTTTTTCCCATCAGACACACACTCTGCATGGTTCTCTGCTCTTCCTGATGCACAGATATGTACAATCCCAGCCAACAACTCTAAACTGCTGAACAACCCTGGGCAAATACTCCTCAGCAAATGGCCCTAACTGTCCCAAAGGTGCACCAAAGAAGAATGTGGGCATAGAAGAGAGGAAGCCTTCAGCCAGTTTTCATGTGGTTATCCTTCCCACGGTGCCCACCAGCCTTTCCCACTCCCAGGCCCTAGCCCGGTACCCCAGAGGGCCAAGAGCCAAGCTGCCTGCTGCTGCAGAAGTTATTAAAGTGAAGAGGAACCCTCTAGGGTTTCCCTCTCATTCTTTCCTCTAAAACAGTCCTTAACAGAGAAAAGCACTCGAACGGCTGCTATTTGAGGACCTCTGCTTCTCTTAAGCTCCTGGATTACAGAGCTCTCCCTTGAGAGCAGGCTCTCCTCCCAGGAGCAGGCAGGAGCCCTCCTGCAGCTGGTGGTGACGCCTGGCCCAGCGCTGGGACATCACACCCACTTTATCACCAGCAGGGTTCCCATCTGAGGGGCGACAGCAGACGGGACCTCGAGGGAGGTAAATGCATTTCCCAGCTCTATTACCTCCCATGTGGGATCCCATTTGGAGAGCCGGGCGCAGCCAGGGCTGGGTGCTGTGAGCAGCGGCTTCTCCCTCGTGCTCCGTGTAGAAGTCATCAGGGCTCCCCCCGAGGGGCTCCATGCTGGGACAGGCAGAGAGTTTTCTCTCTTGGAGTTTATTCAACCCAGGGTGCAATTATTTCCTCAACAGGAAGCCCCTTCCAGTTATCATTATAATAATGCATGTCTCCATGGATACGTAGCTTTCTTTATAATAATTCACCCATGAAAAGGCAAGAAAAACAGCCAGTAGAAGAAGCACTAAGCTCTCTTCTTTTATTTTTGTTTCAGCCTCAGTGAATAGGAATTCACTTCATGTTTTAGGAGTCATTAAGAGCCTAAAGACTGTAGCAGCTTTTAAAAAATTGGCCACTTAAATCTGAGTTGCAGTGACGTTACTGGTGAGACCGAGCAAAGATGGCCCTGCATGAGAATGAGCAAGTCCCTGCCCGGAGTTAACCACGCAGCGAGCACAAGACAAACCCAAGAGGCCCAGCTTGCAACCCCAGCTCCTGGGGCAACGCACTCGGCCTGCCCAAGGCCCCTGACGTTTCTCCAGCTGGGGCAGACGGTGTTTCTGTTTCGGTACTTCCCAGGGAGCAAACGCACGTCCAGCTAAGACAGGCAGTTGAGGTGGCCTGATGCTGCCACCTCTTTCTCTCAAATCCAAGGCCAGAGGAGCAGCAGGCAGCTATAACTTAAAGCAGCTCAGAACCTACTTGCATTCGCACTGACTGCTGCCAAGTCAAAGGGCTGACCAGCCAATAAAGTGCTGGGAAAGACAGCCCACAGTCCAGGGCAGTGCACATCCCCAGACAATGGCTTCTAAAATGCTGCCAGACCCGTCCCTCCAACTCCTTCCTTACAATAAGCCCTTGACTTCTAGGTTTGAGGGAGAAGATCCATTTCTTTTTCAAACTGTAATTAACTGAGTCCATCTTCTAATACATACAGCTTCTCCCACGGCAGCTCTTCTAGCCAGATGCCACAGCACAGGCACTTTGAAGTGGGAACCCTGCAAAGCCCTGAAGGAGCGGGATGTGGACTAAGGTTGTTTGATGCGAGGCAGCAGTGTCACATACACTTTAGGCTGGCACCAGCTAGGACAGCCACCAGATGAGACCGTCCTGCCCTCCCCCCAGGTTCCAGTCGCTCACTCCCAGCTCCACTCCGTGCGTGCTGACAAGCATCTGTGTGGCCGAGTGGGGAAGTGGACCGGGAACTTATCTGCATGAAAACAATGTCCTTCACCAAGGAGGGCAGTTCTGGAACGGGAAAAAGCAGCCAGGGGCGTAGGGAGGGTTGAACTGCTTCTCTTGGCAGTAACATCTGCTTATACTGGCTCAAAGTGCATGTGAAACTACACTTAGGATTATTTAGACAATTAATGGTATTGTTACAGAAATGCCAGCTCTTGGGCAAAACCCCTCTGGCCCTGACTGTTCCCCCATCGAGTCGCTGTAGCAGCTACTCACGGAGAGCTACTGTGAGAAACGCGGGTTCCTGAGTGGGGCAGATCCCATTCAGGAGCAGAAAGGAATGACAAGAAGTAAGGCATTATATCCTAAGGATAATTTTTTAATTACGGTCAGTACAGAACTCTCAGCTGAAGGAGGGAGATGAGCTTTGTTTCTACATGTGTATGTGGGGCTGGGTGCAACAGATGCCGCTGGGTGGGCTGTGAAGTTCCTACTGTGTCACAAGAGCTGGAATGAATGCGCTGCTAACAGCCTCTCTGCTCAGCCTGGCTGCGAATTCACGCGATCCAGCTACACGCTTCCACAGTGGTAAAGCAGAGATCCGTGCAAATAAAAGATCAGCTTCAAACAAAAGCCTGAGCAGAGCTAATGAGGGCTTTGATCCTACAATTAGATCCATGCAAACACGCTCCATCCAGGCCCAGAGGTCTGTCACACACAACAGCAGTTGGGCCTGCACCACATGCAACCACTACAAGAGCTTGGCCTCCATCCAAATGGCCATCAGGAATCGCTGTGGGTATATGCTGGGGAAACAGCATTAATACATCAATTAAGACGAGAAGCACTAGTTGTTCAAGCCAGGCAGCCATCAAAATACAGTTTTCCAATCCCACTCAAGAAAGGACTGTGCACTACTGAAAACCTGCACAGAACCAGCGCAAGGAACGGGGCAAGGAGGATGATTTGATGATTTGGGTGTTTTGGTTTTTTATTGATGTTTCATTCTTCATTTTCATTTAGCTAGGCCATTATTATATGCTGTGAACAGTTGCCATCTATTCCATTCAAACATCACATTCACAGGTTTCTAGAAGTCCGGGTACCCAGATTTCAGGGGACATGTCAAACTGAGACAGCTTAGACAGTAAGTGTATTGGAACCTCTGCAACTTCAAACTGCTGACTAGTTTTCAAAAAAGAAATCTCAAGATAGAGCTTTCTGGGGCTATACATAAGCAAATCAAACACAGAGCAACAGGAGGAATGGATGACAAAATGACGAGGCAATGACAGTGACATAAGCACCACGTTTAAAATGTCAGGATCATCCGCAGTATCATTGATTCTTACCTGTGAGCCTTTCATCATTACTGGATTTCTTTATTGCTACTTTAGTCCTGCCTACAGTGTCTCTGAAAGCTGAATGACACGATACCTGAATGACACGATACAATCGAGGCAAAACTTGCCAGTTTGTTCCCAGATTAGTTGCTTTAGGAAACTCAGAGCATTATATATATATATATATGATACACTTACATACCCGCAAACTGGCCAGAGAAAACGGCTTAGTTAACTCAGCCTTGTTCATCTTCTAATTCGTTCTGAGGAAAGTGTAACTGTTTGCTCATTTTCATTTCATCTCAGTTATTAGGATTTTTATTGGGAAAAAATATTTTATGAATATGCAAATATACTTGGACATGTTATCTAGTATATTGTTATAATATTCAAATGAGTAATGAAGTAAAGATTATAATAAAAGCAAGATAACTTAGCACCTGCAGAACTTTATGCTTCGTTTTTCAGAAATTTAAACAAATTAAAAAATTGTTTCTAATTTGTCTGATAATATTTTGTATAATTTCAGAGACCTAAAATAAACACCTAGGGAAAGGGAAGGAAAAACATGACCTGAATATACCCTGCATTTAAAAATGCACTTAAAAACAACTGGAACCTTGAAGATACCTACAGCTTAGTTTGATGCCCAACATTTGATCTTGCTGCAATTTCCTAGATTTAGAGATTAAAATACCTATTTTGATGATCAGGTCTGTAAAAAGACTACCCAAAAGACATGGAGACTTCCTCTTCTAAACCTCAGACAAGCAATAACAAGCAGACACATCTGAACGTCTGTATAGTAACAGACGTAAAATGAGTTGGCACTTTCATTCCAGTTCCTAGTTAAGGAATGTACACGTTGTCAAAGCCATCCACTTCTACTGACAATAACTGGCATCATCTCAACTGAGAAGATAAGAATTGGAAGAGTCCAAGACTGAACGGTCCTCATGTCCTGAGCTGGTTTCACTGCTGCAGAACTAAGGCAGCAGCAGCAGCACGCTGCCAGATGCACCGCCTTCTGTGGGTAACTGAAGAGAACACTTTTTCAGCTTTTTTGGCCCTCTTCATAACTCTTAGCTAGAGGAGAGAAGCAAGAGGAAATACAGGAGAGAAACAGATTTGTCAAACCAAAATCTAGGTCAAGGGCTTGCTAACAGCCCATGGTTGTGTGCTCTTTATCTCAATACTGGATGCTTTCTGGCCCCTCTGATGGCCCCACAGCAGCAATTACGTATTAAGCATCCCTAAGCTGTATCAACACTGCCAAAAAATGTAAAAACAGAAGACTGGACAAAAAAATTGATGTACCTTTTTAACCTCATCGGAAATATGAAAAGGTATTTACCAAGGAGCAAAAATACACTAGAAGAAACATTTAATTTTACATGTAACGGAAATTATTTTGTCAAAGAAGGTGAATCTGGAAGTACCTTCCAGTAACATGGCACAGAATGCAGTTTACAGAGTGCTATCTGCCAAACAGAGCCTCTCATATGAGAAGCTGAAACAGTCATCCTGCTCCAAGATAAAGTCTCTCCTGTAAGATGCTGATGATCTAAATAAATTATTTGGGTTAGAAGTTGAACTTTGGAATCCAGAGAGGTACCTAACGAGCTGCTGGCTCCCTGCGTTACTGGAGCACCAAAGGGACAAAGGGGGGGACATGACAGAAACCAGCACAAACCAGCAGTGAAAAGCCCAAGAAAATTCCTGTGGAATTCTGAAACCATCTCTCCCCCATGAAAAGAGCCAGTTCCCACGGACAGCTCGTGACAGCTGTAACACCATTGGAGAATACTGGCACCACAGTAATAACGCTCCACCTACAGCTGCTGTCCTTCATTCCCAATGACCTAAAGCAGCTTCATTTATTACAGAATTTTCACAGAAATAAGAATAGATCCAAGCCCTCTGCAATCAATGGAAATACTTCCAGGAGCTCAAGAGGACTCTGAATCAGGCTTGTATCTCCCAGCGAGTCCTTTGCTTTATCGCGGATTCACAAATACAGCTTCTGACTGAGTTATATCACGCTCCTCTAGAGCAAACCGGGGCTCACTTAAATTAAAAGACAATGAAAACTCAGCAAATAAAAAGAAGTTGTTCTTTTACAGTGTGCCATCTACCAGGGGAAATTACTACAAGATGCATGTCTAGCTCTACCTGTACCAGGGAGAGCGCAGGGGCTCAGCGCTCAGCACCACGTACTGCCCTGCAGAGCCCAGCAGCTGCCCCACGTGCGAGCAGAGCCAGCCCCAGCTGCTCCAAAAGGGACCCGCCGCTGGCCAGAGCCAAGCCACGAGCTACACTGGCTGCGCTTCTGGAGAACAGATTGAAGGAAGGGGGAAGCAATAAATTGCTGGGCAACAGCAGCCAGGAGACAGGGGTGAGAAGCAGTCCTGCAGCCCCCAGGCAGTGCAGGAGGCCTGGTGGGAGTATGCTAACAACACTGAAGTATGCTAATCTTCCGTCTCATGAAGCCCAGGAATGAACACAATTCATGTTTCCAAAGTCAGAAGCCTGATTACTGTTTTGGGCGCTATCTTTTGCATTTCATAATTACACAGGAAACAAACTTCTGCTGGAATTAAATTACCTGTTTTCAATCACTCCAGTATATAGGACCAAGGAGCACAATCTCTTATTAGTATGCAGACACATCCAATGCTTTTAAGAGAAAGATCCCTCTTAAATTAAATTACAGCAAAATGTTTACTTGAAACAAACACACGGAATAGTTTAGCTATCAATATCCCCGTACTTACTTAAGGAAAAACAATCCTTTACAACATCAGTAATAAGCTCAAAGTCTCACTGTTCAGTGATCTTACTTGTCAATACAATCAACATAAAATTCTATGTGTGAGAAAAATGCAACAGGGGAATAATTCAACTCTAGTGAGAGTGAAGCATTTGAGCACCAAAGATGTGTGTTGCGGCAGCAATCTTTATTGCTTATTGGAGATAATTTTGTGTATAAATGCATTTCTTTCTCATTATTCAAAACCTATGATGGCACGTTCGTGTACACTCTGTATGCATGTGCATACAACGTAGGTAGTGTGATCGCCTTCACCAAAGTGCAGAAAAAGCTACGATAAAGGGAAGGAAATGTGTTGATCCGCAGTAAGTAGTTTCATAGCTCCAGTACCCAAACTGGCCAGTAACTGCTATCCACAGAGTCATCTGAAAGAGTGTGTTCTTCCCATTCCCTTGTCTGTTGCAAAAGAATTTGGGTTGATTGTGGAATATTTCTTTGCTGACATCAGTTGATAACAAAATGGCAGCCTGATACTACCGACTGGGCCAGCTCGTGTGGGGGCTGACTCAGCATCGCCCAGTGCCTGTGCACCACAAAGAGGGGCCAGCTGGGGCTAACTGAAATGTACTGAGAAAACAAGACTTCATTAACAGTTTGTATCTCTTCCTCTCCAAAATGTCATCACTCACTGCTTGGTTTGGAACGTCAGCAGTGCAGGGCAGGACTTCATGAAGAAGGCATCTATACCACAAAATTTATCAGAACTGATAATCAAGAGGTATGTATAAATATAACTTGAAGTCACAGGAGGTTCTTCCTGAAACAACTTGCACAGAGCCCTGTATGAAGCAAGTCTTGGCTCTTCCTATCTTACTGCCTGGGCTGCTGGCACCTGGAGACCACCAAGGACTTTTAGAGCTCTGGATTATACACACCACCTGTTGGTTTTTGTAAAATACACTTTAATATTTCTGAGAGCAAGTAATGTCTTGCATCAGACAAATGTCTTGGGGCCTTCTAGAATCTGAAAGCATGGTAGAAAAAAAAAAAGAGCTAGACGGAAACAGCAAGCAGGTGGAGAACTATGGCAATCCCAATTTTCTGCACTCTAGAATTAAGTTCTGTCACACACAGGTCTCCACAGTTCTCT
Source organism: Nettapus auritus (assembly GCA_011076525.1). Lineage (NCBI taxonomy): Eukaryota > Metazoa > Chordata > Aves > Anseriformes > Anatidae > Nettapus > Nettapus auritus. The sequence goes on from CM021778.1 coordinate 6,990,538, forward strand.
GCTGCTCTGTGTGCTGTGTCCTCCAAAGACAACCTTACAAGAACACGAGCAACAGACAGTTTGTCCAGATAGGTTCTCACCCCCCACTCACAACAATTCTTCCAGCACAGACTACGGGTCATGCCCAACATTCATCTACACCAGTGGAACTCCATTGATTTGGGGGAAGTGGAGAAATTTGTTCATAGAACAACTTCACACCCAATATCAAGGCAACAATAAATAGATTTCACTGGTATCTGATTAATGGTAGGCACCATCTGATCTTAATTAAGTCAATCTGTTAACTCTACACATTGAGAGACTTACCCTTCGGTTTGACATACGCACCATATGGTTCATTTTCCAGCTGGGAAACCTGCTCTATAAACCCATAGCAGCTCTCCCAGGTGAAATACTGTGTTTATCATTCTATGAAATAACACGGCTAAATTACTTACATGATCAAAGACTGAATGTGGAGAAAGCTTTCCATCTATTTTCAGGTATACACAGCCTTTTTTTTTTTTTTTTTTTTATAATTCCATTTCATGTTGTCTTTTCTCAGCCAGGATTTAAATCTGTTAACCTGCTCGAGGATGTTCATAAACAAGGAGAGAATCAGTCATCTCCCCATCCGCTTCCATTCTAAACACTAAACACAAGTAAACAAGTCCAGGATTGAATTAAGTTTTGAAAGTCATTGTATTGCAAAGTTCAATGCAAATGAAGGAGCATTGAGAGAGAAGAAAAAATGTTCTACCTTTTGCACAAACTTCCTGCTCTACCTCTGGTTTCACCACATGTGTTTTTCTAACCGCCTTTCAGTGATATTCCCTAATTACACAGTGCAGTAATGAAATACACTCAAAATCAGTCAGAAATCTGCGAAGCAAATAGACTGTGTACAGCACATGGGGAGAAGGGAATCGGCTCAGCTCCCGCTATTCAAACAAAAACCATGCATTTCCAAGCACTCCACCACTGCCGGGCTGCAGCACGGCAAGGATTTCAAGTTAAATCATTGCATAATATGATGGTAATGAGTTTCTCAGCAATCATTATGTCTCTGTCAGATGGTAATAAAATGGAGTATTTGTCTCTGTTCTTGGTGTGCTCAGAGAATATGCAGATATGCCAGTCCTCATTATATCTTGATAGAAACAAAACCTATTAGCACAGGTGCTGTACGTTTTAATGAGGAAGACATGTAGAAACTAATCCAGGTCAATTATAATGAAATGGTTAGACCTAGCTGAAACTGATAAAAATCTAATTACGGCCATATCAACGGGCTGTTTCATAGATGCATTGTGTTGATCTGTTCATTGTAGAAGTGTATAATGGGTTTTCACCTCAACGACTCTAGGTAATTGGTAGGTAAGGAATGATGTTTGTACGGTAGGTGCTGTTTTTCAAGTGTATATCAATATGTAATGGATGACTATTCCTTCTAGGAAAAACCATTTTTCAACTGTTTTGTTTCTTACAGTCAGGATGACGACGCTTCCAGGAACAGGACAAGTCATATTCTGTTGATAAGTGACAACGAAGAAGTTTGCAGCTTTATCCAGGTCACCGAACCTTGAAGTTGAGTTGTAACTGCAATCACAACCACCATTTTTAGGACCACAGAGTAACCTAGAGATAGCCAGACACCAACGTATTCACTCTTTTCAACTTAACTACAGATGATTTAGCAAGTGGCCCTGCTTGGCCCATTGTTTCAAACCCTGCCATGCCGCGCTTATCCAGACCTTGTCCATCCCGACCCACATTCGGGACATAGCGGAAGGCAATTAGCTGTTAAAAAACAGGGAAAGAGCATTCTGCTCAGGCAGAGATACAGGATGCCAGGTTTTTAAGTTAGCATGAGATCAACCCACTCGTGACACTCACCAGGTGGTCAATAACCTCATAACTTCATGCTTAAGTTTTCAGAAGAGATTCAGCCTGCCCGCAGCAGACATTGCTCTCATTAGCATGAGGCTGGCCTGGCTGTATTTGTAAGGCTTTGCCTTCTCGGGCTCTGCGATCGGCTGAAACCCTCGTCTGCTGTCCTGCTTATGGGTACAGGGCTGGGGGGAATAAATCTCTGCAGGCTACCCAAAGGTCTGCTTGATGTTAGCCTCCATGAGCAGCAATCAGAATGTGTTTTGTCTTGAGCAGGCCATGTGGAGGGGTGAAATAGCTGCCTAATTTTTTCTTCTTTTATGACATACATCCTGAAAGGAAATACAAGCTCTGCTACGAGACTGCTCTAAATGAACTCCAGATGAAATCTCTGACTGGCCCAAACTCCCACTGACTTCAGTGGATGCTTTGAACGGGCACAAAGAATGAGAGCCTGATAGCTCTGAGCTTGAAAACGTATTCACATGTGGCTGCCCCATTTGTTTCTAACTCACTGAAAGCAATGGAATTGCTTCCTTGTTATACATGTGCATAAGCATTTTTCCAGATCACAGCCATAAAGCGCTAGATAAAAATAGTTGTAGAGCCTCATAGCTTTGACAGTTGTCTGTACTGGATGATTCAGAGAATTACTTTCCTCCAGTTATCCATGTATGTACTTCCTTTACCTCCTTTAATCCTTCTTTGCCTAAAGTTAAGTTGCTTGAAATTTGTATTTTCAGCTCTTTTAGCTGCTATGCTCAGAGAGTTACAATGTTAAAACAATATTTAGCCTTTCCATTTAACCTACAAACCCATACCTGATACTGAACAGCCCCAGATTTATTTCTGCCATTTAAATACATCTAAATACATTTCCTTTCCCTCTGTGGCATAGCGAGCAGTTTGCCAAGAGGGCCTTCTGGTTTCTCCAGGCACACAATGCACTGTTTCCCTAAAGGATAACGGCAGGCAAAAGAATTGAAATCAAGTTTATACATTTCTTTGGAAGTGGGTTATTTAAAATTCAAATTACCATTAAATAATAATAAGTGTTGGAGTAGTAGAAATTCTCTTTTGCACAAGGGAATTTGCTAAGTAGGGATTTACTGGGTCATTTTTGAAAGCGGCTACAAACAATAGTTTCAAGGAAGCATGTTTGTTTTCTTATGTACTGGCATCCTTGCATTCTAGCACCGAAATGTTACAGCTTGTTTTTGGAAAACCTGCCTTCATCTCAGAAGACCTAGCCTGATCCCCAAAGCGATTCTAAGCAAGCTGTGCAGCCAGAGCTGGGCCACAGGCACCAAGGCCAGAGCAGGAAACATCCCAGGCACGCTGGGTTTAGCCCCTGACCATCCTTATGCGTGCAAGCCTCCCTCCCGGTGGTTATCCTGCACTGAAGCCTATTCATCCTACCACAGCAAACCATCCTGGACCTGCTTGCTTCACGGTCTAGGAGACACCGTTGCTGCGGAGGATAGGGAGGCTTTAGCAGCCCTCATTTCACACCCCGACATGTCCCCAGCCATTTGCACTCTCTCAGCAGCCGAGTTGGCCTCAGTGCATCAAACATGATGTGGCAGGGCTCTGCCCTGAGCCTTTGTGTGTGATGCAACCAGAGACCAAGAAGGAGGGAACAGGAAGAGCAAGAGGAATAACTAGAGATAAGATGATTTCACTACTGGGCGATTCAACAGCAGGGCCAGCATGGAAATGGCTGCTCTATGTGCAACCAAAGGCAAAGCTCAGGTGTTCCTCAGAGCGTGCATAATTCTAACCCACCTCTCACAGAAACCGACTGCTTGACATCACGTAACATGATGACCCAAATCCTTCTTGCTTACAAGTGTTATACAGGGGCCGTAACGCCAGGGAAACGGGCAGAAAATCTTAGTTGTGCTCAATGTGCGCATATTGCCATATGGGTGTCCATCAAACATCAATCATCTGTCAACAGAGAAGTATGAAAATCACAACATACATGGAACAAATTCCTCTCTCCCCTGAAATACCAATCCCCATTTGTTCAGTTTTAACAACCTTCTTGCTGTCTCTGCCTTTCAACCTCCCCAAACTGCCAGATGATAAATTTTACACGAGTTGAAGAGGTAGCCAAATTCCTGCCCCAATCTGACCATGGAAAAATTACTGCACCAGACTTCACGTTGTCTACAGCAAAGAGAGCTATAGGTGAGACTTAAAAGTGAAGCTACACTTGCTGCGTATATATGTTCTCAAATTAACAAGAGACAATCTGTGGATTGCCTACTGCCTATGGCATCAGTTCACAATTTCAAATCAGATCTGGGACTCCGCCTGACGGAGATCAGATCGTGTCGTTACGTAATAACTGATGGCCTTTGTAGAACTGGATCTGTACTGGCAAGGTTAACTCAGTGCTGATAAATAAATCGCATATAGATTTCAACAATCAGTAAATAGCCTTACTGATTTACTCAATACTTTATTTCCTCCAGTCCAGACAACCCATATATAAATTACAGGAGGCTCTTGTCTTCTCTTTCTTCTCTTTTTCTTTTTTTTTTTAAACACTATTATCATTTATTTTAAAAGAGCTTATTTAGAAGTTATCAAGAATTCATACACACTTATTCACCAGTGTAATTGCCTGGAAACTTTCAGCCTTTCTGGTGTGACACTTCTCACCTTGAAAGGGGCATTTGCATTGAGAGTTGAAAACAATTTTAAAACTCAAGGCTGAGAACACCTAGGATTGCTATTACTCATCTTTACCAGGCACTGACAGTTTTAAACCTCCCGAGTACTCAGATAGCTATGTAATTTCCTAAGGGAGTCAACTATTGTGAGACACCATTGTTTTCATGTGATAGCACTTCCAAATCATTAGCCCACCAGATTCTATACGTATCTGTAAACAGGTATGATTTATAGCTTGTAGGATGGAAAAAAAAATCAGATTTAAAATATTATATTTTAACCAAAAAATGTACTCTGGATTTCTGAGGAAAATGCCTCATCACTTCGCTATTTATATTGGGATGCTACAGAAGAGAGATGAGTAAGAATGCCATTGTGGTAGGCACTGTGTAAACACAGAAGACAATTCTTTTACAAAGAGCTTAAGCTCTACACTTAAATATCTATTTGAGATATCACAAGGGACTGATAATGCAAAATCAAAGTAAAACTAAATACTCTGTTCCACCACATTTCAGGAAAACGGGAATTACAAACAACCTGGAATTCAGACAAGCTTCCTACAGCCACTGCGGCTGGATCCACACAGCACCAGGGATAATGGCTTCCAAATGCTGAAAAGGACAACAGGCTTGGGGGGCAAAACCAAGAAAGAAAGAAATCAGGCATAGCCATTAGACAATAAAACATGGTTTAAGGGGACCAACAGCCTTTCTAAAAATAATAAAAAAAAAGACTAAAATTAATAAACCCAAGACTTCAAAACTGCATCCCTGTATTTAATATGGGGTAATTAATAAGTGAAAGCTCTCAAGGAGTCACACTGCAAACAAAACATAGAAGCCAAAAGATGATTTTGAAGGATAAACTAAACTCAGCACTCCCTAAACCCAGCTAATATTTACTCGGGAGATGTTTAAAGCCCTGCCCCATTTAATCCCAATTAATTTAACTACACTGTTATAATCCATGCCGCTTAACTTCTCCTTCACATTTAAACCACCAGTTCTATACCCAGCATGTTCAAAGGTCCACTCCTGTACAGCAGCCAGCGGAAGCCAATGCTGTTGCAGCAACTTTAGCTGGTGTTATCATTAATAATTGACAGCCAGGACTAAGCAGCTCCCAATGCAGCACAATTTCTCTCAGCTCTCGCTCTGTGTGTAGGAGCCACACAAACACCCCCACACTGCAGGATGACAGCTGACTTATCACTGCTTGGGCTGCATAACATGGCTTTTACCTGGCGCTTGGTACATGTAAAGATTCATCATTTTCTAGATAAATCTTTTCAAACTCTGTCAATCTGTCTTTGACAAATGCATCCAAGTTAGAAAAATAGTTTGATCTGCAGCAAAATCGTACTTTCAGAATAACTCACTGGCTTTAATTTTAACATCACGGTGATCGGCTCCCCTGTCCCCGCCGCAGGATCACGCTACGATGCCGTGTTTCCATGGGTGACCTCAAGGCAATGCAGACCCAAAGCACAACGCAGCTCAGAGACATGTACGAATAACATGAGGTTCCTTAAAACATCATCTATAAATCATCTGTCAATACAGACCATCAATAGCCCAGTAAGAGAAAATGACTTTTCTATTTGTTTCCATTTTCAAAAATAGAATTATATGGTTCGGAATTGGGTTGACGTGAAATGGAATGCCTGTGAAACTGAGAAAACCCCAACAAAAAACTGCAGTTCGCTTTGTTTCTGGTTGAATTACAAATAGATCAATTGATAAATTTAAAGTTTGAAAATGATGGTCATTTCAAAATAAGATATTTTTAAGCAACAAATCAGAATACCTATCATTTGAAAATGGTTAAAAAGAATAGTGATTAGTTTCTGAACACGAAATTTCAGAAAATTTGAATTAATTAATGAAAAGCATTGATGTGGGTTACTATTTCTCATTTGTTTCTGCTGACATTCTGAGCTGCCCTTAGCTGGTGTGGCAGAATTTTATCCCCAAATATTTTAACTTGTACCATAAATACATGCAGTGGGTGACTGCTCACAGGACACAATACCACATGTGAAGTCCAACTGCAGAGCAAGCACTGAAATGCACCGGACAACAACCTTAAAGTCATCAAGTTCAAACTTCAAAGAGCAGAGCTTCAGGAAAATATCATCCCGTGTCAGTAACTGAACTCTTCTGGAAGGATACTTATCATACTCAAGAGATACGTGATAAGAAACTGAGCCATGGTGTATTCTGCTAGTAACACCACCCTCATCTAACAATTAGTCTGTCTAAAGGACAGGAAGAACGTTTATAAGGCTTATTCTGTCAAACCTCCATCGGTCTTTTTCCTATTTACCCTACACAAAGCAGCGGGAGAAAAAAATATTCCCCTCGGCTGCTATAATCAAAGTGATTGTGTTCCACATCAAAAACGTTTGTTTTATTTGCTACATGGATTAAAGGATTAAATTGTAGAGGAGTGCTCTGTCCAACATTTTGTGCTTCTGCTAGAATTCAGCTGCCCTTAATCTGCATATCATTGACACAGTATATTGATAAGATAATTTTCCCATTACGGCTTGTTTGTTTGTGATGTATACAGAATTAAAGTAACAAAAAGAAGATTCCCAGGTCTTTTTCTTGAGTGAGGTTAATTCCTCAGCCCGCGTTATTAACAAGCCGTGTATCTTGGGCCCGAGGATGGCGTGAAGGTTCCCCTACTGAATGCGTTGTTACAGGACACTTAAAGGAGATTGCCTAAAGGAGAGAAGCAAGGTCTATGCCTGTTCCTAGCTCTGGTACAGTGAAGTGAAACAGAGCGGTAATGTTTTGAACACCAATCTGGGGTTAAATTAACTCACTGTAAACTTATTCTCTGCCCTTTTGGGATGTACATCAAGACCAAGGGGAGCCCCTGCCACACGCTGGCTGCATCCACACACCACAGGGAAGCAATCGTGCACCCACACAGCTCAGGGCAGGGCCACGCAGTGATACCACCTCTTCTGTTTTCTGTACCTGGCTTCACGGCAGGCCAAGTCTTAGAAATATACCTAAATAGACAAAAGATTAGAGCTATCCATTCATTGGCAAGAAAAATGGATTTCATTTTGATTCTTGACTGACTACAAAAGAAATTCCTCTTCCAGGTTGCTCAGGAATCCATTTCTGAATGGAGCCTGAGTGAACTGAATCTACACTGCGGGTCAGTAAGCTAGTCTCAGAGTACCGGCCCTGATCAGCCAGACTGCTGTGACAACGGCCACGAGATCGTGACGCTTCCTATACCAGGTGAGCAGATGTTTTCTGTGCAAGGGGATCCAGAGGCATCCCATGCAGTCACCTATTATTTCTGCAGCCCTTCCTATCTTAAAGATAAAAGCAACGATCACCAGATATCCCATACTGCCTGCTATGCTCCCAGTGCTCTACAGCTTTTGCTTCAGGAAATGTTGATTTCATAGAAGCAAATATGGCATTAGAAAAGCGAATCCAGTATTATTGCTTAATGATCATGAACAAGGAAAATATATTAATAACTGTCCCTATCACTCTTTTCTTAATCTTTTTATATTTTACAAGGCATGCATTGCTGAGGTGCTGTTGTTTATAATTATTGTGCCTTTAAGGTTTATTTTGCATCTCAGGCTTCTGCTCTTTTGTGATTAAATGCGTAAAAGCAAGTGGAAAAATAATTATGTAATTTATGTTCATACACTTCCTCCCACTGGCATGCTACTTCTTGACTGCAATTGTATTTGATTCATGAACAGTTACCTATTAAAGATTTGGGGACAGATACTGCAAATCCCTACGAGCAATCATGAAATAATATTTCAGCTACACCACTGATGTCAGGTCCATGTGCACATTTTTATCACTGATTCATGTTCAGTAATCTACAGTTTCAACTGACAGCATTTATCCCTGTTACTTTTGAATAATATGAGAGGTATGTATAGAGGTGAATCATACCACTCTCATGGGCACTTCTTACCACTGATTCAGGCAAAACAGGAAGATAATTGTTAATCATATCTACAAATGTAGAGAGAAATTTTGCAACTAAAATGATTACTTTGTGTTGTTTCCCACTCTAAGACAAGTGCAATACCTCAAAAGTGCTAAAACTAACATATATAAGCTAAAAGGGAAAAATTCTGTTAAAGGTAAAGGGGCAACATTTTTCTTTTACGCCTGCATCTATTTCCTGGGTGAGGAAACTAACCTTAACCGAATAGCAAGGTATCATTTACACAGCAACGACACTCACGACACGACTCTGTTCTGGACTTCCCACTGTGCCAAGCACTGTTCAAGATTTTCCCTTTATGAAAAAGGCAAAAGAGTGACAGGGAAATCAAAAGCAGAAGGGGGTGAAATAACCTGACCGAGATGATAAGGTGAGTCAATGGCAGAATCAGAAACAGAAGCCAGATCTTGAAGTTTTCCAGCCTGTGCCCTCACTAAGGGACATCAGCTTCCCGTGGGTCCTCAGACAGAGGCATTTTAAACTAAGTTACAACTCACTCAGCTGCATGCCACTAAGAATGATCTGCAATCAATTGCAATTCTTCATTTAAACTACACTTAATTCTGCATCAATAAAAGGGAGAATTTCAAGGCTTAGATCTGAGAAAGTTACTTCATTCTTCAGCAAATTCATGACCTTCTTTCAGTAAATGACATTTAAAAGTAAGAGAAACTGACAAGTAGAAGGTAATATTTTTTTTCATTGCAGAGGAAATCCATCAGTGCTTTATCTAATTGGAATCTGGAATGAGGAGTTATGCTATTAAGCTATACATAAGGTGCTGTTAACAAAAACACTGAAATCTGTTTCTCTTTTTTTCACACAGAGCAAGATTTAAAAAAAAATCAGTGCAAACCAAAATCTCTGGCATCACTTACCATGCTGCAGTAAATGCCAAGAGCTATACAAACATCGCCTAACCAAGTATCCGTGCTTATTCAGCAACAGCCTAAAACTTTACAAAACTTTCTCAGATAAAACTTTCATTTAAGAACTGGTTTTTAGACTACACGCTGCGTTCCATCAGTCCCACTACATGACAACCACTGCATCAATCTGTAATTGCATTTTCATAAAGAAGACACATCATCTGGGGGTAAAAACACAGTTACCGAAGCTGAGATCTCATTCTGAGGGGACTTTCGAGAGAGCACAACACGCAGAGCTGAGCACTGCTGTACCAAGACCTACCGAAGCCAAGTATCATTTTAAGGACATCAGGCAGGTCACAGAAAAGAACTGATGGATCACATAGTACATATAACTCCTAAAAATAGGTCAGGATGAAAGCTGAACTTGGACCTTCTAGATAGCTTTCTCTGGGTGAGTAATAGCCTACTCTGTGAGCTGAACACAGAAGTTCCTATCTGTACTGAACCAGCCCTCTGCCTCACGTCTGTCACAAAGAGAATGAAACGCACACTTTGGTGTTCTCAACAGTTACCTTGTTCACAACCCGCCAGCCTAGTGAAATTGCCAAAGCAGAGGCAACAAGTCATCATTTTACCCTAAACGGCTGTCTGTTTTCTTGCAAAGCTGTAGAAGGTTCGGGAGGATAGAGCCTTTTTCCAAAATCACCATACAAGCGCAGACAGTGGGTGGCCAGAGGAAGGTTCCCCACTATTTCAGCCCCCTGGCGCTCAGTTTAATGATTTTAGATCCATTTCCAGAGCACAAAAAATGTCACAATACAAATTTTGATTGGACTTAAGATGTTCTGCTGAAAGAACTGAACACTGAAAGCTATGGAAGACTGGACTAGTTGTGATGGTAATTCTTATGATATACTGACTTTAATCCACATCTAACCCATTTACTTTTTTTATTATTTCTATTACTATTGTGATCTTTCCATGTCCTGTGTATCTGTGCACATCTATATGTTTAGTCTCTGCTAGTTCTTGCAAAATATGTGTAATAGAAAGTGAAAGGAGGCAGTATGGGACCATAGAAGTCTATAAGTCTAAAAACCCATTTAATTCCAACAAAATTACAGATGGACTGCCCAGACTGTAGTACCTTAACAAGAAAAATATGAAGACTAGTTTAACTGAAATCAACACTATCCGGGCTAAAAAAATAAATTATGTTTCACATCCATCCCTCTAATTTTCAAACCCATTTTTTCCACTTACTTCATACTGGGAAGTGTGCAACACTGGCAGAGCTTGACAGGAACCCTGAAGTTCTGACCCGCAGTACTCTGCAGAATCTTGCAAAGATGAACAGCGCTGCCCTCACATGCTCAGGCTAAAAAAGAAAAAAGGACAGTATAGAATTTATTGCAATATATTTATTGCAAGAGATTTTAAAAAACAGTTTTAAAAATAATATATGTGCTTAATTTACAGAATTTTTATATGGCATCTTTCTCTACATTTTTCTTAATGCAGAAAGGAACGGAGACAGCCATTACACAACGAAACAAAATTTCAGTGACACCACCAGACCCCAATTAAAAGTTCTGTGCCACTTGCATTGCTTCAAGTGATGGTTAAGCAACAGTGACCCACTATAAAGTGGTTTATGAATTGCTACTGATGAGAGCTCTTGCTGAATAAGCAGAATAGATTCTTTAATGCCTCTTTATTACAAACAGCAGCAAGGACTGGAGAGAGACAATAATTAATGTGTTAGTATCAAGAGAAACAAAGAGCCTGCAAAGGTCTCTGTCCTTTCCCAGATAACAGACTGAGAAAGGTTCTTTAATATAGCTGGCACAGTAATGGCTCATGGAGGGTGGACTGAGGGCAAACAGTGGCTGACTGATTAAGGTACAATTCTGACAACATCTTAGAGCCTGGATAAATATCTTTTCCTAAAAAAATAAAATTAGGTTGCAGGCAGCAAGAGAGGCCTGGTCATTAGCGCCTAGGGCACACTGATTCTAGAAGTCAAAGCAAATACCACTTCTAAAAATAACAAATGTCTATTCCGTGTCCAGAAGCACAGGAATCGGGTGGATTGGAAAAGGGCTTTTATTGGCACTTTGTTATGACAGCTGACTGCCTGGGACAGTTTGAGTATTCCTCCGAGAAATCCAACTGGCACGGATTAAACAGCAAGTTATGTATTTGCACAAAGTGCTGAAGGTGTTCACGTTGTTGAACACAGAAAATAAACAGCCTCTGCCCAAAGGACCTCATAAATCCAGGAGGCTATGCTGCCGAAATACAGGATAGTGGAGAAAGCATCCACAGTAGTTACTGCTTCTCCCCTGGACATGCAGCCCTAGCTGGTCATGAACCAACAGAAACTTTGCCCTGGCAGCAGGGTTCGCACCTCATTTCTTATAAGGAGCGCGATAAAATCCTTCAGGACAATACAAGGTCAGGACCAGCTTTATAGTTCACTCAAAAGAAAAAAATAAAATTCAAGAGCATATTAACTATATGTAGTGCTTCAGCAGGATCAGAGGAAAAAGCACGACCTAATGAAAAGCCCAAGGGGTGCTTTTTGCAGCACCAAGACCTCCCCTAAGCAGCACCCAGGACAATGTCCTCAAAGCCCCAGCCACCACAAAGTCACCGTAGCTAAAACCATTTGCCCGGCTGCTTCTTGGTGGCAGCACCACACTCCTGGAATTTCACTTAATTTAATTTACTGCCGATTAACATGAAACCCCAAGTACTGCCTCAGTAACCGAGGAAGAAAGAAGGCCTTCCTTCTGCAGGCTGGGCGCCGGCCCCGCCGCCTCCTCCCGGGGTCCCCGGGCCTCACCTCAGCCGTGCCCGGCCCCTTCCCGCCCCGCTGGAGGCCGGGGGCAGCGTGCACCGCCCGGCCAGCCGCACCTGCCTCCTCCTCCTCAGCTCCCTGCAGTCCCCCCTGGGCTTACCTCGACTGGGAGAGAGCTTCTCCGCCCGGCGGCGGGCCTCCAGCTCCACCTCTAGCAGCGCCACGTTCCCCGCTTCCATCTTGTGTCCCCGCCGGTGCCTCGTGTCCCCTCATGGCGGCCGCCCCTCCTCCTGCTGACTGGATGGCCGCGGGCGCCAGACCCGGCTGGGAGCGGTACAGGCCGGTCGGCGGCCCCCTGGTCCCCCAGGTGCTCCCGCAGCCCCTGGCGCTGGCGGCCAGGTTGTTGAAATGTGCGGGGCTCCCTGTGGTATAACTGAAATAGGAGATCTCGTGAAGTAAAACACGGGGTTGTAACAACAAAGTTGGAGAGTGGTGAGGGGACACAACATGGCTGACAGAAGCACCATCTCATCCGCGCTTTTCTGGAAATTCTTAAGGAAAGGCAATGCTAATTTACAGCAATTGAGAAGGCCATAGTGAAGACACTAAATTCTAAGTTAACAACTTCACTTTTTTTTTTTTTTTTTTTTTTTTTTTTGGTCCTGGATTTTACTACCGTGCTCCTCTGAAAGAAATCCCACTTAACACGCCGCCATTTGACTAATGGTGGGGACTGGCTCCAGGGTCCCTGCACCATGTGGATGCCAAAAACCCTGACATGTTTGATGAATAATGATAAATCACATGCAACACACACCAGTTGTTTCACATGTGCTCTCTCAAACCTCTTAAATGTGAAATGCACCCACACAGAGCTGATTAAAAGCTCCTGCAAGTGTGAATTCTTCTCCCTGAATAGGTTTCTTCACTACAAAAGAACATTTCATGCGTCCTATTTGAAACGGATTGGAGCCTTAAAAGCAACTTTATTCTACTCCCATTATGAAACAGAGCTTTCATTGTCTGCTGCTGAAATGCTTTGAGTCATCTTCTTCCAGTAATAACTAATCTCTCTCTTTGTATCTGACAATTCACGGACAACCCAATTACAGGAGAGGAAAACGACATACCAGTTTCAGAGGGTGGACTCCCAACACCCAACTCATGTTAAGTAAATTATGCTCCAAACCAAAAATCATGTAAGCAAATGAATTCTGGTAATCTAGTTCTAGAGCAGACAATAAAAATAAATGGCTAAATTGCACCAGCACCATCACTTAAAGATGGAGCCAAATGTTAGAGAGACTGAAAAAAAGCCCATATAATTTGAGTAACCTGGTAACTATTTATTCTCCATGTCAAATCCCCAGCTCACATTTTTGTCTACAGTATTTCATGCCACAGCTTCTTAGCTTCTAAAATTCCTGTCACTGCAGCGATCTGCCATAACAGCCCCTTCACACCACCACGCGGGCAAATCTCCCTGCCCCAGGAGTTGAATTGTTTACAGAGCGTCTCATCCTCTTCACCTGGGTGCCATTAGCTCCCAAGGGAGCCACATAATAGCATGTCTATCACCCAACAGGGGCAAAGATTTCATCCAGCAAAACTTGGTACTCAGGAAACTGGTCTGTCTTTAGCAAGCTTGAATTTGGACCTAGCAAAGGCTACTGAAACTGCAGCAGAACCAACCAATTGTTGGTTAACAACTGTTAAACTGGAAGTTTTGTTTTCCTTGTAAAAAAATAAAGATAATCTCTTTGAAATGCAACTACATCCTTATGCATTTTATACAGACTTAAAATATGAATGGCATATCTTTGGTTTTAAGGACTTGTCACTAGTTACCCTCGAAGATCCAGCAAATTTGTCCAGGACTCTAAAAGATGGGGAGAAAAAAATACAGCAGCAGTTTAAAGAATAGCATGCACACGTTATCAAAGGCAATTTTAAATTTGATCTCTTAACTCTCAAGTGTTTGATTTTGTAGAGGAATAATGCTGAGAGAGGGAAATTGAGTGTCGGATGGAAGAAACCTTAAAGGGGAATTCTTAAGTGAATTGGCAATTAATGGATTTCACTTTTAAGTATCTGCTCAGAAAGATGCATGTTGAGCATATATCTGGACTAATGAGACATAGGGAACCTCTATCTACAATCATAAAAAATTAAATGGAGCTAATGGGCATTTTCTTCAAGGTAATCAGGAACTTCATACACTTCACTATGTCAAATCAGTTACCTGCTAATGGACAGTTGCTGATCATACAAGATACATCAGAAGGTTTTCTCCAGACTGTGAAGAATGTTCACGTATAACTAAAACCTTTTATGATTTTCTTCCTTGGAGCCAGTGGTGAAACTCCGGGCTAAGACTGTATAAGCCTCCTCACAAAATAAGGTAAATTCAGAGCATGTATTCACGAAAGAAAAGAAAGATCCAAGTATTAATGTTTGCACATTAACACCACCAGGGACCTCATTAAAATAATTTTCTTCTCCCTGTTAGCTCTATTTAATCACGCCCCACGTTTTTTCTTTTATGAGAACATTTGAATGAACAAGAGAGATGTCACACAAATCTACAAAGTTTGTCCCCTTTAACTTGTATTTTCACTCTTCCATTGTAAGTTCTACCATGAATAGAAAAGTAGATGAATTATCTGATGTCCTCTCAGGCAATGTTGTCTTCTCACAGAGCTGGACGTATCTATGACACGCAAATGATTAAGAAAAAATACTGCAACTCCTCTGTTTCAGTATGTGCCATATTTCACAGCTACAAATGTTACAATCTTCAATAAAAGGAAGCCAACAATTCCCTTCAAGTCATAAAAGCACTTAGTTGTGAATGACTGCATATAGAGTGTGTTGTGACACATGCAGGAAGTGTTATGTTTTATAAGGAGAAAGTTCAGAATCTTCTTGCCAACATGAGTTTGATATGAAAGCAAGTCTTTGCCAAAAAGAACACATTTGTTTTCCAAATTCTTATACAGTCCTTATTACTCATGTATTTGAGCTTCCACTTGTAAATAGTGACATTCAGCATGACTCAATCTATCCTCTCTTCAGTACCTAAGAACACAAACCAAGGGTGGGAATAAAGAAGCCACAGCTTTATTCATCATACAAGCAAACAAAACCATAATCCAGAACACAAAGTATCTGGTGAGAAGTAACTAACTCTGCCCCCCAAACAAATCCCACAGCTGGGGCCACAGTAAATCCTCTGATTCACATAAGAGCTGTGTTAAGAACAAAGGCTCAGCCCTTTTGATCTAAATGTGTTCATCTCAACTGCACAACCTGACTTACCTGTCACTACACAGCTGTGGCTCACCAACCAGTTTGGCTACCTTTTTTTTTTTTTTTTCTCTTTTTTTTTCCTCTCTTTTTAAACGTTTTCTACCAGACTGTAACTGCTGCCAATACTTCTACACTCAGGCGTCCTAATAGGAAAGGCAGTAGTGATTCAGCTGGGAAAAGCTCTGGTCCACCTCATCTAGGAAAGAACAGAAAACGAAACTCACATGGGAAATCCTCTAAGTGAAATAATTTTACAGCAATGTATAATACATTACTGCAGCTGCAATTTAGGCAAGTGAAAAAGTAATTCCAATTAGCTTTTTAATTCAAAACTTCCAGGATTAGATTATTACAACTTCTACACCGAATAAGCTAAATTTATTGCTGTTCCTTAACATTGTGTTGTGCTGTATTTTACAAAGAATATGGAATGTTCATTTCTTTTCCATTTTCTCAAAAAAAAAAAAAAACAACTGTCACTTTTCCATAAATTATTACACATTTGTCATTTCTGAGAGCTAAGGGTAAAGATGTTCTTATCATTTACAAATTAAGATATTAATTTCCATTTTTGAAATTGCATTTTATTTTTCCTGCTATATTATATCCTAAAGACAAAAAAAAAAAAGTATTTATGTAGGAGTATCTTCTAGTACTGGATGTACTCATTAATAAACAAAGTAAAGAATAGGTGTAAATGCATAAATTAAATCAGCAAAACTAGACATGACCCTATATATTACGTTTGACATATTTTAACATTTATGCATAACTAATATGCAGCAAAGCATTCTGTACTAACCGGCAAAGTCTTCACACCCAGAACAGCAAACTACAGCGTCCCAACTGAAAGGTAACAACGATGCTGATATCAGAGCTCTGATACGACAAAGCAAAGTCTTCCAGCCAAACATACAGCAATAACTTACTTAGAACTTAGCCTTCAGATGGGTTTAAAGTCATCAACCGTTTAAAAGTCATCAACCTAAGTAACCAATTGTGGGTTTGTATTACAGTCATGGCTGCCAACTCTACATGTGTGCGTGCATGTATTTACACATACGTACATATATAGAACCTTCTGTCCATCACCTTCACTTCTATGCCAGGTTCAAAGCTGCTTATGGTGTTGCCAGAAATTCTGCATGAGATGAATGGCAGAGTAGTGTACCCCCTGCACAAAGCTCACACTCAAGTCTGCATCGGTTGACTGGTTCTGCTAACAGCTGCAAAGGTATAAGGAACAGCTTCTTCTGCAGTGCTCTAAGAGAGCTATGGTAAGCACGTGTTGCCCTCCCAGGAATAGCAACTTACTCTGCAGTCATACCTACTGCAAGTCTTGGTCTTCAGTAGCCTGTGAGTTAGATGACGGCCATCTGCGAGCTGCCATACCCAGGAGAAAAGTCATCAGATTGGCTTTTAGAAATTCCCCTTGCCTCAGAGACAGCACACGACTGAATGGTGGTGATTAACTTCAATTATGCCTCTCATGTTGTTCAGAAATCTCTACAGAACCTTTTGACAGCTTATTAAAAAAATAAAAATAAAAATGAAGAGACCCATTCCTTGCTATGGCTCAAAACTGCATTTCTGTGGGAATAGCAGAAATCCCCTAATAGAGTTCATCTCCATATATAATCTTGACCTCTAACACTTAGTTAAAAGCTGTATTTCTTGCAAACATGAAATAGACTGTTTAAAGGCAGCCTTTTATAAAAACAAACCATTAACACATTAATTGACTGGCTAGCAAGAAAGGCTACAGAGACAAAATTCTTGCTATATACATATTTCCTATTTGCAGCTCTTCCAAAAACAATTCAACAGCATACAAAAGTACATCATACATGTTTCATTAATACAGTCACGACCCTTTAACATTCAGGTTGTTGATAATACCTGCTTTTGTGTGTTTTCTATTTATGCCATAACATTATATTAAAAATACTCTAAATAAACTGAATGCCAGAGAGCTTTACAAAATATTTATTTTGAAAAAAATCACTCTGTACAAATTTAACATTCTCAACACTGAAGTTTTATAAAAATGCTAACACAAAGACTCACATGAAACATTAAACTGATCTTTTCTTAAATTACAAAGGAACAATTGATTCTAAATAAGCTATTGTAATTCTAAACATTAAAAAAAAAGAGATAGCTTTATAAGATTTTACTTTTTTTAAATCTATTACAGTCAAATACATGTATCAGTGGATGGCTTTTCCCATCCTTATTATAAACTCCCCCCCCAACACTGTCCACAACTAAACCAAATACCCTAAATGGCTTACACTTTCACTGTACATAGCTTGTGCTCAAAGAAAAACTAGCACAATTTGATCATCTTTTTCTCAGTGCCTAACAAAAAGTTACCTCTATACATTTGGTACAAAATTCTCTTTACAAACCAACTTTGCTCATGTAAATTTCTGAAGCAAACTTAAAGGAAGATTTATTTGTGCCTTCAACTTAGTATAATGAAGGGACAGCGATTAAGTAAAATTTCATAAAGTAAAATTCAGTAACTGGGAATACTGTCTTTTTTCCTTTTTTTTTTTTTTTTTTTTTTAAGTAATTATTGCATAAAAACTTTATATACTGCAGATTAGGAAAGGCAAACCCTAAATCTAGCAGTGCTAGTTTTATAGTCCCCGTCATAAAATAAGATTTTTTTTCCTGTACATTTTTAAGTTTCTTCTCTTCATTTTTAGCTATTTGTGAGAGCTGTTGTTGCATATTAAATAACCTTTTTTAAACAGGAGGAAACGTATCCTCATGAAATTTAAAACAGTAAAACTGTCATATTCCTGTAAACACCATTAAAATGAAAACTGACAAAATGCAGTGTGACAGGTAAGCCATGGTCTGAAAAGATTGTTTGTTTTTTTTCACATTTTCTTAACACAATATATGGCTCACACCACGAACAGCAGCAAAGAAAAAGCTATTGAAAATTTCAAGTTACAGCCAAGGGTGCCAGGCAGGATCCATACGACAGAGATTATCCAAGCTATTTGCAGCTGCTACCAGAGTGTTGACTTTGCTTTCTCCTCCTTCAAACTGAGCAAGATTATGAAGTCGAGTCATGATAGCAGTAACAGCTTTTTGAACTAGTGAAACGAGCTGCTGGCTGTCCATATTTTCAGGTTGCCCAGCTGCTGAGAGTGGAGAGGAAGTATCCTCTTGTGTTTTTTTGTGCCATGCAATTATTTCATCCCGTAGCACGGTTTTTAGGATACCATCGACCTATATGGAGGAGAAAAGTCAGACTATTATATTTAATCCAGAGAACCATTAGGGCTTACAGACTTCAAACTAAATTCTAGTCAATAACATTTTGACACTTTCGGTTCCATTTTCCAGTCTCAGCCTTTTCAAGATGACTGTGGCTTCCAACTCTTTTTTTTTTTTTTCCCCAACTATTTCTTCTGAAGGTTTTTCTTTTCATGAAAGACCCTAATTATGAAAACACAATACAGTGTCTCCCACAGAAATATTTTTTTTTTTTTAAAAAGAAAAATCTCGAACATCACATATTCAGATCTTCATACACAAATACAGTCAGTTATATTCCATTTATAAATGACCCCACTAAATGTGACTTCCCACACACACACACACGCAGAAATCTCGTGCAAAGATTCAGCGTCTTTTGCAAAGCTGTTTGCCCCCTCTGGCCTCCAATGGGTCAAAGATTATACCCTCAGCAAACACTGCTTTCTGACAAAAGGAAAAAAATGCTGACTTCAATATTCATATATATATGTGTTTTGCTTTTTTTTTTTTTTCTCCTAACACACACACCTATACACCAACTCTGTCCTTGGTTGAAAAAACAAAATGCCTGCAAGAAATCATTTCCTGTTTTTTCCTACCGCCAATTTACTGATTAACCTGTCAACTTGAGCTTCTAAAGCAAACTCTGAGGTATCCAGTCTGAGTTAACTTTTCTGTCTGCAAATAACAAATAGGTATTTTATAACACATCTAGATATTAGGCCAATAATACACAAACTCAATAGATTTTATAGGCATCTGTAAAAATGGTAAATACAGAAAATGTTAAAGGTATTCCTCTGAAGTCCAGAAGCCAGATAAGCTAACACAATCACCGTGTACCCGAAATAAGCTGGGCACCCATCGCTGCAAGAAGAATAAATGCATACCTGTGCTCTGATCTTGTAAATTCAACATGGTAAGTCTAATTGGGCATACATCATTCAGATGTACAAATTACAGACTAAGCCTGCAAACTCATTTACATGTATAGACATGGCTTTTTAAGGTAAAGTGATGAATTATTAAAAAAAATCTAAGCTTTCTGTATTATACATTAAAAAAATCACTTCAGGGTATTTTCCATCTTTTAAAAAGTAACTAGATCATACGATAGCTACAGTACGTTCTGTGCAATGTCCTTCTGGTGCAAATTGCTGCCTAAGTGCAAGATGCTTCATTTTTGGAAAGCATTAGAATTTAAAAGGAAGTTAGACAGTTTCTTTAGAAAACTACACCCTGCTAAGAGCTAGAATCCATCAAAGCAACAATGTATCTTTAGCATTCTGCTCTGCTAACAAAGGGCCAAGAAACATTTCTATTCACAGAAGTGTATTATGAAGATTCTAAATGACGTTGCATTTGTCATTTAACTATTTACCACTGCCAGAATGTGTAGAGATTTATGAGGCTACAGCATTGAAACAATCATCCTGTATTAACATGCTTTGACAAAAAGGAAAATAAAAGTACAATTACACCTGTCTTCCTCCTATTCTTTCCAAAAAGGCAAATTGCAATGACTTCAGCTGGCCTTTGTGCTGTCCTTGGGTTAAGATTTAAAAACATAAATACGAACTGTTCGATTTCTATCTTAAGACGGAAAATGGTGTTTAGTTTATCAGTTGATAAATTATAAATGTAAATTAAACAACTTTTAAATGTAAATGTAAACAACGTTTGAGAACATATACAAACCTTAAAGTTTGGCTGTGCAAAGCAGCGAGCTACTGCAATCATAGATGCAGTCAGTGGACCAGACACCCCAATGGTGGTAAGAAATTCAGAAATGTTTGGTGTGAGCCGGAATGGAACTGGACGGTTGGCATCCAAGTCTCCAGTAGCATCGTTAATGTCAAAGCGAAAGTAAGCTACATTTAATTTCCCAGTATCCTGGATTTAAAAGCAAAATGCACAACAGTAATAAAGAAGCGAATTGTCATTAATGAAACTATAAGAAAATACATTTTTATATACTATTAATACTCAGAATACAACCAGTTACAACTGATTATTTAAGAATCAATGTGATTTAGTATTTTCATTTAGCCTTTTCTATTTAAAAAAAAATGAAGCTACATAAAGAAAAAATGTTGAATTTGAAATCTAGCTTAATACAACAGCCTTTCACTTTCAAACAGTGCGTGATCAAGAAAAGTTAAAAGGCATACACAAAGTATTTATTCTAAAAGTGAGAGTCCAAAAAGTCTGAATAAATAGACTATTGCATCAAACTTAAGGAATAGATTCTTCTGTGGCAATGTTCTTTAAGGAGTTGTGCAAAGAGACAGATCTTCATTCTGTCTCAACTCGGGGTAAGCATTCTCCATGCACTACTCACTCTGGGTAGGAATTTGAACACCATGGCTGCACAGTGGGGATTAAAGAATCTTAATTGCTATACACAGCATAACCCTCCATGATTAAAGTGGCAATAAGACTTTAAAATATACCACCTTTGCTCTAGTAAGGTGGCAAGCCTCATTTAAATGTTGGTTTAGAATAGAAAAATCACTATTAATAGGAGTGGTACTTTGACGTGATACCAATATAAAAAAGAGAACATTATTTGGAAAAGGGTGTTCCCCTTTTAGAAGATGAAGGTCTAGATTTTCATTTTTTATTTTTTTTATCTGTTTGGCACAGATATATCCAAAGCGGTAGATTTGAAGAAAGACTCAAGAGAGACCTCCTGGTCATTTACATTAACAGCTCCACTATCTACTAACAATTTTACAGACTCTGTTCTAAATTATAACCAGAGGGGGTAGAGTTGGCAAAGTGGTCTGCAGTTTAAATTACTACCTACGTGATGTGGAATCACATAATCAAATGAAAAACCTACTGAAATACACACTGTTAATTATATATGTCAAATTACCATTTTGACACATTTCAAACGTAGAGTCCAAATTTCCATTTGATCAAAGAAGACAGCATGCATCAAGGACAAAATAGAGCATACCTGGGCAATCTGCAGCATTTCAGGGTTGAGCCTATTTAAATGAAAGATGAATTCTGCGAAGCCAATTAGGGCTAACTGAATAGTGAACATCTTTCGAAACGTCCAGTAATCCGTAGCATTGGGGAATGTATGTAAAGCCCACTCCTTAAGCATACTGCGTGGCACCATGTTACTCTGTACTTCTTTAAGTATATCTCTGAGAACCTAAATATGAAAAATATTAGTTGAAAGAGATTATTTTAATATACTTCTTAGCAATAATTATGCCAAAAGCAACTAAATTCTCTCAAGTGCAATATTCCATTCTAGGAAAACATTCTTAACGTGGACACTTATAATCCAAGACCATTTCCCAACTTCCTTGTCAAAATTCACATAATATTAAGTTCCACTTCTGCATGGCTACAACCTAATCTTCATCTTAAAAGACTGATTTTTTTTATTTTTTTTTTATAAACCGAAAGAGCAACAGAATTGCTGTCATTCTTGTGAAAAAATGTGAGACTGAAAAGTTATGTACTGATTGAAGTATTTCCTATTCAAATCTTTCAAGAAAGTCAGAAGGGAACTAAAGAGACCTTCAACCCACAATGCTGCACTTCCTTAGGGCAAAGCTATTGGAACATAATCCACTTCTTTATTTATTTATTTTTTTAGTTTCAGTTAAAACTGGATATGCATCTGTCAGCAATAAAACAAAATCCTCTATTTCAAGTCTTAATATATATGTGTTTATCATAATACTTATTTCCAACTTCAGTCATCAATATGCTGAACACTGTACTGAAGGTTAAGAGCAGCTTAAATCACATTTTTCACTTTAAAGCATTTAATATCCCCTCACTGAAAGATCCCATTTCCTTATCGAAGGATGTAAATATTACTCAACTCCCAACTGAAAAAGCTTGTTCTGGATCCTACTTTATTTCTATGAATTTCCAAGGGTTTTGGATAAAGTCCTTATGTAAGATAAAGTCAAAATGGTTGCTGCTCAGACTAACAAGTTACTGGGGAAAACACAGACCAACAACAGTGATACAGATTCTTTCCATAGCTGGTCTGCAACCACAGCAAACAAAGATTAAAACATTACTAACAGCCTCAGTTTATTCATCATTATCAGGTGAAGGTAGTCTATAGGCAGCACAAGGAGGCAGCTGTCCTAAGTTATGCACACAAATACGACAATGATTTGATAGCTTTTTTGGGAAGGTGTTCATCAAACAGAAAAGCATAATGACAAGATTTGAAATTACACATGGGACCTCCAAAGACTACAACCTAAAACCCGTGTGCTTTATTTGTACACAGAGTTGTTTACAGAAAAAGGTAAAGAATTTTGATTATACAAAATAGGGAAACACACTGAGTAAAATAATTAGTTTCATATATTATCACAGCAAAATTACATCAAAAATACAAAAAGATAAAATCTGAGATTTGTATATACAATTTACCAAAATATTACATTACTGTAGCACAGCCTCTCCTAATTAATTAGAAAAATAAATAGTTAAGATATGTTCTATTGTACCAGAAAGAATGACAGTCAAATTGACTTCAATTAAATGGAGAGTTTTGTAACCTGAAGGAAAAATCCTTAAAATAGAAACAGATGTTACGTAATACTTCATTTTATTTTGTAACAAAGAAAGCCTGAAAAGATGCTCTAAATAATATCTGTGATATACTGTGTATCTTCTAATAGTTGTATTTAATATAGGATGGAAATTTTATAAAATATTTGCATTAAGCTTAAGATAACTATAAAACAAGCTATTTATCAGAATTTGATGTTTGATGGAGATTACAGAGAGTTGGAATTTTTTATTTTCCAAGTACTGCCATTTATTAGTGTGAGTTTAGTCAACTCTTTGGCCTGGGTGAAATGAATCCAGGATAAACGTTACAAGAACAAGAGGAAACCTGCATCACATACCATGCTGTAATTGCTTATGTAAAATAGCAATGCTGTTTCCCATGTTATCAATTATTTTCAAAGCACTACACAAAAGGGTCTAAAAGCAATCAATCCCTCATCTGTTTTCAGCTGCAGTTATCCAAAACAACCTGAAGTGGAACAAATACAGCTTTTTTTCTTGAAGCTTTGAAAGATAATCTAAAATACTAATGAGCTGTAAGAGCTCCCAGAAATACATGAAGTAAAACGAAAACAGATTCAAACCACCACCTCTGTGTAATATATTTGTCACATATCTAATGGGGTGGAGTTGGACACCGGGTAGCAGAGCTCTCAAGAAAAATCTTGAGTGCAACTCATTAAATACTCCCATACCTGATGGCTAGCTTGAGTCCCCCGTGCTTGCACCGTTGCCAGCCTGTCGTAGTACCGAGAAATGGGGTTGTCGTGCTCAATGCCCTTCTTGGCACAGCGCTGCTTATAGATCTCCACCAGGGACAGAGATGAGGGATTGTCTTCAACCAAACGCATCTGTGGAGAAACCGCTACAACCCGGGGGACTAGGAGTGGTTTGAGAAGGATGAGGAATGATGGGGGGAGGAAACAGAGAGAGCAACACAAAACAAAACAGTTAATTCACAACCCAAGTACTCAGAAGAGAATTAGCGTGTAACTATCAGCCCTTAAAGCACTGCTGCGATAATCAACTGAAGTGTATCAAGAGAAAAATTTTTATTACTACATTCATAACTAATTCACAAGCTCAGTTAAAAAGAAAGCCAGTATGACTTTTTTTTTTTAACTAAATAGAAACATCTCAACTACATTAGGAGAGAAAAAAAATGAGCACTCATTCTTCCTACTTCTCTCTAGCTGCACAGAAGAGAGCATTACTTTGCTCAAATGCAAACAGGGGGGTTGTGATTACACGCACTAGCATCATTGCAATAAATATTAGTCTGAAGATGAAAACTATTAACCTCAGTACAGTGTTCAAAGCAATTCATAAAAACTGGAGGAAAAATCTAAATACCAGTAAGGAATAGATGCACGTAAGTGACAATGCTTGAAAATAACTGAGGGAAAACAGAAAAACCTTTGATAAAGTAATTCAAGCCACTGAGCTTTTACTTCAGGAGCAGTAAGCCTGCAAAACCCTGCTTGCACTCTGGTGGTGCTTCACAGACATATCATTCTTATGAGTCTTACGTGCATGGAAGATGTGCCCCTAGGCCCACAATGACAAAGCTTCTTCCATTGCTAGCTTTTCCAGTGACACTACAGTTGTACTGTTTGACAGTGACCTCCAGATACCAACACACCTGTTCTCTCATCATTTCCCTCAGAAGTTGTAATAATTAACCTCAGGAATGGAAGAGAAAGTTGTTTAAATATCTTTAAGTTGTTTGATGCAATTTCTTCGATCTTAAAGAGAAAATGCATTCCAGAGAATGAAGGGGTGTTAATGAGCTATTTCTTCTGGTTTACTTCCATTAACCTCTGGCAGCGCAGAACTGAACGTTCTTCAGGTTCTTTTAAGTAGTATCAAACCACAAAGCACAGAATTATTTCCAAAGAGAACATAGTTTAAAAACAGCTCTTTGGAAAAAAACATGTTACTTCCATAATCATGTTATATAGATGATATATTTCGGTGTCAGTGGCCTTTTTAAAAAATCTTATCTTTCAAGACTGTATCTACTGTATTTCTCTTAATTTGGCCTTGGAACAATGTAAAAGCATCTTCACCTATACAGAGATGCTTTATTTACCTTTTGATATAAATCCTTCGGCCTGTATATTTTAGTCTTTTTACAGCTGGATCACAATTATGCATTTCTAGCTCTGTCAGTGCAACTTGCATCATCTGGCCACCTAAGTTCTTGACAGCAAGTTCAAGTCAATAGATACAATGAGCACAAAAAGAAAGACTGGTAATACTACAGCTTTTAAAATATTAGATCTGGGCTTTTTTTTTTTTTTTTTTTAAAAAAAAAAAAAAAAGGTCGATGGCAAAGTAGCAGCAGCATGTCTTAGTATCTTCGATTAAAGTTTCCACTATCCATAATACATTTTCTGCTCACCAGCTAACGATTATTAGAACTGAGTAATGCAATGTACAGAACTTGTTTATATAAAGTTACTAAGTGATTCAATGACCTTCTGAAATGAAAGCTGTTTATATATTTATATGAAGTTATTACACAGCTATAAGCTGAAACTTGCCAGCAGCTTTAATATCTGGAAAACATAAAAGTTTAACTGTTTTAAGGCATTCACATTAGTATTTGAATCACAAGTAGATCAAGTATGTTGCTAAGGGAAGACTCTGCTTTTCATTCCATGAATGAATTATTTATAATCAACACATGAAAAAGCCAAGATGTACAAGGAAAAAGAAAGAATTAAGATTGTGTGTTCAGCATTTATTCACCATTTCTGCTTTGAAATAGTTAAATACGTGCCCTTTTATTACATGAGTGTTTTGGCAATTTATACACACAGATCATATTGGAACATCCCTCAACTCTCCTTATTAAGGCCTACCTAATATCAGGTTTATTGATTTTGTTATGTTCAAGCATTGCCAGGTGATGCTGTTGGCAAAGTGCACCCTCCAAACTGAGTAGCCTTGTACAAAATCACAGAAGTACACTCAAAAGAAGGCCTGAGTCCAGTATCTAGAATACGAATTGATTTTATTGGGCAACAACCAACCAGCCAATATATTTCAGTTTATTTCCTTAAAATAAACATCGCCATGTATAGACGAAGTTAATTCAAATGTTATAAAAACATGTTCTCGATGGGAGAACTCAGAAACCATGTATCAAATTCAAAGCACTAAAAAAATAATAATAATAATAATAATAATAATCTTCTGTATTACCTGGAAGAGGTAAAAGAAATTCAATATTCATGTATCACAAAGTGGGGATAAAAATGTTTGTTCTGTCCAACCCAAACCACCTGTAAATGCTTGCTCTGAAGTACATATACCCATTTCCTCTACAGTGAGCATGCCTCTGCTTTATATACCTGTGACTTTACCTTTTAAATATCCAACACCTTCGGTATCAGTGACTAGTAACTGTCAAAAACCTTTAGCAATTACAATCTTTGAATACAACATATGTTTAAAAAAGACAAAAATCTCTCATTTCAGTACCTGTAAAAAACAAATGTCTTTTTGTGGTTTCCTTCCTCTTCTCTAAGCAAGGGTTCAAAAGGCGAAGGAGCTGTAATACCCGCTCTTCTCTACGAGACTCTGTCAGGCAAGCATCATTCATTACCAGATATGGGTAAATTTTTCCATTGTGGCCTCGGATATAGAGTCTTCTGGCTGCAGTATTGTGTTTCTGAACTATCTCCACTCTGGGCATAAACCTAACCAAGAAGAAAGGGAGATTTAAGCCCCCAAACTCATCTCCTTTAATATCAAATAATGATGTTTAAAAAAAAAAAAAAAACACAACCCAATAACAACAGAAAAAAAAAACACCACAACACAAAGAAATAAGACAGCACAACTGTATTACAATGTACAATTTTGTTATCCAGTTAACCCAAGGTTTATATTTGGTTGTAAAAAAAATATATATATATTATATCTCCCTAGTTTTAGTTTACCTTGCTATCTTGATGTAGTAATGCGTTGGCTTTGGCATAAGGAATTCTCCAGGTATCTCTACCTCTGCTGTTTGAGCTGAAAAATTACTTAGAAAACGGCACTTTTCCTCTATGAGGAAAAACTTTGGAAGCTGTTTAGTTTTTGCCTCCAGAATTTTAATCCACTTCTTCAGTTTCGAGATCAGATTATGAAGTTTCATTGACCCTGGCACACTGAAGTCAAAGTCTAAAAGAAAAAATATACATATATCCTTAGCACTTTAAATTCCATATAGTGCATTTAACTATCAACTGTGTGACGTTCACTCTTTAAAGGAGATTCTTTCAGCCACACGGAAAATACTTTGAGGTGTCCCACATACAGCTCACACACCTATTACAAAGAAAATAGGTTTTAAATCACCACATTGGTCTTAAACATTATACGAAAAGTCTTAAACATTATACAAAAACTGAAAGGTGACTAATAAAACCAGCAGCTAGCACAGGAAAAGGAAGACATACTACTAAGCAAGTCTGTCACAGAAACATGGCTATCCATGAACCCCAAACACAAATTGTGGGTACAGGATCACCCAACAGCAGTAACACTACAACTAGGTGCTGGAGGAGAGCACATCAAACAATTCAATGGTGCAAACCAAGCACACTGAATGCAGCTGTGCTACCTTTGAAAGAAAGGCTGTGATGAGTATTTAATTACTATAGAAAAACCTTTTTCTATAGAAAAGTGCTAAAATTGTATACAGCTTAAACCAATCAGAATCACCTCCTCTTTGTGCACAACTTTAAATTATTCTCTAAGTAAGGAAGAGTTTATTCCTTCTAATGTGCTGTTCTGTTACTTAAGCAAAATATTAGAGAACACAAAACCCACGATACTTTATCATGTACCCACAATACTGATATGCTAAAAGTTTTCAGTGGAAGTCTTAAGTCCATCAGCCCAAAACAGAGCTAAAAACAGTACAAAAACCTTTCCACTTCCATAAGAAGAAGAAAGTCTACAATGAAAGATGCATCTCTTTAGTGATTCTACCTGGTCTGGGCAGTGCATCCCTTGCAATATCACTATAAAACTTATTACAATCCCAAGCCTACCCTCTAGTGAGCAGTGCAAGTAAATCATTCCACGGAAGTGACAAAATTAAATCACTTATCTCCTGACTCCCCAAAGTGCAGAAAAGAATCCCCAAACTGCAACTAGTTTTTGTGCTAATGTCAGTCAAAGTAGTAAAAATATGCATCAACATTATACATTTATTTAAATAAAATTAAGTAGGTATTAATTAAAAAGGCATTCAGTTCACCATGGGAGTAGCTCTGTTTTTGAAGTGTTCATTTTAGGATTTTTGTTATTTTGTTACCCAGTAGCAGGTGGAGGGGAGAAAAAAAAGTTTAGTCTTTCTGCTCCCAGAGATAGTACATCTTAGAGAAAATAATCCGCTTCAGCTGGAATAAAGGAAAATATGACACCAGACATTATATGTGTACAAAAATCCTCTGCTTTGCAAACATCTTAATCCAGATAAACATTTTGTTTCAAACAAATCCACCTTCTCAGTACCTATTAGTGGAGAATACCTTCTCAAGCTAATACACGCTGGTTTAAAATACCTTACTACTTGTTTCATCTTTTCATACAGAGCACAGAAGTTCACCTCCGCATCTGTAATGGAGATGTTCACAGAAGGCTGTGATATTTTACATACTGCACTTCAACTGAAGAAGCTTGCCCTCTGTCCTCAATGATGCTAAAGATTTTACAGTGTGATCCACGTGTTTCAAACAATTGTGTTCATTCAAAATCTTGAATGCCTCAAAAAATTGCCGCCTGAATCCATCCAACCAAGCACAACTGGCAAGTTCTTGCCGCTTTCAATGAGAGGACAAACGGGACACAATCTTCCTTGCCTGCGACCTAAAAGAAACCTGACGGTTCTTAACACAAAATAAAGCTATATCTTTCTTGTAAAAGCTTAATGCTATTTAAATGAATGTTGTACCATCATTGCTCATGAAGCAACAAAAAGGAATACACTTTAGTTAGTAAAATCAGCGTAACAAACCCTTCTGTACCCCCAGAACTCCTGCCCTACAAAACACAGCATCACAACAACCATTAAAAAAATAAAAAATACAAAAATAAATAATAAAAATTAATAAGATTATTAAATGTTATTTTAATTTTCTATTTATTTTAAAAAGCCCTTCTGTTACAGTGGCATGAAATAGTTCTTATCAGTTAAAAGTAACTGGTAATTAATGCTTTTAGAACCAGTAGTAGCTCATTTGCAAGATTTGAAAGATTATTCTGCTATAGACATCATCTGATTCTGCTCAAGTTCAAAATGCAAGGATCTTCAACTGAAGAGGCAGGACACCCATCATGCAAAATGCCACTTAGAACTGAAATATAAGTTTAATTTCAGAGAGGTGTTCAAATCTCTTGTACTGAAGAAGATCCAACCATTCTCCAAGAGAAGAGCTGTCTTGCTCTTGAAGCTATTATTCAGATATGAGATTGCTTTGTGTTTTCCAAAAGGTTCTTTTTAAGCTCGTAAGAACTTTTGAAGAGCACTACAGTATGTGAAAAATCTCCATGACAGTTAAGAAGTATGAAGTAGGATTTCTGATTTATCAATCAGCCCCAGCACACCAAGACTACATAGCCAAGACCAAATCAAATATGATGCTAACTCCTATCTTTTGATCTGGATTTTCTGTTGCCTACAAATGAGAACAGAAGTAAAGAAACAGCTATCTGAGTGATGCTAGGCTTTCTTTTGAGAAGGAGACAACGGAGAGGGGACAACAACAACAACAAAGAAAAAACTTTCAGAAGATGAGAAATAATAAACAGTACCCTTACCCCTTCCTTCTCCCCACCCTTCAGAGAGAAACCAAAACTTCAAGAAGCTTCCTTCTGATTACAGAATTTCCATTCATGGTAGAGAATTCATTATGCTGGGTGCCAAAACTGTCAAGAAAGTTATCTTGCCCTTTAAGGGTGTATTTTGGAATTTTCCCTTTGTGTTCAGCTTGAACGGAGAGAGAAGTGCAGAAAGAAGCAGAGATCCAAACTCAAAACTATCATCTGCCCTCAAAAGAACAATTGAGGCAGTTTCTCCCCTCCTTTCACTGCTGAGTGTAGTCTCAAAGGGAGCATTTTTCAGTATCTGTCTGTTCTTTGATGTCAAAGGTTTAGCTGAAAAGGATGGAAGGAACAAAGAACAGATGCTCAAAGGGATAAGTATTTCAAGTTCCAGAAAAAAAAAAAAATCCTAAGTAAAATTTGGCTTTGCAATATAGAATGTTTGGAAGGAAAAAGATGACCTATGAGAACTCCAGTGGTCCAGCTGGATGCAGACAAAATCTTCCAAGTCTAAGAAATGGAGAGTCCCTAACGACTCCCAACAGGAGTCAAGATGCAACTCGGATGGTAGTCGAAGAGGTTATGCAACCACACATAGTTGAAAGTGTCTATAAAACATAGCTGTTAGCTATGTTTTCAAAGCTGTTATTTTGAAATAACCAAAGAAAGCAATTTACTCCTAGACAGCTTCTCAGCTTGGATACTTCTAAAACGGAGGGCAAGCACTGTAGTGATTTGTCCATCATCTAAACACAACTGGTGTTATGAGTCAGAAACACAAACATGGAAGAGTCCTAGTGTGAAAAACGGACACGGCAGGCGTGATTTCCTAATGGTTTCTCAGTGTTAGAACGGCCTTTAGTTCAGTAGTGTAATTAGTCCTGTTCATTGAGTTATGCACTTTTCGCTGTTATTGCAAAACTAATCAAAAACTTATTTTCATTTTCCTCATAATGAATTAATTATAAAAATGCATAACTATATTGATCGGTTTAGTTTCATGTTTCATCTCCCACACTTCACTTGTGATTTAAACAAATTAATTTAATAGATTAAAATAAAATCAAACCAGCATTAAGCAAAATAAATATTTTAATCCTGTAGGAATCTGTTTAATTATATATTGAAAAATAAAATGTGAAATCTTTGAAAAAATAACGTAAGAAATTACTTATTATTTTACAGAAGCTTTCTAAGAAACACTTTGCTTTTGATGATGTTATGATTTTTACGTTCAGGCCTACGTTCTTCATTGCTTTATAAGTTGTTCAACACAATTCTTCAAAAAAGCTGTGTTTAGGTACCACATCTGGAAACCTTAAATGCTATTTATATATGATAAAGACGAGCAAAACCAACATATAACCACATATAAAAACTGAAAATCCTACACATTAAATTTTATTTTTTTAACTCAAAATGTAACTGAATTACAATTAAACATTTTAAGGGTTTCTCTAGAAGTGTTCTGAAATATAAGTTTAGATTTTGCAGACCTGAGCCTACTGGCATATCCAGTTTTTGTTTTGAACTTGTGAAACCCCAGATCTCCCTAATACTCATATCTTGAAGGAAATAAATTAAGAGAAAGTAGAACAGACCAAAAATAACTCTAAACTGAACAAAAACTGAGAATACCAACAACATGGATAGCAATGAAAACGTGACTAGACTATTATTGCAATGTAGAGACATCGAAACCATTATTAACAATGAAAAACAAGTCCAAACTTGCATTGAATGTATTTTGTTTCCCTGTAAGTTCAGTCAACAACACACAAAATGTTCCTACTTCCATTTCCCTTCCTAGTAGCCTTCATCCATTAAAAATTTAATCATATGGTTCAGGACTTTCATTATCTGCTGTCATGCAACTGTTGTGCCTCAAAAAGGACATCATGCAATGCATCATGCGAACAAGATATGTAGGTCATATCTACAACCGAGTTACTTTCACAAGATTCCCATCAGTTCACTTACTTTCACAACACTATCAGTGAAATGCTTGAAAAAATACTGCAAGTCTACTTGTCAAACTCTGTAAATGCTCAGTAGCTACATGGACCTCAAATGATATTTTGTTTAGGCAGCTTTATGTAATTTAGAATTCTAAAAAGAGTAACTTGTCAGTGCAAGATTCACATTTGCAGAGGAAATGATTTGATGCAGAAAGGGCGTGATTTTTAAATAACTATAAAAGCTAACATCATGGAGCTTTAACTCATGCCTAAATCATCTAAGTCAGATTTACAATAATATAAATAAAAGTGGATTCAGAAAAATATGAGAACAGGTCTTTATAGAAACTCTATCCTTTCAGTTATGAATAACTAATGACTTTGAATTCTGTTCAGAAAAAAAAAAAAAAATCATTATCTAATTCTATCATTAACTTTAAGGATAAACTAATGTAATTTAGACACAAATTTATGCAAAACTCAAAATCACAACTGATGCCAATCACTGTCAAGTTTTGTCACATATAGCTGCATGGCCTTAACACTTTTCAATAAATATATCAAAACCACATTCTACTGTACACATGCTTTTCTTAGAATTTTAAACCAAGATGAAACACGTAACACCACTGATAAACAGAACCAAATGAAGCAAAAAAGCTAATTCTCCGAAATGCCTTTTTATTAGAGCTAATTAAATTTATTGATTCAATTTACCCAACCAATTATGTGAATACCTGTATTTTTTATCATACTCTATTCAAAACACTGTTTTGAAAGACTTTACACAATATTGCGAATTTGGAGTTCTGGAGTGATAATTTCATTAAATTCTGGCATTCACCATAAAATAGACATCACTGTCCTCATCTAAGGCAGGTAGTTTACTCAGATTACTTCTAAATGTAATGTTTTTGCAATCTAATTCACTTTTAAATACATACTTCACCACAGTCCTAGGTAATAAAAATGTAACAATAACCTCATTCCCTATGTTGTGGTCTGGCTTAATTTACATCATCTTTATTGCTCCACAGATTGATAACTATCCCATGTTATGCTGAATGACAGAAAGGTGCTGTTTTCTACATTCTCTCTCAGGAACATACTGTAGTAATATTTTTTTTTTAAAGTAGAATGCTTTCACAGTTGAACTTTGTGAAAAAAAAATCCCTGGAGATTAAAATGATTAAAAAAATAAAAATAAAAACCATTACCTGTTGTAAATTGCCCTTTTAGCTTCTGGAACACAGGATCTTGAGCTGTTGCCTGTGCTCTCCTAGCAAGTGACTCTGAGGCTGCACTGGAAAACATGGTGGACACATTCGACACATTCTCAAGACCTACTCCAAAAGTGCTGACTAACTTCTTGACAAAGTTTAGTGTATGAGGAGTGATTTTGGCATCTGAAACAGCTCCACTTTTCTCAAAGGCAACAGAATAGCACTTTGCCAAGCCCTGCTGCAGTTGTCTAAGGACCTAAGGATATATAAAAAAAATAAAGACAAAGTCAGGAAGATCAGGCCTTCTGATTTGACACCAAGTATTTATTCCCTTACTGTATTTTATATAATGAAGTTATTCTCTGAGAAGCATTTATTTACAACTGTATTCTCAAATTGTATCAGAGGGTCAATCTGAATGACAGCACTGACTCTTACTAGCACTGCAAGAGAACAACCTGATCAGTCAAAACACTGCACCGCAAAGCATTCCTCCTTGCTCTTTCAAAAGCAGAGAAGTTTCGATTCATCTTTTGTGATTTATTAGAAAATAATGTGGTATGAGGAAACACTATTAAGTCTCTGCTAGGTAGACAGAACAGAACAGCCTACAGCACTTGGAGAGGCGATTAACAGAAGGGGAGTAGCACATCCACCTGCTCTCTAATTCACACTTGGACAATAATCATCACCTGTCTCACACCACCAGATCAAGAAGAAAACTGGTATCTGTGAAACTTAGAATAAGAATATAAATTTTCAGTTAGTACAAGCAACAGCTTAAATTCTAAAGTTAAGAAGCATTCATCATACTGATAATTTGGTGAATTTCTTGTATTGCTTCCAGATACAACTAGCTCCTTAAAACTCTTATCAGAACAGTCAATTGTAGGAATACATCAGTTTACTAATCAATGAAAACCGTTATGTTTTACTATTCAGAAATCATTCTAGAGAAATATTTTGCAGCTAAGTTTTCCTTAGATGATACATACATATGAAGCTATATAAAAGCCAAATACCTCTTCATGCCAATTCTCTCTGAACCAGACCATCTGATCTACAATGCCTTCCAGAGAAGACAAAAGTGTTGGGTGTAATTCTCGCTGCATATGCATAATTCGACTGCATCGCCACATTGGTGCAGTGGCTCTGATTGGGCCGGGATCTGAGGCAGAGTGGGACTGATTTCCAACTGAACTTGGCTGTTGTTGGCCAGAATCTGTAAAGTGGAAGAGAAAAATCAAAACAGAAATATAAACTTGATAAACTTTATACATGTTGCATTAAATAAATTGTGTCAAGAATTTACTTTAGATTTACTTTAAGTATTAATCATGTATTACCTACTGAATATCAGAAAAAGTGGTTTTTAGAAACAAAACACTAGTCCAAGTGCTGTTCACTGGTAGAGGCTTCTCCAAGTTACAGCAATATAAATACTCTTCAAAATCACACAGCCCCAGGATTTACTCTACCAACACAAGCTCTTGAAGTAACAGACATTTCAGATATAATCAAATTATTTAAATAATGTTCATTTTGGCCCCCTTCCTTTTTTTTGGTGCAATCTCTCACACAACTGGAGGAATAAACATAGCTGATGCCAACACCATGGATATTGCTGTAGAGTGCTAACTTCTAGTAAAACCGATCTCTTGTGTTACAACTCCATTGCACAGTGATTAAGCACTGAGTTTTGGTTTATCTGACGATGGCCTACTACTTTGAACAACAACAGCTTTCAGCAAACGCAAACCTCACTTAACCCACCAACAGAACAGCAGCTTGTGGCGGAACCAAGAGGAAAATATCAGCTGTCACTGGATGTGTATGTGGTAACATCAAGATTTTGGAACAGAAACCTCTGTTGCTTGATATGAATATAGTGACGCATTACAGAACGCGAGTGCCTCCTCCTTCTCCTCCAAAGGAGTACCCAAAGAGTTCTTTGGTATTTGAAATCCAAGAATTTTCTATTTGTCCAACCGTTTTTAATGATAAAAATCCATTAAAGAATGTGTGACTACGAATAGTTAATTGACAAAATAATGTAGATTAAACTCTTCTTGGTGAGTATGTTATTCAAGAAACTTCAAGACAGCTCAAGTCATCTATAGGCTTCACTTTACAGAAACAAATGTAAACGAAGTAGTTTACCAATAATTATTTTTCCTTGGTCTTTTGAAGTTGCTTATGTTTCCCAGAAAATCTGGGAAGACCCAGTAAATTTAGATGAAACTCAAAATAATGACTAAGTTACAAAGAAACCTAACAATTTTGTCAGTATAAAGCTCACCGCTTTTGTATCGCTCTCGTTGTTCTATCTTCAAGGTCAAATAGAGGGTCCTTATAGGGAAGTAGACAGCCTGGGGATAGACTCTTCCCACCTATTTGGAGATGTACATATACATGTTTCTCAGTTAAGGAAAATTAACTACACATCAGATCAACAGACACAGATGATCTTTGTAAACGAGTGCAATTCAGTAATAATCAGCTCCTTGTTTTAAATAACAGCTTATGGAAAACTAGAAAATTAAAGATCATTTCAGTAACAGAAAACCAAAGGGGATGAAATGGTGACTTCCTCCACACACTGTTACAGCATTACCTAATTAGCACTTCCAGATCGTATTGCCCAATAAATCTGAAAATAGCATAATGCCAGAGTACCTGGGCCAGCTCAGAGATCTTACTCATGTACATAATGGAGGAAAAACAGACATAATGACACCGGTTAGTCTTTAAATTAAGCCACAATTCCCAGCGAGCCCCACAGCAAATGATAAGAAGGCCCATTACAGAGTAACTTTACTGCACCTAATTGCAGCACTTAACGTAAGGGGATACCAATTTCACCAAAAAAAGATTTTAGCTTCCATGGGGGGGTGGGGGGGGGGGAGGAAGGCTGAAGAGATACTAACATTCAGCATCCCCTTTAAAATTAATAAATCTCTGTATCTATTGAAGGAAAGAAATTACCCATCTAAGTATTACCCACAATACAGCGCATCTTAAGGCATGATTAGAGGCTTCTCCAGCCACAGTCTCATTAAATCATGGATTTTTCTTCCATCCAAATGGGTACGACAAGTGGTAGAAGTTTTGCAATGGCATTTAACTGTTCAGTAAAGTGTTATTTATGACAGATTACTAACCTGACATACATATGCTTCATGCTGTCATTCAATAATACTTTATTTACAAGAATTGTAAAGTTCAGGATGTAGCACTCACAGTTTTTAATTAGTAACACGGACATATTTTATTTTATATTCCTTCTATGAACCCAAAGCTTGAAAACAAGATAAACACAAATATGTGTAGTATTTTTTAACCTAAGATCCACCTACAGTAGGACTTCTCAGTAGCCACTCATTTCTGAAATATGGGATATGCAGAGGGATCTTGACAGACTAGAAGGCTGGGCAATCAGCGACCCCATAAAGTTCAGTAAGAGCAAGTGACAGATTCTGCACCTGAGACAGGGCAACCCCAGCTCTATGCGTAGGCTGCAGGATGGAAGGCTGGAGAGCAGCCTCAAGGATCTGGGGGTTCTGGTTGACACCAAGTTAAAAATGAGCCAGCATTGTGCCCTGGCAGCCAAAAGGGGCAGCCGTACCCTGGGGTGCTTCAGGCACAGCATCTCTAGCTGGTCAAGGGAAGGGACTGTCCCCCCCTTTGCTCTTTCAGCCTCATCTCAAGAAATGGTTTTGGGCACCACAGTATAAGAAGGGCTTCAAATTATTAGACAGCGTTCAAAGGAGGGACACAAGGATGGTGAAGGGTCTGAAGAAAATGCATGAGAAACACCTGACATCACTTGGTTTGTTCAGCCCGGAGAAGAGGAAGCTGAAGGGAGGCCACATGGCGGCCTGCAGCTTCCTCACAAGGCGAACGGAGGGACAGATGCTGAGCTCAGCTCTCTGGGGACCATTACAGGAACCAGGGGAATGGCAGGGAGCTGGGACTAGGGAGGGTCAGGCTGGCTGTTAGGGAAAGGTTTTTCAATGAGAGGGCACCCAGGTCATGGCACACAGCCTGCCAGCGTTCAAGAAGCATTTGGACAATGCTCTCAGACATAGGGTCTGATTTTTGGATGGTCCCTGTGTAGAGCCAGGAGTTAGACATGATGGTCCTTGTGGGTCTTTTCCAACTCAGGACATTCTATGATTCTATGGTTCTAAGATCTTAAACAACAACAACAAGAGTCTCTACAACTCCTTGAAATAAGTTTTATCTGCCTGCTGTCAGAAGACAGCTAAGCACTAGTGTTACAAGAAAATACCAAGACATGTGAGTCAGAAATCTTGTCTTCAGAACTTTGCTTTCTTAAGCTATTTGGTGGTATGGCTTCTTCAAAGTTTCACATTAATTTTACAGAGATGGAGGGAGAAACACATGTATACACATGCGCGCTACAGTTACGTACACAGGCTTCAATGACAAGGCAATTGCACGAGCTTCCTGTGTACAGCAGTGTGTTAATAGGACTTCACAACTGTTCTACCTTAACCTGAACAAACAAAAATATTTCCAGGTTCTGTGAACACTAATGCAGAGCTTAAGCTAGACCATGAACAGTTAACATATCTGAGAACAGGATGTTTGAACCCTGTTCACACTAAGCCATACCAAAACAGCATCTAAAAATGCATCAATGGAAAGATGTCACATATTATCCCTGAGTCTACAGACATGCTGTATGTAAATCAATTTTATGCAGAGATACAGGTACGTGTTCTGTTCTTCTCATTCTGCTTCAGAACAGATGGCAGTAGGCAGTAAAATCTTAAAATCCTCAAGCAAGATTAAAGCTCATTTGTCATTTCAGAGGTACAAATCCAGAAAGTCAGATTCCTCACTTAACTCCCTAAACCTTATCCTTATTTTGCTAATCACTTGACATACTAAATTTTCAATGATAGTTTACAGAGCCCCTGTAGAGATTTGACAGTGACAGAGCCTTGACTTTTCAATCAAGTCTAATAAAAAACAAAGCAATAAAATGTCTGCCCTTTAGTCACTAGAGCTAACTATTCTTCAGCCCTACTCCTGTGTTGAGACCGTTTAACTATACATTCCTAAATGTGTACTACAGTGTTCACAAAAGTGTAAACAGAATGCAGAGGGAAAGCTAAAATTTGTTACCCACACACGGCAT
Source organism: Nettapus auritus (assembly GCA_011076525.1). Classification (NCBI taxonomy): domain Eukaryota; kingdom Metazoa; phylum Chordata; class Aves; order Anseriformes; family Anatidae; genus Nettapus; species Nettapus auritus. Next base: position 7,029,099 of record CM021778.1, read on the forward strand.
ACAATTTCATAAGGTTCTCATTAAGTAACCCTCTTTGAACTTATAAATATTCTGTGTATAAAGAGTAATTCACATTTATTAAATAATCAACAGTTGCAAACAACACTATTTTTAAAGCTTTCTTGTTTTTAAAAGTTCTTATACATCTCATCTGGAAAATAAAGATTACGGACAATAAAGAATTCGTGTTCATCTTCTGTACCTACCTGACTAATGAGGTTCAGAAGAAGCTTGCCCTCTGAGCCAACCAAGCATGTCAACAGCTGTGGAATCCAGGCCAACCACTGAATGGGTGGGACACCAATACAGTACTTGTCCACTGCATCTGCTAGTGTGTTCTTATCATCGTCAAAACTCAGCAGCCAAAGAACCTAAAACAGAGTTTCAAGAGCCATCTCAGGGCTTAAATAAGTTCAAGACATGTCAGTTGGACTGTGCAAAAACAAACAGATACTTTGTAATAGGACACTCAAGTTCTTTTAAGTGTCAAGGTCTACTCAGATGCAAGAACTTCATTTCATTGTAACTGGTCAATGTCGTTTTTTTTCCTCCATAAATGAGATTAGAAGAATGTAAGAAATAAATGCAAGTGTATTTACAGGGGAGGATGGGCTGGGGGACAGGGAATTGAAACATGTTTACAGAACCTATAAGTACACTATTCAGATAAGTTAATTTTGATGCTAGAACTTGAATATTCCTTTGTGGTTTTTTTTCTTAAATTATTTTAACTGACGAACCATACAGATACTTTTTCTACAACCATATTTAAATAAAACTATATTAAGCATTGACTGTATATCTTAAACACTCACAAATAACTGAAATTATATTTGTGGACTCAACGACACAACACTTAGCAGGAGGGCACAAATGTAGTAATTGTGTTTGGTTAATGAACTAAAAAGAAAAAAGCAGTACAAGAAATTTCAGAAAATGAATAAGTATTTTTGCAGAAGATTGCTTGGGAGAATAAAGATTAAACTAATTACAGCTGACAGTGTAGCAGTAGTAATCCAGTTCCTATGCCTGACCAAAAAAATAAAAAAAGAACAATTAATGAAGTAGAAAAAGCCATGATGATTTACATGCAATGACAATACAGAAACTGTATGCACAGTTTCAGCCTAAATTAAAGCTTTCAATCAGTAAATGAAATTCTAATTAGACAAACTCAGGCATATGAACATAATTCCAGTTTTTTCTGAAGAAGCGGTGCTCCAATTCTTTTTTAAACATTGATCTCTTACCTTTGCTAAGTATTTTCTTGATTTGCTCTCATTCTGATGACGACATGCATGCAGATAGCAAGTAATAGCAGACACACCCAGATGAAGCTGACGTTCTTTCACAAAGATATTCTCCAGGTAGTCACCCCACATCGCCCATGCTTTCACTAGGACATCATGCATCTGCACAGCTGCAGAAAAAGCTTTGTTTGCTTCTTCAGACCTGCATTGTGACAAGAATGAATATGAGCTTTATACTAATAAGAAGTCACTAAATGATGTAAGATTCACACTTCTGACAAGGTATTCAATTACTTTCTTAACACCCAATGATATTTTTCCACTAAGTTCTCTAGTAAGGCCTGATGATTACTTTCTCTTCGCTTTCCTTAATTTCATGAGCTATGAAAGTAAAAGGTTCATAATTATGCTAATGCTTAAGATTTCCAAATACTCCCTGAAAATCTAAAAAAACTTCCAGTGCACTGCACTTGCAACCCGAGCACTAGAATAAGATTCCAGGAGAAAACAAAGAAAAAATGGTAACACAAGAAGAGCAGAAGTAAATACACTAAAAATGCTTCTCTACTGAGAGGAAAAAAAAAAAAAAAAAAAAAAAAAAAAAAAAAAGAAAGTAAAATTGAGGAGATATCATACTAGTTATGTTTGGGTGTAAAACATCTTAAGTGTTCTCCCACCCAAGTCATTAAAACTTTACAATTGATGTTATCTGGAAAAAGTTATCTGGAAATCCTCATCCCCACCGCTAAAAAAAAAAAAAAAAAAAAA
>CM021778.1:7031216-7160408 GCA_011076525.1 Nettapus auritus
AAAAAAAAAAAAAAAAAAAAAAAAAAAAAATCCATTTTCAACATGGAAAGTGAAGAAATATGAAGGCTAACAGTACAGGTCTTGGATTCAGAAAAAAAAAAAAAAAAAAAAGGATTATTGGTTTGATAACTGTGAAGTCTTCTCTAGGTTTCCTCACATGCTCCCAGTTCAAGATCTGCCATGATGATTCATCCCAATATACATACAGTCCCTCAAAGCTATAGAATATTTCAGGCATAAGGCTAAAGGATGAGAAGACTCAAATACACATAACAGAAACAAAGAAACTTTTAAAGTATTCCAATATTCCTTAGTGCTCCACATCTCTCTTGCAGAGAAGGCATTACAAGAAACAATACAAAAGTAAAGTAATGCTTGTCTCATTTTTAAAAACTGTAAAGTTTTTTTAAAATATAAGTTTTTTTTATAAAAAATATTAGCTTGTAGGGTTACAGTGATAAAACATAGGATTACAGGGATAAATTAAGATGATTAGCTATTGAGATTAAATGATAAGAAGTAACTGTCAGCCAAAATACATATTTGTTTCTATGTTATACAAATATATTTTTTTCAGATGCTTTCTGCATCTTAGGTTGAAGATTTGAAGAAGCAGCCTGATAAATGACTTTTTATCACTACTTTCCCTTTGTAAAAACAGGACTTTTCAGTAGATTTTCTTTTCTCCCTCTCTACTATCCATTATTCTTGACATCTGAGATGATTTTAAAAACGGTTTCTATCACCTTCCTCAGCAAATGGGCAGCATGGAAGAGATTCAACACCAGATGTGTCCTTTACCTTCCAGTTTAGTTGACACGCAGGTGATCAGTAGCCACAAATTCTCAGGTTCAACACTTGGCCATTCTCCTAACTGTAACCTTCCTAACATCTTAACCCCGTGCGGTGCTTGAAAATGCCTGTATATTTGTTTATTTGCAAGATTAAGAAATTGTAAGTAAATCAGAATCATGTTTTAAACAGACTCCAATCTATCCTGAAGAAATACATAGATAGTTTAATGTCTTTTACTCTAACTTCATAAATTTACTAAAATAAAATTTAAAAAATGGGGTCAGGGGAGAGGGAGACTTTCTTCTCTTTACACCTCAACTGAAACTAAGCTCGTTTATGATCATAAGGTAGCCCATTGCACTTTCCATCAAAGTAATTACATTCTGCCCATTTAAAATTATCTGTTGTATCCACAGAAGATATTCATCATTTCCTGACTTAAATTGCTACATGTGGTTGAAACGTACAACTTACAAAATGAAATCCATCAGTTTTTAAGTGTCCACAATGTAGTGGTAAAGGAATTATTCCACCTAATACTTAACATCTAGCGATACTGACATGAAATACTATACATACAAAAAGCTGCTAAAATCTGAAGGTTGTTTTTTCTGTAACCACTCAATAAAACCTGACTACTGAAATGTCTGTTTACTAAATTAGAGATCTTCCTAAAAGCATTAAGTTGCCTATCAGCATAAAGCAAAAATACTAGAAAGCTGGTAGTTTGAAAGCAAGACTTAGACCTGGGTGTTTAATTGCTGTAATGCAAGCTGTCTCCAATACATATCACATTCATCTTTTCAATTCAATTATTTGAATTGCAGTTTTTGTTGCATTTCCATACTGCACAATACAGCAGATTTTTCTACAGACTCTGAACTATGCCATCACACATTTTCCTATCCCTTGATCAGTTGCAGCTGTTAACAGGACACACACAATTAAATAGAAATGAAGAGAAACAAAGATGTAGTCTTGCTCTCTCTAGGTAGCCTCTAAGCTTGTAGACTGAGTAAGATTTTTTCCTTGGTTTTACATGCGGCACTTACTTTGAGAACATAATTAATGTAACCTCCTTTTGTCAACTACACTAATGCATCGGTTTGTTAGATTAAGACATCAGTTAGACATCAGTTCGTCTAACTAAGTAGTCACAGAAACAGGAAAAAATTATCTTACACTGCAAAGCTTTGGACAAAAATCTTCTCCCTGTCTCTTCCTTCTGCACATCTCTAAAAAAAGCCTGATGTAATGTCTGCTTTCACTAATTTTTTCCTACAATACTCAGAAATACTACCAATCATTGCATCTTCAAACCGAAAAGGAACTGTCACATACTTTTACTTTCTTATACAGCTGTGCCAAATTTTAGGCTGGTATAAACATATGGAATAACTTTCCTGCTCAAATACTGTGTTGAAATACTTCAGCTGCATTTCTCTCAGACATGTGTTAATGCCTCTTCCAGCCAACATACTTACTTGTTTATCTGTGCCAAGAACATTCCCTTCAATGCATAGAACTCAGCAGTCATCTCCTTGGTGAAGTACTTCAGATTAGTTGATTCAATAACTTCAAGACCCTGTTAAACGAGTCTTAGTGAAAAAAAACTTTCTAAAACTGAAGTTTTTATTAAAATGAAAATACCGTTAAAAAAAACAGCCAAAACATCCTCTAGAAATTTCAATAGAAGATAAATGAATAATAAATAGTATGAATTTTCAGTATTTTTAGTTTAAAAAAAATCTAGACTAACAACAATTCTAAGTTCCCAATGTTCTATGCAAAACTGTTAAATACTATGGACAACATTCAGGTGATGGTTTAGCATTGCCACCTTGAAGTTTGCTGACCTTATAATCATATGTCAGGGTTTTCTGCCTACAATCATTTTTTCTCCTTCCCTTCCAACTCATATTCACTTCATATGCCAGCACCCTTCACTCATGAATAAGTCACTCAAAAACTTTGAGTACGTCAGTCAGTGGTGCAATTGTGCTGTCCTTTTGCATATCATGTATTTTCAAAGTCCTTTTCATTCGTCTGTTTTGTAAGACTTCAAACTACGTACTTCCACTTCAGTTTTTATTTGGTTAATTTTTAAAATACTCACAGGCCAATGACTGCCTTTGACTAGCAGTGTTACTTAACATGGTAAAACACGACCAACAAAATTCTGGCGCAGTTCTGTACACAGGCAGTTTATTTAAATCAGCCGATCTGACGGCCTTTATAATCCTCAGTAACAACTTCAGAGATAAAGCTACCATACCTGCATACATTCATTTTTGCCCATAACTCCAGCCAACTGAAGGTAACATTTAACTTGCTGGCGAATCTTCTGAAAGCAGTCCACGATGGGTACAGTTGGAATCGTATGAATGCGACTCAGTATATCCAGAGCTACGTTGACCAGCCCTTGTTTTCGAGCTATCTTTCCATACTGGATAATTGCTGATGCGGAAGCATGAACTCCCAACATAGCATTATTGGAACTAGGATCATGCTGAGAACTATTCTCGTATGCAGTTACAATGGCTAGAGACAAAACATGAAACTTTTGTCATTATAAATGAAACCACACATAGAGCAAAACCTTACACAATACATAGGAAATTATGACTTAATGGAACACTTAAATGGAAACTGGATAAAAACAACCTTGTTAAAAATCAAGAAAATTATTGCATATTTAAATAAAAAGAATATAAATAACTTATTTCAAACAATGTGTGGTCTGGAAAATTACATGATGAATGCATGCTGGACCAGGCAGTTTTACCCTGGTAATGATGTTGTCTCCACATGAAAATGCTGCTCCAGTGGGATAAGTCATCTGACACAATAGGTAACCTGTTCCTCCAAGTCTTTACAACAGTCTTCATATCATGTAAGCTGTTGTTCCTTCCTAGATTAGTTGGTTGCAATCCTGCATTTATTTGGGCTGCTTCTTGAAGTTCAATTATTTGCTGTGCTGCCTAGAAAACATTACACAACATAAATTATCCTAAAGGAGAGTACAATAAGTGAACCAACACAAAAAGATCCTTCTGATGAGTTCACTTTTAAATCATCAAGTGAAGTTAAAATATGCCATTTGGCGTCATTAGCTGCACCAATGACCATCAATCATTCTAACCATTAGGGGAAGGAAAAAAAAACACAAACAAAAAACATCACAATGCAAGTTTCGCTCAACAATTTGGTTATTGAACAGAAATGTTATACCCAGCCACTGACTCACCACTACAGAATTTATACCAATGGGTGTCTATATCTAACAACCAACCAAATTATTTTATAAAGTATATGAATGTGACATAAAGTACCTTCCTACACGCTTGCAAATGGTCATTGCATTAACTTCAGGCTCCCCTCCTTTCCAGTTCATTTCAGGAACACCTCATTCTGACAAAACCTAAATGCCCCTGTTGTAAACAGACACAGCCAACCTACGGTTAATGTGTTCTTTCTATAACGCTATGAGTTTGCTTCCAGGGTTTCACTTTGGGAAGCAATGACATGTCTTTCCTTAATGCTAGGCTAGTAAGATCAAAATTCCCTCATTCTTTCTTTAATTTAGAAAGCAAATGCTTTGACAAAATGGTAGTGATCAAAAGAAAATAATCAAAACAAAACTTTTAACAGAACCTACTAGCATAAATTCCCTAATCACAATCTCACCTCTCAACAGAAACTTGAATGTGCAGCAACAGTGTGTATTCCTGAAACTATTAAGACAATCTCCAAAAAAAACTTAACTGTGAGAAATCACTTAGGTCAAGAATGCTTTTTTTTCCCACAAACATCTATCTACTACCCTCAAATGAATGAAAGGAACAAACAGGAGGTGGCAGTAGCCTCAAGTCTACTAAAGGCATCAGACATTTTGTTGAACTTCAACAAGTTGAAGAAGAGGCCTGCAAACTTTAATGGAATTTAATTACCTGTAGTACAATAAAACCAATGTAGTATTCTCTAAGCTACCTCCTGGCAGATAACAGTTGTATTCACTGTTAATCAACCAAATAAGATAACTACTTTAAAAAAAAAAAAAAAAGCCATCCAAATTTACACAGTGAAATCTCTCGAAACAAAATAAATTAAACAAAGTAATATTTTCCTACAGTCATCTCAGTATCAGCTCTCACAATAGCTTAACCTTCATCCTACACCCATTCATCACATAAATTTAATTTTCTCACAGGTATTTAATCACATACTATCTGATATTAAAAAAAAAGTAATTACCACAGTGCAAATTCATGGCTGCATTTGTACCTCTGTCAGTCATTGCCTAATTTATCATTTCTTCATGAGGGATATATATATATATATATTAGATTATTTAAAAAGCTTATTTTAATTGATATCTGAAAGCATTTAAACGCTTTACTTAGCAATACTAACCCTTTCAAGCTACAGATATTGTCCATCCAGGGAAGAAAAACTCAAAACCATCGGTGAATACTTATCAAAAAGGAATTAATTTAGTCAAGAAGTCTTCCAGTTGTGTATCAGCTCAAACAAATGAAACCCTGTAATATTATTTATATCTTACCTATTTCTTGACAGCTTCTTCTCAATATGGAGAATTTTTCCATATTCACTCTGTCTGATGCAGCAACATATATTATAAAAATTCAAAAGCGTGTTGTGTAACCTCTACCCACAAGTACAACTTAGTAGAGGTACCTTAGATCATGCGGATTTAGGTATTCATGAATCAAACCAGGCCTGACACACAGGGTGAACTACTCATCCTATACGGAATTACAGAAGCCACTATATTAAAAAGAACTTGGAAAGCAGTATCCTCTGCATTTCTGTGGGTGAGGTTCATTCACACTTCTCTGAGCACTGGTCCGTCAAGAAATGCATCCCCCTTATCAAATCTCAGATCATCCTGCACAGAGATATCCCACAGTTTCCCCCTTGGAGATGAAAAACTTCCTCCACTGTAATAAGAGCTAATCCTTGACAGATGCTTGTTTATCAGGATGCCTAATGAGGGACGCAATCAGCCCTTCAAACAAATTACTTGCATGTTTATTCCCAATCACATATTGCATGTGAAATTGAACACAACTCTCCCCCAGCCCCACTTCTACGCTCTGGCTACAGCTGCACAATCCAAATTGGAAGACTCTATGTTCCTTTTCAAGAAGCTTCTGAAAGCATCTCAAAGCCAAATCCCATTTCTTAGAGATGCGTTGAGGCACCTACTTCCATTCAATTATACTTGGCAATAACATCTACTCTCAGAAGTTCTTCTCTTACAGTTGTGAATCACTTACATAATTAAATCCAAGAGAAAGCAAAACGGTAAGTGTTGATGTTTCATACATTTAAAAGGGAAGAAGTTACCCATTTTTGTTACAGTAAAACATGTGAAAGGACACAAGCCGTACATTTTTCACCACTTTACATGTTATTTCACCTCTTGTAATTAGTAAACTGCATATTCTGTGATCAAAGCTGTACCAGCTGCTTCACAAAAATATTTCTGGAAGTCTGAAAAAAGAAACAGTCTCAGCAAGTTCTCACAAGCTCTTCCTGACAGGACAAGAAACAAGTCTTCCCCTAATTTTCTAAGTGGATCATTTCCCCATGAAACATTTATGCCAAAGAGAAAGACTAAAAACAGAGAATTTAAATGTATCTGCTCTTTAAACTGAAGTGCTAGCATTGCACGAAAAAAAAGATTTTTCACAAGCAAAAATAAAGACGTACCTCATGCACAATACCTTAAAACCAATATACATTTATATAAATGCTGGGAAAATTCTTTGCTTTGTAATGTTTAATAATTTGAAGGCTAAAATATGGGCTGGGATAGCCAACTGGAAATTTACTCATCCCTTTTAAGTCAAAGATTCAAGTATACACACAAGACTTCATTTAAACATTTGTGCTGGTAAAGATAGTGTGCAATATACCGCAGTAATTTTACAGGACAGTATGAAACTGAAGTTACAAACTTATTCCCCTATTTTAAATCAGCTTGGTAAAGAAATAAGCCAATAACTACTAGATGATACTCAACTTTGGGTGTTTTCTTTGTTGTTGGTTTGGTTTTGTTGTTGCTTTGGGCAATTTTTGTTTTGTTTTTGAAGTTGTTGTAACCCTAAATTAATTAGCTGTCCCTCATTTCATTCTGAAGAGGACAGTTTGCTGCTTCATTGCCAGAATTTTGCCCTTACTTTAGAATTAAGCTCCTCTCAAAACTTTACACTCACTTTGTCCAATTTTTTTTTGTCCAGAAAGCACACTGATCTGATCTCTTCCAAATCCCAAAGAAGTAAGGCCACGGGGCTCCCCCATCTTCTGGCTTATGAAGCCTGTTCCTTTTTGGTTCATAAAAGGCCCCTGGCGAAGGTCACCCCTGTCTCAAATCTTCTAGCTGACCTACTCATATAACTGCTCTGTAATACACTGGAATTAAAATGAGCCAATTAGTTGGAAGCAGTAACCTCTTCCATCAGCACGAACTTGTAAGGCATGCACCCACACACAGGCATGGCAAATTACTGGAATATGGCCTCCCACTCAAACCAATGTTTTATTTCCTTTAGTAGGCATCAGACTAGTTGAGGGGAGCCACGATCACTCTGCCCAATACACAAGATCTCCCTGACTGTGAAGCAACATGATTTAGCATGGGTATTTTTCATACCTTACTTCAAGATTTTAAGTCAATGTTGATCAGAACTGCCAAATGACCTAGCCAGACAACTAATAACACTGAAGACCAACACGTGAAGCTTTGAGGTACACATTAGTTTAACCAAAACGATCCACTCTCCTTTACCGCAGAAGTTGTATGCAGATCTCTCCCTGTCCAATAAAACATCACGTAATTCGGAGATCATATTCCCTCCCAGTTCCTTCCCCTGATGCTCTTAATGGCATCTGCTATATTCCCAAGGCCCACCAAAAAAAAAAAAAAAAAAGAAGAAACAATTAATGCACCAAACTGGGCATTTTATGTACAATAGAAGCTTTCTTTCTACCATTATATTTGACATCAATGTGGTCACAGAACCACACAGTAGGCTCGACCTGCTGTTCTAACTTTCCAACACGAGTGCCCTTGAAGGAGCTCAGAGGGCACACCAACCCAAGTCATCTGAAGATCTTCAGATGGCTTCATCCTGCCATAAAAAAGGAGCAGACAAAGCCATTTTACAGCCTTACCAGTAGATAATGGCTTGGGGAATCAGAACATTTAACAAAATAATATGCACTGACAAAAAAAAAAAAAAAAAAAAAAAAAAAAAAAAAATCAACAGTAAGGTTCACATTGCCCAGAGCTTCATCTGAAAAGTCCTTCACTAACAACAGACCCTTACAGCTTCTGGTTCTTTGACCCCAGTGCTTAAGCCACGGGGATGTTCAGAACTTGCTCAGCAACACCAGCATTTCTAAATATGCTTTTCCTTTATAGGGCATTGACATTTAGCTTAGATTTAAAAAAATAATTTAAAAAAAAAATCACATGAGTGGGTTACAATTGACACAATTCCATACTGCATTTAACACATTTTCAGACTAACCGAAAAGAACACTTTGGAGGTTATTTCAACATTTCCACAAGTAATATAATGTAATAATATACCTACTCAAAATGGATCTTACTTCAAAACCCACTGAATGTTCAAGAACTCCAAGTACCGCAGCACATTACGCATTAACCCACAAAGAAGGCTGAGCCATTTGTCAGTTTTTAAATAGCTACCTCTATACACCACAAGCAGAGCAGATTCAGGTGAACTATAAAGATTTTCAAAGGAATCCCAGTCAAAATGCACATTCCACAATTTTTAACAAAGAAACACCATTAGGACAAACTAATCAGTACCATGCAGCAGATTATTTTATACTCACGGTTATTAGGAGTCCTGAGACCTGGTACCAGAAAATAACTGATTCAAACAACTCTTAATTCTTACCTGGAGAAGGGGAGTATGAACATGGGAGACTACATGAGGAAGCCTTCTCCACTCCCGAATAGCCAGACTACTCGCCATCTCCACCAGGCGCTCAATGAAGTTAAGCTGCTGCTCTTCAGGATGGCAAATCGCTAAGTATCCTCTGTACATATTCACTTTCCAAGCCATCTCTTTTGGACAACTCAACTCCACCTGGTAATGGAAAAAAGCCCAGTAGAGATTATTCATACTTAAATGCAACATTTCTGATGTATTTTTAAAGATTTCTTAAACAGGTTTATTTTTGTTTTAAAAATACCACACTAAAATATCAACGTCTCTCATTAGGGGAACTCAGGCACTCTAATAATTATTTGTAAGGGTAGGCTAGCAAATAAATTGCAAATTCAGCACAAGCAGTGCCTTCATACAGCCTGCTGTTAGGGTATTTTTACGCTGACAACTGTAGTGTAGCTCAGAGACAGCTGAGCAAGCTGAAAGCAGTCTTGCAACAGGAGCATGAAGCTCACTGCAAACCAATTCACCCTGTAAAGAGAAAAAGGGTGCTTCTCGGCAGATAATCTACTACCTCTGAAATGCTTCAGGGGCTCCAGAACAAGTAAAGTCAACTTCTCACTTAAAAGGACCCCGTCCCTATCTGTCAGCATGTTACACTAGCATTATACTTCCTAACTGCCTCCTCTAGGATATTACTAAATTGATGAGAATAAACAATTGATTGTTTTTAATCATCTAAAAGTAACCTTCCCATTTATGACAAAATAATTTCTGAGTACAGGTGCAAAGTCAGATGGCAGTGATAAAACAATTAAAATACAATTTTAAAGCATTTTTTTTTTCAAATCCCGGAAAAACAGAAATATGGCAACCAGCAACAGCAAAGCACAAGTGTTTAGTAACTAAATTCTTATGTTAAGTAAACATACACGCAACTAAATGCTTAACTGCTCCCCATCCGACACCGCGGGCCTTAAATCCAGAACCCATTTGGTTTCTCATTTTTAATCTTCACATCAAACATTTTTCGCCCTGATATGCAACACACAAATTCCTCTACATTATCTCCATGTTGATATACTGTATCTTAAGCATTACAATTGGTTTTTCTGCTTATCCTCAGCTGACTTTTATGCCTGAGCCAGCAGAGAGAAACTGCCAGGTAGCAACCTTACACTTACACAGTGAAAATAATCTCTTTTTTATTACATTATCTACTGGATCATTAAACACAATGGCAATGTGAGGAAATGGAAATGAGTCTTGGGTCCTATCAAAGGCCACATGGTATTTTAATAGCTCAACTTTAATAGGTAGATTATTAAAAATGTTTCCCAAAGATTTATGAAAACTGATACTATCTGCCATCTTTTCTGACTCTTCTGACCCACGGATCAACAATGGAGCTTTATATAATCAAAAAAACTTGTATGCTAAGTAAGTTTTTAAAAACAGATGCATTAAAGAATACCAATAATTTGGAGTAACCAGTGTAGCAGCATAGAAGCAATTATTCTTTCACATCATAGTAATTATGCAAACATGTGTCCTGACATTTTTTATAAGAACTTGAGTAGAGCCAAAAAAACTCCATTTATGGCTTCAGCAGCATCTTCTCTTTAGTCAATTAGTGAATGTCTCATTACTGAAAATATCTCGTTTAATATAACTGCATCTAGAGCATATCAGCTGTTACTCGTGGTTGTCACTTCTACTCAACTCAATTTCCAAAACCAGAACCTCTCTGACATGATCTATTTCATTACAGAATTTTCTAGGTTGGAAGAGACCTCAAGATCATCGAGTCCAACCTCTGACCTAACACTAACAGTCCCCACTAAACCATATCCCTAAGCTCTACATCTAAACGTCTTTTAAAGACCTCCAGGGATGGTGACTCCACCACTTCCCTGGGCAGCCCGTTCCAATGTCTAACAACCCTTTCGGTAAAGAAGTTCTTCCTAAGATCCAACCTAAAATTCCCCTGGCGCAACTTAAGCCCATTCCCCCTCGTCCTGTCACCAGGCACGTGGGAGAACAGACCAACCCCCACCTCGCTACAGCCTCCTTTGAGGTACCTGTAGAGAGCGATAAGGTCACCCCTGAGCCTCCTTTTCTCCAGGCTGAACAATCCCAGCTCCCTCAGCCGCTCCTCGTAGGACTTGTTCTCCAGGCCCCTCACCAGCTTCGTCGCTCTTCTCTGAACTCACTCAAGCACCTCGATGTCCTTCTTGTAGCGAGGGGCCCAAAACTGAACACAGTATTCGAGGTGCGGCCTCACCAGAGCCGAGTACAGGGGGACGATCACCTCCCTAGCCCTGCTGGTCACACTGCTTCTTATACAGGCCAGGATGCTGTTGGCCTTCTTGGCCACCTGAGCACACTGCTGGCTCATATTCAGCCGACTGTCAACCATCACTCCCAGGTCCTTCTCTGCCTGGCAGCTCTCCAACCACTCATCTCCCAGCCTGTAGCTCTGCTTGGGGTTATTGCGTCCCAGGTGGAGGACCCGGCACTTGGCCTTGTTGAACTTCATGCAGTTGACCTCAGCCCATCGGTCCAGCCTATCCAGATCCTCCTGCAGAGTCTTCCTACCCTCGAGCAGATCGACACACGCACCTAACTTGGTGTCATCTGCAAACTTACTGAGGGTGCACTCGATCCCCTCATCCAGATCATTGATGAAGATATTAAAGAGGACCGGCCCCAGCACCGAGCCCTGGGGAACGCCACTAGCGACCGGCCTCCAACTGGATTTGACTCCATTTATCACGACTCTTTGGGCCCGGCCATCCAGCCAGTTTCTAACCCAACGAAGCGTGCGCCAGTCCAAGCCAAGAGCAGCCAGTTTCCTGAGGAGAATGCTGTGGGAAACGGTGTCAAAAGCCTTGCTGAAGTCAAGGTAGACCACATCCACAGCCTTTCCCTCGTCCACCCAGCGCGTCACTTTGTCATAGAAGGAGATCAGGTTCGTCAAGCAGGACCTGCCCTTCATAAACCCATGCTGACTGGGCCTGATCACCTGCTTGCCCCGCAAGTGCTGCGTGATGACTCTCAAGATAATCTGCTCCATGAGCTTCCCTGGCACTGAGGTCAAACTGACAGGCCTGTAGTTTCCCGGGTCAGTCCTCCGGCCCTTCTTGTAGATGGGCGTCACGTTTGCTAGCCGCCAGTCAACTGGGATCTCCCCCGATAGCCAGGACTGTTGATAAATGATGGTAAGCGGTTCTGTTCTGTTCATTTTGTTCTAACTCAAGGCTTAAAATATACTGTACAATAAAGTTCTTATTTTAGGCTTTAAAAGTTTCTCAAATACTACCACTTCTATAATTACCCATAAAAGCTGCATGCTTAAAACACATAATGCCACTTTTTTGCTCTTTTAAAAAGTTAATTAAAATGTAAATATGACCTATTGGATCATTGTTGTAGCTGTAGTACAACTTGCTACTTATAGATTTGGCTTCACATGCATTGAAGAATGATAAAAATGCATCTTTAGAGACAACTATTTAATTTGAACCATCAGTACTACAGTACTATCAGTATGGGAAAATTCAATTTCAAATGTTGCAGTGGTTGGACACCCCTAATTTAGGTTCTAACAAAAGACAACGCTGCCTTTAATTAATTAAACAACTTTTTCAGTTTTCACAGTTCAGCCAAAAATACAGACTGCATACACCCGCTTTGCCTTCTGACAACAGGCAGTGTTATAGAAGTGTTATACACTCCATTAAAAAAATGTAATAGTCTGATTTTGAAGAAAGAAAGAGAGACATACAATTCGACATATTTATCATGAAAGAATAAATTGTCAGAATGAAGCATGCCATTAGGATATTTTGTATACAGAAACTTAATCCTGCAAGGTACTGGAATTAAAGAACACTCAGCATTTTTCATGTTTTATCTTTTGCAAATATTATGAAAGTAGACAGCCAACTGACAATTTGACACGCAATATTTTTAACTGCTGGGTATTGGTTCAAAACTTAAACAGTAACGATGAAACAATAAAGCCCAATGAAGTGAGGGACTAATTCTCCTGGCTAAGTCTCTGCTACATGAAAAAACACTGCCTAAGGCTCTGCCCAGAGCTTTGTCAGTAAAATTGTATTTTAAACATGCAATTTGCTCCCTTATTCCAAACTCTGACATCTTTAGCAGAGTAATACCAGGACTGTCACAGTATATAGCAACAGCGCAACAAAAAGATCAGCAAGTTCCTTTCTACTTGTGATTTAATGCAGTGTTCTCACCTTTCAGTAATTTGTTCTACTGTAATTCTATACACGTTTACCTAGCCATTTAAACTTTATTAACAGGAAAAAAGATATATATAATATATATTTTATATATATATATAAAAGGATCTTGAAGACTTTGATCTTTTGATATGTTATTTTCTATATGCAGTGTGCCCCCTGCCTTCAAGCTCTCCTGTAACAGGCAGAACTTCATGGAGCGTTCTTTCGTCAGGCACACAGCGCAGAACACACGGTGAGTGAAACCCAGGAAAGGACAAAGGAAAGGTTAAATGTTTTACAAATGCAAGTTGTTTAGCAAAATGAATCACAAGCAGAACGTAATAATGAACTCCATAATGAAACAGGAAGGTCAACAGCAGGAAAGCACAAACCATGTATTTTATCCATTACCAAAGGAGGAAGACAACTACTTCACTTGCTACACACAAGTTCCTTAATTCCTAACAAAAGCTAAATATGGTGCTAGTTTCTAAACACTATATAACAGGCAGGGCACATCCCAGATGAAAAATACATCCAGAGACAGTGTAGCATCTCAATCCTTGGAGATACTAAAACTCTACTCGAGAGGACAACCTGATCTACCTGCACCTTCTCTGAACAGACCTCCAAAAGTCCCTTCCAACACAACTCTAGGATTTAGTAAGCCTGATATTAAATTATAAAAATATAGGTATCAATGCATTAAACCTTTAAGGAAGCTATGAAACATAAGAAAGATACAACTCATACTTTGATTCCACATAATATGAAATAAGAAAAATATGGAATGTGGAAAAATTGGTGCTTTTTCAGGGATTTTTTTTCTCTTTTAAACTCCTAGCAACATTTTGCCGTGTCTTAAAGTCTGCATATTAATGATGCATACAGGCTGCATTGCTTCTGTTTAAGTAACACATGAATGTAAACCTTCATTTAAAATTAGGACAGTTTTAAGCTTTAAACCAGTTCTAGTTTTCTTTCTGATGTCTGGAAGCCACTTTCAAGTTCTTCACATGCAAAGTTATTTAACAGCATAGAGAAGGGGGAGAAAAAACAACCAACTAACCAAACAAAACAAAACCACACCACAAAACAAGACACGAAACCTAACTCTGGCATTGCAAAAATGACCTTGCCATAAGTCTACAGACACACAACTCCATGACTCCATAAGACAGAAAAATACAGTTCAGGCAAGAGAGGTAAAATAGGGCAAACAATACTGCGAAGAGCAGCTTTCATAACCCACGTAGCACTTAGCTGAACACAGTGCTGATCCTACCGCGCAGGTTCACACAACCTGCTGCACACACATTCAATGAACAGTTGCCACAGTTGGATCTCTGAAAACTGATTTGAAGTATGTTCAAGAAAAAGGCAAGAGACAGGCAGGAGCCAGGTGTGTATATTCTGAAATCTCTTTACAAGGATTTTGAAATACGTTTACAAATATTCCTTAGATAACACTAAAGTATTACATGTAAACTAAATTTAGTTGGCAGTTCCCTGACTCTCACATTTTTCACACATCTTAATCTCCCCTCAAGAGCACTGCAGATGAACAGAGTAAATTGTGCTTAGCAGTTTTATATTTGGACAGTGGAAGTCAAAAACACTTTAGCTCTGCCTTTCAGGTGCTTAAGCAAACAAAAACAGAGACAATGTGACAATGTTTTTTTTTGTTTGTTTGTTTGTTTAATTCCTTTTTAGACCTGGAAATAGTTACATTGCCAAGAGACAATGAACCAATGACTTAAGTATTTTCTTATTTTATCCATTTCATAAAAGTAACGCTTGTTCCCATAAAGGCGTAAGACGTAAAAATGTCCCTCTCATCCCCCATAAACCTTTGAGTTTAGTTTTATCTAATACCATATACCTGCACAGGTCCCATCCTAAGTTTCTTCATGTATCACTGCTGGCACACACTTCTATGGCTCGCATTTGTAGATTTTAGTAACTCAGCACCATGCACCAAATCTTTCACCTGCCCCAGCTACATTTCTTACATTGTACAGCTTTTTAAGGAGAGAGAAAAAAAGAATCAAGTTCGGCAGATGAAATGACATGCTTCAATTGCCAAAACACCCAGCTGCATCTGTCAGGGAAAACTGATGATGATCAGTTTACTGCTTCTGTGAAATGAGCTGTAATACTGCCTTGTTAGAAATGTTATCAGTAAAATGAACAAAGAAACTAAACATTAACACAAAAAGCCCTCACTCACCTGCACCAGAGCCTCCTTCATGGCTGTCCAGTTTGAAACCCGCCAGGCACATTCCAGTACTAGGTAAGGATTGATGTGGCCTTTTGACTGACCATATTCTGTCAAAGGTTCCCACTGATTCAATTCTTTTGAGCAACTATGAAAATTGAAACCATCGTAAATTTATTTACCAACAAAAATTCAATACAAGTGACTACTAATGCTTTGTATTAGAATACTATCAGTATATTTGTTCATTTTTTTGTTTGCAAGCACTGCAAATATTTTACCAGTTGGAAGGATTTCTGTTACTTTATTAATTTATTACCAGTTATAATACAGAAATCTGTGAACAGGGAGAAGCTACATTTTCTGTCTCCCAGAACAACCATTTTAAATGGAAAAAAAAAAATAGCTCCAGTCTGTTTCCACCAATAACAAATTACAATTTTACAAGTCTTCAGACATATCTTCTGAGGGTCTGTTAAGGGAGTAAAAAAGTAGCTTTTTTATTCCTTTAAGTTTTCCCTGTATCTTAAAAGTCCTGAGCTAAGCTTTTTCTGGGAAATAATGCTTTAAACCAGCAGGGTATTCTACTTCTATTGCAGGGCAGCAATACTTCTTCTACATCAGCTTTAGAGTCTTACCGAATCCAATGATCTTCCCAGAGCTGATATTCAGGGAAGATAGAAGGAGAAGCATTGTTCCGTTCATGTTCTTTTTTAGCCTTTTCCATTGCTTTTTCATAAGTTTCTTGTGCCTGAATAAAATTCATACTGGTTTACTTTTCCATCTGCTATATACACATTAACTCAACAGTTGCTTTAAGAAAAAATAATATATATATTCTAAGTTTTAAATTAAAAAAACAAGGAGGTATGTTAACTCATTTCTGACATAGACATTTCTTAGTAGCTTTACAAATGAGATAAAAAGCTGACAAAGATACTCAAGAAGCCTTACCTTATCTAGGTATTACATGGCCTTAAAGCATTATGTTAGCCAGAAGAGAAGCTGTTGTAGCACTTTCTAGTTCAGAAGACTGAAGTCTTCTAAATTACTACTCAGAACATTTTCTTGCTGACCAGCAAGAAATTCATCCCGATTCTAAATTACTCAGATTATTTCCCATATCAAGAGCATACCTGTTCAAAAAAGCCATGTTGTTCATAGGCAATAGCTGTTGCTGTCTCTGGGAATTTACAGCGTTTCTGCCATAGCCCAGCCCACATATCCTCTTCTTGTAACAAAGAGTAGAGCTCAGCAAGGGAATCCAGTATTTCCTAGAACATTAAGAGCAGTGTTTCTCTGCAATCCATCTCTACAAAGCATAGCAGTTAGCAAAACCACATCATCTAGACTGAAGCAAGTTGAGAAAAGACACGAAAATAAAGATTTGTTCATGCTTCTTCTTAAAATTATAGATGGTAAGCCACTGAAAATTACCACGTACTGAGAAGAACAACACAGCACTACATGACAAAAAAAACAAAGCACACACCTATGAACGTACAAACATGTATTGATTCTTGTTTGGCTTCCTTAAAATATCAGATCAATTCATAGAACAAAACTGTTTAACAAACCAACAACTCACCCTTTAACACAGAAATGATCTATAATATTTATCTTCCTCAACTACTCACAAACACTATCTGACAGACTACTAAACGCAACAGTAGCTGTTTACAGAGAACTCATTTTTGTTTAGCAAATAACTCCTTAAGGTCATACAACAAGCATAATTTGTTAGGGAAAGCATATTCTCCTTTGAGAGAGACAGAGGCGGCAGACGCTTCTACATTAGATTTAAAATAAAGTGCAGAAATGGTTTGATCTAATTTTACAGTGCTGAAGAGAATTAGGTTGAAAAGCAGATAGCAAAGAGGGATCAAGAGAGAAAAATATAAAAATATAAATGCCATGTGAAAGAAAGGCAGGAGAAGTAGTTAAGATGCAAAGTAGTCAATATTGCAAGTGACTACTCACAAACATACAAAGACAGGAATTTCATCACTGAATTAAAAATGGACACTCCTTCAACAAGCTTCAAAAGCTATTGTACTACACTGTTGCCATGTTTTTCTCTCCACATTTTATAACCTTTTTCAATTAATATAACACCTTACCTGTTGAGGAGGAGTTATGCTTTCCTGCTCATAAAATTCTGTTGTTTGTTTAGGTTTAATTTGTAGGCTCAGTCCTTTTTCAAAGGCTTGATGTTCCAGCATCAGCGTAGAACGAAACCAGAGATTGTGAGTTTTCCCTAAGTATTTCAGGACACAAGGTCTGATGGGAATGGGAGGAACACACTGTGACATTGCTTCCACAAAGCAATTCAGTGCACTTGGCTGGCAATCTCGCTGTACTTGGTGGCTACCACTGCACAAGAAAGGGCTTATTTCACCTGCCAGAGCCTGGAACGAAAACATGAGGATAGACAAATCTGAAAGAAGAACTAACTATTACAGAATTTGGATTCAAAAGCTGGTTAATACAGTGTATGTCTGGGAACAAAAGTTTGGTAAGTGTAGTTCTTAGTAAACTGAAGGGCCCTATTTCTTTCAAAATATGTACTGATGGAGATGTAGAGCATTAACTAGTCACAAAAAATGGCAAGCTTCTGAAAGCAAGTGAACAAGTCACTTAGCTCAAATACATTTTCCTGAAACACCAGTCATTTACATAGGAATTCATTAAAAGAGAGATTCTCACATGTTGCTGTCTGTCCGACAAGATCTTCCACAGTCGTGAAAAAAGCTGGATCCAAGTCTTCTCTGCTAATGGTGTAGAAATATGACATAACTGAACAAATGCACTCAGCAATGCTCCAGTCTAGAAACAAAAAGAAACATCTATGTAACATGGGAAAAATAAAATACTACTGAAAAACAGTCCAGTTATATAGCTGTTTAAGCAGTAATGTAAATGCCTTTTCCAATCAAAATATCAAAAATCTGAAAACTACCTTAAAATAAATTTCACGTGGATCAAGACTCTTACTCATTACTGTGTCTCAAGAAAAAAAAAAAAAAAAGGAAAAAGGAAGAAAGTTGATGACTTTGGTAACAGAAATGATCCAGTCAATTGGCTAGACCTGTTACTACTCTGAAAATTATTTCAAAATAACTTTCAGTTAAAATTACCTTCTTAATTATTTTAATACAAGATGTGATATACTTTTTTTTGTGCTCTGTCTCTGCCATCACAATTTTCTTAACAGTTAAAATGAACTTACAGTTAAATTTCTTCCTCTTCCACCTGTAAGATCGATACAGTAACAAGCAGCAATTAAGTAAACAGTTAAGAATTTTTTACACTACATAAATAAGAAATTACATCAGATTCTAAGGGTTGCCTATACAAAAAACATAAGCTAAAAAAAATAGAAGATAAATTATCAGGTCAGCTTGAACATTTCAGTATTAAAATTATTTGCCAGGAAATGAACAACCAAGTACCAACCTTCACTTCCCGAAGAGAGTCAAGAAATTTGTCATGCCGGTTGGTCAACATGTGCAGCTGATTGCCAATGTCCTTCTCAGAAAGTTCTTTAGTTTTAGGTGTGCTGGTTTGATCTCCTGGAGCCAATTCAATGTCAATTTCAACATCCTATACAGAAAAAATGATTCAAAGCATGCAGGCATGTTTTAAGTACTTTTTTTTTTTTCCCTAAACAAATACAAAATATCCTTCTCAAACTATTTTAGGTCTCACTATTTCTAATATTCCTTCGTGTTCAGGAGTAGAATTGCTAGTGCAGTGTACTAAAGAAAGGGCTGAATGACTGAATGCAAGTTCTGAAAAAGCCATGCACAGTTAAAATACAACACATTACACACAAGGTATACAGAACATGTTCTGCACATCATCTTCAAGGCACGTTCTCCAAATTTATTTAATGAGAAACCAAGAAGAGATGCTTTCATCAAAAACGTTATTTTTCTACTGTGCTTTTTGCAAGTTACCTCTTCTTTGGATTCACTGTTTTCCCTTTCCCGAGGCTCTTGTTTGACATGGGTTACCATAGCAAATGCCGCCCTGTCATGGCTGTCAGCAAGGTTGATAACGTTGGTGATGGAGGGCAGCATAGCACCCTGACAACTGGTCCCAATCGTAGTGTTTTTCTCACACACTGCCAACAGGAGCTGTGGCATTAAAAAAAAAGCAAAGAGAATTTTTAAATAGACATTTTACTGAAGTATTTCTGAGAAACCATCCCTATGGTTTCATATTTATCAACAAGATAAGAGTGGCAATAATATGTCTAAGGTGTATTTGTCACCTTTATTCAGTAAATATAAAACATTTTCATCTTAATTTGATCACATGGTCAGTGTTTTGAAGTCCATGATTATACTTTCGAGACTGCCTTTCAAGTCACTCCTGAAAACGCAGAAGAAATAGGACTCTTCTGTGCCTAAACTCTGTATTTTCTACTTTATAATATAGATGTTTAGTGCCCTTAATCAGTTAATGTACACAGAAAATCCATGCTGTTTCTTATCTCTCTGGAAGGAGCTCTAAAACTTAAGAGGTCAAAGTCACTCTAAAATCTTGTTTTAATATGCAGATTTTAAAAACAAACAAACAAGAACTTTTGGTCCCATTTTGTTTGATATAAACTAACCAAAAATGAAATTCCATTTCAAGGTAATCCCACCAAAGACTTGTCATACCTTTAGTGCATACACTCTATCCTTGAAAGTTTTCTTGAAATCATCTACGATAACAACTCTATTTTTCCTAATCACCATCACTTGTAAGAGATGGGTTTTCTTAAGAAGTATCAACATGACCATTAAGCATTTCACAAATAAAACAGATTTTAAAGATTAAAGCTGCTTTCCAAGAACCAGCCTTTTCATGTCTCTGACATATGTGAGGTAACACACTTGGTATTTTTACCTTTGATATAGGTAATACATATTACAAGGCATACATAACATAACCCTTTTAAACCCAGACAAGAAAAATGAAGAACATATTTCTAGAATTATAATGGTATTTCCGATAAGAATAATTTTCCTACCTCGATGCACTGTTTTATCCAAAAGTGATTTCCCATTGCTTCCCAGTTCTGAGAACACGTCACATAAAGCAGACGCTCATAAACACGACGTTTCATAGAGTTGTCAAAGACCTCAAAAAATTTAGCTCGTATCAAGGGCTGGGCACAACGCAGACCCGAAAGAAATGCTGGCTCAAGTTTAGCAGTAAGTTCACTACCAGAAAGATTCTCATCCCTAAAACGAATAAAGATAAAATTACACAGGTATTAGAAAAAGAAGCCTTCTATTTTTTGCAGATAAAATACTAAAATCAAAGGAGCTGACGTTCTGTGGAAGCCTATGTGGTGGTGTAGAATGCATGCAGGTGTGCTGTTTTGAGTAAAACAGCGAAGAAAATACTGCTGCTTGATATTAAAAAAAACAAAAACAAACAAACAAACAAAAAACCTGCCCAGAGCTATCATAAAACACTCTTTCAGGACAAAATCCTGATTGTCTTAATTGTGAACCAGTATCAGTTTTGGCCACATCCATATCCCTGTTTGAAATGCCCAATAACATTCATCAGTAAAAACTTCTGACCACCACGTCCACAACAGTGCTTGGCACAGTTACCCAGCAAACAGAACAGCAGCAAACAATAGCTGAAAATAATGTGAATCATTAGCATGAAATAAAACACCTGACTTTTTTTTTTTTTTTTAAATAAGGTAACTGTTCTAATTATTTTATCCCATTACAAAATCTGCCAGTTTAGCTAGTAAAGAAATTCTCCTGAAAGAATATTTTAAAGTAGATTTCCAAGAAAAATAATCTTTATACTCTATGGAGGTAAAAGGAGAGTCAGATCTTAGCTTTCACCACAGTATTTAATATACAACCATTTATGAGGATGCCCTAGTCCGTGGGGAAAAACGGTATTTGGGCAGATCCAAAAAAGAAAATCTTTTAAAGCACTTTCCATTATAAAATTGCCTTTAGTAAATATGTATTGTGGTTTAAGTGAAACGAATCAATTCTGCATCTTAGAAAAAAGTCCCTTACCTCAAACCTAAAGAGATTGATGGCATGTTATAAAGGTCATATATGGTACAAATTATGAACCAATAAGCTACAATAAATGATTAATTGCTATAATTACCTATAGACATAGTTAACAAGGTCTAAGAACTGGGCATTTAATTCAAGGTCTTCTGGAAAACGCTTTTCAATGTAAGTCATCATTTTCACTAGTAAAATGGACTTCTCCCGGAGAGTAGGTGTCTGTGTTAAAAGACGACATGATTAATTTTGTCAATTCATCTTAAAACATGCAGAGAACTGGAATATTCAAAGTAAGTCTCAGCTACCATTTTTATCACTCTTTCAATCCTAAAGTATTGAAAAATATCTTGGTAGAAGGTCATGGTTCTTAAAAAGAAATGACACAAGCATTTGTCCTTCTAATATAAACTATTCAGAATAATAACTAAATACAGGTTTAAGTGTTTAAATGGCTACAAAAATCCAATGTATATTTTTTAAAGTGCAGGTTTAATATATAAAGCACTAGATTGTCAAGCATTCAACTCTAACTTTGATACAAAATATGGTAAACTGCAGAGGTCACAAAACATAACAAGAATAACATGATTTAAGCCAGCAAGAGTCACCTTCCTCCTGAAGAAACTGTCTATCCAAGTTAACAGAAGACTTATTTTAAACCTTTACTTTTAGAGAAGTTCTAGGCAAAATAGCTTTTGAGATCAAAAAATGAGTATATCTATAAAAATGCTAAGCATCTTTACTGTCACATGGGATGCAAAATATTCAAAGCCTTAGAAAGGGCATAGCAACTTATAAAACAGATTCTTACAATCCTCACTGTAAATACCTGATGAATTATAGCAGTAGCTTGTATTGATTCAGTATTTGAGCATAGTCATGGTTTTGTCTTCCCAAGTTACCTGATTAGCTGCCATTGGGGAATTGTTTTTCACCCACTCTTCCACTATTTTTACCACTGCACGAAGAATTTTTGCATCAGTAGACTTTTCAATGAGAGATGTCAGAATAGCTTGTATAAAATTTTTCCTCATTTCCATGCTCATCACAGCCAGGCGTGTTTTCACAAGATCCAGGCTTAGCATTACCAGTTCACTGGTACCTGCTATGGATGCAAAAAAGGATGAAAATTGTGTATGCATGTACAAAATGCACAGCAAAGAAGTTTTCAAGATAAGCCGCTGGAAGTTTAAAAGTAGCAACAACAAAATCTGTTACCCGGAAATAAAGTCCTGTATATTGAAATAACATTTCCAAAATTACTCTTCCCATTCCTAAAGAGAGTCCTTCCAAAACAACAACAAAACAAAACAAACAAAAAAGTCAGTACAAAAGACAAGCCTGTGAGGTTTTATCTCAGTAAAGTAGATTTGGTAAAAAGGTATTACAGTATTCCAATACTGTAAAATTGCTAAAAAAAAAAGCTTGTGAAAAAAATACATGATGCAGCATACGTCATCAGTTCTGTTACTTTCCTGACTCACTTATCTGTCAAGTTTAATAATTTTCTAATTGTTTCCCATTGTTAGCAAAATTTGCAACATTCTAGTCTACCTAACCAATATGGTCTGGAAACTTAACAGCATCATTTCTTTCAAACTATTTTCTTCAGTAGCTTATTCATTCATAAATTAGAGTGTTCTTCAGTAGATATGTAAGAACATCTGAATTTTTCAATGACTCATGACCTAATTCATTTGATGATAGACAGAATTGTACAGGCTGGAAAAGAAGCTCTTTTAAGATAAAAACAAAAGGCATCAGTTCCAACAAGTTAATTTCACAAGCAGTAGCTGCACTGCATGTCAGCTCCACTCTCCTGAATACTATAAACCCTTGAAAATGTTCAGTATTTCTATATATATATACACACACTCTGTAGCTCAATAAACATTCACTAACCACTCACTAAAATTTATGTGTTACATTGGTAATATGAACTCAAAGTGCATTTTATCCTTCAGTACTTCAGCAATATTTCTAACTAATACCAAAGTTATTTTCAATACGCACAAGACTTCAAAATCATTCGAATCCCTTTAGGATTAAGAGATTTTAATACTTTACACATCTTTTAATCATTAACATCATTAGACTATATAATGAAATACCTGTATTTGCTTCTGCTGTTCCTGCTGTAGCCTGTGGGTTTAAGTGCTCCCTGACCATCTTCTGCAGAGATCGCATAAAAACTGAAATCAACCTGTCAATATAGCTGGGGTTGTTACTGCACGCAGATTTCAGAATCATTAAAGTACCTGTTGATAAAAACAACAGTTACAGAAGCAGAACTTCAACTGAACATAATACGAATAATATAGAGGTTTTCAGTGTGGATGTGCTCTTTCTCATAGAAGAACACGGGAAATGTTCTAGCTCTATCTCATCCTATCATGAAAAAAGTATGGGACTACCCAAGTTGTAACGACTAGGTTGAAAAAGTTTTTACTATAAGAACAGCTACTTTTGGCACACTTTAGGAATGCATGATGCCTACAGGACCACAGCCCCTACAAATTACATAGCTGTTAACAATTCCTGTCATAAACACAAGATAGTTCATATTCTGGCAAAGCAATCAGTTTAAGCAGTATCTACCCTTTAAAATGCTTAATTCTTTGAAGAAAAAAAAAAAAGTAAAATCTACAGCTCCTCCTTTCCTTACCATAATAAATTCAACAAAAGCCTACAACAACATTTACACAAGTGTGCTTTGTTCATCAAATGGCCACTTTGAAAAGTTTAATTTCTTTACTTGCTCAGATATGCATAAAAGATTTGACATGCAAAGATAAGCCTCTTAAACACAGAATTAAAAAGATCTGCAACACTCGAAGGTTAGATTGTAGTATTTCTTTTAAATGAGTTCTGGACAAATTGTAAAAAGTATCTTTCTGAGTTAGTTTGTTGTAAAGCACATCTTAACACCTGACAAATAGGCAATTCCCAAAGCGAAATTACAACTACCTACACGTATCACAGAGTAGAATAGTGAAGGACATTTGCCAATTCAATCCAGAAAGTTTTCCAGAATTGTGCAATTTCAGGTCTGTATTACCAACACAAACAGTTCTATGCCAGACCAAATTATTCCAATACATCTCTGTCATTGTCCTGTGTGGCTGAGCTTTCTATGAGTTACGTATGAATAACAAGGACAGACAACCATTTTGGCCTTCAGGATGGTATAGAATAAAAATTCAGACTGCTCACTCAAGAAAAAATAGTATTTTTGGAATTCCTTATTTAGTGAAAATTCAAGATCTAGAAAAAAAAATATATCTTTCTACACTGTTCAGATCAGCTGATAAATAACACCTTAAGACCAACTAAAAAAGAAAGTAAAACGTAGAAACATGTAAGCATGTTTACACATATTACTTGAAATGCTATGAACACCCCAGCCCTTTTCTGCATAGTTGACAAACATTCCAAGCTCATCTCTTGTGCCAGATCTAACTGCTTCCCCACAGCTTCTTCCTGATTATCGGATTTCAACTTCCTTATGGAAAGTAAAAGCCAATGACAGAAAATCATACTAATTAACAGATCAACCTACATAATCCTACTAGAGATATGGGAAACTTACCAAAGAGCTGAGAGGGGTTAGCATTAGTGGCTTTCTCATAATTAGTAAGTCCTTCATAAATAACCTTGCCAACTGCAGCATAAAGGCACTCCAGCTCTTCATACTTCGAAGCTACACTTGAGGTACCTGCAAAGTTTACAGAATTTATGTTTATTTTTGGTAAACTTAGCCACAGAACAGGCAAGGAACAGTTACACTATGAACATACAGTCACCTATACCATCACCAGAACCTTATCTTGCTATACCAAGACAGCACAAACAGATCCCTCACTTACATAGTATCAACCAATATCTCTTCTACAACAGCGTTCCGCTACCTCTAAGTAATTCATTTGGATGAGAAGTCTTAGATGACTGAGGTTTTTCTAAAAAAAACCCTATAAACATTAGTTTGTTTTAGGACACTACCTCATTTTTTTTTTTTAATATACTCTATCTCCCTTCATTGTTTTAGCAAAACAGCCACACTTAACTACCAAAAATTTTACTTCTGAAGCTGAAGAACTGAGATTGCAAAAATGCATTAGATTTATGGCATGAGTTTCTTGAACCAAAGTTATGACAGCCACAGGTTAAGTTTTTATGTCAATAGATAATGACGTATTCCACATGACTACCTTTTTCAGCCTTTTTTTTTTTTTTTTTAAAAAAAAAAAAAAAGAGGTTGAAAGTGCAAACTAAATTGGACCATTAAATGCAGAAATCGTAAAACAGTATTAGCATATTGCAGAGTGTCTTCGCCCCACCCTGAATCATTTGAGTTATGATGGAATAAAGGATAAAAGGAGGAAGAAACTACTACATACTTGGTTCTGTAGGGAAAATACCCATTAAGCGAGAAAGCAAACTGTGGACTGCTCTCAAAACCTTGGTGTTTCCACAAGTCATGCAAGCTGCTACACCTCGTTGCAGGGGTTTGAAGCTACTAAGGACAGCAGGGGGCTGCAGTACAGTTAGCAGGAAACTTAAGACCTCTAAGCCAGTGCAAATGTTGGCAAAGTTGGCTTGATTAGGTTGTTCCTAAAGAGAACACATACAAAGAGGCAATGAGCAGGGGGGAAACATAGAAGTATTAAACAGATTAGCAATGCTTCATGTCAGTCTCTTCGGATAAGTCATCCGATCTGGAACTCTAAAATATGAGGCATTGTAAAATCTTTTAACTATAAAAACATTACTTAAGCATTTACAAATATGTTCCTTATAATGTTTTTTGTGGTCCTCAGCTTTGAAAGCTACTTGAAACCTCACTGGTTAGAAACACTTTCCACAGGGAATTGTTTTTTACCTCCTTGTCATATAATTCCTTTACAGTTCTGATGAAAAGTTTCATGAAACCCATTGAAACACAGTCTACGAAATTAGAGCGTGTGCACACACAAAAAAGCAAAAACAGATTTCTCTGACACACTCATGGCTACAACCTCATCTCTATCATATATTCATCCCTCCCTAGCTTTGACTTCTCTTCAGTCTTCCCATCCCAAGTCAAGGCCCTGCCTTCTCTCGGCCTTGATCTTTTGGTAACTGATCTGTACCTCCACACTCTGACCACCTCCACTCTGCTTCCTCATTCCTCTTTGGAAGGGATGCAGCCTCCTGCTCTTCTTCTGTATTGCCTGGGCTTCAGCAAAGACCACAATAAGAATTCCAGCTTCTGATATACAAATTCCATTTCTTAAAGTTTCAGAAGTCACAAAAAAAATTTGCTCAGTCACACAACCATAGACAGATAGGCCCTGGACATAACAAATGCCCTCTTGACAAACACAAACAGGTTTTCAGAACCTGCTTTTTTAATTAACTTTATCAACAGCAACCCAGGACACTAGAATTTATTTAACATATTAAATAATAAAATGACGACAGACATTCAACCCCCAAACACCAAATGTTCACATCAGATGCCTATTCTCAATCACTGACTTTATCCTACTCTGTAATACAAAGTCACAAATTACCACTGGAAAAATATATGGCAATTTAGCTCCAAAGCTTCCAAGAAACAATGATGAATGAAATTAGCAATTAAACAGATAAAGATTTATTTCCAATTCACAATGACACTATGCTATAAAAATAAATTTACAATTCAAAGTTAAAATCATAAAAAACGAGTGCTCAGAATACGTAATCATCAAAAAATATTTCAGTGTATACCTTAAACATCTGGTTTCAAAAGTATTCAATCAGCATATGCGCTAGTCAATCCTAAAGCCCTACAGAACTAGAATGTTACCTACCACTGTCATTAGAAGCTTATCAAACCATTGCAGTTTCAGTTCTGATTTTGGCCACATGTCTGGTCGTAAAGCCGTTTTCAGAAGGTTGACACAGCGACGAGACAGCAATTCCCCAGGAGATCCAGCAGTGTTTGAGTTGTCATTTACCTAGCAATTAATCAGAGTTAACACAATGACAACTTTTTGCAACCAACTCATTAATTTATTACGTGTTTCAAGCAAGCATGTAATTTCTTACTTCTGAAATGGATGAGCTCAAGTAGTTTTTATCAGTGGTGTCACAGAGTATTTTACTGCATATAAAGCTCACAGCTAAGAGCAAACATCAGAATTCACGTGTAAACTGCTTCCTAATTACCTGAAATCACCCATCAAAAGTATCTATATAAAAAAAAAGTTTAATCTGAGGGATTATTACTACAACTGTGAACATGTTCAATATTGGTTAATCTTTTCTCTTTGGAGAGTATCCACGTATCCACAAAAATACAAAGCATTTTACTAAATCAACCTTTATACCTTAAGAGGATGTATCTTCTGTGCAATGGACCGTGGTTCATAAAATCCCATGCCATACAGTTTTTTAGCTTTGAGCTATACCCAGCTAGTTTTTCCCCTTTTAGAAAAGCTAATTCTTAACAAAATTTGACAAAAAAGTTTTACATGCTACATGAAAAGTAATTCCACGTAGTTGATCTTGAAAATACAATCACAACTGTTATCCTTAAGATACATAATTGACATAGTCCTTCCCTATTATACTCTCTAAATATACTCAGATCTTGGGTAAAATAATCTTGCCATTAAATCTAGTCAATAGAACAAGCATACTTTGCAACATCAGGCAAGTACATAAAGAAATTAAGAAGAAATCCTTCTGCGAACTTTTTGAAGTCTTTGGCTGGCTCCAGCCAAATTCTACTACTCAAGTTTATTTCAAGCATGTCACTTCCAATAAAGCACTTGCTTGAAAAGAGAAAGTAAAGAACAAACAAAATGCTAGAATTGATCAGCAGCACAGTTAAATGGAGACTCTTTCAATTGCAAGATCTGGCTTGCAATTGTTCACATTTAAATTTGATTTTCCAACTGTATGCAACCTGCTTGAAGCTGTAAATATACAATACCACTAGAGAAGCTAAAGCATGCCTCTCACATGAATAATATACATAATTTGTGAAATGAAAAATACGCAAATGCTGGTTACCAAATTAAATTTCTTTCCTCAAAATATTTTAATTTGTGCAGTTTTGTTTTAGAATTCCTAACCTTTCAGCAACAGAAAGCAAGTATACAAGCACTGGAATAATCCAAGCATACAGGTACCCTTATGAAAAGAGGTTTTCATGGTTTTAGCTACTCATGCTACATCAGTATTTGCATATCAGAATAAACACACTACCTGGCAAGCAATTCGAATCAAGAAATTAACGACTGTATCTGTATGCTGCTTATCAATTGGCTTGGAAAGAAGTGCATCAGCTCCTGGCAAGGACTGACTGCGTCCAAACACCTGTATGGATATAAAACACAAAAAACAAAAACAACATCGTAAGAAGGCAAACAACAAGCAGAATAGAATTAAAAGATTTTCTAAAAGTATAGCCTTTAATTCAGGGACGTTCACGTTAGCTGGGAAAACTAAATTGCTTAGGCAGTGCAGGTTACAACCTCTGAGTCTCTGAACAAAACCTCCATTTTTTCTTACAGCGCTTATTGCTCCAGTAGCTGTCCTGAATCGTTTTACTTCTTGGCCAGAATCAACAGACAATCCTCTTTTAACAGCAGATGAGGTAGAACTTGCTCCTTCTCCTCCTCCACCTGGATCCATATCTGAATCTGGCTGAAATATCAGCAATATGCATGTTAAAAAAAAAAGCATTTAACAGTAAAACAGTTCAATCTTTACCAGTTTATTTAGAATTCTTACCTGCTGGTCTTTAATTCTTTGCAATTCCCATTTAATAACTACTTCAGCAAGATCCACAGCTAATTTTCTTTGCTCTATCGTAACGCTGGGAGTGAAGCCCAGTCTCTGCATGGCACTAACCATATGCTGAACCAAGTGATGTCTCACTGGGTAATAAACCTGAAAAGTGGGTTCACACACGTTAGCCAATAACCAAAGTCTACGCAAAGACACTGTTAAGATAAAGTTAAAACAGAATGGTGAAACAGTCTTTACTTTAATCCCAAAGTTTCCCTAAATCTATACCATGTTCAAATTTCACTACCAAGAAGAGTTACCAGTGCTTTGAAAATAAAATTTTGTCTACAATTTTCAGTATTGACTACTGATTTCAGATACCCAAATGAAGGTGTTCTTTTGAAGATCTATGATTTCCTTGTCCGCCCCCTCCCCCTCCAAGGACAAGTGATTCCAGTATTTTGCCAATCCTTTTAGATAGCTAAAAGTTGCATTTGAACACGCTCAAATATCTTTTTCCAAAAGTACTGAGCCATCAATTCCTGAAACTTAACTTAAAAGTTACATTTTGAGTTCTAACTTCATTTCCTATAAACAAATGGAAATTTAACAGAATGGTAGACTCAAAGTCATAATTAGCTGAGAAAACAAACAACATAAGCTTAGGGAAAGGATACTGGAACAATATTCTACTTTTAGCAACCAGAATAACAATAAAGCCTATTCTTCCACTACTAAAGGAACAGTCTTGCATCCACATTTAAACCAGTAAAAAAGGATCTTTCTAAACTAAACTAAGCACTCAAATTTTCAAGAAACAAAACACATATTACTTGCCTCACCCAGAAGCAACCCAGACAAAAAAAAAAAAAAAAAAAAAAAAAGCACACACCTATCAGCTGTTCTGTATTGCAACAATACACTGGAAGCTTCACTACTGACCTAAGGTCAGGTATATCTTTTGCTCAAACTAAATTGACATTTCAAATACTTGCACTCCATGGGGAGCATGTCTGGCAGCTTATAATGCCATACCAAGAAAGCTTTTAGAAATAGCAGAGATACAAAAGATGTTTTAGCAAAAAGGGAAAGCACAAAGAACAGAATCAAAAGTGAAAACACTTTTGAATTTGCTATATAACGTTAATATTTGTTTTCGGTTTTAAATAATTACCTACACAGACAGCTGATGACTTCTGAAATTAAGCCATTAATTTGGATTACTTTATTTTGTAATCAAGTTGTAGTTTATTTCCTTAGTATCTATGATATAGTTACTACCAGAATAATTAGTACAAGTACCTTGAAATGTTGTACTATCAAGTGCAAAATATGTACTAGTTGGGGAACTGTATGACCCTCTTCCACAATGATTTTTCTTGTCCAGTGAGTCAGCATCTGATGTCCATCCTCCATTCGGGCAGGCACAGCCGGAGTCAGAATAGCCATCGCTTGCCTGACAATAGCTCGGGCTTCCATTGCATGAGCTTTCAGAAGACTATGAAAAACCTAAAAGTGAACGTTTCTTGTTAACATTAATATTATACATATCTACAAAAATGAGATCTATAAAAAAAACTACAACATATATTTTCTAAATAACTCTTTTTTTCCTAGAGGTCTGTAGTTCAGTATGTAAATGGTGGTACTTTGTTAGGCATATACTTCTATATCCTCTGCATTCCTTTTTTTTCCTTCCTCTTCAGTGTCCAACTTCAAGTTATCCTTTGATCCCCATATACAGTCTCAGCTGAAATTTGTCTCTTTCAGGTGAAGAAATATTACTGATTTTGTTAACTCAACAAAAGGATTTTTCTTTATGCCCTTTAGCCTCTCTTTTTTTCCCACTTATCTTCAAACTTCTTTCTATACTTTGCCACCTCCAAATAAATTTGTGTTAATACTTGGCTTGGTGCATCTGTACTTGCTTATGGAGGATGAATTTAATTGCTAAGTGTATACTAAGTACCCAGAACTACTGTGCCAAATGTAGTTGGCAACCCCCTATCCCAACTCTGCGTTTTGAAAAAAAGAAGAAAGTACACTACAGAACTTACCAACATACCTTAGAGGTATGAATACTAGCACTGAGTCCATACCTGCAGAACTATCTTCTTATGTATGGCAAATTTCGCAATGATGTGTGCCAAAAGCAAATGTCCACTGTATTTGCATGCTGGGTCCACACATGCTTTGGACAGGAGGCACGGCCAAGCAAACGTCATCAGGCGTCGTAGCTTGCTGTTCCGGTTTT
This sequence comes from Nettapus auritus, assembly GCA_011076525.1. NCBI lineage: Eukaryota > Metazoa > Chordata > Aves > Anseriformes > Anatidae > Nettapus > Nettapus auritus. The sequence continues at coordinate 7,062,494 of CM021778.1, forward strand.
TGTTATTATCATGAATGTGATGTGGAGCATGTTCAACGAGAAGAGTGGCAAACTGCAAGAGATATATCCTGAGAGAATCCAGCATATCAGCCTGTTTTTCTGGATCAAGTACCTAGTTCCAGGAATAACGAAAAAAGAAACAAAAGTGTGAGAAAATACTTGTGAGAAACTATAAAAGACAAGTCCTATTTTTTGCTTCTTGAATGTTCGCTTTTTGTTTAAGAAAATAATTAAACACTTTTTAAATTGAGTTTAAGAACTAGAAAACAGCTTCCTAAGATGAGAACTTCTTAACAGTCACTTTGATTTGTACTGGATCAATGAAACCAAAGTAAATTACAAAGATGCTGATGGTCAGTCACAGCAAATTTTGCTTATGAAAAGACTGAGATTACAGCCACTTAAGGCCCATTTCTAAAAAATGACATTCAAATTCTGAAGATATCATAAAAAAATGAAAATTGCAGTCCAATCCTATTGATGGTTGGAAGACCTCGGAACAGTTCGAAGTTATGATGTGATTTAACTTACTGCAATGCTTACAAATAGCACAACAGTCAAATTAGGATTGCAAAGCCAAATGAGAGAAACAACTTCTTATTTTAATTTTCAAACGCTAATGTAAACACTATCACCTTTGTGATAAAAACACTAGTGATGCTTTCCGGATTATCTCCTTCTGGGTTTGGGGGTCCCAACAGCTGTTCACCTTCTCCCTTTTCAAAGCTGTACAAGAAAGCAGGATTCAGGATGTGTTGCAGCACCTAGAGAACATCAGCACAAAACAGTTACACTCAAATACTGGACTCTTCTAGCGGCAGTCACCATTCAAGTATTCATATGCAAACCTGAATGTTAGAGACATCTTGTTACAAATGGAAGCTATAAATAATACCTTAATAAACACATGCACACATTTTTTTTCCTCCTTTCCCTCTTTCAAGGGCAAGGATTCTTAGAAAGCATAAACTAAAATAGTCAGAACTGAAAGCAAGATAAATTGCCGTCCCTGTTTATTATCACTCTTCTTCAGGTATGATATTTTCAAGCAAATGGCTCTGCCAATTATCAAACTCGTTGACATTTAAGTAAGTGAGTTTTGTTGCCCTAGTTCCCAAGAAGAAAATTAAATCTAAATACCAGACTACTTTGATTTAATTACTTTAGTTACCTTGGCTTTGAGCTCATCTCCAAAGTTTGGGTCGTTGAAGTCCACAAACCGGAAGAACAAAGCCCGTTTTTGGGGAATACTGTAGTTTTTAGGAATCTCTTCTTCCATGTACTCCTTTAAGAAAGTCATATTGCAAAGAAAACGACCCGTAAAAGCCCGAAGCAACTGGAAAAGCAGCTCTATATCACCATAATTCCTTCTGTAAAAACAGAAAAGAAAAAGCTTCTTTAAGGAAAAAAAAAAAAAAAAAAAAAAAAAACTATTTTGATGACTTGAAGAAACTAACAAACTAATAGCAGTTTTAAAGGAGCAGAGGGCCAAGAACAGGTAGTACTTGAGGTCCGGTTTTAGAGTTAAAAGCAGTATTCTGAAATACATTAAACTTTCTCTTCATTAATTAACTAATTTTAGTATCCCTGTTTATATTCATAATATTTTCAAATTTTATTAAATAAATATATACAAGCTATAGAAAATAAATGTTCTTACGTACTTGCAGTAATTCAACAAGCAATATGCTAATAGCTTAGGTTCTTTCCAGTTTGTTGCAGCCATGTTCTCCTTACGATGTCTCTCCTGAAAAGCTTCACTCACCCATACACGTTTCAGCTGATTCACCAAGGAATGCTGATTTGCTAACCAACATTCATCATTCTTAACAATAATACTTATGATCTGTCAAAACCAAAGCAAGACAAATGCACAGTCAACATGCAACAGATCTGTCAGTGGAAACAATGATATAAAAAGCACTTTTTTTCACGTCAATTAAGGTTTCTAAAATAATCCAAAGTCAAACAAAAAGTAGTTTAGATCAATTTTTAAAGGACTGCTTTGTTGTTTTTTTTGTTTTTTTTTTTTAAAGAAAGTTTTCCTTGCCATGTTTCTCTCTCGTATCGTATTTAATTAAAGAAAACTAAAGTTCATTTGAAAGACTTCATTTGAAGAGGCCTTTTGCTAAAAAGAGATTTTAACTATCTAATGAAGACCAACAAGAATAAATGAATACCTTGATAGCCTGAAACTGAAGATCAAGACGCAACGTGGTAGTGCTTGGAGAACCAGGTCTAACAGCTGCTTGGGTACCAACAGGCAACAGAAGTGTGATAAATCGATTTGGATTAGCTGCCAGTACATCTCGTAGAGGTTTGGCATCTCTATGTTTTAAGAAGCTCTGAAAAAAGGAAGAAATTATTTTAATAATGACCTTTAAAAGCAAAAATATCAAGAGGATTCATCATCCTGTACTTTTTATATTCATCACTGAAGTTACAGAGGTTATATTTTATTTATTCATGTATATAAAAAAAAGCTATACAACTGCAGCGATAAGGCATAAAATTAATAACTCTGGACCAACAAATACAGAACAGAGAACAGGCACCTTGCAGTCAGAATAAGGCCATACTTATTAACTATAAGGTCAAACAGACTAAAAAAATACATGTAAAAATCACATACTTGATGAACCAAAAGTGTTTGAAGATGAGGTTTTTTTCCCCTCTCCTCTGCCCCTATCACTTACCATAAACATTCTGCTCCACTGTGGATCATTTAAAGTGGCTTCCATCATGAACAGCTCTACAGTCTGGGATGGATGACGTGTCAAAAATTTTATGAGAGGTTCCCTGAATGGACTGCCAGCCTGCAAGATTCAAAATGCTTAAATTAAAAATGCAGAATGCAGACTGTTTTTATTTGTCTACTAATTTACCAGCACCCAGGGAAAAATTAAAAAAAATAAAATAAAATTAAAAAAGCAGCACTTGTTTTGGCATTTATGCAGATACAAAACATCCAGAACTTTCACGATTAGGATTTACTGACAATATCAAAACTTCCTTTTAAGCGAGTAAGACAAACATTAACACCTCCTAAGAGCAGTGGAGAGCGTTTTTTAGAAATAAGTATTTATATCACACACTCTCACACCAGTATGTGGAAAATTCATGGCATATTTACAAATAATATACAGCAAAAATATCAGCAACGTTAACTTCCACTTTTACCTCAATCAACATTGCTCGTTCTGTTTTCATCACAACTTCCAGCAGAGGTTTAACCAATGTCTGAGGGGCAGCTGGGATAAGATGAAATAGATTTATAATTGCTGAACAAATCTTCATTTCCTACAGGTAAAAAGAAACACAATTAAATTAATATTACCAGCTAAATAGATTACTGTAGTATCATACGTCCTACCACTTTTTCCTCTCTACAGCAGTAGAGCCAGCATGGGTTAACACATACACAATATCTACTTACCACGACGTATGGAGTAAAATTCTCTTATGGAACTTTGCCCTTCCCACTTACAATATCATGGTTTAATTTTATTTTCTTTGTCAGAAAAGTGGTATTTTACAGACAAGAACTAAACTCTGTGTAATAACGGTGATGGGGGTGTTGCAGACTGCCCACTGCTGCACTACACCAAGTAGCTCACGCATCAAAAAGCCAGACCTTCCTTTCTAAACAGTTTCTCACGTACAACCCACAACCCCAGACTAGGCATGAAGAACAAGACAGAGCTTTCTCCCACCACTGCTCAGTACATCTTGCAAACAGCTGGCCACTCTGGAGCAGAGTCAGCTCTCTCCTCCCACCACATATTCTCCCCCAGATAATAAATTCTCTTAAGTCCAAAATAATGAGGCATTTGTTTCACTGTGCAATTTAAATGTGAACTACATGTCACTTAATGAGACAGTGCATCTTCTTCAATAAGAAAAGGCAAGAGAAAAAAAAATCCACCCTTATCCCTCTAAAACTCATTTCTAGTAAGCAGTATGCAACAAAATAGGTACCATATGCATTGCATTTCCTCAACAGAATTTACAAAGTATTAGGCCCCCCCACTTTAACATGTTCTGCCTAAACCGAACCCCCAAGACTACTCCCATGGATTGAAGCATAAACACATATAGAAGACTTATGCCTTCATAGAAGCTGAAAATCCTGTTCTTCCTATTAAAACACGTTTTACATCCTGAACAGCCACCGTATCAAAATGACTCTGCCACAGACAAACATAAGACAATTCACAGCACTGCACTCAAAGGCACAATGCACTCTGCCCAAAATATAACAATAAAACTAACTGCCCAAAATATAACAATAAAACTAACATCACAGTTTAAAATAAATCAAAAATAAAACATGAAAAACAAAACAACAATAAAGAACTTCCTGGTGCCTCCACGGAGGTTCTCACTTCTACCCCTTCTGCAGCGGGCTGAACCAAAACAGATGTCACAGCATGAAAAGGAAGAGCCCACAAAAATATCAAATAAACGAACAAACCAGCATATACTATTCTTCAGGTTGCAGTCAGAAACTGACCTCAGTAGGGTTATTTTTTCACCTCAAACTGAAAGCATGGAGACAATGAACCTCTCAGACACTCTGAATTGCTCTAAGAATTACGATGAAAGGCATCCTTTTTTCTACTTGTATATTGTTTATACATAGCTTCCCAAGTATGTTTAACAAATAAAAAGATATTAGAGATGATTAGGTATGGGGAAACAATCTTTTAGCATCTTCAAAGACAAATTTGTCCAGCATCGATCATGAAACAACTGTCAGTATTTGAACTACCAAGCTACACTCCTGCTGATAAGCTGTAACACAGAATTCCCACCATGGTGCCACCGTTCATGAGAGGGAGAGTCTGAGGCAGCTACCTACTCAAAATTAATTTCTTCCATTACTGAACGTGACCCAAAAACTAGGTTTTCTCTTTGAGGAGCCGGGGAAGAACGGAAGAAGGAATTTAAATGAAAGTTTTCAATCACCAGGCCAATAAATTAGATTCTCATCTCTACTTAAGATGTTATGTCCTAATTTGTTCACTTATGTAAACAGGCAAGGCACAATTCAGGAACGCAGCAGGACTGCCACAATATCATTTAGGTGAATGAAGAACTTAGTTGTTCTGGCAACAACTGTGAATCTTTACAACACTTGTTAATTATTATGCCATTCTAACTGAGATGGCTACAGTTTTTACATTATCTAGAAATGTCATTTACATATGCAGACTCGTTTCTTAGACATTTTGGATGTAGACAGTTCCATTAAGAGGCCTTGCTGACTAGCCACTATGTGCAGCATGCTGAAGAAGTACATAACACCAGCATCGCCACCAAATGGCACCTTCATTATGTGCTGCTGGAAGAAAGATGAAAATTCTTTAGCTCAAAGAAATTATTGTAGTAGTGTTGTGTGTCATTTCAGCTACCAAACAAAAGGGTTTCCTGGTACACACAGTAAAGAACAGTGATCATCTCCTAGCTCTAATCACTCAACCCAAACGATATGACCCAGTTCAGAAGCTTTCCCCATCGTTGCTTTTATGTGAGTATCACAGGTTTTGGAATCTCAGTGCGGCCTCAAAATGGCAAGTGAAAGGCCAGCTGCAACTAACTCTAACCACTGGTTTTACCATCCGGGTTTTTCCACGTTTAGAAGATACAATTACAGCAGCAGTACTCTATACATACGGAGATTTGAACACAGACTGCCAGATCATTGGTATGAAGGTTGCACTGTCTGTGACTGCCTTCAGCTTCCTACTGTTTCTCCTCTTAAGGAAGAGCAACAACCGGGGAAAAAAGTAGCATTTCGATCTGCTTTGCAGCCATACAATTCTATCTGAAAACATTTTCATAGACTTCTCCCTCAAGACTTGAGGGTTTGTGTTCCTCAAGTTTCTGATGTGCACCTCCCTCTCAACACACGTTTTAAGCCAATACTTAATAAAAAATAAAAATAAAAATCATGTTTAGAAGACTATACACACAACTACACAGAAAACATGAACAAAAAGCATTAAATGCAAAAGGATTCACCATTAAATGTTATTTAGTGACAAGTAAAAACTTTTACAGGTGCCGCATTGTGGTTTGAAAGACTATTGCTACACGAAGATCTGCAAGACACCTGTAATCACAATGCTTGTGTAAAAATCTATCCTAAAAGAAGAATATGAAAGCCTTAGAACTACTCTGACCCGAGTAAAACATTAGTGATTAACTGAAAAATGTGCACTTTCTAAATTTAAGAAACAAATTCTACTCCATTAGTGGACCTCTGGGTCAAATATAAAGACTGAATTCAGATTTAAAAGCTCTCTTTGCAATCACAGGAAAGAGTAATGAAAAAACACTAAGCCAATTCCATGTTTTGAGGGAAATAAAAAGCCAATCTATTTTCATTTTATTTTGAGAAACAAAAATATTAATATAACTCCCCCCAGTTTTTCAGTAGCTGCAATAACATATCTCAACATTTATCTTAAATTATTAATCAAGTCTTGATATAATTAAAGGACTTCTGGTAACCTACATGAAATCACTCTGAAGCAGGAATTCCTTCAAGTGCAGTATTGCTGAAGAACACACTTGTGTTGTCATTAAGCTGACAGCGTCTTAATGCAATTTCCCATTTACAGGATAATTATCTGTCTCACAGTTCAACTCTGAGACCGTTGACTTGGATGGAGAGATTTTGATGTGATCTCAACTGGTAAACACTGAATTTGTTTTTCACAAATTATAAGTAAAATTAACTGGGATATTACTATTCCACAAAATTTTCAAAAGACTGTTATGAACATCAGACATTAGGGAAAAGAGAGGGATAATGCTGCTGAGCTCATCACCTACTCCAGTGAAAAAAACTAAGCAGAAAGTACTGAAAAAAGAAGTAAGTGAGCTGTTCCCACACCAACCAGTACAGAACAGGCTCCACAGTTAACTGTTCCCAGCAGGCAGAAAACTCTGCTTACTAAAATTTGTAACAACTATTCAATATATATGTAAGTTCATTAGCCTGTAACAAAACATCAGTTTGCAATCAGTTATGGCAGCATTTACAAGTGAGTGAGTTCTGCAATTCCTAAACATTAGTATTATTTATTTCTTCTTTGTCTTCCCACATAAAAGCATTCATTAACTTACATTTCCATCACTCCTCTGTCCACCTTTGTGTGTAATAACTACAACTTCCATCCATTTACGCAGGTGTTGCTATCAAAAAAGACAATTAATATTATTCTTCTAATTATACCATTCCATTTTAGCAAGTGACAGCATATACTTCAGGAAAAGAAAGAGAGGCAGAAATAATTGTTTGAGGGAAACAAAGGGAAAAATGATTAGTTACTTTTGTTCCCTCAGATTGAAAAGTTAATTTACTATTTGAAACCATACAGTTTACAACTTCAAATACTTTCAACCATGTCTAAACTGAAAAGGTAGGAATATCACCTAAAAAAAAGCTGTTATTAATCTATATGCAATTAGAAGACTGAGTTTGGGGTGTGAAATGTACAGGCATCTTTCTCACATGAAGACCATGGCACTCTCCTGCTAGGAGAGTGCAACAGGGGACTGCTGAAGATTTTTATTAGAATATTCCTAGGAACTTTATTTTTTAATTTAAATCTAAAGCACTCTACAGGAACAGCAAATGCTGAAGTTGGTACCAATTCAATTTTTATATAGAACAAGCAAATATGACATTTAACGATTAAAAAGAACCTTCAGCTGTCAATGTAGTTTTACCACTAGCAATTGAAACTAGAATCTGAAACTGAAAGTCAAGTATGTTGGCTTCTAAAGGTTGCCTCAAGTTCTCTCCATATTCAAGAAAGCAAGGGTTGGAAGAGTACATACAATAAAAGGCACAAAAATTTGAAGTTAGGCAATGATGATAGGCTTATACCTATTCAATTATTTGCAACATACGTGTACATATAAATATTTAAATAGGCCTGGCAAAAGAATAGAGACTTTCCACACACACTTTACAAATTGAAAATGAAGTAAGAAGGGAAATAGCTTCCACTAAAATGGACTTAGCCTGATAGGAAGTAAAACACATGTTCACGGGATTACTTACTCTATTATGCTGCTGGCACCTTACTTACAAATATGACCAAGCAGACCTTAACATAATGAGATATAACTTCACAAGATGAGAATGCCTCTTAACTTTTTGGTTTAGCAGTTCTTTAGAAATTAATACAGACTTTAACCAAGTAAATGTTTGAAGATACTCATTTTTCCTATTAATTGTGAAACAAAAAAATTTTACTTGAAATTTATACATTAAGTCACTACTGATTGTTCTTTGGCTTTAAAAAAAATACTAATATGAGTTAAAAGACAATTTCCTCCGACAGACTGGAAAAAAAAAACATAACACCTCAATACTTGAGTGGGCTTACCATCATTTGATCACAGAATTTATCATTAAAAGAGTTGGGAAAAAGTCTAGTGACAGATGTCAGACGATTCACAACATTTAGTGTCAGGCTTCGATAGTCTCCCAGCATCATAAGCAACGGCCTCATGTGTGTATGAATTTGATCAACTTCTATTGTAGCTCCTTCCAAGAACTGCAAGAGAGTATAGGTTCAAAATACAGCACAGAGCTTAGTGACTTCTGTGCAAGCAACTTACTTGAAATAATTTCTGCTGACTTCATTTTTTTCTTTAATTCTGTACTTTCAGAATGCAACAGTTCAAAAGATATTTATTACTAGAAATATATGCAATGAAAAAGATGCATTTGGGAAGCACTTCCGTATTCTTGATGTACAGCAGGATGGAACAATCAAACAGGAGGCTTTAATTACAGACAAGGATTGAAAAATTGCCATAGTTATAAATGAAATTTACAGTTGTAGACGAACTCCCTGGGCACTACTTCATTAACAAATGTCTGTGAATCTGGTTGGAGCAAATGTCTGTTAAAATCCACACGCAGAAGTGAGAAACATAAAAGGTAAGAGAAAAACCTGTCTGCAAGCAGCCAGACAGAATATTTCCTGTTATAATTAAACATTCTGTGGGCATTGATTTATCACGGGAAAAGGTGGTAGAAATTATTAGAAAAGTCTCATACCAAACACACAGGTCAGAACAACCCTTAGTTGCTACACCTCTTACTTCTCAACTGAACTGTACTCTCAGAACTCCTAACTAGTCAGTACTTCCCCTTTCGTGGCCAACGTGATGTGAAAAGATGAGATCTGATCTCTAATTATTCAACAGCCTAAGAAAATGTAAACCACCAGTATTACTACACTGACATTCCCTGTGACGTACCATCCAGTTTACACCTCATTATGAAGAGGCAGTAAGCCTTTTTATCATCATTTTCTATACATGAAGGAAAGGTATTAAATTTTATAAAATTTTGCTGAAGTAGAATTAGGTCTATCTACCAGGCCATGTCATAACAAGAGGATATCCTTTTCCCTGTTTTTCCAGCTTTTCTCACATTATAGCCTAGCATCCACAGAACAGATGCAGCACAGCATAGTTGCTAATTCTCGCCCTAAATAGTACACAGACGGTGCTGTCCCTTAAGGTCACTGCAATACTGTGATGCAGAGCTTGACTCTGCCATATTGCTTCCACTTCCAAAACCAACCATGTGTCTCTACCAATTCTTTTAGGAAGAAAGAGGAAACACAAGAAAAGCTTTTACAATAAAGCCAGACATGCGCATTTGTGAAACTGCTAAGAAAGGCTGACACATCTTCCCGACTTTCCCAAGAAGATCTGTAATCAAGAAGTAAAGCAGAGAGACCATGAGACTTGAAAGCAACATTGTTTTAATGCACTAACCTTTCTCATGCATGCTTCTCCTGCCTCCTGCAGTTCATTATTTGTTGAATTAAGTGCCTTGAAAAGTGCAGCAATAATTTTCTCTCTTGACTGAGGTAAGTAATTGCAGGCAGCTAGAGCATCTGCAAATATCAAAGTAAATTTCTCTTTGCTAACTCAATTTCAGAAAGAGAGGAAAAAAATAATTCTACATTTATTCTTTTCAAGCTTCTTTTACTTCATCTTAAATTACAGACCGCTAGAGCCCAGAATGCTTTGCCAAAAGCAACAGGCATCATAAAACAGGAAAAGAATGGAAAGTCTATTAACAGAGTTTTAATGTTTTCCTAATCCTATATAACATAATTAATCTAAAAATATTTTGGGTTAATTTCAGAAACTAAATCTTACTCATTAAGAAAGCAGCGATACTTCCCATTATTCTCCATTAAACTGTGACCTCTAGAGAGCAGTCATCAGTCTTCAAGCTCTCAAGTTTTCTGCTGATCTTGGGAAGAAGACTGCCCTTTGTTCAGAAGGACACTTATCTACATCTAATTTTGTTTATGAACTTTCACTTACTTAACGCAGCAATGCGAAGAGGTACAAGTGATGGAAGGCTTTTGTAACAAGGTAGCTTCATTAAGGCAGAATCTTCAGCCTCACACAAATTCAAGAGCTGGGGAAAAAATAAACAAAGGCAATCATTTTAGCACAGCATTATGAATGATGGTTGAAAGAGTATTATCAGTCATCCTTTGAGCCTTGTTGCCTCAAAGACACAGGTTTATTCAAATTACAATCTCCAAACTTCTCCAACAGACATTCTACTTGAAATTAGAGTGTAAGTTTCCATGAAAACTGATGGTTAGCCAGAGGCAAGAGAACCCACTAATACTGCCACTAAAGAAAAGTCAGGCAAAACTTAGTGTTTTTACAATTTGCCGATACCTAGCAGGTCTATTTGCAAACATGCTGTACATATGGTACAGGGTGTAAAAGAATGTCTACAGAAAAGTTTGCCTCCAGGATGGCAGTGAAATACTGAAAATACTGAGTACAGGGGTAAGAGAACAGATGGAGATTAAGAGGGAAAAAATATGCTGAAAATGTCTTCAGTAATTCCTACGGTCATAGGTCACTGCCCTGAGGGACAATTCTTTCCTACAGAGCCCTCTTTGCAGGACAGTATTTTAAAAACACGTGTATGTTTCTGTTAGAAAACTGAACAAGTTGGAAGGAAAACGATGCAAGTTAACAATGCCCAAGCTATGTCTATATCCAAGAACATGATTACAGTTGAGATCTTCACAAAATCAATACGTCACTCTCACCTTTATAGACATTTTTTGACACTTTGTCTTAAGGAAAAAAACGAAGGTCCTCTGCATGGACAACTATATCCCATGCTTGCCTTGCTAACTGCAATTGATGTTGGTATCAAAGCCCTTAACTTACATTTGGGCAATACTGCCAGGAAACCAAGGGACTAGACAGTTTCTCCACATTAAATCCACATACTAGGGTTTTGCTTTTATATCCGATTTTATCCAAGCAGTTAGGGACTCAAAAACCTTAACAGAAAATATATACGTTTTGGTGGTACAACCATTGGTATCATATATATATGCTGTGCATAAAATAAGGTTTAAATATTAAAGTTAGGGCTATTAGGACTAGGAATGTAACATCAAGATTTATTTAACACATTAAACATTATACTTAGCTCAGAGCTAGTCATTCTACTTAGCTAGTCATTCTGCTTAGCTCAGAGCTTAGTCATAAAGGCAGACAATTTCATTGGTCCACATTTCAAAATGCAAACTCTTCATTTCCAGGGAAGTTTAAAATGCATAGGGAAAAACGTATTTGCAGCAATGAGAGTTCTAACACCATCATTACTTAAGCAGCTATATTCAAATATGAGAACATAAAAAGGAAATACCTCTGTGTAGAAAACCTTGTGTTCCACGACATTTAAATCCATTGTAAACAACCGAGGTTGCAGGGTTGTGCAAAATGTATTCCCCTCCATCAGTCCGATCTGGGCATTTGCAGGTTGATGCCTAAGTAAATGCTTTTTAGGAGGAACCATGTCTTGGAGGACCTACACAATGCAATTTAGATTACCAAATTAACAGCATATTCAAGTGATCCCATAGACCTAGCCACTAAGACGCCATTAGGCATGACCACGTTTCTATTCATTTGCTACTGGGGCTCCAGATGTACCTCTTTAGAAATCACTAAGCAAGAAGAAAAATGTTTCTCTGAACTAACTGTATTCAGTTAGGGAAAAAAACCACTATCTCCAAATATTACATATCTTCTGTGAAGAGATCTATGATAGTTTATAACTTCACATAACTTTATAAACATTTTTTAAAAAAGAAATTCATAGACTTAAGCGCTTAAAACATTCAAGTCTGGAAACAAGAATATTTTAAACATCAGAAAACATCAGAAAAAGACATTCAGTTAAGTTTTTTTCCCCCATTACAGCAACTTTTCACTCTCCTCCATAAACACCTTTAACAATATACGGTATCAGCTGGGGGGCTTCTCTGTATGTTCCCAAATTGCAATAATGACACCTGTAATTTTATATGCTGTGGTGGCCTTCAGGGCTTATGTATGTTTATACAAGCTTTTCAAGAGAACAAATGCTATCAGCTAGCAAAAAGCGATTTCAACCAGCTCTGATCTGCATAGTCTTTCTGGATATGCCTCATATTTAAATATAAAACAGAAAACTCAGGTTCAAAATAAAGTATCTACCTGGCCTGCCATCTGATTGGTAGTAGGATGCACAGTCCATAATTTCAGGAAGTAAATCACTATCCATGCTGGCTAAGTAATGAGGCAGTATTCCAGCCACAGTGTATTTTAAACAATGAAACACAGTAAATGACAAACATATGCCATCAAGCCACAAAGAACTTAATTTGATAATGTGAGAAAATGCACTCAAATGCATTTTGCAGCCAAACTGGTAAACAACTTTAGACTTGCTTGGACTTCCAGTAAGTATTTCTGCTTACCTCTTTGTGTGGCTCCATAATCACAGTGACACTTTTTCCAGTGACCTGTGCAAGCACTTGCAACGAATGCATAGCCTGTTTTCTCACAGTAGAGTTTGGAGAGGTTACTTCTCGAACAAGATCATGTGTCACATGATGGAAAGACTTTTCCTGTGCTGCTAGGATCTCTTCTGTTTTTTCTTCATCTTTTAAAGGAGTTGCACATCTAATCAAAAGCTGTTCTAGTGTGGTCTTTGCCATAGCAACCGCTCCATTGGAAACCTACAATATCATGGATTATATTTATTTTTTATATTTTTTAAAGTAGAGAACAAAAATAACAAATCTACACACTACTCAGCAAGAAAACTTTGCACTTGTCTGTGATGAATCCTCTGGAAAAGGCACATGTTCAACTCATCTTCCCACCAATCTTTCCAAAGCTGTGAGTTGCAATGAGTAAAATCTAAGAGCTAGAACACCTTAGCAGTGGCGTCACTGTATGATTCACAACTGAGTAAAGATCAAGCAGCCAATTATCTAGGTATCTGTAACTACATACAGCTTTTTAATAAGATGAACATCTTCAAACTAAACGCAGTCCAAGTTACAGTGAATCTAGAGATCTTTCACTTATCTAAATGTACTCGTACATTTCTACTCTGAAATGAGCAAATGCAATTATTACTGAAACAATGTATTTTGAAGTTCAGTAAAATCATGATCAGAAAAAGCTCAATTTGTGTGAATTAAGAATAAAAAGATAGCTTCCTCATATTACTTGATATAATACGTTCATTCTTTACCTCTCCAGTTAGATCCATCATAACAAAGAGAAGTGCCTTCAGGAAAGTCTGCTGATTCTGGAGGACCCAAATTAGCGGAAGCCGTTCCATTAGAAATTTAATCGACACAACGCCTCCTAGTTTAGCATACCAAGCTTGTTCATAACAGCAGGCACACAAACGTTCCACAATGTAGGAAAACAAGGGAAGCTGACAGGCCTGGAAACAAAGAACTCCATCAGTTTGTTTTTTCAGCTCATTGGTATCCTCTGAAATTTTAGAAACAAAATTCAGCTGCCTGAAACTAGATCATTTAATTATATATTTTTTCTAAATAAGAAAAATTATGCATAATATTACCCTTTCCTTTGACCCCAAGATGATGCTTGCGACATCAAATATCACTGCTAAAGCCACCTCTCCTATTTTGCAGAGCTCCTTCTCCTCATAAGCCATGCAGATTGCTATGGCATCAATAAGCACCAAGGGATCCATGCCTTTCGACCCATTTTCTTCACTGTGAAACATGGCTGTGCTAGGCTGGCTTCCAACCTGATAGCACTGCAGCAGAAAAGGACCTGTAATTTGTAGAGGGAGAAAAGGAAGAAAAGTATAAGACAATGGATATTGAAATATGAATAGACTTTCAATTAAATTTTACTACTTTTCTGACTAGAGGATGACAAAACCAGTAAGCAACGTGTCAATTTGCATATAAATGGATGTAAGGCATTCTTCACTCTTAGAAGAAAAAAAGATTACATCTACTTGAGTATTTTCTTCTATGCGCTACACTACACACTGCAGAGGCCTGCTAAGAAGATTTAATTAAAACGAAGAATCTTAAGAAATTCAGATTACATTAGTACTTGTCATACAGCTCAACTCCCAACAAAAAGTTTACTTCATAGGTAGAAGACGCTGCAGTGCTTTGCATTTACTTAGTTCCTCTAATAGTCCCTCAAAACTGCAAGCAAAACAACCCAATTAAAACCCACCTGCAAAAATAACTGCATCTATCAAGTTACACAAATACTCTGGAGATATACACTGTTCCAAACCCTATTTATTTTATTTGTTTCAGCATTTTAAGAGTATTATTAGGTGATGTTTCTGAAAACTTGCTTAACAATTTTACTGCTCAATTATTTATAGATAATTAAAAAATAATTCAGCCACCGAACAAAACCCAACACATCTAGCCAGAATATCATGACATACTTGTTATAATAGTCAGCAGTGTTAAGTAAAAAACTTCTCCACCCCTCTCATGACCACAAGATCTTTAGGCCACTTCACTTACCACACTGCTGAGCTACCGCCACCATTGTATAATGGCGGATCAAGCTGGCTACAAAAGGCAGAGCACTCGGTCTCAGATCTTTGATGACTGCTGACATGAATGCCCCTGTCAAAGCCTGCTCAAACGTTTTACGAGCCGGAGTATCCTGAGCTTTGTACCGATGCGAAATAATTACACTGGGTATAGACTTCTCAGTAAAGCTGAAAGACAAAATTAAGTTCATTATAATCCTAAACTGCAGTATTGGCAGCTCAACCATGAACACCATCAAGTACTTGATTTACAGTTTGCTCTTGATATCAAACTCCTTTTCCACCTCCCATTTTCTCCTCATTTTGATAGAGCTAGACGGGTTCGCTCAGTTGGTATTAATTTTGTCAACCACTGGTCTCAAACATGATGGATAGCTCAATTTCATCATGAACATTTAAAGCCAGTGGTTCAGAAGAAGCCACATACATTCCAAATAATAGGCATATAGGCTTCACACTACAACTCAATTACAGAATGTCATTTTCAATATTTTGACATTTTCCTTTTTTTAAAATGACATTTGATTTTAATCTTTCAAGACTGAAAGATTACTTATGAAATCACTGCCCCAACAGAACCTATTCATTGCAAAGCTATATTTATGTCAAATCTAACAAGTCCCAATTATAATAGCAACCACGCTCTTCAGCAACACTTACTATACTGGAACTCAAAGTCAGCACACACTTTGTAGGCAAAGATGTGAAAGTTGTCTAAAAGCAATGAACTTATTAAGTATTGATGACTCAAATTTTAAAAGATGTAAAAAATAAAAAACCCTCTACTGCCCTAAGACAAACAAAGCCATATATCAAAACCAATCTATCCATGAGCATCAGCTGTATGTATGTGACTATGCTACAGTTTGGTCACTAAATGGAAACCAAATTTTGTATCTCTTTCACGCTGGTAATAAGTTAGAAGCACACACAAAACATCACAATCTTATTTTTGAAACACTATTAAACATCAGAACACTCAAATTATTTAAATATTTTAAACTACAATTACATTTTTAAGAAACTGTCTTGTCATATCTAAAGATTGTGCATTGGACTGTAAATAGGGGAAGAAAATAAAAATATGCAACATTATCAGATGTTATTTGCATTAAGTAACATGCAGACAAAACAAAGAGGAAGATTTGAAAAGTCTTGCATCAATTTAAAAGGAAGCAGGATGAACCAAAAGGTAAAAACACCATGCAGAATACATTGTTTAGACTAACCATTCTCTCTAAATTAGGGTACTCTAAAGACACTATAAATTTTACATACACATTTACGTTTAAAGAATTGTCATACTTGGGATGTGCCAGAAGTTGATATAATGCATGCTTATTATCATCCAAGCTCATCATAGCTACTAAGAAACACTTGATTACTTCCCAGGCTTGTCTCCGATAATACGGCTCTGTGTTAGCACTCTTCAAGCAGTCCAGAGCAGTTTCAATTGCCTACAAGCAAGAGATAAAAAAAAAGATACTAATAAAACGCTATTTCTTAATATTTATAATAAAGAGATTAATCAAGCGAACAGTATTTTTATTGCATATTAAAAAGCACTTTAAAAGCACATACAATTTGGACTGCCCAAGTTAAGAAATAAAAAGAATGCCTGACTTCAATGGAATGATGATTAGCAACTCCTGAAACAACTTTTCACATTTTTACCTGCCAAGTCTGGCTACTCAAAAAACAAAATAAACAAAAAACCTAAACCAACAAACAACAAAAAATACACAGAAGTGGGTTTAGATTCTGTTTCTTCATTACGGAATAAATGAATCAGAAATCTTTGTCTAACTCGGATATCAAAATATATTAAGGTATGTGTGAGACCCTAAAGCCTACTTTTAAGCATGTAATTTCTATAGCGTTGAATATTTATTAATTCATATTTGGAATTGATGGCAGACTTAGCACACATTTCATCAAGTTGATTTTCTTTTCTTTATAAGCAAACAAACTTTCAAAAAGTCTGTGATGAAGGAAAACCGAACAAGGTGATTTCTTAGCACAGAAGATGCCCTTACTTCTCAAAAAAGTTCTTACCTTTTCCATAGGAAGCTGAATAGATGCTTTACAGTCTGAAAATTCTATTGTAATGCTGGGTCCTTGAATTTCTGTGACCACATATTGTAGTTTCTGCGATTCCTTTAACATTTTCCTGTTGCTTCCACCAAATTTACCAAGTACGCGATAAGCCACATGAGAAATGCTATCTGCAGGATTGCGCAGTGTACGCCACAAAGCCTGCAAGTATTTTTAAATGTGACATGGTCAGAACAGCCTCACTTCACAATTTTTCAACTTATAATGTATAAAAATAAAAACTAAAAATGAAGCAAAACATTTATTCTTTTATCTAGGTATTTGATACTGCATAACCTCCAGGGAAAAAAAAAAAAAAAAAAATACACTTGTCTAGATGGAATAAAAACAATAAGTTCACAACAGGTAAGCTGTAAACAGATTGCCCTAAGCACAGTTATAGATTAGACTAATACAATCAGATACAAAATCTTTGCAACACTGAAATGTAATTTTGTATTTATTATTAATATTAGATGGAGAACATTATGAATTTAATTAAAAACAGAAAACTAAAGAACCACCACCATGGGCCAAGTTAAATAACCTCAAAGAGCTAGTTTCAACATCTAAAAAGAAAAAAAGGCAACGTAGACTATATGCTAGCAGTATTAGAGGAAACAGCCACGCTTAAAACATTGTTCCAAATTTCAGCCATGCCATCTTCACTGGATATGTAAGATTGTAGATAGCTGTCAATCATGATATGCTGAAAGCAATTTGTTTTGACTGTTCTGTTTTCAAAAGTTAACATTTTAAAACAATTTCTCTATTAATTCATCTTAAACATAACAATATTTTTCCTACTGAGTCCCAATTCTTAATTTTAACCTCTTCACAGGGGGTATACAAGAAAAGATTAATTCACTTCTAAATTTTTCAGAATTTTCAGTTTAGCAGCATAACACCAAATGGTGTTTTGCACACAAATTGGACAGGCATGGTTTTCATGACAGTTTTTTCAAGTTTTTATAACCAAAGTTTCACATAAAATTCTAATATTTAGTGATTCCACGACCTCTTGTGGTTCAACAGGAAACAACACATTTACCTGCATAAGCTCAGCTCGAACTGGTTGGATATGATCATACAGAAAGTCTGGCTGCAAGTTATCCACGCACAATTCAAGAGTTCTTAAGCCCTGGCTAACCAGGGTTTGAGATCCATTGAGAGCTGACACCAAGGGATCCATCAACATTGGCAGGTAAGGGAGCAATGAGCTCAGACGAACTGGCACCGTGAGGCAGAGCTCTACAAACAAGTCCTTCATGTGTTGTTTATGAAGACCACTTTGCAACATATTTAGTCCTGAAAATCATTGATAAATTACACATTCAAAAGAAAATGACAGTCCGCAGTTCATTATTCAAAAATTGCTTTTTCCTATACTTAGGATAACCTGGCATTTAAAATTACGTAAAGCTCATATCTCTAAGGAATCTATTTAGAAAATAAAATAAATTCATAATCACAACTTCCATTGAAGGATTTTATGCATTTAATGTTTTTGTAGGTACATGCACATACAAAAAGCACATGTATGCAAACACCGAAATTTAATATTAAATAAATGTTAAAATAATGTAGCTTTTGAATACAGTATATGAAAATAAAAAAAAAAAAAAAAAAAAAAAAGACTGTTGACCTAAACCTTAATTTTGTATCAATTTAAAAAATCCACATGGAGAAAACTGTTTAAAAAATATCTGGACTACTGAAAATAAACATGAAACACGTATGTGTCATTCACTGTCCCTTACACACTAAACACATTCCCCAACTTAAAACACACACAGACCAAGAAGATTTCGTATCAAACAAAATTATCCATTGCAAAACATGAAATAAACAAACACCCAACAGTCCCAAAAGAGAAAGCAGAAAACAAGCAGAAGTTGTGAAGCAGCCAAAACTATGGAGCCTGAAGCAGCTGAGAGTAAATCCAAGATACTTAATTGAGTGCTAAGCTCAAAGTCAGCAGCTACTTATCGGAGTTACGGCTGTGTGTTTTTGATGTTTGTTTTTTAATTACATAATATAACTTTATTACTAGTATTCACATAAAAAGATCAGCAACTGGGCGGGGAAATAAAGGTAATGCTCTACCTTGCAGTAAGTTTGGTAACAGCGGCAAGAATTCTTGATATAACAGATCATGACTGCCTCCTCCAATAGATCTGAACAGTGCTCTGAGCAGCAGGAAATAGTTATAGGGCTCTTTGGCAGTCTGTGCAAGTTCCATAGAGCTGTTCACAATCTTGTGTAAATGTGGCTATAAAAAAATAAAGCTTTAAGATTAATAAATCATCAATTTTATCATCATTGCAGTGTAAGAGTTTAGCATTAGACAAGATTTTCAAATCAAAAAGCCTTCAGTTATTCCAAGTAATGTGATACCACCCTAATTTTATAACCACTAGGGGAATTGTTAAAAAGTAAATCTGTTATTTGAGCAGCACCAAGAAACAATAGTATTCTTTAGTTAATTAAATACTGCTTTCACATTAGCCAAACAATCAAGTCTGTTTGCTACTCCAAGCACTAATTGTATTAAAAAAAAAACCTTCTACAAATCTGATGTAACGAAACAGATTTGCTCCAGAGAACCTAAGGATGGTAGCAGAAATGTCAGAATGACAACAGAAGACATTTCACCATATTAGTTTATGCCAGATCTAACTTCATCATTAATTCTTAAATGTTATGAATGTTAAAAATTTACATTAAAGACTAACTTTACAAGGAAAGAAACAGTTACAGAACCAAAAAATTACGATTCAGTGGCCTTTTAGAGCAGTGGACATTAACAGTTCTCAGGCAGGAATCATTAAAATTAGTTGCTAAACACAAGGATTCTCCCAGATCAGGTAGAAACAGTGACACAATTCTGGATTTTATTAACATCTAGAAGTATTCTACTTTGCTATGCAAATGCTGCAAACAGCCTTCATCATTCAATTAAATTGTCTACCCAAGGCCCATATCATCAATCCTAATGAAACAAAAACGTAACAAGCATGAAAGTGTGAAGGTAGTAAATCACATTCTTTAAATTGGATCTCCAGCTTATAAAACCCAAATGACCTCGATTTTGATGACAAAATAGAAGAATTTAACCAAGATTATACGAGTATTGCATCATATTAGTTATGAGTATTGCTTCACGTTACTTTAATCATTCAAAGAAATAGGGAAAATAGTTATACCTACTCTGTTCAACACAGAAAACAACTACTGAACTAATCCTGCTGCATTAAGAACAGAAACCATTATTATACAGTTATCTGTATCAGACATTGCGTTTATCTAATGGTAGGGAGAAAAATGGAAGGTCACATCGTGAGAAGGAGCGGTGTTCTACTGCTATTGTGAAGTTTTTTCTGTATATAGGCAGCTGTTACTTTTATGAAAAAGCACTCTCTTGCTTCAAGCTCAGAACACTGTTTCTAAGCTCAATGAAAGAGATGATCCATTTTCAACATACAAAAGAGATTTTTATAACAAACAAACACGTTGTTAATAGAAAAACAGAATTCCTCAATGCAAACTTTTCAACACCAAACAAATATATTTTTAACTCGAGGTACGTGTCATCACTGAACATGACATAAATGAACAAGATTCACCAACACACACAAAAGAGATACCAACCTAATCAAAAGCCTTAAGTTAATATGGAACAACAACAAAAAGATACACCTATCCTGACTGTTGAGTTATGAAGATTTACAACCTCAAGCATGTTTCTGTAATTTAGACTCAGAATTAGCGTATCACTTTGGTTTCAAACGTTCACATAAACTCTTATAAGTAAGGCAACAATGTTATTTGGTGTTTGAATAATGGTGCTAACAGTGGTTCAAACATGAAAAGACTATCACATGAAAGAACAAAACAAAGTTTCTTCAGACATCTGAAGAATGCAGAATGCATAAGAGTCAAAAAAAATACATTTTTTTTTATTCCAAATGACTTTTACCTTAAGCATTTGTTCATTTTCAGCTGCAAATAGTGAAACTGAGCCAAAGACTAACTTGAACAGCTTGAGATACAGATTGGAGAGTTCCACATTAGAGCCCATTTCTGGCAGTCGGTCCAGAAGATACTCTACCAAAATTGTTGCAAAGAGTGCAGAGGTAGTAGGATTTGCCAAGAAGGAATTGGCAACAATCTATAAAAGGGAACCACAAAGGAATTAATGTCGCTGTAATGAAAAGAACACAGGAAATTAAAACACTACCAATTTAGAACAATCAAAAAAAGACCAACTTTTTCCCTTATCTTCACTGCTGTGCAAGCAATTCAGGTTATTCTCAATGGAAAATAACCGTGTACATAATTTAAATATACAAGTTCATATTTTAGATGTATACAATTGGAAGTGTGCTCTGTAAAACAGCAGAACATTAACGCAACAACCTTTCATACAGAACAGGAATTTCAATATGTTCAATACCTTTCATGAATAAAAGTCCACTCATATCTTCCCTGCTTATCTGAAGTGCTCATATTTGTACTGCATCACTTACTCCAGAAATTTTTGAATATCTATCTTTACAAAGCGTTTTTATACACTGTTTCAAATCAAATCCAGCATGCTAATTTCAGTATTATTATTTAATAATTCATCTTCAGCCTTACGTACTTTAAGGAATGAGCTATTTTCTACAGTTTGGTTATCATCAATGGGTAGGAAAACAAGCAAACAAAATACCTGAAGAGCATAGTTCTTTGAGATTCTCTCCACCATATATGGAACGGTAGTTTGAAAGATTTCTTTAAAAGTTAAAGGGTTCATCATTGTGAAGACACCAGCAAAATGCTCCAGAACTTCCTTCTCTTCTTTCATTCTGACTGTCTGACAGTTGGCTACTCGAACATACGTCTGTCCATTTCCTGCTATTTGAACCTAGAGCAATTTAGAAAATACATGTATTCATTACAGAATTGGAACAATTTTTTCCCCACTATTTTTGAAGTATCTTGCAATTAAAACTGTTATTATTCAAGATTCACATGCATGCCTTATACAATTAAAAAATCACAAAAGCCAGCATTGACAATAAGAGTAAAAGGGAGTGTGTACAGCACAGACTGACTCCTCATGGAGTCAGGAGTGGAAAAAGACAACAGCAGGAGATATTAGTGTATTTGTAAAGTTACCTAATTCTTAATCATATACATTTACATTTCAGCAGTGCTTTGCATAACGTCAGAATATAGACATATGCAAAGTGAATACTTTAATTCATAACTAAACTAAAAAAAAATATTCGAACACCAACAGATTTAATCCACCACATAAAAACCAAGATTTTTAGTCTGACTTGCCAGCATAAAGACAAACAATAACTACTAAAAAAAATAATTTTCTCTTGCAAGTGATAAGTACTTTGAAATTTGTAAGATTTCCCACTAAATGTGGTCCTGAAATTAAAGAGTTCATGAAATATAGTACACATAAAATTTGTATTTTACCTGACAAAGAAATCCCTGTTAAAAGATATAACACAGAGAAACTGTATAAAATGAAAGTGCCATGTGGTCAGGTTACATACCTGATAAATATCTAAAGCTTGCATTGCGTATTTTACTAGTTTTATATAAATTTGAGTCTCCTTAGGTTGCAATTGCTTATTGGGAATGAACTGTGCTTCTGAAAGACAAAATACAACAGTAGTTACTTATTAAAAATACAATGTGCTTTAGTGCTAGACTTTTTAGACATGGAATTACAAAAGATAAGTGTAATTAAATAGTATGAAGCTTTACCACCAGGAGCTTTGCATGATGTTATGCCCCACGTGATTGTCTTGACACCACAGACCAAGGTTTTTACTAAGCTTCGGCAGTCTGTGACCTGAAACGTCTGTTTGTCTTCTTTTTCTTTCTCCCCTTGTTTTTCAAACACAGGCACTGGTGCAGGGGCCACTGGAGTGGCCGGGGCAGGAGACGGAACAGGAACAGGTGCTGCATTTGCTGCTGTTGGTACTCCAGGCAGTGCGGCTTCAGCAGCCCCAAGTTCAGACTGTGGCTTGCATTTTTTAAAAATTACAGAAAGCTGGTATCGTGCTATAGTGTGAAATTTCAGAACAAAAACCTAGGGGCACAAGGAGGAAAGGCCAATAGGAGAGCAGAGAGGAGAGGGGGAGGAAAAAAGTTAAGTTTCTTCTTCACAGATTGTTCTAAATTTAATAATATTAATACTTTGTGTCAACATAAACTGGTAAAATTTACAACTGTATTTCTGGAATCATTCAAATGACTGCAAACATTTAAGTGTATCAAAAAAGTGTGTTTTCTTTAAACAAGTTCAAACAATAAAAATATTTGCTGAAAACTAAAAGCTGATCTCCCTACAGCTATACTTTATTTAAAATGAAAAGCAACTGGAATTTGTTTTTAAAAGACTTACTATTTCAGTCTATTGACTACTAAGCATAAAAAGCTAGAATCTGTCAGTTAATAAGATGCCTAAAACTAAAATATAAACTGACAATGCACGTAGCACGTCAGATTTAAAAGGCAACAATCAATCCAGCAGAACAGTGGTACCCAACATTTTTGCATCTTGGCTGGTACTAAACAAGGCTCACGTTGCAAAGGTTTCAGTTTAAAGTTTTCTGTACCTTTTAAATAAAATAAAATAAGCTGTGCTGGGGCAATGTTTAGTAGTTCAAGGATAATATCAAATAATCTGGAGATGACTAAAATGACCTCCTTAGTGCATCCAGAATGATGACAGTCTGTGACACGGAAGTGTCAAAGATGGAGGGGACGCACGAAACCCAAGATTTCTAGATCTCTCTTTCAAAAAAAAAAAAAAAAAAAAAAGCCACGTGGTTTGGTCAATCATCTTGAAATGTTAAGATCAATTTGATTTATATTTCAAAAAACGCTCTCACATCCCAAAATAAGACTATTAAACAAGCGCTTACACTAGAAGCATTTAACCTCACAATTGAGTGCAACTTTAGGTTGTGACATGATAAATACTAGGCAACATTTTTCAATTAACAACTTGGCTACATCAAGCAGGTGGAGTTTCACTTGTACTACACCATGGATGAGAGCTTTTAGGGCATGTCTGATGATTTTTAAAATTAAAAAAAAACAACAACAACAACAAAAAAAACTCCATATAAAGAGAATCCTTAAAAACATCGCCAAGAACCTGTGGAATAGTTGTTTTCAGGATTTCACTATCCAGAAAAGACAAAACAAACCATCCAAATTAAAAAAAAATAAATCCTAAGGCATAATAAATATCATCCTTGAAGTATGAATTTAAGCAGGGAAAGAAAGGAGATTACAACTAAAGCATAAAAAAAGTTAAGCAATTCCTATCAGCATAGGCATTCAGATTCCCACTTCGGAAGTCACTCAATGAATACGCTAAGTTGGCAAAGCGTCTGCACTAAGGCATTATCCCAGTTGCACAGAATTTCAAAAGTCTTTCTTTGAACTACAGAAAACGAAACAGGATGGAGACTGTTTCTGCATGTTCTCCTTTTTGAATGAGAAAGCAAAGTGCAATTGACAATATAAAATAATAGTATATTCAACTTATTATCGAAAATACAAAACAAATCAATACCTCCAGCATTCTCATAAGAATGTCTCTACCATTTCCATTCTCCTGTTCACTTTTAGACCGGATACAGTCTACCAAATTTAGCAAAAGCTTGCAAGACATTGTCTGAATACTGCTAGGCAAGGACTCATCGTCGATGTTCTTGGCAAATAACTGGACAGCAAGGGAGAGATCATTGAGTGGTAAATGCTGTCGGACGTGATGCACCAGGTCTGCCAGTGTGCTATACGCAAGGGGTCTATCAGTAAAAACAAGAAATGAAGAAAACACTTTGAGGACAATTATAATTGTTGCTAATTGGACTTAACCAATAATTACTGCCTAAAGCTATTTTCAAGATCCTAAACTAAACCTTTCTATTTTATATGCAAACACAGTTCACACAACTTTTTCAAATACACAAGAAAATTACTGTATAACTCTACCAAAGATGCATTAATCCATTTCACAACACTAACGTTAGAATTACTTCTCTCATCTTTATTCAACCAATGTTGAACATCCTCAGCACATATTTTCATCTACATACAGATGAGAACAAATTAGGATGCTTTAAACCACGGATGAGGCAGAGCTGGCAAGCTCTTTCACAAATAATCCTTGATGACTCATGATTTCAAACGTAGTTATGAAAACTGATAAACTCTGAAAATAATTTATTTCCAAATACTAGGTTTAAACATCTAATAGAACACTCCTAAACCTAGTACGTCTTCAATAAGGTACAGTTGGTTCTGAAGCAAAAGGAAGTAAGTCTTCCAGTACACATACCTGAATCTGGTTAGCAAAAGCACCTAAAAAATAGTAGACCATTGAAGACATAGAAAGTACGCCTTCTCCTTGTTTTTCTTTTTTTTTCCTTTTCCCCTCCAATTGTTATGTGAACAAGTTTTAAGCTACTTATTGACAAAACAATTTAAGTCTCATTCAGATTTACACTGGACACAACCTTAGGTAGTAGTTTCATGACATACTGGGAAGATACGAGTTGGATTTACTGTGACCATTGTTTTGGTTGCTTTCTGCAGTTCAAGTAATTTTCATTTACCCATTCATCTCATTTTGCCCTCTGCTCACGCTGTGCTATTCAAGTGCTAAAAAACAACCGTGCCTTACAGCAGCAGAAGCCCATCCAATATTAGAAATTATGAGGGAATGTAGAATAATTCAGGGATTTGAGTGATAAGACAAGGGGTAATGGCTTTAAACTAAAAGAGGAGGGATTCAGATTAGGTATTGGGAAAAAAATCTTTATGAGGGTGGTGAGGCACTGGAACAGGTTGCCCAGAAAAGCTGTGGATGCTATCCCTGGAACTGTTCAAGGTCAGGTTGGATGTAGCTTTGGGCAACCTGATCTAGTGGGAGGTGGCCCTGCCCATGGCAGGGGGTTGGAACTGGGTGGTCCTTAAGGTCCCTTCCAACTTAAACCATTCTGTGATTCCATGAAAATGAGTTATATAAATATTTTGAAATCTATACAGACATAGTACTAAGTATCAGTTAATCTTGAAAGAAACCAGCCCTGGCGGGCACTCAGAAAAATATTCCAACCTTTCTGTCATACCTCAGTGTCTCTCGGGCAGTATATCCAGAGCCAATTAGTATAGATTCATCAAAGAGCTTGTCCATGCATGGAATAAATTCTATAGTATAAAAGAAAAAAAAAAAAAAGAAAAAAGAAAATGAAGCCTATATATAATGATTGGCCAAAATAAATAAATAAATAAATTAGTTAAGCATTAATCCACTTATACTAGATATTTAAATCAAAGTCAGAAAGTTTCACTGTAAAATTTATTTCTGGAGCTTACAAGAGACAGCTTCATTTGCAAGCAAGCTTTCAACTAACCTCTGGTAACTCTGCTGGCTCCTTGAGTTAACTTTACAGTATGCAATCAAAGCAACAACACAAATACAATAAAAACAGAGTTGGAAAAAAAAAATGCTTCCATTAATTTCAACTTTACAGAACTTTTTAAACATAAATAACAAGTTACTGCCAAGGATGAGTTTGGACAACACTGTCCAACACAACTCTTGTTTTGTAGGGCATCTACCACATAAGCTCTATCCTAAATATGAGAAAAAAATATATGGAACTTGGGATACAAGGAACAAAGGAGAGATAACAGTAACAAGTTCAAATGAAAAAGCAAGATCAAAGAAGCATTTTCTTTCTTTCTAATACAGAACTCAAAAAGTTAATTAGGAAAGTCTACCCCAGAGGCAGACGATGGCAAGGAAAGGAAAGGTTGATTGCTCCCACCTTCAAATAACGCAACAAGCTAAAATTTTATTAACAAATAAACAAAACTCAGAACGAGGGGCATCCAGCAACCTTTATGCTTCAGACTTCCAAATGATATTATAGATAAAAATTCAGCATTTTCTGAATGAAATTTGAAATGGCCTACAAATCACTGAGGTCCACTTAAATGAAAGAGATAACATGGTAGGCTGTGTTTGCTTTTACAAGAATGTTACGTTCTGCAAAAATATAGGGGAAGAGAAAAGGAGAGCATCAACGTTGTTTGGGCTGCAGGAAAAGAGATCTGGAAGACTTAAGAGTGGAAAACACAAATAAGCAATGGGAATAAAGACTTTAGATACAAAAGACAGTTCATTATTTTACAAGGCAACCGCCACAGCACTCATAACATGAGATTAATTTCAGTTATAGCTTACATGTAATAATGTGAAGTAATGAGATGGATCAAAAAGTTGCTTGGCAGAGAAGGGGAAAGAAAGAAGAAAAGCAAAAAGGCAAAACAGTCCAAAACAAATAGTATGCAATGTCTCTCTTAAATACACAGAAATAATTGAAATCTTTCCAGTTTATAAACACATTATAAAAAAAGTAGTACGTACGGCTCCTCAAGTCTGTTGTTAAAATGTGCTTAGCAGCAATCAGAAGCTCCTTCCGGAGGTGGGCTGTTTCTGCTGGACAATTGGAGAGTAACTGCAACATTCCTTTTACCATTTGCTGAGAGTATTTAGCCACTAATTCCTATCAAAAAAATCATGAGAACACAATTATTATGACATCCTACTTTAAAGCTCTGCTTTCCATTTGCAAAACAGCATTCAATTAAAATTCACTGACTTCTCTTTAGGAAGATTACTGATAAAAATTAAATGTAGTAAATGCAGTAGCCATTCCATAAGTGCTTGAGGGAGGTACCGCAACATTTTTACTTTGCATTCACATGAGAACACTTCTGAAAGGACAGCCAAGTGGTCCTACTTGCTACTCATTTGCTCTTCTCTCCAACTCCTGATGCACTGCAGCCATTCTAAATAGACTTTCCACCATATAGTAACCAGAGATGTGTTGCAATAAGAGTAATAACAAAAATAGCCTACCTGGTAAATTCGTATGATGTAAGCCAAGAAAGACAATGTTTTAATTTGAGCAGCGATAAAATCGGCATACAATTCCTTGTTATAAAGTTTATGTTGCCTGAAATGAAATTGAACGGTAGTTAACTATTCTTTTCCTCCTCTTTAATACCTTCATCCAGAAAATTCACAGAAGTATCAAATTACATCATCTTAAACAGAGGTTTCTGCTTCATAAGGAAATAAATTCATCATGGGGAAGAGCCCAACTCTCTGCCATTCAAATTCCCAACGTTTCATGCTCTAAGTAGAAATGCACAGCCCTGAGGCAACCATACAGTTTTCAACTCCCTACAGAAAATCAAGCAAATATGTTGGCATCAAACAGCTGGTTCCCATCCCCTAGCTGGGGCCATTTTTTCTCCAAGCAACATTCCCTCCCACAGACTTGTTTGTCTCTCAAGTTTCAACCACTTATTCAGATCATCTGGGAAGATATGGAAAGACAGGGGTATTACTCGGCTGCACTTCTCAGCACCACTTGCTCCTCCTTAGAAACATCGCTCTATAAAGCAGGTAGAACGGTGGCCAGATACCTGTAACATTACAAAGCTTCACCCAAGCTAGGCATGGAAGCACAAAACTGTATCACCGGTGGCTTTCTAAAGATAAGCAACTGCAAAGTCCTAGCTAACATGATCACCACTGCATACTGTGGTAATACAGGTTTCTGTCAGAAACTCTGTTAAAAGAATTCACTGTCAATTAAGGAATTGGGATCTACTGCACTTCTGCGTATATTTTCAGTGACTTATGATGGAAATATTCTAATTTGCCAATTATTTCAACTACCGAAATGTTATTGTAGGACAATTTTACGTCAAATAATCGTAGCGCATTTGATCTCAAAAGTAGCTAAGACTAGAAGCAAAAAATTAAAGGTTTGAGACAAAAATATTTTGGGCAATCTCGAATGGCAGCTTAAGAAGTTCATTCCATATATCATCAAAATAACACTAAAATGCTTACCTGGCTTGAGCTGAAACTTGTATTATAATAGTGTTCATAATCAAGGGCACAAATTCAGCTACCACATTGTGAATGTTCAGTTTGTAGAGCTTTAAAAAAATGTATTAGAGAAATTTACAACTCACAATTGCGTTCAACATATTGAGAACTAATCAGAGAAAATGAAAAAGTCTCAATGGATTATTATTACACCATATTTTAATCTTGAAAATAAGATAGTTGTTTTTAATAATATGCCAGCCAGCAAAAGTTAGATGAACAATTCAGTAGTAAAATGTATTTGTATGCAAAATACTGTACTGTACTAACCTGATACATAAGAACAACAATAATAGGTAGCTCAGCCAAGACCTTTAGAGATAAAGATCCTCTGGGTATTATAGAATGCTGAAAGGAGAATACATGTTGAATTAATAATTAAATTGTTCATTAAAAAAGCGTTTTAAACATTAACTAATTGCTCATTTTAGTAATGCTATATTTAGAGATAACGTTTAAGGAGCACAAAGCCAGTTGGTATATACATTAAATAAAAGTTATTTTAATTATGGTTGCATAGCAAATACCTGAAGAGCTTCAATTAGCTTCTGCAAATAAACCTTGATAAGAGAAATAAACAAACTAAAATCAAGCCCATTGCATTTATCTGCCCTCACAACTTGGGGTATTGCGATACATACAATATTCTAGTTAAAATACAGTTAGAATACTCACTGTTCTTGTTTCACTGTCTTCTCTCTCTGGGTTCACTTTCACCACAATTGTTGTAATCATGCCAACCATTTCAGGAGGAGGCACAGTGTTCTCTGGAATCACCTGAGGATTCTCAAAATACCGATTCTACAAGCAAACAACGAGCGGAAGAAAATATAATAATGCTAGTTATAGTCAAAAGGCCATTCATCTCATTAGAATTCTCATTAGAATTAGTATTTGGGTTTCTTTAAAGGGCTGTACGTGCAGCCAACAGATCAATATTTTATTACATAAACGTACCTCCGTTTCCTCACCCTATTAATACTGTGCTACAAATAGAAGGCTTTCAATTCAAAGTCTAAATTTCTCCATTTTATGAATTATTTCTGTTAAACATTTTTCTTTAGACTACACTAACCCTATCACTAGATGCAAAAGTAATTACGGTCATATCTTTCAGAGGTAAAATTAAGACAATAATTAGTTTAATGACTATAGCAAGGGCAATTTAGGAAATAAGCTCACCACTACTTTTGGAAGTTCCTTGTAAATCTGCTTCACAAAATCCAAAAAGTGATGGATCTAGGAAGGAAACATTTGGTTTACCATACAGAGACAAATTCACATTTTGAATATCTGTATTAGCGGTACAAATATATAAAGTCTTTAGCCACTACTGGAGTGCACTTTTCACAATAGGAAAAGGAATTCTGAAAGTGTTCTCCAGGTGTTTATTGTGTTCCACCATTATTAATTTGAAATGCACTTGGAAAGAAACTGATTTAACTATCACTTCAACATTGTTCCAGTACAGTACCAATAGGAATAACTGCTATAAAACAACTAAGTCTTCCTAGGAGAAAATGAAGGAGAGAAAGCAGCAGAAGAAAAATGCAAACTTTCAAACACTTCCCCACAAGTCACAGGAGCAACACAAGTACACACAGAAAAGGAGATAAAAGGCAATTTTCCTTTTCCAGGCTTTTCTTTCCACTGTCTTTCATAAACTAAAAGCGCACCAATTCTCTTCACTTCTGAGGATATTTTATTCTTTTGGAGGTCCTCCTAAGTCTAACCATGCTGCCCATGAACACCTGAAGCAAAAAGAACTAGGCTTTAACAGTTTGCTTTTTTTCCTCAGGGGTGCTAGAACCGTGCAATAGTCTTCTAAGATTTACTTTAAGGTAATTTCTTTTTCCTAATATATGATTACAAGAGGTCAGCCAATATAAAATGACAACAGAAATAAACAAACCCACACATAATTTCGAAAAGAGCACAAGAGTAAGCTCTGTATCACATAAGATTTACAACTTACTTCTTGAGTGATTGCTGGTCTGAACTGTTTGTGCAATTCAATAATTATTCTTAGGCAAATCAATACATTTTCTTCATTCTCTGTCTGAAAAAAAAAAACAACAGAATTTTTAGTGAGTATACCATTGCATTCTTCAACTACTCCAAGACAACTTCAAAACCCCATAAAAGCATACTTAGCTGCGCAACTTCTAAGTGCTCTGTTAGTATGAATTTACATGATCAAGATGCCTCTCGTCTGATATAGATTTACCTTGCATCCTCTAGGTATGGATATAAGTAAATTAAACTGATCCCTACCCACCCCCCCACCCCCCCAAAAAAAGAAGTATCAAGCACTCTATACCGTCAGACCTGACTACATGCCCCACAGACAGGAAAACGTGAATGGGGCTATTTGTGCGCAGAGACACCTCCACATTATCTGCTGTGGGCATCAAATAACAATGTTTTCAATTCCAACCAAGAAACAGAACAAAATCTCTAGGAAAAGGCACCTGAATTTATATAAACTAAGCAAGAAAAGTGGTTTTGAATGAAATATTGTCTGAAGTGATAAAGAACAGTTCCCTGCATCAGTAAGAGACAGGTAAGAATAAAACAGAAATAGAAAAAAAAAAAAAGGAGCATGAAGAAATCCTGTAGCTAGTAAGACATCACACTGGTGAGGCCTATATAGAATGCCTTTCCACTCTTGCTGCAGAAGCACAGCCAGCATACCTATTTAAAAACCTACACACTGCAATTTTTGGAGATGAAGAAAGAGGAACAACTTTCTAGAAAACTGAAACAGTTTTAAAAGAATATAGGTATACACACACAAGTAAGAATAAATACCTCTAGAAACCTAAACATCACAGACAGTATATTTTTGGTATGAAGACGAAGGTGTTCATTTGTTGGTATTCTATGAATTATTTCAAGCACTAACTTTCGGAGTTGCTGTAAAAAATAAGAAAGATAAAAGCCCATAAAAACAACAATTCGTTGTCACATCTTTTCGACTTTAATACTTCAGTGCGCTTAAAAAAAAAAAAGATTTTACTTTACAAAGACATACACTTACAAACCCATAACGCTTCCTATTACCCACGTATATGAGTAAGTCAAATTTAACACGTTTACCACTGAAAATGCAAGCTGCCAGACTTTAAGGCACTCAGTTATAAGTATTTAATGACAGATTCAACTATTGCCTTTCACTCCACAGTGAAGTCAGTAATTTTTAACAACAGTTTCTCAGTGAGAAAGCCAATTCTATCGCATCTGGTTTTTCTCATTGTTCTTAGAAGCCTGTTTGCAAAGTTTATAAGTAATTTATAAATTATTCAGAAATCGGACTTTTTCAATTTCACTCCTAATAACAGATCTGTTTTCAAGAATAAAGTGTATCCAGAGATCAGTACATGATTAATATAATGAACTTCACTGAACAAGTAGTCTACTGCACACATTGCAAAAAGCTAACACATGTTCTGCACAGTTTACCTGTGCTGGCTTCTCCTGCAGAAACTGAACTTCTCCATCTTGCAGAAAGGTGAGAAACCTGGGGATGATGTGTTCCAGGAATGTGGAATATTGAGGGGATGATGTCACATTCTAATCAAAAACAAAACAAAAACAGGAAGATGGCAAAATGGGAATACTACATATCCACAGACTGTATCAAGTTACATTCAAAGCCTCTAGTAAATAAATGTTATCCGTGACTTGTTAACAGATTTAGTGTTTAAGCCCCTGCTGACCCACTAGAGTTAGCACTATTACTGAAGCAATCAGAAGCAAACACAAATTAATCTCTTCTCCAATCCCAGCACCGTGCTGTGAGTTTCTCTATTTTATAGCGCCTCAATAGAAAAATAAAAATTGCATAATGTGCAGCTACTATAAATGAAATAAAACCAACAACCATGCTTATACAACAAGAAGGACTCACGCACACTCACATTTCCTTACCCTAGGATTCCCAAGACTTCTCAGACACTGTTAAACTGAGATTTTACTTATTTCTGACAATGTGTACACGCACACACCATCCAAACTAAGCATTACTTTCCATTGTGAAAATGATCTTACGCTACTGTTTACTTGCTGGAAAGTCAGAAGAAATACTGGGTGAACAAGCTTCCTCCATCTGCAATGCTGCCTTAAATCTAACTTGGACATCTTGAGGTTTGTTTGCAAACTCATCTGCAGTTTACATATGTGCTGTAAGGCAACTCTCTGAAGTATCTAAGATACAGAAGCATACTGGTCTATTTAATAAAGGTAGAGATAAGAACACAGCCTTCTTTTGAAAATCTGTACAGTTATTTCAGTGTTTTATTCATATCTTTTTTTATATAATGTAAAAGCTATACAAAACCTTCTGCTTTTATAGGTTTCCATTATTATTCTCTGCTTACTGTAAGATTTCAAAACGCGCAATTGTAAATTGTATTACACCAGGCACTGTGCAAAAAAAGTCTTGTTTTTTTTCAACTGAAGGGTTTTCTAGAAAGCAGAAAGATATCCTAAGAATGACACAAAAACATTTTAAACGCAAGACAGTATATTGTCAATAGCAGATCAGCCCTTATCTTCTCTTCACCTCAAAGGTCTTCCCAAGAAGTCTGCCTGCATTCTTTCCTCCTCCATCTCCCCTACAGTCTCTCCAATTTTGACAGCTCCCTCCTACCCTCCCCAGCTTTACGCCATAAGAACGCTCCTACTTTGGAGGACCAAGAAATAATGCAAGCCTTGCCGCATGCCAGGAAGGTGGTTCACAAACCCATTCAAGGAAAAGCATAAACTCACAAAACCAGCTTGTATTTATGAAAACATTTTCCTAATACCTTCGCTGAACATCAGAAAGCAGAAAATTAGCAGCATTCTTGACACCTATGAGTTTCTGCTCTAAACCATACAAGAAACTTAGAAGTCCCACTATTCTAATCAAGTTCAGAATTCTACTGCTGGCACCAAACAGCAGCAGCAGCAATGGAGACTGATTCTGAAAGTTGTTTTTTTTTCCTCCAGAACAGACAGGAAAGACAGCCAATACAGCCTTTTTTCCCCATTTGGGATCCAGAAGCTCTGTGAAGAAGTGGAGAAGTTCCCCCCAAACAAATCATTTCTGACAAACAAGGTTCAAAATTATCAAATGTTTTCATCCAGAAACTGGTTCAGAAGAGCAACATCCTCTGTTATCCCAGAGCAACACCCTCACAACCAGCCCAACAGCTGCCAGTGTCAAGCAGTTAATGCTACGGTGAGGCACCTCAGTTTAAAATCTCACGCCAGGAAGTCCTCCCTACTCATCCATACACATTCAGTTCTACCCCAGCTAGAGAGACATCTCAATTCATAATGCAGCCAATAGGACTTGAACGCTGTGACATCCAGCAAAGAGCTAAGAAATAAAAAATCAAACCTGCTGAAATTTATAGCTATTGGAAGCTGAACTAGACAATAGAGAAGAGCTGACATGGAGACTATGGAAATAGATTAAAGGAAACCATCCAACGTAACATGCAACAATAATGTCTGTATCCTTCAAATTTAAAAAACTGGGAAGAGAGAAAAAAACAAACAAAACCAATGTTAGTTGTTCCTCTTGCACCCTTCAGTAATTTCCGATAAACAGAGGAGCTGTTCAGCCAGCAGCACAGAAGGCTCTGAGGAGACCTCACAGTGACTCTCCAACACCTAAAGGCGGCCTGCAGGAAAGCTGGGGAGGGGCTCTGTTAGGGAGTGTAGTGACAGGACAAGGGGGAATGGCTTTAAACTAAACAAGGGTAGATTTAGATTAGACTTGAGGAAGAAATTCGTCACTCAAAGTGGCGAGGCACTGGAACAGGCTGCCCAGAGAAGCTGTGGATGCTCCACCCCTGGAGGTGTTCAAGGCCAGGCTGGATGGGCTTTGGGCAACCTGGTGGGAGGTGGCCCTGCCCAGGACATGGGGTTGCAGTCAGATGGTCATTATGGTCCATTCCAACCCAAACCATTCTTTGATTCCTTGAACTACAGAACTTCAGCAGAAGTCAATTCACCATCTTTTTATATAGGATCCCACTACAAAAATCAAGCAAGTTCCAAGAGAAGAAGGCTCCCTTATTTTGAACATTATCAAAACAAGTATTGAACAAGTTGTTTCTTAATGAATACGCGAGCAAGAAGAATCAGCTAAGCTTTCAGATTCTAAACACATCACTAAACTAAGCTGTTGAAAACTATTATTGTACTCAGGCATCTAATTATGCCGACCTGCCATCTATGAAACAAACACATACAAAAATTCCATAAGGATATTTTTAGTCACTTTAGTCAATGTTAAGCTCTGCTCAACCTGTGTGCATACAGATGTAAAACTGTCACAGACATCTACTTACTCACTTACAAACACTTAGGATTAAGCCTTTTAATTTTATTTTTAGCTTTAATAATAACACTAGCTCTAATTGTATTCCACTACATTAACCTGAACAAAACAATTCACTGGATGGGAAATTCAATTGATAACTCATAAACAACTGAAATTTGCACAGCTCTGCACATCCAGCACGGGTATGATTTACCCTTGCATAAAGCTTGCTTAAAAGATCTGAAGACATTACACAGCACTGGAATGGGTACTTCTGTGTTCTTACCGCAGACTGAGCAAGATCACATCAAATAAAGCAGGTAAGGACAGAGTATATTATAGAAATAGCTTTTATTTTTAAACAGCAACATAACTAAAAACCTAGACACAAGGAGAATTACAATTATTCTAAGATCTTGCATTTATTTGTTCTACAAAACAAGTTCTCTATAGCTTCAGAACAGGCCAGTAGTAACCAAGTATTCAATGAAAGTATAATTTTACTAACACATGGTTGGTTTAACTTGTTTCTGAATGCTTTTCTGCTGCTCATCTGAACTTGATGGCCTATCACCAAGCAAAAGACGTCACTGGAATCACCTCCACTCCAGATGTTGGACTCTGCATCTGATAAACCCCCCCTTACTTCTATACTATAGAATTATTCAGAGGAGTCACAAAGGACCCTCCTGCTTCGGGAGGATAAATTATATGTTCAAAATAAAAGAAAGAAGATTTCAAACACAAAGATTTCTGATCTTACAAAAAAAAAAAAAAAATGACACCTTTTTTTAAATGGTTATTGAATAAAGATTATAGAATGAAAGCTCTCTAAATTCAAATGCTGTAGCTCTCCAATAAGCTGGACAGTTGCATTTACAACTGTAACATACGCAACATGTACTATAAATCTAAAGTCTCAAGATACATGGTCTTTTAACCATATAACATCAGAAATCAAAGTGACATACTGACAAGAAACTGACGTTCTGGAAGGGTTTTTTGTTTTTAATTACCTCAAAATTTTCACTGACTTCTTGCATCATTTTCAATTTGGTTTCATCGGCTGAAAATGAAAATTAAAGTAAAAAAGTTAAGCTTAAGCTAAATAATGAAATAAAACACCAGGTTTGTCGATGAAAGAAGCAGTCAGATCTTATCAGTTTAGCCATCACCGCCAAATTATAAAGCACGCAATTCTCACAAACACCCCTCTCATACGCCCGTCCATACACACAGCTCACTCGCTCTATGGCTCAAGCAAATATTGCTCATCATTTTGCTTCTTCAAAAATCAAAGTTTTTTAACAAAACAAACTGAATTCAGCACACTTTTATCAATTGCGTAAACAATGCTGTGATGCTTTTGAAACAAACTACCAAAGAACTGTAACTTACAATACAAAAACAATCTTACGTGTATTGACATCTGTGAGAGCAGCCACAAACTGAAGATATTTTTTCATCAAAGTGGTTTGGTCCACCACCGTAGGCCCTTGTGCCGAAACAAATGCCATCTTGGAGGAGGGGGGAGCAGCTTCCAGCACATAAAATGGAGATCAACACACCTACAAATACACATATTTGTTAGTTTATATGGCTGTTTAATAGCAGCTATTGTATTACCTAAACCTACTACCTATTACCTTTACCTATTACCCGTATTACCTAAACCTTTTGAAGCAGATGCATCTTTCTCCAAAAGCCATAGCAGACATCTCTGTAGGTTCGTAAACGCAACACCTACCATTTACAGCACTCGAGATCACAGGAAGGTACTTTTCAGGAGCCAAAGTTTCTTGGTCCTTGGCATCTGCTGAAACGCCAATGCGTTTTGCTGCTCCCGAGAGCAGCAGCAGACCCCTGGATGCTCCCAGCACTGCTGTCACCTCACCTCCTGACCCGGCCACATCCCAAACCCGCAGCCACCCTGGGGACGCACCACAGCAGGACTCGCTTCCAGAGGCGCCAAAAGTCGCCCCGCCATCTCCAGCTGCCTTTCTCGCTGCTGAGGGAACCTGAAAGCAAATTCCCCTTAAGAGGCCGGACACCCCGCTGCCCACCTCAGCACCCCCCGGCAGCTCCCCTGCCCACCCCACGGCAGCCGAGCCCCCTCCGCGGCACCTCAGGGCGCCCCCATCTCATCCACCACCCCCTAGAGCCCCCCGTTCACCTTCCCCGCCTCAGGGCCGGCCGCCCCATCCCCACCACGGGCACCCCAGGACGAGGGATGCCCGCAAGGCCTCATACCCCCGGCCCCAAACCTTCACGGCTCCCACCCGAGGCCTCCGAGCGCGGCGCCGCCGGGGATCCGGCCCCTTCCTCCTCCTCCCCGCGGCGCTCGGGGCCCGCCCCACCGGCAGCGCCGCTCCGGGGCTCGCCTCCCACCGCTCCCCTCCAACCCCCCACCGACCCCGGGGCCCCGCCGCGGCCCTACCACCCCCGGCGCTCCTCACCCCGGCCCCGGCCGCCTCCTTTGTTGCTGCCGGAGGCCGGCGGCAGAGCACGGGCGCAGCGGAAGCTCAGGGCCCAGTTCCGGCCGCCTCCTCCCGCCGCCCGCCTCCCTCGCTGCCTCCCCCGGCCTGGGGCGGAGCGGGGAGGCCCCGCGGGGAGGCCCGGCCTCCGGGCCCGACCCCCAGCCTGAGGGGGGGACGTGTCGCTGCCCCCCGGGGGGCTGAGGGGGCTGCGGGAGTGAAGCAGCCCAGAGGAAGCAGAGTCACATTAAAAAAAAAAAAAAATGAGCCAGGTGTCAGAGCTTCGGAGGCTCTCCTGCGGCTCTGAGGAGCGATTTACCGTTAATTAATAATTAATCCACTCTCAGCCCCTAAGTTAAACACGCGCTCTTCCCCCCTCCCAGCCCACCTCCTTCACGGACGGGGGACGTTTGATGCCTCCCAGCCCTGCTCGTGAACATCCCGCCCCGCCGCAGGAACTGCCCCCGGGGGAGGCTGCGGGGGGAGCGGACAGCCGGCCAGGCAGGCGGACGGACGGACGGACAGACAGACAGACAGACAGACAGGCGGAGGTGCCGCAGTACCGCCGGCAGCCTCCACCCCGAGCATGCTGCGGCTGAGCGGCCCCATCCTGCTGCTGCTGGGGGTGGCGGTGCTGGGCCGTGCCGTCCCGGCGGCAGGTAAGGGGCCGCCACCGAGAGGAACCGGGAGGGGTTTGGGGGCGTGAGGCTGTGGGGACGCCGGCAGCGAGCGGCAGGGGATGGCGCCTCCTCAGGCGCTGCCACCGCGGTGCTCGGGCAGGTGCTGGGGCAGCCCGGGCTGAGGGGGCTGAGGGGTGCGCTGCCCGAGCTAAAAGCTCTGAAATTATTTCCGCTGCCTGCGCTGGCAGCCGAGCAGCCTCCTACCAGAGGGGGAAAGGTAGAAGGAAACCCAGCAGAGGACGAGGTGATGCCTCGCTGGGTGACCTTGGGTTAGCCGCTTAATCTCCGGCTGCTGCAGTCGCTGGGCTTCAGGGTGGCCCTGGCTGGTAAAGCACCGTGATAACAACCTCCAAGGAGAAGTGCCAGATAAGCAGGAGGCAGCTGATTTTTTTTTTTTTTTTTTTTTTTTTTTTTTGAAATGAAGTGGAAGGTAGCCTGAACCTTCTAGAGACCTGAAAAGTCTCAGCACTGGATTTCATCAAATCGCACGTGTTTCTCTATGAACTCAAAAACCCCTGAACTCAGGGCTGTTCCTTGTGTTGTGAAATGGAAACAGAGGACTTCCCGTTTGGACACTAATGTTAAAATTACTTTCCACAGTTCTTTTCCAGATTTGTCCAGCACCTGTGATCTGTGGAATGAAATGAGGATGCTAACGGGATGCTTTGGGTTTCTTTTCATACCACCCCAGCCTGAGTGGTGCAGGAAAGGCAAGGCAGGGGTTAGCTGACCTCAGTGCTCTCCCCTGCCTAAAAAGAAGAAAAAAAAAACAAACAAAAATGCATTACAGGCAATGGGTGAATAAGTGCAACTAATGAAGCCCAAAGATTCGGTCCCCTGTGAGCAGTGTGGTAGCTGCTGAAGGTGAGGGGTAGGAACCCCGGCCCCAAAGCTGCACTGCTCTGCCCAGCATTGCCCCTCGCTCACCACAAGAGAGGCAGGCACAGCAGGGGCACAGGGTGGGAACAGGGACAAACCACCGCATCCTGTCCCCAGCTCAGCCCTAATTCACAGCTTGCAGTGTTTTATTTTGCTTCAACACATGCAGGTCACATAATTGTGTTGCACTGCTACTTTTTAACCCAGAGAAGTACAAAAATGCTTTCCCAGTGCTGAAACCTCGGGATACCTGTGAAAAAATGTATCCTTTCCACAATGCCAAAGTTCACCTGCCTCTGCCTGCTGCAGTAGCTGTGTAATGCTGCAGGGAAGGTGAGGGTGAGTGATCCAGAGCAGTGGGGTGGGTCAGCGTCACAGGTCCTGTGCCTTGCTGCTTCCAGTCTGCGAAATCAAGAAGCAAGAATATTTGAGTACTTACAGCTTTCAATACTCAAGTTTCATTTACACTGTGATTTTTTACCCTTTCCTACATGGGAAAATCAGTGGTGGATCATAGAGAAGCAACTGGTCCTGAGTTTTTTTAGCTAGGATTAAGGTGGGGGAGACCTGTGGGTCAATACAGCAGGCAGAAGGAAACTGTGGGATGAAATCTTATCTGGGTTTGAAAGTTCATGTTTTTCAAAGTTTTGCCGAGTGAGAGATTTCTTAAGGCTAGCTGGTGACTTTTGTTTTCTGTAGCTGCAGAGGACTCTTCTGTGTCCCGACCTTTGACTTCCTTACTCTGTTCCTCACTAACAGTGCAGAAATCAAAAAGATGTGAAAGGGATATTATTGAAAAGTTCTGCTTTCGCTTTCACTTGTATTTGTGCTTGTGACAGGGTGAGTTGTGTTAATGAGAAATTAATTGGAACAACCAAGATTAGAGCTGAGCCTGGCCTTCTTTCAATAACTGGAAATTCAGTGACTGCGTTGTTAGATCACTACTGCACCTTCAGCCAGAGCCCAGCTCTGCCCATAAAAAAAAATCAAAGTTTTGGTGATCTAATCCAAGGTTCCTTTCTGCTATTGACACTTTCAGGACCCATTCTAACAATTTGTTTAACATTTGAACACATATATATGTGCAACAGTTTCTGTTCCAGGTTGTTGAATGGCAAAAAAAAAAAAAAAAAAAAAAAAAAAAAAAAAAAAGATGGTAAAGTCTTAGAATAATGCTGTTGTAAGTCATGTACCTACAGCTGACTAATTAAAACGTGTATTGAATATTATTTATTTATTTACAACAAGTTTTGTTTTGTTTTTCTCTCCTCACTTCCACAGAGGAGTATGATCTGGAAATAAGTAACAATGGTCCCATCACAACGGGAGCTCAAGCCACTGTTCACGCCACTCTAAGGATTAAGAACAACAGCCTTGCATCAAGCTTGTATCACTTTAACTGGATTTATGCTCCTCTGATTCTGATAGAGAAATCAGAGCGGCAGTTGAACTCCGTGATTAATGTGACTGGTGAATTTCCTGGGACTTTTCCTCTGTCTGTCTGGGTCACCCACAGAAACTGTTGGTTATGTCGGCCAGTTGCTAGGAATGTCACTGTGCTTCAGATCACAGGTAAAAGCTTTACAACTTCCACATCTTCAGGGATTCAGTACACTGAAGGCTGCTGCCTTTGCTAGCATCAAAAAAAGCAAAGCCAGACGTAAATGTGGCTTCTTCCAACAGGGTTTGATTTGTGTGGCCCTTTACTGAAAGGTGGTTTTGAACAGGCTCCGTACTGACTGGGCTTTGCTGTTGTCTACCTACATCCAGGCAACAAGTGCGATCCTGCCTGTGTTTTCCTGCTTCTAATAAGTAGGGAAAGCAAGCTAGAAATCAGATGCTTCAGTAGCTGCAGTTCACACATCAGGATTGTTCAGTGATGTCCAGACTTCCAAAACAAAACTTCCTATATTTTCTTTCGAAGTTCCAACTCAATCATATTGAAAGTGGATGTGAAGCCATGGCTGCATTTCCAAATATCGCAATGTGCAATTTCAGCATATGGGGAATAGTCATAACCATAAAACGTTGATTTCTTTTTTGTGTGATTTTGACAAATCGACCAATGGTGCAGCATGGTTAGCCTAATCTCTGATGCAGGGATTGACGTGAAATATCACCTGAATGTTTCCTACCACCCCTTGATTCAGGGACTAGCAACGATGTCCCTTCAACCACATGTCCTACTGCTGTACTTAGACCCTCCAAAATAGACCCAGCTGCCAGCTGAAGACAAGGACATATGAGGACAAAAAAGCTAACCACAGGGCACAGCTGAAGTTTTGGGGAATAGCTATTGAGATTTTCCTTTGAGAAACACCAGCCTTCAATGGATTAATGGATAAGCCTTTTAAACAGGATACATGGCATTCTTGCTTCAGAATTGCTGTCTGGCTGTACGCTTACTTATTTATTTCCCTCTTTACACTTACATTCTCATGCCTTAAGCAAAAGGGATAGAAGCTTTCTATAGCTATGGAAGGTAAGATCCCATTCTACCTTTCCGCCTTCCCTGAACAAAAGCACCCACAAATGCCCAAGGAGGTTGCCAGTAACTAATATAAATTACAACTCCAGTGAGTTCTGCATTATCAGCCCTGTTCTTATTTGCACATCAACTGGAGAATAGCTAACCGGTTTTAATTAATTAAACTAAAAACTTTAAGAACAAACAAAACCAATGAAGGATACACATAAACAAAATGAACATGAAGGAAGTGCATACACAAACCAGTTCGATTCTGAATCCATTTTTCTAAACATTTGACATTAATCCCAGTTCTTTTAAAATCAATAATAAACATTGTTATTGATCTCAGTCAGTCCAGGATTCTTCCTCTCAGTCCTGTTAGAAGCTTCACATTGACCCTTTGTATAACCTTGATAAAGTCAGTTAATCTCCCAGCATTGCTAACACACGTAACCAGACTGACTAACACATTCAAAATACTCTTACTTGTCTGGACTGGGGCACAGAAAAACCTATGCGATGTATTTCAAATACCATTTTAACACCCACATAGAGCATACTATGAAAATTATATACACTGTCATTCTTTCTCTACGTTATTTTTCTACAGAATTTATCACAGGGAATCTTACCATCGCGCAGATAGAAGACAGTAGATCTATCAGGCGTGGTTCTAGCTCCTCCACGGGTGCTGTGACCCGGATTTCTTTCTGTCTTCATGACCCAAGTGACTACTTCAAGTCAGCATCATTTGTCTACAACTGGGATTTTGGAGATGGGTAGGTGCGGTTACTTTGTTGGCTTTAATGACTATTCAAGATGCCTCTGATTCAGCTGCTCATCTAGAGAGAAATCCTGATTAAATCATAGGACAAAGCATGTGCCTTTACCCATTGGTACACCCTTAAGCCACCCTGCAGCAGGGAGGAAGAAGAATGTTCAGTTGTTTTCCTTCTTTTGAGTACAAATATATGTCCAATGCAAATGAGAGTACGCAAACAAAAACATAAGATTTAGTTTTTAAATACTACAGTTTTTCTTATTTTCTTTCTTATTTTTTAAAATCTTTATCTTTTCCTTTTAGTGTTTCAGTTAGCTTGTAGTCCACCTCTTATAAAGGTAGCTTTCATCTTTCACTGGCCATTTGTATTCCATTTTGTGAATTCCTGTAGCACTATCCTTAATTTCATTCATTAGGAGTGTATAAATACAGTCTGGGTCCGATACTGATTGTAGTTCTATTGGTTTTACACCAA
Source organism: Nettapus auritus (assembly GCA_011076525.1). Classification (NCBI taxonomy): domain Eukaryota; kingdom Metazoa; phylum Chordata; class Aves; order Anseriformes; family Anatidae; genus Nettapus; species Nettapus auritus. The sequence goes on from CM021778.1 coordinate 7,105,596, forward strand.
TGTAATGCTACAGGTGTTAGTCCTCATAAAGGAGAATTAATCCATGATCGTAAAGGAGAATTAGAATCACAGCTGAATGCAGCATTGGCTATTAAAGAAAATAATTTAACACCGCATTTAAACTTTAAATCAGAAATGTGCAAGTTCTTGATAAAAAACAATTTTGATTCTTATCTTTTCACACTGTATGCAGAGTTTATCAGATTACCAAGGAACCCTTTGTCTACTGCAACTACTCCACCATGGGGAATCGCACAGTACATCTGAAAGTCATAGCTGAATGGGAGCAAATTGGAAGCATCATACATGAAAAGGAAACCATGCAGAAAACTGGTGATTTTACCACTGCTCTGGAGCTGTTAGGTAACAATAAAACATTTTATTCAAAATGGGATTTACCGTATATGTAACGATACAATCTAGGTGGTGGGTTTGTAATGGGATACAACTTGAGCATTGTTTTTCAGTGTGAAGAGTTTTCATTGCGAAATAGACTTCGTGCTGTTCTAGTTCACAAAAAAATATAAAATCTGTTTCTTATTCATTTATCAAAAGTTTCACTGTCTTCTGTTAATGTCTTGCATACAGCTAGACCTTAAAATAATTTGTTTATAGTAATTTATGGAGGATTTGTTTAATTTATGCTGACTATCCCTAAAAAATAAATTAGCTAAAACAGGCATTAGGAAAGTTTCATTAATTTGATCAGCTTCAGGAGTAAATGAACTCATATTTAAAAAAAAATAAAGGATTAATGAAGTAGTTGATTATATCCTAAAAATAATAATAATAAAAAAAAAATCACAAAACATTCAGAAAACTTAAAACAACTCTACTGACAGGTTTCTTTTTTGGGTGTGATGGAGATATTATTATCTGTGTGCATGATGCAGCTAAAATCTGCATAGTCTATGAAATCAAACCATCCATGGAAATCCAGTGAATTTCAAGTTTACATATCAAGCGTGATATGCTTTCTTTTTTCCTCTCAGATGCTGTTAAAAGCATTAATGTAGTGGGCTCCAGAGAGACTCATGTAATGGAAAACTTGAGTTTATCTCTTCATATCAATGGCACGTAAGTAACAAACACTTCTTTCCCCAGAACACATTATCTACGTTTTTTTTCCTCTGCTGTTTCCTTAAAAGTCAGTTGCACCCCACACAACAATTAAAAAAAAAAAAGTTTCCTTTGAAGAAAATATTGTTGAATATTGCTTTTCCTTGACTTAAAGTACTGTGAACTCTAAGAGCCTGACAGAGCCCACAGCTTTACAGAGAAGTAGAATGTTAAAATGTACACCTCCTCAGCAAATCCTCAGAGGTAAATGAGAATTTTTACATCGTTGTAAACAGCATGTGAAAAGGGAATGAGACAGAGAAAGACAGTGGGAAAAAAAATGACATTTTAAAATTCCCTTTTGAATTTTTCTCCTTGACCAATTTCCCCATCGCTAAATTAAACTGTATTCAGAGTCCTGTCGAATGGTAGCAGTTTTTGGCACGTGGGAGTGATGGGTTTGGGGAATAAGTTTGGCAAAGTAAAGGTTGCCACAAGATGAATGAGACAGAGAGGCTCAAAGCAGTGAGGAAAGTTTTTTTTTTTTTTTTTTTTTTTTTTTAACAAACAAACAAAAAACAACAACAACAAAACTTACCCTGTATAAGGAAAAGAGAAATGTCCCAGTGTGAATGTGATGCAGTGGGAAAAGGCCAACTTGTAGAACTAATCATTTACTTCTGTCGGAATGCAGGAGAGCCATGAGCACCCTGATTCTAGCAAGAGCTCTCTCAAGTTGCAATATTTAGAACGTGAGGGAGTTTTTCATCTAGCAGAAGCATTTCAAATACCATTGAAGCACTCAGGAAAGCTCCTTTGGGGGAAAAAAAAAAAAAAAAAAGATTGCAGAAGTCACTTATTCTCCAGAAGAGTGACCCTTATTTGTTCTGCTTTAGGGAGCTGTTTGCCCTAATGGTGGATTTCCAAAAACAAACGTCAAAAGAGCAGGGCTGTTAGGAGGGATGTAGGACAGAGGGAGCAGCACCCAGTGCAGTCATTTGTCAAAGAAATAAATAGTGCTGATACACAAACAGCACAGTTTGCCTTCAGAAAGTGAACTGCACGCTGATGGGACTGGAAACTGGAGATGGCATACAAGTAAATATGAACAACTAAAAACCATTACAGGCAAACCTGAGATCCCTAACAGTGGGCTTGGCTCTAGGATGGGCAATGCTTGCCAGACCTAACCTCTAGCAGCGGGGTGGGACTGCTGTGATAGGAGTTGGTGACAGAAAACCAGTAACAAAGGTTTGAGAGGCATGTGATCAGAAACAAAGCTAGAAAATGAGCTAAGCACAGAAACATGCTGCTTTCTTTAGCAGAGAATATCCTGAGCAGATAAGGAACAAAATGCTTATGGGGTAAAGAAAAGCTCTGTCTGTTGTTAGAATCAAAGTCCATAGTGTGTAAGGAGAGTCCAGGCAGAATCAGTTGGAGCAAGGATCTGAAAATGTAAATAAATGAGACACAATGAGAAGACATACAGCCATAAAGTGCATTGCATCTAGATCATTGGATAGCAACTAAAAAGCTTTTTGTTATTGTAAGGGAATAACGTGCTCCTTGTAATTTATTTAACTTTCCTAACTGTTAGTCTGTTGTACTCAGCTTACACTTTTTGTTTTGTTAAATCAGAGGTCTTGGGTGTACTTTAGTAGCACAAACAGTGATCCCCACTGTGAAAAGAACAAAGAAAACCAACCTATACTCCCTTGGAAGGGGAAGGGGGAAGATTGCTTTTGTCTCTATTAGAGCAGGACCGTGGGTTTTCCTACACAGTGGCCTGTCTGTGACCCACACAGGTATCCAGCTCTCAGCTGAAAGGCTTGTTGTTTGTAGAAGCATCACAAAGACCTTTTCAATTGACAGATGCTATGAACCAAGCAATTGTGTTGTTAATTACTTCTCTATTTGTAGTTAGTGTAACAACTTTGAAAATAATGAAGTTAATTTACTTTATCCAAGTGATTCATCTGCTCCTAACTGGAAATTTTGCAGCTTTCAATTTCTTTTTATCATTTCAGCCCACCGCTGTCGTTATGCTGGCTTATAAAGTCCGAGTGCATTCCACTGGAAGGTGAAAAATGCCATCTGGTGGTGATTAATGGCTCCTGCTACAATCTCAGCCATACCTTCAGCGATGCCGGGCAGTACTGCCTCAGCGTCCGAGTGGAGAATGGCGTGACGATGCTGCAGACCTACCATGAAATAAAAGTGTGGCCAACAGGTGAGCTGCAGCCAGTCTGAGCAGCAAAGATTCCCAGTTGTCTGGGACTCTGACAGTCTCTAACACATCAGGGATTAACTGGCCTGCAGATGAGGTTTCTGGAAACTAGTATGGATAATCAAAACCATTGGAAACATGAAGAGAAAGGAAACCCTATAACGTCCCTACTGTAATTGCTCTGAGCTTTTTGTATCCTGCTGAACCCTTAGTCTCAAGAGCATCTTGAAGCTAACGAGTTCCCTGGAAAGACTGAGTTACTTAAATTACGTATTTTTCAGTTTAAATAGTCTCTTGCTCTTGTAGTTAGGATAACTGGGAAAACATATGCGTTTGTACCACTGCTTTAATTAAGCAGTCTCAATTCTTCTTTTAGTATTTTTATTGTTGTTGTTAAGGGTAGATTTTTCTACATCTCCATTTCATTCCATGTTTCTGTTCCCCCAGGCAGCAGTGCCTGCTTGCTTCCCCATGCCTCCTTGCACCCCTCTGGGGTCCCTGAGTCAGCTGAGAAAGTAGTTAGGTAGCCAAATAAAGAGGACCCAACAAGGTGGCAGCTAGACTGTGATAATGTAACAGTTAAACCATCCTACCATGGGCCAGTGCTTCTGTACATACAGTGCAGCCAACGCCAGAAGGCACTGGTGTGCACTCAGGGCGAGGAGGCAAAAATCCTCTTTGCTGGAGGCTGCCAGCTGCTCTGAAAATGATGCTGATCAAGGTTCCTTCCTATCCACTTGGGGTATCACAGACGTTCAGACAGCTCAGGTGTTTATTTTTTTTAGGCTGTTTAAACAAAAAGAAAGCAGGGAAAAATAAAAAGAATGACCCTTACAATCCTGTATTCCTACTTCTGTGACTTCAGAAAGACCTGAAGTGAGCTGGGCTGAAAAATCTGTACCCTGATGCACCCCTGGCCTTTGTTCTAAGAACGTGAAAAGTTCTTCTAAAACATCTTTTTCTTCTGTTACCTCTTCTCAGTGTATTGTATCACTCCAGGAATGTCCCCTTGTGCTCTTTCCCAGGGATCCAGCCAGCTTTCTTTGTCCTGCTCTGCGTTGCTCTGGTTTCAGTGATGGTAGCATTGGTGCTGTACACGACCTTTCGAAGTAACACACAACAGAAAGACCTTGTGGAGGTACTGGGTTACTCTTACTTTGAGCTGAGATAGTAATTAGATACCTCTCAGCCATGCCCCTTCTTTCATCCCCAAGCAAACGGAGCAGGGAGGGAGCATTCCCCTGGTATCTGTCTGATGTGGCAAACATTTTAAGCAACAGGCATGCTTCTGTCTTGGGGAGAAATAAAAACATAATTCAAGCTACCAGGGCTGTTATGGGTAGTTAATGATCCCAAGCACCTGACTGCACTGAAGTATGCCTTCCAGAGGATCTATCGAGTGGTTACATGGAAGAAAGCAGAGAGGGGATAATAAGAAAGGCTGGATACATTACCTTAAAGTGGCACTAAATGGGGACCCAACATTAATGTGTGACCTTCATCTTCCCAGTGCCCTTCCATCTCCCTGATATAGCTTGTTACATTATCATAGTTATAATAATAACGAGCTCTTAAATTAAAGATAGCTTTCCTGGCCCTTTGGAAAATACTTAATACATTTTACGTTATGTGACAGTATGCATGATACACCTCTAGGGGGACTGCTGCAAGCCATGTGTCCAGCTGGTGTAAGTCTGAAATCTATTTAAAGATGGTTGCTGAATGAAACTGGTTGAGGACCAGGTACTATTTCTGGCCCAAACTATTCTTGATTGTCTTAGCTGAGCAGGTAAGACTGGAATTAAAAGTGCTCTCTTCAATGTTCCTTTTCCAGGTAGCTGACTTTGACTTTTCTCCACTGTCTGATAAAAACCTGTCTTCTCATTCGGAGCCAGGCTGTGGCCAAATATGTTGCAGATCATGTTTTCTTCAGTCATCTCAAGAAACTGCCAGGGAGAGTCATGAACTTCTACTTTCTTTTTACAAGCCAGTCAAAATGTACACAGTGTGAAGAACACAATTGCACTTTGGTTACACTAACTCCAAGTTTAACTTTCTCACTTACGGTGAGTTACAGGCCCAGTGCTGCATGAATGATTTATTTTTGCCAATGTGATGAGGTTAACCACTTTGCTAAATCCAGCACTTGAGTGTTTCATTGTGTGATCAAAAAAAGAAAGAGCCTGAAACACAGTAAAAATAGCTCTGTATTTTTAAATTATACGGGTGTATACATTTACAGCTGTAAAAGCATTTTATTCTTATGAAAAAAAATTTTATGTGCAGGTTTGCTAAACTCACTACCTCTTATAATTTCTCTGTTCCTGTTGCTGTCTATTTCAAAGAAGAGAATGCTTAAAACAAACATACCTCTCTTTCTTATGCCATAAAAATATTACTGGAAATGCAAGTTATCCAAAAGGCTTCTGAATATACATTTGTTCTAAAAGGGAACTGACTTGTCCAGGTTGGGAAAGGGTTTAGCCTAGATGCTTCCAGTGAAGCAGGTTCTCTATTTATGTTGTGTTTTTTTTTTTTCCTCCATCTTAAAAGAGTCCTTTTTTTAAGTTAAATTAACCAGATGCTGTGGGACTGCAGTGGCTGCTGACCTGCTCATGGAGAGGTAGCTGCTCATGGGGCTCCTGGGGGATGGCAGCACCTGCTGCGAAAGCCTCCCCATCTCCAGCACTTCCATGCAGTGGTGCACCACTCCAATCTGTTTAAGTAGCAATTTTTTTCAGAACGTTCATTCTTCTTTTCTTCCTTACGTTACTATCCAGCTACTCACCAAAGCTCCACTTTAAAAAAAATGCAATAACCAGTAGCTCAAAGCTGCTCAGCAAAACAAAGTCAATTTATAGTCAACATTCAAGGCTGTATGAACTTCTTGCCTGATAAAGACCATGCCTGATATCTTCCATGATCAGCTTCCTCCTCAGCCAGCTTTTGCCTCCTGCTATGAAGTATTTCAGAGTACCCTGGAGGCTTTCACGCAGAACTGTATTTGGGGCCATTTCTTTTCTTAAATATGACACTTACATTTTCCCCACCTCTGAGTGAGCCTTTGGGTATTGTGGGCTTGGGGTTTTTCATGTATGTCATAATTTCTCAGGTGCACTGAATAGGAGGGGATTTACCATTAGATTTCAGGGTTCTTATTTCACACATTCAGCTTCTACATTTCCTTAGAGAAGGCCAGAGTCTCAGTTCGTCTGTGAATAGAATTATATAACCTCTGAAGGGCTTTGCTAATTAATACATGCAAAATGGATTATCTAAAATAAGTCATCCAGTAAATCCAAGGTTTTGTCAAAAAAAAAAAAAAAAAAAGTTCTTTCCAGGGCAGAGCTCGTTTTGGCTTTGGTTTTATAAGAGAAGATGCATTTATAAGTGAATTTGTTGATTAGGAGTGGTGTCCTTTTGTGTTCCTTCTCAGTGCCCCAGCGTCAAGCTCTTATCTTCAGTCATATTCAGTCACTGTTAAGAATGTGCCTCTCCTTAGGCTAGCAAAGGAAGCTATTGTTCTCAGGAGCTTCAATTTTATTGCTTGTTCCTGAGATACCAGCCACCTGAGCCACTGCCAAAGGTACATGACTTGTTCCGGGACATCAGTGTGTTCTGTAAATGGCTTCACGGTCATTGGACACTGGAAATACCAGATTTCCAATATGAAAAACACAACTTGGAGTGACAGTGGCCTTAGACAAACTGCACAGTGACTCTCTGCACTAGTTTGGGCTTTTTTTTTTAATTAAGTTTGTGACAGAAATGTATTACACCTTCCTGGGATACTACACTTGGAAAACAACCCCTTGGCACCCTAAAAAATCTATAAAAAGTCCTTCTTTCTCCATATTTCACTCCCAGAAAGGCACTATGAGACAGCAAAGACTGCCAGTTGTAGGTACCTGAAATGGAGGTAACTTTGGAGGGAGGATGAGGATACCCAAAGGTACACGCTCTGCCCGATTTACCATTCATACCTAACTTATTCAAAGGGTCTCATGTGGTAGTAGGCTTACACGTGTCAATTTGTTGAGGAAAACTGAGAAAACGCCCTTCAGAACACTGGTTTCATAAAATGACCAAAGGATGGCAAAGGAGTCAAACTATTCAGAAGAGCAGAAAAGATAAAGGGCTACAAGGCAGAAAGTCAACGCTATCAAATAGTAGAAGATATTACTGAAGAGCAGACTGAAAAGAATAGAGGTTAGAAAGAAAGACATCTCTTGCAAAAAAAAGAAGCAGTGGAAAAAGTACACTTAAAAGGGCATGTCAAGAAGCAAATTAGCCAAGAAAATTTAAACAACCTTAACAAATTGAGGTATAAGTAAAAGAAATATTCTCATGAGCATGTTCCTGAATCTAAAGTTAAACTGTTTCCTGCACAAAAGACTGATCTGTGGGTTCAATAAATACCTCTGAAACTGAAGACAAAAGGTAATTGAGCGGTTCAGGATATAGCAAGGAGATTAGTGGAACGTAACGAGGATCAGCAGGAGGATTCATTTTGTTAGCCTTAGAAATCAATGACCTGGAAGAAGGAATGTTCAGCAAAACGATGAAACTCACTGATACAAAACGAGAGTCCAGTGAGTACAAAGCCAAGGAGCAATTAAATTCAGGTGATAAGCAAGAGTGGAAGCAGATAAGAAGTTTATGCAACTGAGAATTATTTTCAAGGAAATGCATCTGAGGACAAAAATGTCCCAGAAAGGCATAGTATGAATATGTTTGATAAAAGTTAAAGGAAAAAAAACCTGCTGTACTTCTCTAATTTGTCTTATAAACACTGGTGCAGTAGATGTGGGGCCAAATTAGCCCTTCATCTTAACAGCAGAGCATAAGGTTCAGTGGCCAACTGGGTCAAGGCTGAAATCTGTCTTTCTGGAAGGCAGATTATGCAGCCCAAGCCATAGCAACATTTTGAATTCACAAGACCTCTATAGCATTCGCTGAATGCCGTAGGAACAGCAATTGTTTCAGCAAGAGGAGGGTGAAAAAAATCATATTTAAATGCTCAGCATTATTATTAGATAATCAGCCAACACTTCACCTTGATTTTAGAGAGCCAGTGCCAGTTTCCGTGGAAACTGAAGTGCTATCCTGCAGCTGTCACAAAACTGTTCAATCCTGCAGACCTCAACTCTGACAGCTCACTAAGCACTACAAACGGGGATTTTTACATTGAAGACACCAACATGGGGAACACAGAAGCTTCAGAAACCTCTTTCTGAGCTGGGTATGCTCATTGCCAGTGTGCGCAATTAATTCCTACAGCAGTGTGCACAAGCAGAGCAGTTGCAATATACAGTTTTTTGGGTAGGAAATGCCATAGTTGCACAACTGACAATTCCCTGAGCAAATTACACTGGAGCACTAGCAAAAAGCTTCCGTGGTCCCAGGGCTACCCCAGCCAAATGCATTTACTCGCAGCGCTCCTGGGAGGCAGGGAAGTGCCATTACCACCGTTTACAGGAGGCAAAAGGGAGCTGTACAGAGATACGGAGCTTGCTGTACAGTGCCAAGCAAGGCAGCTGTAGACGCCTGCCTAAAATCTATGATTTAAAAGCTGCGGATCCACGGAGCCCACCTGCCCAGCCCTGCTTCTTGTGCAGCCCGAGGGCGCGCTGCGCAGCAGGGGGCTCCCCACGCACAGCAATCCTGCTCTGCCAGGGCAGCGGGAGCTGCTGCCGGAGGCTCCAGTGATGATTTTTATGAGCTGCTCGCTGTGGCATGTAAGCTGAATGCACAGCCGGGTTCGATAAAACAACTCGAGTTGTTCGCAACACAAATACCACAGGTTTGGGTGCCACCCCGAGCAGCTATGCGAAACGACTCGGTGTTGGTCCCTACGCAAACAAACTCTTGCCCCACGCGGGGTGAGCTCCGTGGCTCTGGCTGCAAGCGGGTGGAAGGATGGATTGAGCAAGCTATGCAGGCGGTAACACTCCTGGGAGAGGGCTTTCTGCAGCTTACTCAATGCACTTGGCAAGACAACACCCCGCTCTGCGGGACCCAACGTCAGTGTCTGAGTCCCCCACAGGCTGCACGAGCAGACATTGGTGCTGCTGGGCCCATCCCTGATGGAAAACAATACAGTTTTCCATAAAGGACAGTAACTGTGAAGTGTCAATCCACAATGACTTACCTTAAATTAAGGAAAATGAAGAAGAAAGCAGCCCACAGTGGAACACAGAAGCACTGTGTGCACAGAGGTGATGCAAACAGCTCCTGAAAGCACCTGGAGCCCCTCTTGCTTGCTGGGGAAGGTCTCAGAACCAGGAAGCAGAAGCAGCAGCAAACAGGCATGTTCTGGTTCAACAGCTCCATGAGCTCAGGCCTTCCTGGTAACACAAATGAGGACTCTGTCACTTAAAGTCCCTTTTCAGCTACAGTTTAGGTACAAAATGAGAACTGACAACAGCAACAAAATCTATCTTATTGGATCAATAGCATGTGTTTAACAGCAAAATAAAGTTACAGAGCTTTTAATTGTCTTTTCAGCTTCCTATTCTTAATATGTTCTTCTTTCATTCTATATGAATTATTTATTGTAAAATTTTGAATTAAATCAAAAGGAAAATAAATCAAAAAAACCAAACACGTTGCCTAATTAAATAGCAATACCCTTACTTTCGTTCAATCTTGATAAATCACAGTCATCCCTTACTAATTAACTTCTAGTTTAATACATTTCTCTCACCACCCCAAGCTACCTAACAAAACACTCAGCTTAATAAAAACAAGCTAATATTGAAACTGGGCAGGTTTGATTCTGCTTCAGCACAGCACCCCAACACCTAAGTGCAGACGTAGAAGCAGGCTCCGGGGGCTGGTGGGAATGCCAGCAGGAAAGGCCAGCAGCTGAGCCTCAGTGACCCCCCGAAATGGGGTGAGCACCCAGACGTGGGGAGCTGGTGTCTGACACAAAAAGCATTTCCTAGGCAATACTGAATCTTCCTAGGCAGTACTGAATTTCTTTCACGTGCAAGGAACTTACTTGCAATCACACTTGTGATGAATCCAGCGTGTTTGCACAGGTCACGGCAGACAAGGAGGGCTCTGTTTTAGGACGGAGGGCACAGAGGGTTCCCCAAAGCCTGAGGAGGTTTAGGATGGAGGGCACAGTGGGTTCCCCAGAGCCTGAGGAGGTTTAGGATGGAGGGCACAGAGGGCTCCCCACTGCCCAGGGAGGGTGCCCCGTGCAGGGCTGTTGTGGTCATAAAGGCAGGGCTGCGCTGCTCTGCTCCCCAGCAGCACCCAGGCAGCTCCTGGGAGGCTCTGTATCTGCACGGTGAAGTGTCTTATCGTATTTAAAGTAAGGCATTTCTGTTACTAAATAATTTATGCATTTATGGAGTTGATCAAGGTTATAGTAGAGTAAACCTGAGTGGAAAATTAAAGGGAAAATAGGAGAGCTGTTTGCTACGACAGTATTAGAAAGTGTCAGCCCCTGAGCTGCCAGGGAAAGACTTGAGTTTTTGTTCCAGCTTGAGTTTCGAGTCTAAATTATTCCAGGTAGCTCTACCTGTGATATTTTGAGTTCTTTCTTGTGATTTTTCTCTCTTTAACAGCAGTAGAATAGCGTTGCTGAACCCTGACAAACAACTGCAAGATTTCACTTGTGGATAAAATTATTCATACTCAGTAACACAAGTGTTTCAAATCACAGGTCCACCCCCACAGAAGGAGTGAGGCATCCATTTCCCATCCACGTCTCATCACGGATAGGAGTTGCTTTCTGAAGTATCCTTGAGACCGATCCAGGCCACGCAGCTTGGATCGGGAGGGGAAACTTTCAGAGGCAAGTGGCTTTGCAAATAGCTATTATTTCATTCTGCTTTAATTCTCTTCTCTCTGTTCTGTTCTTTCCTTTTCTTGTGCTTGGTGATAAGTAGTGGGGAAAACCTTCTTGCAGACAGGAAGGCAGCGTGTAATTAAAGGTAAAGAATTCCATTTAGTTCTGTAGGAGTGACATCCTTTTTCATAAGGCAGTCTGTGAGAAATCAGGTAAGCAGCACATACATTTTTGATGAACAGGAGGACCCTCACCTATCACTGACGAGGTACAGAAAGAACAGACAGGACTCTCAGTAGGGAAATATCATCCATTAGATGCCTCCCTGGGGATCAAATGGCACTTACAATTGAGAGAGAGTAACTGCCTCCTACATTTCAATCGGTACCAGCAGGATGCCTATTTGTAAAGATTTGTGCTGCCTGCATTCTGTTAGTGTAAGATGCCACGTAAATATTTCCTGACCTTTACAGTAGATGTTACCTTTTTTGTTTTCCACAGACCAGTGGCCTGATTTTACTTTTTCGAACTGGTGATCCTGCTAAAGAATGAGCACAAGAGCCACCCCCTAAGCGTGCACAGACCTGCTGAAATTGAAGGACCTGCTGAACATGTGTTTTCAGTGTTTTCTGATCAGGGCTTTAAATACGCCAACCTTTACGACAAGACTGCTGTGGTTCTTTTTGTAAAATCCTACCTGCCTTGTACTAAATACCTAGCACCAAAGATCAAAAGGCTTTTGAAATATGGCCCCTAAAAAAAAAGAAAAGAGAGAAATTGAAATTCTTTCATTTCCAAACTGATTAATCAAAGGCAACTCTTTGATCCAGCACAGAAAAGTTCTCTGTTCCAAAACAATGAGCACAGTAATAGAGAGCAATTAGGTCTCTGTGTGTATAGTCCTTGAGGCACACACAGGGTGCTCGTGGGTGTCACCACCAGGGCTGCCCAGACTCCAAGCACATCTACTTTTCATTATCATACCACCTGAAAACTCAACAGCTCCATCCCATGCACTAATGGATGGGTCCATTTGGCCTTCCCAGAGCTTGCAGCAACCTTTCCACTAGCTCACCCTGTGGTCTGACGTATACATACCTGCATTTGTTCAATATCCCCTGCCATTCAAATAAGAAATGCACAGTGATTCCTTCCCGTGGTGGATTTTACATAACTCCTGGAAAAAAAAATGTAGTCACAAATAGCAGAGATTAGACAGCAATGTCAAGGTCTGAGAGGAGAGATTACACGTCCTGTATCAGCAGATGTTTGTGGCCACTGACAGTCCTGTGATTTCAAGAGCCGTTCTCCATTCAGGAGCTTCCCACATCGTTACAGGACAAACAAACAGATAACCAACAATGGAGCCAGCCCTGCCCCGGAGAGCTTCATCCAAGTCAGACGGAGCTGTGCAAAACCCCCCGTGCCCATTCCAGCAGCAGGCGCAGTTCAAAGACAGGCGAACTGAAAGCACCCTCCAGGTGTCCAGCCTCAGCAGGATGTCGAACACAAGGATGTTGAGCAGCTGCACCAAAACAGCAACCTTTCACCCATGATACACATCACATTTTGAGCTGCTACAGCGATGAATTGCCGATGGGTTTGGGAGGGTTGCAGTGGCACAAGGCAAGTGACAGATGACTGGTTATTGGCACGTACGGTTATCAGCAACCAGCACTCTGCTGGTGTTCACCACACAGACAGAACACAGGCAGGCAAATCATGTGAAAACAAACAATTCCAGGGGAACAACTGCCAGGGAAGGAGAAACAACTCCAAAACAAACTCTTCCATTAAAAAAGAAAAAGCAGCAAAATCAGGATGGTACAAAGGGACTTTCTGTCCAGAAGGAGCCAAAAGAAGGCATAGCTTCAGGGAAATTTCCAAGTGAAGCAAAAAGCATTAAAAAGTAGGAGGCAATTCCTTACTTTGGGATTTGTCTTGGTAACATTTGGTCTTCTGCAGAATGTACTCCGGAGAGCCAAGGAGAAGGACAAGGGTAATCAAGGCCTGTGTACAACATCACAACGAGCTTTCAGAAAAGGTGTGTACCATTCCCTGGCAGTGACACACAAGCTCACCATCCTCCTAACGAGAGGCAGCTACCACACAGAGATGGGTGTGAACTCACGGCTCATTGCCCCCTCTGCACTCACCTTTCATGTGTTGCTCTTCCACTCCAGGTGTCCTCAGCCTCGGGGCTGCCCTCTGCCCTCTCCAGCCGTGCACTCCCCAGTGCTCGTCCCTGCCCCTGCTCTGGCCCTGTTGAGCAACCCACAGCGGCGGTTCCTAATTCCCATCCGCCAAATTCCCATCTCCTGCCCACTCGGTCAGTTTGTGCTAACTCTGCTGCTGCTGCCTAAGCTAAAGGTGTACGTGCTTGTGCAAACCCCTGTCAGATGGCAGCAGCCTTTGGCAGAGAAGCGCTGAGACACGTCTGGACCACCAGCATCTGCTGGTGGCTCAGCTGGGCCTGCAGAAGAGCAGCTGTCCGGGGCTCGTCGCGCTCCCGAGTAAAGTGAGCTGCTTCATGTGAAGGCATTCAGGGCGTTAGCTCCTGTGCTGTCCTTTCACACCCTGATTTACTTGCTATCAAGTGTTTACACGAGCTTTGAGCCAAGCTTTCTGTTTTCTTGCCCTTTTCCTAAAGAAGCACCCTCACTCAGTGACGCAGGCAGTGGAACATCTCCTGGGTACCACGAGCACGCAGAGCCCCTCGCAGACCCACGGTGTGGGGCTGTGCTCTGCTGTTTCCTACAGTAACACAGCGCAGTGCCCGATGGTCAGCAGAGAAATCTGAAAGAAAACAAGATCGGTTACTTGATGCAAAGGCCATAGAGTGTTCAGACATCGCCACACATCCCGTTCAGCAGCACCAAACACAAGCAAGGTTGAGAAGTACAAACAGTCAGAGCATCTTTGTTTCAAACAGACGCTGCTCAGCATGTGGGCCGTGGGTTGGCTGGGCCAGTGAGCCCCCTCCGAGGCGAGCAGGACCTACCAGGTCATAGGGCCCAGTCGTGAGATGAGATGAAACACATCAGAAAATCAGACTTTAAAGCAGTTCGTTATTAGCACTAAAAGCATTAGATTATGCAATGAGTGTATTTAACAGACTGCTTCCAGAAGAGACATACAGAATCATTGTTTGGAGATCTGTTACCCTGCAAGTTGCTATTTCTCATACGACATCCCAAATTTTGATGTGTACTGGGGCGCATTCTTCATGCTGTATAATTTTTAAAACAGATGGGGCCTTTTTAGTTCCAAAGCTCTCGAGTTTCTCAATTTTTATATACAAATCTGGACAATTTCCACCTAATTTATGCTTCAAAGTTAGCATGATTTCACAGCACCTGGATCTGTTTCCCTAACTCGCAGGCTCCACGAGCACAGCCTGTATCTACAAACACCCATCTAGCTCCAAGAGGGACAGAGACCCTCGGAATGCAAATGTTTTCACCAGGTGCATGTGGACACGACCACTCCCTGATTTTACTCGAGGTTTCAGGCAGCCTATGCCATTAAGGATTCACGTTTACTTCTATACCTGTTCTGCACATGCCACATGCTCTTCTGGAAAACCACTGTAGAAATTTTTGAGAGCTGACTTTCACGTTTTAAGAGCATTTTTCATATTCCTTTCACATTGTAACCAAGTGCCTTGGTACCATCTGTTGAATTACTCACATGGAGCCATAAAAACATTCTCAAATAATCTAATATGCCTTTTATATGCTGGCAAATGCCACTATTTGAAATATTTCTAATTCAGATTTGACACAGCTACCAATCAGTGCTCGACCCGGAGGGTAAGTATTTCCTTTTTCCAGTGATCTGCAGCATTCTAACTTTTCAAATGAATAAATGCAATGTGTGTTAGAAGCCCAGCACTGAATCTTACAGGCCATGAGGTTCTGGAGTGTGACATTGCACTGTTCGGAGGTGCGAGAGCCTGCAGTGCCGCAGTCATATCTTAAATGTGCTGCATTTTTAGCCTAGAAATTCTGGGATATAGGTGTCTATGTATTTCTTTAAATGGCTTCCTTTCTCCTGAAACAGAGGAAAGATTGTTAAGCGGTTTTCTGACGGCACAAAGGGAATCATGTTGGCTCTGAGAGGAAACGACACTGCAATCCAAAAGCCTTCAAGAGCGCATCAAGGATCCAGCGAGCTGCACTGAGACCGCTCCTCAGCTTCCTCCCCACGTTCAAGGGGACGAGCTTCAACGCGCCGCAGGAGCCAGAGGCACCATGAAGGGCAGGAGGAAAACAGTCCTTGCATCTCAAAACCTTAAACAAATCCTGATGGCCTGCAAACCTGCAAAGTGCTCTAAAAGCTAAATCGTTCATAGTTATTATCCATCGTTCTCCTTTATCTAACACCTTAATACAGCACTTAATGCCACGCTCGCTGTCACAGCCTAAACGAGCACTGACACACAGGGTCCTGTAGGAACAACCCTCGCTCTGCTTCTGGAAGTTGTCCTGCTTTTATCACGAAAGTAACCCAGGGCTGCATTGCTGCCAGAATTTCACCGACCTTTAATCCGCCTTTACTGTTTTCGGTCTTTGTTGAGACTTTTATAGCAGCTCTGTTACAAATATTGCCTTAGCTGCATCTTTTCAGGCATTTGGTAGCACTGGAGGTCTGCCAGGCCAAGTAGCACAGACACTCTTAGATCACGAAGCTCTGCAGATGTATGGTGACAGCACACACCGAATCTGCATTTCGAGCTTTCTACACGTTCCGTGCAAGGTCTCCACTAAAGCAGTCACCTTAGGCCCCTCCGTCTCTTGCTGCTGGTAACGCAGCGATGTTGCTGCCTCAGAAACCTGTAGGAGGGATGCGATGGATGCAGACGGAAATGGGAGCTGAGTAAAGCACTTCACTTCAGGAATTACCTAATTCAGGGAATTACCTCATAATTTCACAGCGGAATCTCCTGTGTAGACAGCCCTTAGTCATCATTGTTTTAAGGCCAAGTGGGGGATTTTCATACACTTCCTCCTCTCTCCTCATGTGTATTTCCCTTCAAAGCCCAAAGCAGACTACATTCACAGATCTGACACAGCACTGTAGCCACACAGTTCCTAAATAGCTTTGTGTGGTTCAGCCAAAATTAGGTTTTTCAAAGCTGACACCGATGCCAAAGGACTCAAGAGATGGGAGGCTGGTGGTCAGCGAGGTAAGGCAGAGGTGGCAAAGAAGATAAAGTTGCATCTTGAGAAGTAAACTGATGGACCAGGGCCGGGCCACAGCAAGGAGCCTCATTGTCCTCAGAGGCACACACACCAACAAGCGGCAGCAGTCCCAGCCCCTGCTTCCCCTATCTGTCGGCCCATGGGTGCCAGGAGTGGCCACCTGCGGCAAGATGCTGTGATGAGCTGCATCATCACGGTACCGCTGATGCCACGGACTCCTTTTTATGCCAGATTTCCACTAGCACACTTAACATCCAGTTTGAAAAAATATATAAATAAATCCCTGTGTTCTGTAAGAGTGTCCTGGACAGGTTGCCAGCTCTAGTAGTGAGGGATGCGTTCCAGAAATCCAGAGTTGCTAGGCTCTGCATGGCTCACTGTATCTAAAATTAAATAAAATAAAATGCTATTTCTCTTAAGAATAGACATTTCATACTGAAATCTTGTATGTTAGGGAAAACTGCCATCTCTTCTAGGGATGCTGCCTTGTGGACCTGGTGGACTAGGTCCCATCACGCAGGGATATGCGCAGCACCTCCAGGCGGTGGGGTGGGAGCTGGCCTCAGATGCTCCCCCAGAAGAGGGACCTGCCCGTTTGCCAGCCCGTGTAAAAGGGCCGAGCCCTGTGGCTCTGCGGATAAAAGGACCTGCCTAGGCTATTTCAGCTAGAAGAGGAATCCCAGCAGCAAAAACACAGAAGCATGTTTTGCCTGTGTGTTAGGGCGATGGCAGCAGGCTGTTCTGCGTTGGCCTGTGTTACACTAGATGGGGTATTTCACAAGCAAGATGGCCATAGAATAAATATGGACAGGTTGCAAAGTGCTCCTCCAGTTGTTCCCCAGAGGCTTCCTCCACTCCACCCGTTGCAGCAGACAAATGTTCCCATTCTCTGAAACCAGTCACCACGGTGCTCCTGCCATCCCAAATCTCTGCAGGTCCCCAGTACACCACTAACCTCTGGTGTTAGGCATGAAATGACACGAGGTTTGTGTGCCTGTGCAGTTCCATCCTCCACTGGGAACCTAGGAAGTTGAAATACTGCCAAGAAGAGCGTCCTGGCAGGGGTTTCAGCCCAGGCTTGAAGACTCACGACATTCAAAGGGATGAGAGAAGCTTTAGAGAAGTGTCTGAACTTCAGGCTACTCTTCTGAACTGCACTCGGGCACCAGCCCCCAAGGACTTCACCCAGCATTTTTAGAACCTTATTAACTAGAGCTTGAGGGAAATAGCTATAGATTTTATTCAGCAGGGATATTCGGCCGTGTGGAGCAATGCTCTCTGCATTCATTTCCTTTTCTGCAGCGTTTCAGGATTGCACATTATTTAGCCATCAGATCTGAACACAAATAATTGTACAATAAAAAACAGTGACTCAACAGGTTATTGCCACAATAACTCCTACATCTCCACTGCGTATGGAGTTAGCTGGGTTGCTCACCCCACTCAGGCAGGTGTAGGCAGCCCCATTCCTAGGCACCGTGCACCATTCATCAGCCCCTAGGCAGCAGCACGCCTCGCTCAGCGCCTTACTGGGACCGCAGGGCATATCCCAAACTGCATGGGGGAGAGGAGAGCAGAGCTCTGCTTGTTCCTGTTAGCAAACCCTTCATTCATTTTTACATAATGCTGCTTCTCTTATTCTTGAATTTTCAATTGAAAAATGCAGAGATGATGCAGTGAAGGTAGAGCAAGCAGAGGTACCTCCAGTCTGGCCCACTCTTCACTGCGGTGTTTTCTCCTTCAGTGCCCTCTCCTTGACTTTGTATCCCACAGCCAGAGGGAAGGGGCATCACGTCCTAGACTTACCAGTTTCTAACCGAATTGTGAAACTAGAAATGAGAAAAGGGAGAAGAAAACCACGGAATCATTGATATGAACACTCACACTGCACCTGCACATTTGCTGTAATACAGGGCAGATCACAGACCCTGACCTCCGAGAAGAGACTGCAGCTCTGTGAACTTCGGAAGCACAGAGCCTGGCAGTCCCCACCGGTTCGTGCAGTGTGATGGAAAATCCCATCTTACAGCTTCAGCCTGCTACAGCAAGCTGGGAAGGGCTGCACTAAGACTAGGGCATAACCCAACAGTTTTTCAGCAGAGCACGCTCACCTAACTCTCCTCTTCTGTTATCGTACCAAAGTCTCTGCAGGTTACATTGCAAAGAAGGAATAAAAATCATACAGCAAGCAGAGGAGGTGCCTGCATGGAGAACAAGCCCATACCGGACTGCAACACTCCCTTTCCCCCCAGACATCCCACAGGTCTCCCCAAAGTCCCAGGGAATTACACAGCCCTAGAAGGGAGCAGGGCTGATGGCACCAGACGCAGGGACGTGGCTGAAATCCCTCTGCACGTCCCCTTCTGCTCTTTTGACCTTCCAGCACTTGCGACTTCCCTCAGAGGAACTCCCTGCAGCTCTCTGCCACAGCAGCCGCTCGCCCTGTCACGTTTCATCGGGCGCCAGAGCAGGCTGTCCTTTCATCTCCGAGGGTTTTTTTAAGCTAAGCTCTAGCACATCATGGGGAACATCTCTGAAATCCTCCCTGATTCCCGCTGGAAACGGTGCCAAGCGAAAGAGTCATTTCCCACGGACACGTTGGGATGGCTCAGCTCCATCCCGCCCGCAATGTCACCTAGAAAGAAAACAAGTGACCAAGGCAGCTCTGGCAGCTTTCTGAAGCTCATTGAACCACAGCTTGGCCATTTTAGCCCAAATTCTGTGCCAGAGACAGGCAGGAGAGGTCGGCGGTTTCGGCTTTGGGTGGGAGCCCTCGGGGACAGGCAATTAGCGGTGCCCCCCGCCGCGGGCACAGCGCTGCCAGGACACGCCGGCCCCAGCGCTGAAGCCAGTCCTCCCCTCGGCAGCCACCTCCAATTTTCATTCTGCAGCAGCACTGGAAAGAAATGCTCAGCTACAGAAGGAAGCCTCTTCTCATTATCCGTGTGGCCTTTTTGATGAATTATGAAGAGCTCACGCTGCTTGCTAAGCACGTTACAGATGCCAGGCCACAGGCAGAATTTTATTTTATTTTTGTTGTATTTTTGTTGTGAAAGAATGATTTTCCAGAGGTTTGCAGTAAATTACAGAATGAACTTTGTGCAAGATGGAGACTGGGTGCTCCTGCCAGCTTGGAAATGCTTGTGCAATGCTCATGCCAAGCACGTGCTCGGGATTTTCACCTCAGGGAACGCGTGATTGTTCCATCACACCTACACGGCACCATCATCAAATCTTTAATTCTTTCACAATCTTTAGTTCCTCGTCAGAGCATCCCTGTGAGACAAGACGCTTAGTGAACCCCTTTCTTCAGAGAGAAACTTTAAGATTTGTATGGATCACAATGAGATTTAGGTACTTAAATAGAAGGTGGAAACCTAAATCCCACTGAGATGAACCAGAGATAAGCCCCAGAACAGAACTGAAATGCTTTAATACTTCGCTAAATTTCTGCCTAAGTGGTTTGCCCAAGGTCACAAAGGACATTTGGGAAAAACAGCTCCAAGCCCCACAGCTTGCTCAATAATTCCTCTCTCTGTGGACCTGCGGGATGGCAAATTGGCAATTTCGCAAGGTCATTTGGGAAAACAAGACACACCTATTGTGTCAGCCAACCCCGCTGGGCAGCGGGTATCTCTGCCTGGACACAGCACATCAATGCAGTCATTCTGCTTCCCACCTCGTTCTGCGGCAGGCTGGAAGCCTCAGCACAGGGCTGCCTTGTGCCCGGCTGACGTCACCTCGAGCCAGGCAGAGGCTTGAGCCAAAATCCCCCGAGTTCCACCCAGTTCCTTAACCACAAGGGCGGTCCTGCCCATGTCAGCCCTGGTCAACCTGGAGGGGTCAGGATGAATGACCGGCGCCTTTCCAAACCCCACTGAGAGGGTTTGATGTGGTGGGGGCTGAACCGGCTCTTTCAGAGCCCCCGAGCTTCTTCCATCCTCATAGAAAAACAAAAATCTTCAGGTTTTTGTTTTAAATTCAGATCTAGTTGCTGCTGAGCTCCAGAAGCAGCATGTACACACAGGAAGCTTTATGCCTCCTTGACTAGTGTCAGGCAGAAAGTAAATTATTTATGAAAGCACTCCATGCAATGTTTTATTTTGGATTTAAAGGGGCAGGAGTGAGGAGAAGGATAGTTTAAAAAATAAAAATACACAAGTTGGAAATGCGCCCAAACCCAGGCCTTTGGTTTTGCTCAGGATCTGCTCCCTGCTCACAGGGGTCACACGGAAGCATAAATCCGGCCCCACCTCTGTTTACGTGGCTAGCCCCACTCACTCCAGTGGAGCAGTTCCTCAATTCCCGTGGTGTGTGCGGGATAAGGACCAGGACTTGACAAAAACATCTCTGGTGTCAGTGCTTCAGAGCTGAGTGGGTTTTTGCAAACGCGAACCCACTCTTCCTCCCACAGTCTGATCCGCAAGTAGCTTTTCATTTTCCATGCACAAGTCTCTTCCAGCTGTGAAATTAGCAGTAGCCAGACAGCCCGAGCCAGCCACAACTACACAAAACTACCCCAACCTCTGCGCCGCTGGGGAGGGGCTAAGATCCCAAACGCTGGGACAAACCTGACAGCAACATCCCCAGGTTTGCTAGGGGTTATTCCAAAACAAATATTACTTCTGGCGGTTTCAAATGAAGCCCATCGCCTTTAAGGATTAATGTTTAAAAGCATGCCAAAGGCAGGGTTTTGAAAAAAGACAGAGCAGAAGTCATTCCTTGAGCTCAAGCCCTCTACCTTATCTGTACAGTGAGTCTGGGTGGTTTCACAGTGAGGTAAAGGACAAACCTTGATGGCTTTTCAGCACACCAGGATCAGGCCATTGAGGCCAAGGCTTGAGCAGGAACCTCATACATGACTTGAAAACATGCCCCATTTCACCCCCAGTTTCAGGAGAGCCCCAAGGAGCAGACCCCAGTGTGCTTCTCTCCCCAGGGACACTCTGTATGGTATTCAAACCTGGGCTGACACCTAAAGCTTGTGCCCACCTGTGTCGAGAATCACCATCGTCCTGATCGTTCACACCCTACAAATCAAATCAAAATTTTATTCCCCCATACAAAAGGTTTCAATGAACTCCCATTAATTTTCAGATTGAATTTCCCCACTTCTGCATCCTTTAGCATCCACTGTGGTAACTAAAGCAAGATTTCCACGCTCTGAGGCCCAGAGCTTGCTTTCCTACTGCCTCTTGTGCACAGCCAGGCAGACATCAACATTTCTGATCGTTTAGGGCCGTTTATTCCAAGACAAATACGATGCCTTTGTGCCAAACCACCCTGGGGCAGGCAGAGCTCAGCTCTTCCTTCTCCCAGCCTACCACCACGAGACAGATTTGGGCATGCTGGTCAAAATAGGAAATTTCTACTGTAAAGGCAGGGGTCTTGTACCTAAATAGCAGCTCGTAACTGTAGAATTGGTATGTTTAACATATTATTTCCTACCGGGTCTATCAAAAATCACCAGCATTTAAAGTAACGTTCCTCCAGCTGACGTGTGAACTTCAACTTCCAGTTGAAGTGTTGACAATTTTTCTTCCTAGTTTCTTAATTTCCTTCAGTAAATGGGTGTTTATTGCTGCTGCTGTGCTCAGATCCCAAATCTGGAGACTCTGACATGCTCGTTCCTCTCTTTTTTTAAGCTGTATAACGAATAGCACTGACAGGCATATCCCAGCATCTCGGCAGTAAGGCCACATGATTTCATGACAGCATAAAAACAACAAAAAAAAGGAAAACTAGAGAAACTTTTCCGTAACATTTCAGCAACTGTTTCCATAGTAATAATTTGTTTCACCAAGTCACCAAACATCATTTCAAGGATTTTTCCAAATGCTCACAGAAAAAGTAGCAGCCATCAATAACCTTTTCTTTAAAAAAAAAAATATTTATGTATATGAAGCCTTCAAAATTGTCACAGACCTTTTTCTTCCATTATTTGCCGAAAGCAGAAACAAAACAGTGAGGGCTAGAAATAACAATTCTATTAAGATGGATGGATGTGAAGAGAGGTATACGAAAAAAAAACCATGCTGCTGCTTTGTGTGCCCAGGGCCTAAGCTGCCCAAACAGCCCATGGCGCCGACTGTCAGCTTGAGATATGTCACTGCTGAGGCATCCAGGATCCTAACCAGGAAAAGCTTTACCCATCAAAGCCCTTTAATTGTCTGAAGGGAGTCACCTACAGGCCAGCAATTTGTAAAGCCAAGCAATGTGACCAAATAAGAGGATTTTTCACCGCTGGAAGATTCAGGGTAGGTTCTGGGGCACGTTCTGACATGGAACAAGAGAGAGAGCTGCCGCTTGCCGTGCTTCAGAGTGCTGCAGAGGTGCAGATGCCACCCACCGCAGCCACAGAAAGCTGAACCATCTACCCCACGGCTTTCTTCCTAATGCACTGGGACTGGGGAGTTAGGGGACTGGCAGCAGGAGGACCCACAGCACTCGGTATCTGACTGCCTGAATGGCCGTAGCTTACCAATTCCCAGCACCCAGAAGCGTCACTGAACTCCCAGCATCTCAGCCTGGGTCCCCTGAACACCTGAAATACAGTCTCTGTACGCTCCTCCTGGGACGGAGAACATCAAAGCAGGCTTGGATCTCCTCAGTTTAAACAAAATGCCATACATGCAGGCTCGTTCTCAAATATTGGTTTTGTAACATTCAGAGAAGTTGTTCTCCTGTAACTATTTACTTCATGCGAGTTCCAGGGCAGAGAGATGTCGAGTTAAGTACGCTCCTCTTACATTCCTGAAATACAAAGCACTCTCGTGTTTCTCTTATGCTCAAACACCAGCAGCACAACGTAACCTGGACTGCAAGTGGAGTACCTAGCAACTAGCAAAATACAAATATTAAATAGAAATATTTAGCAAAGCTCTGACCTTATCAAGAACCGAAACATGCTCAAGGAGAAACACTGCCAAATCCAAACCACAATGAGAACCAACATCCTTCTGACCTGCTGTCAGAAAGTACGCTTTTCTCTAAACTCTCCTGATATCACAAGTTTTGTATTCTGGAACTTGCAGCATTAGTCATTTTTCTACATCATTTGAGGCACAGCTTCCAGCAAGCTGTCTCAGTGATCTTCATCTGACCGTCCACGTCTCTTTTTGCATCACTTCAGACTCACCCCTCCCGACGTGTGGGAGGGCAGAGGCTCACGGTCACCGAGAGCAGGCACGCGGAGCGGGTCGGCAGCGGGAGCACACGGCTAATTCCACCATATGCGCCCCGAGTTACCTGCTGGGAGTGAGCAATCCCGGAAAGCGAGCACACAATTAGCCCTCCTGTTGCATGTCAGCCTCTGCTGAAAATCTATAATTAAACTGATACAATGGTAACGAACAGGAGGTTTAAAAAGCAGACTCATGGATAGCAGAGACATAGGGACGTGCTTAATTACGTGAGTTTTCCCACTGGGTTTTACAAAACCAGTTTCCACAGGCTTTCTGTCCAAACTGACAGAGCTGAGCGTGCTTCCCAACGCGCACGGCAGGGGCTCCTCCTGGCCATGGCCCAGCTGATGGCATGGGAACAGGCTCTGCTGTCTCCTGCCCTCTGCTTTGCTCTGTGCAGCAAGGAAAAGCAGGTTCCTGGGGGCTGCACGGGGCAGGCACAGCCCTACCAGACCCGAAGTCTGTGTGTAACTTACTGGGAGATGTCTGCACGTAACTTGCTGGGGGATCGGGGCTTTCTTGCTTTCCGTGTCCTCAGAGTGGGGCTGCTTGCACAGTCAAAACCTTCCCATTAGAAGGTGCAGGAAAGCAGTCAGTGAAACAGAAAACAGCTAAACAGTTTAGTTTTAGCTAGACTGCCTATTCAGTTGATGGCCAAATATTCTTTTTGCATGGGGCAGGTTTTGCATTTTTGCAGGAGTGCACTGACCAAATTTTCTGCAGGGAAACAGCATTTCAAAGCAGGCAACAAAAGCATTTCCCATAAAAACCCATCAAAATTACACACTTCTCAGGGGGCAGGAAGAGGGCTGAAATGCACTCAGATAAGCTTTCAGTCAAGCCAAAACTCCATTTTCCTGTCAAGCAAATCATTGGCAAAAATAATTATTGCCCTGATGATGAAACTCTGGAGGTACAGGTGTAGCAGCACCAGGCTGTGCTGCTGGAGCAGGCTCACGTTCTCTGCAGAAAATGCAGAGAGGAAACCTAAAATCCATTTGAACCAGTGGGTCACACACACATCCAGCACTAAATCAAGAGCAGATTAATTATTCACAAGCACTTCAGTGCCTGTGTAACATTAATACTGTGAGATATCACTGATTTTATGTGTTAGTCCGGAGCTATCACAGCAGACAGCAAGAAATAGTATTTGTAAAC
The DNA here is from genome assembly GCA_011076525.1 of Nettapus auritus. NCBI lineage: Eukaryota > Metazoa > Chordata > Aves > Anseriformes > Anatidae > Nettapus > Nettapus auritus. The sequence goes on from CM021778.1 coordinate 7,130,232, forward strand.
TTCAAGGCAGCTTGTATGCGATGCTGTTCTGTCAGAAGATCTTCTTCCATGTCGATCACAGCTTCAGGAGAAGGGTGGGGTTTTGTTTTTGTTGTTTATAAACACATTCATTAATCAGTGCTTAGCTGTATTTGAAAAATGCATCCTTCACCATGCGTCCCGTTAATATGCCGTAGCATTTTGAACGTTATTGTTTTTATGCTTATTAGGCACATCCTGCTAGAAGAAGGCATTTTAAATTAGATTAAATCTTATACATGTTTAATGCGGTGTTCTCACAATTTAAAATGCTACTCTATTAAAACAGCAGAGAAAGAAATTGACTCACAGAATACGAATGCGAAAAGAATAGATCATGAGTGAAATGAATAATAGATTAACTGAATAATCATATTACTTCCTATATGAAGAATATAAATCACGGTAATCCAATGCTGTCAGCAGAAAGAGAGAGGGCAGGCTTTCCAGGACTTAACTGCGTTCATTATCTAATATGAAAAGAAAGCTACGCGTGATTAGTGTTAACGAGAGACCATTTCATTGCAGCTGATGCCAGCTATCAATCCCAAAGCACGCCGGACAAGAGCACTCCTCTGGAGATCGCCTTTCCAAGCTGGGGAAAATCATCCCACGCCCATCCTTAAGAGCCCTAACGCTGCCGCTTAGCAAGGCTCGAGGAACAATGTCGGGTACCTTACTGCATCGCTAGCAGGAATTGACTTTCGGTGCCATCAGTTCAGTCACAGCATCCACCAGGACTCGACAGCCCTGACCTGGTCACCGGCAGACACGGTCTGTGACTGCCAGTACCGAACACAAATCATTAGGAAGCCAAACCAAAGGCTGCTGGCAGCAGTGGAGAGATTCCCAAAGATTTAAAGGTGCTTGATTCAAACCATGAGTCTCCGTATACATGTTAACGCTGCAAGTTTAAATCACCGTATTTATGTACCTTCTATATTTGATATCACTCACTTACATAATTGCTCTGAGTGCGTATTTGGCTCCACACTCGCAGCACTAGGTTTGAGATCACAGCGATAACTAGGTAAGAGCCAACACTGAGGTCATGGTAAAACAGGGCTCCTACCACTTCAGCCTGTTACCCAAAGCCAGCACCCGAGGAGTTCATTGCCCTTGCTGCGCGGGATACGCGGCTTTACGACATGACCAAGGTGGCGTCCAGGCACACCTGAGTGGCCCTCAGCCAGCGGAGGATGCTGAAGGTGCAGGATGGGAAAACTGGAACCAGGACTCCTCCTCGCTGAAGTTTCCCTTCCACATCACAGCCCTGTGGACCACCTGCAACCTGTTCATGGTTCTCTCCGTCCATCCATCCCCCGATTTCCCCTCAGCCCTTCCTCCTCAGAGAGCAGTCAGGGTTACTTGGAAGTGGGCTTCAAATCCTAATTGCTTTAAAAAAATACAGAGAGCTAAAAAACACGTGCAGAGAGCCCTGAGGGCTGTAATGCCATTCACCACTCCAGCATTAGTAGCTATTCAGACACAAAGCTTACAAAGAGAGCTGATTAAAACAGCAACTGGTATACACAAAACAGGAGTTACCACCCAACAGGCTGCCTGGTAATGAGAAAGTAACATTTGTTAGAAGTTTCTAGACTTGACCTTGTCGACATCAGATTGAAGGAAGAAGAAAAAAAAAAAAAAAAAAAACAAAAAAAAAACAGGACTAGCTGCTGGCATTAGGAGCTGATTGTCAGCTGAATTCAGCATCAGAAGGGCTCGCAGTCAATCTGCTCCACGCTTGCTGAGCGCTCCTAGTAGGATGTGTTTAGCTGTCTAGGGACACGTGTTCTCAGAGAAGGAAGAACGCAGAGAGAGACTGCAGAAACGGCAAGGAGAAGACAGTATCAGCACAGACCAGGAGTGCCAGCTCCTGCCTGTCCGGCAGACCTTGGTTAGGGACACTCAGCAAGTCTGGGGCTCCAAGAAATTTTCTGTGGAGGGGTGAGCTCTCCTAGGCATTACAAAACCGCATTGCAAATGCTCTGTAGGGCTGAGCTGGCTGCTGTGAGCCTCGCAGATACAGACCATGCCTCAGGATCCCCTGTGGGCAGGTTTACACTTCCCACAACACAGCACGATGGCTTCACTCACATCTAAAGCCTGCCAGGTGTCCTCTGTCACTGTGACCTCTCAAATCCCAGAGACGATGCTCAAGAGAGATGTTTCTGGGAGGCTGTTGCAGGAAATTATGACCACAGTGTTTGATCAGACCACGCTGAATCACTAAAGCCTCCTTCGGGGCATGTGCCCAGGCACAACACGGAGGAAGTGGAGCTGTCTCTCCGTAGATCAGTTTGACCTGAGGAACCTTCCAGGCTGGCACGTGGAGTTCGGGACCACTCGCTGGGCCGCTGCACAAGGCCTGGCATCTGCTGCGTAAAACTGTGCTTCCATCAATTAGGCAGCAGTGATTCAGAGCCATGGTAAGGCAAAGTGACTCAGTCAGGGATTGATTAGGAACGCAAATTCCAACTGCCACGTTCTTGCAAAACAGTCAATTTTTAGCTTTACAGCTTGTTGCGTAGCTCGCTGGACACCCATGCGACAGGAACAAGATCGTTCTGGCAGCCTTCGCTGCCAACCACTACCTAAAATCGCTGCCGCAGCAGGAGCAAATTGGTTCATAGCCATTGGTGTGGCAGCGGCTTCGGATGCAGATCTAGGAGCATATGCTGCTTCCACACCAGTTCTAGCACCTCTCAGCAACAGGTCTCGTAACTCAGCACCCCGAACAAGAAGTTCGGGAGCTCTCTGTGTGATAGATTCCTTCCACGTACAGAATCACGATTACAGAAGTATATGCCTACTGGCAGGAGACCTTGCTTGGCGTAGCCATCTCCTAAACAGGATTGTGACCAAATCCTGTCCTCCAGCAGCATAGCTGCAAGAGTCTAAGGATGTAAGCAAGGTCTGTGAAAGGAAGAATAGCCTTTAGTATGTCAATTAATAAATGTGGGTTAGACAAAAAAAAAAAAAAAAAGAATTAAAAAACCAAACATATTTTCCTAAGAGCATACATACTTCTTCAGGACAGAAATGGAAGCAACAAACTGAGAAGAAATCACAATCACCATCACTGCATTAATTGAGAAAAGGCTGACAGTCTCTATGGAACAGAAAATAGTCTCTGCAAAGGCTCAGGACCCAAAGATGCAACACACGACTTTCCAGGTACTGTTCAAGCATGTCACTAAGGCTGCTGCTGATCCAGATCTCGCACTTTAATATCATAATATGCAAAACATGATGGAAAGGGTATTTTAAAAATGAGGGCAGAACAGAAAGGAGAAGAAAAAACTATGCCTGAGACTTCAAAAGGACTGTTGCCCCAAAACTGAAGAACATAAAATGCACAAAAACCATCTGAAAAGAAAAAGCAGGGTGAGAACTGGGAGCACTATGGGAAAAAAAACATGAGATGGCCAAAAGCCACAATTCCACAATTAAGAAAAAGAACAAGTTTGGCTAAAAGCACTTCTCGTTTGGTGTGAAGTGAAGGAGGCAATTAGGAACAAAAAACCAATATAAAAGGACTGAAAAGAGGAAATCAATAGAAATTACTGTAAACAAAGTTAGGAAAGATGAAATATTTATTAGGAAAGCTAAAGACAAAAAAAAAAAAAAAAAAAAAAAAGCCATCGCAGGCCTGGCTAAGGACAAAGAGTTTTAACAGAGCAGAACCTCGGCAGCACTACAGCTATACAACTGGCAAAGTTTTCGATAATGATGCAGAAAAGGCAAAATTGTTCAATACATATTTCTACTGCATACATGAAAAGGGCAGGGAGGAAAATTAAATGCCTTCCAATCCTTGAGTAACTAAGGAGGATGTTAAAGACCTAGGAATAAACATTTAAAGGCAGTTATGGAGAGCCTGCACAGAGGAACTGGAGCAGAGTTAGATGAGACCTTTAAATTTTTAATAAACCTTGATATCTCAGAGAAATTAATTCATTTTCACCAAGTTCATTTAAAGCCAAATTTGTAGCTATATATCTAGGAACAAGAAGTGTTCCTAGGCACAGCTACAGAGTAAGGTACTAATCACTAAAAAGTGAGCCTTAGATGTATAAACGAAAAAAAAATGTAGCACTGTAAACTTACTTCCATTTGCAGCATAATCCCTTGGCACTCCAATATTAGAAAAAAAAAATCCCATCAGCAATAACAAGCCACCTGAGATACACAAGCTTAACAACACGTGGAATTGTTTGCAGGAAGGCAGAGGACCTACCATTTGCCCTTGCAAATGGGAAGAGAAGCAGGCATGGCTGAGTTTCTCAAGGTAGCACGTAAGCACTTGGTTCAGTGAGGAGGCTACAAAGCCTGATGGCACAATGACGTAGGCCAGGCAGCACTAGGATGCCTGCGATGAAACAATAATAAAGCAAGGAGAAAGCACGCCCTTTGTGCATTGAAAATCATACTTCATGTTCCATTATTTGTAGCAAAACTTTCTCACATCCTGACAAACCTGCAGGGCATTCCTAAGCGCAAGTTTTTGCGTGAGCTGGCAGGGTTCTGCCATGCTACCATTGATACAATTACCTCTACGCGGACATCTCCCCGACAAACTCGGTCCAAGGATGAAAGGCACGGCGGCTTTCACAGTGTTCTACCTTGTAAGATTAAAGTTCTTCGAAAATGTAATCACCCTCTATCAAGGCTGCGTCTGCTGGATATATTTACGCTCCCAAGAGGGGTTAAAACAACATTTTTAGCAGCTGCCTCAAAACTCAGATCACATCCTTGTGAGATGCTACATTGATTTGCATATCATTAAGCATGATCCTTCCTCTCCTCTGCAGTTTTGCTCCATGGTTTTGTTCCCGCGTGAAGGTTGCCATTAGCTGCACGTGTGACACCGTCCCTTGCGGCTGAGCACCGCGAGCAGAAGCGACGGCGGCGCCATGCTAATGAGTCCCAGTGAGACAGCCACGGAGCTGCAGTTGCCATCGCGGCTTTGGCAGAAGGGGAAAGCATTAAAATGCTTCTGGCAACTTTCGGAGCTGCTAAAATTGAGTCAGTTGGAGAGTGTTTACACAGAGCTAATGCTGCACTGGGCAATTTCTGGCCCCAGCGTGTTACATTCTGACTGAATCGGTTTTGCAGTGTGCAGTGTCTGACAAAGCAGCGCACTGGGCCAGGTTTTAGTCTTTCACTAAGTAGGGCACTGGGCATTTTGTCTGCCTCCTCCTCCTCCCTCCCACCCTTTTGCAAAGAGATCCTGCTATATTTAATCTTCAGAATTAGATGGGTCCAAATAATGCCCAGCACAGCCATCAGGGGTCAGGTCAGAGCTTAGAGGTGGACAGCCGGGCAGCACACTTGCCCTTTGGAGGTGATGCTCTGTGCAAGGACACGCAGCAGCAAAGGGTTTCAGCTACAAGCCAGGAGCATTTTCTTCTCCTGCTAGCAAACAAAGAGCACTGAAGGGAGAACACGAAGGGCTGACAGGCTGTGAGTGCTTTGCCAACACGTGAATGAGCCCAAGGCTCACGCCAGAGCAGAGGGCAGGCTGCACGCCGCTGCTGCGAGCTCTGCAGGGAGCGAGCCCACGCACCACGGTGCTGCCATGGTGCAAGGTCATGCTTTTGACACCAGTAAAAGCTTTGTTAAGCGGGAACAAGAGAAGCTATTGTGTGTATCAAAAGCCAGATTCTAGTCTCATTTCGGGGGGAAATCCGAAGTAATACCTTGGCAGAGAGGCCGTCGCACTCCTCCAGTCTCGGGGTGTACTGCCATAGTTAGCTTCCCCGCTGCAGTGATACCAGAGGCCCCAGCTGTGATGTAGGGTCCAATGTGCTAGCACGAAAGACAACACAGCGATTGAAGACTGGCTCTCCCAAGCTTAAAGCTGGCCCCAGACACAGGGCCACGCTCCCACCAGATCCCTGCCTGCACCCTGACACCTGTGCCTGAGCCGAAACGTCTGTTAAATAACATTTACCTGCCTCACACAGCTGTTACAGAGCTGAATTAATATTTGTACTGCAAAATGCTTCAGGACAGGCAGCAGGGCATGCAGAGCGCTCCTGTTGCAGACAGCACAGCTTTGCCTTGGCAGGCTGTGCTCTAGCACCATTCTGTTGCAGTTAGGAACAGCGAGATACACACATACACACAACAGGACCCCAGTCTTAATTCTTTGCAGCGTGCAGGCTGGAGCCCTGTCCTATGTACTTACTTCTGCAAGTATTTGTGACACGGCTTCATGAAGACGGCCTTTCTGCCCTGCCCCACTTGCTGTAAAGCCTCGAGCCTGCTGAGCGGTGTCTGGCCGGGGCCTTCTGCTGCCCCTGACATGACCATAACTGCAACAGAAGTTGAAAGGCACTTAACGGAGACTGGGCATGCACAAATGATTCAGAGCTGGGAAAGCAGATAGTTCATCCTCTCCAATATTGCAGATGACATTGCCAAATATTGAAAAGTATTTCTAGGTGCCGGTTAAGTGCCCAGTACAAACCTTTATGGAAATAATCTCTCAGAACACAGGAACTTAACAGATTTCTCTTTATTTTCCCATCAAACCAGCAAAGGGGAGCACTTTCTGCAGCAGTCCCTTCTATGCTATCGCATAACACTTTAGCTGATAAAAGCAAGTATTAGCATAGGTCCCATACCTGGAATGTCTACAAAATCTAACATGCTTATAGTTCAAACAGAAAGCGAGCTTAAAAACACAGAGATGGAGTCTGGTGAATCATCCATCTGTACACAGCACTGACGTGTAAAGCTGAACTTCTTTTCATGTTGGAGCTTTGTATTATTTTTTTTTTCCAATCACTCTTTTGAGGGGAAAAAATGAGGAGCTGAGAGAGAAAAATGTGATTCATTTTTACTAGAGTGAAGCAATAAAGCTCTTGTAAAGTGTGGTCACCCCTGTGCTCCATTTCAATAACAGCAATAACACCTAACCTGCTGCTCCTGCTGCTGTGCTCTTACCCTTCACATGCTAAGCTCCTTATTCTTAATCACAGGCTCCTATCACATTTATAAGGCCATTGAAATTGTGTTCCTCCCCCCCCCCCTTTTTTTTTTTTTGATCGTTTGATAAAGTGAAAAGCGTTCAGTGAGTCACTGATAGATCATCGGCTCTTCCATATGCAAGAGGAAGCTGCTGCAGGGAGCTGTACCCCTGGAGGAACATCGACCTGTCAGTTCAGCTTTGGAAAGCCGAGCGCACAATTCTCCTTCCTCTCAACTTCTCATTTGCTGTATGTAAAAAGCAGCGTTATAAGAACGCAATTGCTGTACAAGTCAGGGATAATGTTATTTCAGTGCTGCAGGTTAGATCCAGTGGTGATAAATAACTGCAGCACAGCACTGCACCAAGCTCCATCCTGCCTTACCTCCAGCTGAGCCCCTCTCCCGATCCAGCTGCCCAAAAGCCACAGAAATCAGGGGCTCTCACAGTGTGTTAGCTGCAGGGCAGCCCTTCGAGGCACGGCTCCTGCAGACCGCTTTCCCTGTGGGGTTCAGCCACCACTCATCCCAAAAGAGCGGACAGGGACCAGAAGTAGGCTCAAAGGGTCTTTTAGATTCGCGCACTTGCACCATCTCCATGCCTCACAACTGGAAGCTGGCCGTAGCAAACCCAAACCGCTCCAGATCGCCACCAGCAAGTGGCCGTTCTTGCTGGAAACCCCAGCTACACCCAGGCCAATCTCAGCAGCATCACTGAAACAGAGAAACCTGGAACGCTGAGAACCTACTGCTGGAAAAGGTGTTCTTCCTTTCTCTGTGCTTTCCTCTACAACATTTCTAACAGAGATGCCGCTTCTGTTTCAGAGCTGAAAGGGTCTGAAGTTCTTCCATGGATAACACCAAAGGTGTAAGGCACTACATTGCCCCTCTGCAAAATCCCTTTCTCAGCATTGCTCAAGCTCAGGCAGTCTGGCAACGCGGTTTGTCAAAGCATTGTGCAAAATATTAATCCGTGAGCTGATTCACTTGGAGCAAGTTCCTGGAGGAAAGGCGGTGGCTGTGGGAATGACAGCTGAGTTTGTGTTCAGAAAGCAGCTGCTTTATGGGGCACCAGACAGCCACTGGCTCTTTGTGGCTTCTGGGCCACTGCTTCTGTTTCAATTCCTTGTACGACTTTACATACTTCTCTTACCTATTTTGATTTTAAGCTCTCTAGAGCCAAGTATCCATAGCATGAAAAAAAAATGTCAGCATTAGGATAATTTTCAATTGCATCTTGTTTGATGAGTATTAAATGCAAACAATAATATTTCATTTGAATTCTGGTAATAGATATTAACTTTGGAAAGTTAATTAACAGGGCTTCTTATCAGTGTCTACTTAATTTCTGTTGGGTCAGTCCATTGGTTCACAAGCCTGAGAACTCAGTAATTCACTTCCTCCTTTGGCTAAATGAGGGGATCCTCAAAATAGATGGAATTGTTCCAGTCACCTGAAGTTTATTCTCACTATTCTCTCTCAGTCTATGTCTTATTGAGAAAAATCTCATTTCCTCAGAGGCAGCACAGAGTTTACCACTGAGCACGGGGCACAGAGCTATCTCAGACTGCCTCTCGTGTTAATGGATGCTACAGTAGCTCGGACTTCTTGGCAGGGGAAGGAATTCCTGCTTTCTTCCTCACTGAGCACACAACTTTGTGCTCCTGGAAACCTACAGAGAATTTTAAAAAAGAATTGCTGACCAGCTGCACTTACTATAACCACAAATTCTGAATTTATTCCACCTAAAGATTCATATTCTGAGACGGAAAGAGATTCAGCCTTTTCTAGGAAAGCACAAACACATATATCCATAACCAACACGGTGATAAACTCCGCCACAAACGCCTCTTCATTTCTTGTGTTAACCTTTCCTTAGTTAGAAGGGGTTTGGTAACAGTCACTGAGGCCATCAGGTGTTATTTTAGATTTACACTTCTAGGGATTCTTCGTGAAGACAGAAGAAAAAAATCCCTCTTAATAATATTGCAGGGTTTTTTTGTTTTGTTTTGTTTTGTTTTTTTTTTTCCCCTGTGGTTGTTTTGGTTTTGTTTTTACATTAGCTAATCATTTTTTTACATAACTGATATTTATGCATTTTTCAACCGCCTCTAGTTTTGTGTATCCTGTTATCAATCCTGCACAATCGTGGAGATTTCCTCCCCACTGCCACCGCCATCGCCACCTGTCCCCTCCAATTAGTGTCAATTGCAGTGAAGATCTTTGTGGTATTGAAACTATATTAAGACATATGTACATCTGTTTACAAAGACGGATTTTCTTTCCACAGGAAAAGCTGCCATTTCAAAAACCTGTTTTCTTTTGAATTGGAACATAAAGTCAGAATTTTTATTTACCTGCAGAATGCTGATAAAATAGATTTGCTACTTCTGGAAATATTGTGTTTCAAAAGTGCTAAAACTTTATAAAACAACATTACTATTATACAATGTACTTTCAATCTTTACATATTATTTAAAATATGAATTGGGATAAAATCCATGAAATCAGATCCTAGTTACGGCCAATGTGAGAAAGACCCTGGCTCTTTGGACAACCATGAAATAACGATTATCTGAACATCTCCCGAGTTTTGTCTTTTGTATTTGTCTTTTGTAAGGAACGGCTGAACCCCAGCCAATTGCTTATGAATCTACTTGATGAGATTTTTCTCATTAATGGGTGGTTTCTACAACACGAAAAGGTTCAATAACCATTGGGCTAAGAAGACCTGGTTCTAATTTCATCTCCTTGGTTTCGTAACGGTAGTTAGGCTGCTACACACACCTGAAAGCTGAAACAATGGAAGTATTTACCCTGACAGGTAAATATTAAGAGAGTCACTTAAGCACCGTATAAAACATTTACATGTGTTTAATGGATTTTTAATGAAATAGGTGCTATAGAGTCTAAGGAGTTTCATTTACCAATAGTTAAGAGTCCTCAGCAACATCTATAGATGCTCCAAGCACTTGAATACATACGTGTCATGTAGTAAAACCTGTAGCATCTCTTAGTGGTTTATTAAATCCTACATAACATCTACGAAATGCTAATAGAAACATCTTGAAGGGATCTTCAGGTAAACTTTGACTGCTTTCATATAACAATTCTAGTGATCAGGAATTAATTTGGTTCTTTAAGGTCTAAACTGGCAAGTTACTTGATGGCAATCTGAGGAATACACATCACATTGTTTTCAATTATAAGAAATATTTCATATTTCAGTCTGCTAGAGAGCAAAATCAACTAGGCATCCTGTACATCAGTTTGTGCAGCACCCATTTTCCTAATCACAAATTACTTGCATAAGAAACAGAACGGCCATTAATATTTCAACCACTGCATGATGCTTTCTGGATTTTCTACAGATTTTTCACATGAAAAATTCAGGTGAATGAATTCCTGTCTGTTGAGATTTATTCTTTCCCTACGAAATTAAAGTAATTAGAGAAAGTGAGAAAACTTTTTTTTTAATGGTTAATTGAAGGGCTAGTTACCATCACAATGAATTGCCTAATTAAAATATTATCATGCACCAGACCAAGGAAATCAGTTCATGCCAGCCTACAAAGGTACTTTCATCTTTGATAGATACTCCTGCTGAGAAGAAAGAAGAGGCTGCCACTATTACCAATGTGACATGAGAAGCAAAAATCTCTTTTTAAAAAGAACAGTAGGCACAGGGAAGCCTTGTTCTCAGACACAAATTCCTACCCTTGTATCCCCAGTTAATACTTAGGCTGTGCCCATATTCTGTCATAGTTTTTTCCTTCTACATAAGAAATTTATTACTGAAAATAATACCTTACATTGGTTGCTTAAGGGCCCTGCAACGAACCAGTTACTCAGTAATGGGAGCTGTAATCAACAGGCTACTTCAGAAACATTTGCAAACCATGCAAATTAATACAATAGGGAATCTCTTGGTTTGCTTGCAGCAGGGGACACACATCCTGCTGAAGTTCCTGGGTTGTGCTCTTTTGTCTGCTAGGAATCAGGACAAGCGCAGGAGGAATTTGGAGCTCAGAATCAGAACTCAAACGCTTCTTGCTGTCTTCAAAATTTCCATGCATTGATCAGATTTTAAAAGCTCGTGTTTCAGACAGGAGTGTATTAAATGCTTGTCACTCAATTCAATCTTCCTATTCAAGTTGAAAAAAACTTCCATTTAAGAAAATTGAGGGGGGACATAAATATTATCTTTCTGAAGTTTTTTGCCTGTTTTATGGTTAATTTATTATTATTTTTTCCTCTTCTTATTTAAACCAGATCTTACCAATGTACAGAACGAGAAGTAGTCCGGGACTGGTGAACTACATCATACACCTATATTCACAAGTACATAGCCATAGCAGAGTAGGAAATCATCGGGATTTTCTACTAGATACTACATACGTCATACCATCAGCTGTTTTTAAGCCCCCTTTTCTTCCCTCCCAAACCTGAGGAAGGTTATAGATCTTACTATTATTGATGTACCCAGTGAACTTCTTTTCTACTTCCCCAAACCATTTAGAACTCCAAGTAAGTATTTCAAAGAATACTTGTTAAACAAACAAACAAACAAACAAAAACCAGCACTGTTTGTGTATCCCAGTAAAAAGGTAAGCTGTAAACAAACAAACAAAAAAAACCACCACATTCAAGGAGTGTAAGATGTTCAGATGCAGTCAGTGTTTAAGTCTTATGTCTCATTACTGAAGGAATCTCAAGCAAAGAAATGATGCCAGTCAGTCATCTTGTACTTAAACATTAAATGTGCTACAGCAGTTGTGGTTCAGACTTGCTCTAGCCTGGCATGAGGATTTTTTATAGGCACCTGCTCTATTTTACAATTTCATGCAGCCTCCGGTGATTTTCTATGTTGCTAATTAATGCCCGTTCTTACAAGTGCTCTGACTGGGGCAGAACAGACCCACCACAGCTTTCCAGCTCCTGTTTCTGGATTTTTCTCCCAGAAGTAGCAGGCTAGTTACACTGCCCAACTCACACTGCTGAAGCCTTGCTCTCAGCTGTGTGTCAACACCACAGAGCTCCCGGGCAGGGGCTGAGCTTGATCTGGGGCAGCTCCAGGTGCTGCCAGCAAGCAGCCAGGGTCTTTCCGCTCCTGCTGATGTCCACTCCAAGCAATGCTCACTTTGGTTATTAATTGGGTTTTTCTAAGCTCAGGCCCCTCATCACGCTAAAGCGCTTGCAAATTAAAAATCTCTCTGAGCTGAGCTCTTCCACCAAATGATCCGTGATGGCTGAAAATGCAAGAGAAGAGCCAGGTAACAGCAACGCAGGCAGCAGGATGCACACAGACCCTGCAACCACAAGAAAACTGCAAAACGTGAAAACAACGGGAACTCAGAGAGGGAGAGAATGCCATGCACAAAGGAGAATCCTTCTGCAACTGAGTAATGCACTTAAAATCCATAGGACTTCCTATTATTATGCATCTCTGGAAATAAGATCTGACAGAAAAGAAATAAAAGAAGACTTTGCACTGCAGCACAGCACAGACTTGCACCTGCAGAGGAGCTTGTGTGTGAGTAATGGGAAATATCTGCTGGTCTCGGTGTTCCCGTGCAAACAGAGGCATTGCAGCTTGAAAATCTCCACCACAGTGTACCTCGAGCACAGGTCACATCTTTCACATCCAAGATCACCAGTCCTTCAGCACCCAGAATTTCCAATTATCACCTCGCGTTCTGCCACACGGCAATATGACACAAGGAAATGACTGACCCCTCTATTTTGAAGTGACAGGAAATACTTATTTGCAGTGCTGATGACTGCAGGCCTGCTGTGCAAAGTGGTGTAACGTCCATATTATTCTTGCACTAGCCAAGAACTCAACATCTCAGCTGTTACATGAATCTCTGCCAAGTACTTCATCCAATCTCCTATAGCAGTTAATGAATATGCAGCAGCCAAATCTCTTTTCCCTTTGACATTATGAGGCGATAGGAAAGGAAAACAAGGCTTTGCTCTTATCATAATGCTCCTCACAGAAAAAAAAAAAAATAGAACAAAGCTAGAGATGTCCTTGCACAGGGTTGAAAAGTCCATGAAATTTCACGTGTATTACAATTTACTTTCTACTAAATGAGAAAGAAAAAAAAAAAGAAGTTCAGTTTCTACTAAATTGGAAATGAAAAATATTCTAGTGTGATGTGTGCAGAGACACGCAGAAGAGGAATGATCTTATGGCAAAGGCACTAGACTGCATCTGCAGAAAGCCAAATTCATTCTCTGCCTGGTAAAATACTACATAAATCATGCCAGGTCTGATCCAGAAACCTTTGAGAATAGAAGGGGGCTGCATTGCTACCTGGAAAGAATACAGCCTTGGATTTCGCCATTCCTCTCCTTGCCCTGGTGCAACTCCCTTCATTAGGAGGAAATGAAAGCATTAAAATATTAAAAAATACAGTGCAAATGAAATTATACTCTCTGTTTTTCCGAGTAATTCTAAGTAAATGATGAGATCATTCTCACTTGCTAATTGGTTTTTAAAAATCTAATTACAATGAGCCCTCACTAATTCACATTATGTTCAGGATACCCATTACAAATTACGTGCTAATTTGCAAAATTCAGCAAGGAAACAATCACACACACACAAGTAGTTCTTGCTTCATTTCGGTTGTCAACTGTAGTTTATGGTTTCTTCAATTATTTACAGTGTGCTAATGCATTGGTTTGTATAACAAGAAGTATCACGTTACATTTCACAAGAATAATGAAATCTCCACATAGGAAATGTTGTAAGAAATTTCTACTGATTTCTAATTTCTGCTTTAATTTACTCATTTCTAATTTCTACTGTTGATAAGATAAAGAACTGTGTGTATATCACAGAGTTTGTGGGTGGATATCGTATAGCTCATCTCCAACTGGGAGCTCCAAGAGCAAATTTCCAAGAATGCTTATGCTGAAAAGGCCATGGGCCTTCTAGGACAGGCAACATCACTCACACATGCAAGTATTTGCAAGAAAGGGGCCTGTCTCTGCTTATTTTCCCTACAAGAAAAAAAAAGGAACTAAATGTCAGTAAAAGTTAAGAAATCCAGCAAAGAGGAGTCTGAAGTTCAAACACGCATCTTACTAACACTGAGGATTTTAGAAAGTTTTTGTAAGTGGGACATGTTTACAGTTTCTCATCTTCCAGAAAACAGACAGTATGAAATCTGTCTTGAATCTGGAAAATTTAATCATTAGGAAGTAAGAAAAGCACATTCACTTATCAGTCTACTCAGGATCAGAGGCTGGTGGGATTATTATTATTATTATTATTATTTTTATTTTTATTTTTATTTTTATTTTTTTACCACACTGTTCTCACAAAAGTAAATAAATCTCTAAGTATTTTTGGCATGACCCAGCTGAGGTCGAGGTTGTTCATATTCAGTGTGGTCAGAAACTTCATTCCCCCCAAGAACTACTTGTTCAGCTATAGGGGAGGCCACCTGAATGGTGACAGACACCCTCCCCTCCGTAACACATCGCTCCCTGCCTAGTCAGAGCAAAGCCAAGATAAAGAGAAAGATGTTTGGTCTTCAGTTACAGAAAATTGTATCTACTCAGCTCTTCCATAGCTCTCAAAAAATTTTGGTGGAGACATTTCTTTTCCAGCTACCTCCTTACACCTCTAATCACTTGTTTACCCAGAAGGAAAGAAGAGCAGCATTGTGAAATGGCAAAAGAAAACGTTTAGACTTTTTTCCCCACTTTTTGTTCTGACAAAAATTATTTCCAAATATGTTAAATAACCGAAACGCTGTATTTTGCAGGAAAAGCAATATCAGCAGCTGACATTTTACCAAGAAGGCTTCTGAAATTACATTCACCTCCTCCGCTAACACGGTGAGGGCAGCGAAGACGAGAGAGCCAGGCACTGCTGTGCCACCGCAGTGGCAGTACAACTGCGCAGAAAGCAAATGTGACCTACCTTTGCTGTTCCTATAAGGGTTAGGACATGAAAATGGAAAACATGCACAAGAGCAGAACTGCATTTCATTTGTTTTTCATGTCTTGATTTGCATTAGGTGGTAACAGCTCAAGGAGCACGCATAGCAAGTACTTCACTAACCGCGTTTAACCAGTGAGCCCGGTGTGATGGCTCAGTAAGAAAAGACTTAACTAACAGTTATGTTACAGCAGAACTTTCATTTGCTTCCCTGGAGTAAGAACAGACAGCTTCAGATCCATAATATTGGAATAAAAATAATAGACCAGACAGAAACACAGTTACAGCTGATTTACTGGCAAAAATGGAGCAATAACAGCAGGACTTGTTTGATTCTTCTATTTTGTTATTTCAGTGCAGTCCAAGATACAGACAGATATTTTGGAAAGAGTGGTTGAATTTTGACTCATGTCAGTAAAAAATTATGTTAGTTGAATCTGAGTATCAAATTTGGGGAAAAAATAAAAAAACACACACACACTATAATTTGCCCCAGAACAGTAAGAGAAAACCCAATGAAACTGCATTGGGTCGGTTCTGTCTGGGCACAAGTGCCAGAGGACTGTGCTGAAGGAGTCAGCAGCCCCCCGGGGAAGCACAGAAATACAGATTTGTAGCAGAGCATCAAATCAAATGAATGAGTCTCCGGATGGACAACAGCAGATCTGTCAAGTCAAATGCAGTTTGTGCACAGCCAAGAGCCGTTCCTGAAGGCTAGCACCGTATCTTCCTGTTTGAGCTTCCTCCCTCACCAGTGACCCTCCAATCCCAGAGCCTGCCTTGGGACAAGGAGCAAACCCACACTCAGTGTCCTCATCTGCCGGTGGGCGACTTTGGTTGACAAATGAACAAACAAATAAAGCAGAAGAGACAGGAAGAGCTGATCAGATTGGGACAGAGCAGCAGTGCCCAGCCCGTGAATCAAACCACTATTACGAGAAAAGCCCATTCTGTTTCATTCTCAGCCAGAGCATTGGATTTTGTAGCTTTGGCAACAGGGCAGGGAGCAGCACAGAGCTCGGCAGCACCTCATGTGGCTCACTGGAAAGAAAAAAAAGTTTCTCTCGCTCCAGCTGGCTTTACGTTCTACTGCTCTTTCCTGATAAGGTTTATTCATTTCTACCTGTTCCAGACAGCAACTGAAACAGCAGCCGATGGTGTGTGGTCGATGTGTGGCCCTCCATCCACACACAGCGGGCAGGCTGCCAGGCCGCTCTGCTGAAGCTACACCCACGGGCACAAAGCAAAGGCACACGCCTGCCCACGAGTCTCTTTCCTACGGCCGCTTTCTTCTGTGAAAGTAATGACAGCTACCAAATTGAAAGGCAGAGGTTAGCAGAGGCTGATTAAATATCCATTTAAAGAAGAGAGGGCAAAGGGTTCATCCTTAAGTACCTTTCCTATGATTTCTGTCCTCATTCCTTTCGATACTGCCATTTTCTTTTGAAGAAAATGCTTCATACAAGATTAAATAACTTACAGAACAGCCACGTTAAGGGCAAACTTAATGCACAGAAGTTTGGAGTACTCATAAAGTAACTGTGCTTTGTAGAGTACTGCGTACAAGACATTTCTACCTACAAGCTCTGATGCACCTGCATCCTTAACTCACTACAGCAATTTCACCATTTAAGTATCTCCCTCTGTCCCTCCCGCCCCTAATATAGACACTAATCTGCCAATTATTTATCATCACAGATACCCAAGACAAAACCATTCCTATCTCCAAGGGCTAAACGACACATACCAAACCTCAGATGCTCAGTACTTGCTCAAAACAAGGCCCAGAGGCGTACACAAGCAGAGGGGCAGGGACCTCATGGCCTCTGGTGGCACAGCTCAGTGAACCAGGGCCAGCACCAGGAGAACAGAGCAAGCACGTCCAGAGGGCTTCCTCCACATGGGGGCTCTTCTACGATCTTTGTCTTCCCCTTTGTTTTTAAAAAAGACTTTGCTGTATTTTTATTATTATTATTTGTTTTGTTTTGGTGGTGTTTTTTCCTCCCCGGTTTCACATCCCTACACCCCCGCATCTTTTGTAAAGTTGAGTAAAGGCAATGCTCGCTTTCAGGAACCTTCTTTTATTTTCAGGCCCCTCACCATTACAAGTTTGCAGCATGCTTCATGTTCTTTTTTCTCTCATATAAATCTTTCAGAAACAGCAGAAGACTGTTGAGTGTGTGACAAATATTACTCCCCGGTCCTTTTGTTCTTTGTGGATTTTTTTTTTTTTATCACTTATTTCATTTTGCTGCAAACAGCACCTTGTACCCTGGACAAATTCAATAACCATGACTCAATCTACAACCCATACCGAGCTGTCTTCTGTTTCATCTTGCCTATTAAAACCAGCACACGGCGTTCGATGAGTGGAGGGGCCTGATCCCAACTGGGGCACTCTAACCAAGAGCAGGGCGCAGGAGGCCGATGGAAGAGCAGCTGTGTCACTTGGGGCTGCACGTGTCAGCCTGTGCACCTTTCAGCCCGAGCCCTTTCTTCGTCACTTCTGCCACCTCTGGTCCCTGAGAAGCCGCTTTTTGTGATTATGCGTCCCCTTTTAATTTTCCTTTCATCAGGTGGGAAAGGATGACTCTTCCTGCCTGGTGCTTTCACAGCCCGCTGCCCCCAGCTCGGCTCGTGTCACCTGCCTAAGTGACAGGAGTGAAATTTCACGGCGGCGCAGGTCCTGCTTCATGCATTAAACATCAGCGGTGGGGTGGCAACAGGAGAGGGGACAGAAGCACTACAGGTTTTATACCCAAAGCCATCATCCTTTCAACAGCAGTCAACCTGAGGGCTCTCGTTTTCACACAGGTGATTATTTCTGCTGGATTCAGTCCTACAGTTATATATACATATATATATTTTATTATTCTTCTTGAGGTCCAGAACAATCCCAGGCCCACATTGTGCAGGCACTAGAGAAGGGCAATCTCTGCACACCTGCGGAGGTGCCTGGAGGCAATAATGCCAAACACCCTCCTTTCTAAATATCCCCACCTCTCTCCAAAAGCACCTATTTCAGACACACACACGTGTTGCAGTGTACCATTTTTAACCCCACAGACACTAACGGGACGTGGGGTGCAGCAGCCCAGATCCCCCACGTTCATGGCCACCCTCCGTGAGCCAGCCCCGAGCTGCAGCAGCACTTACCCAGTCCTGCACCTCAGCTCCCAGACTGATGCCAACATGGCTAATTTAAATCGTTAGTCAGCCTTCCTGTTTCAACAGCACAAATTAGTGTTCAGTATTTACAAAGACTAACCACGCACTTAGGGGGAAAAAATAGCTGTTATTTCACTTCTTTGCGATGATAATAGAGCAAGTCTAAACTTCACATCAGTTCCATCTGCAAATAACACCTTTTACATTTTAAAAGCCCACGGAAGATCTAAACATGAAAACATGTGTTGTTCTAGCACCGCAGAGAAGCCAAAAGCATACTGCTGAAGGAAGCTGTGGTTAAATGAACATCGGCATTTTCTGTACTAATAGCCTCACTAAAAAGTTTCCATCTAAAGGACAGACATAATATGGCAGCAAAGAAACACCGGATGGGGTCAGGTGTTTGGTGTTCAGCCAGCCAGGGAGACCTGAGGAATAGCTTTGAAACCTGAACCAGAAGCAGGTAGCTATCACTCACTTCATTATACCCTCCGTATCGATACTTCTGCTTAGGAAGAGGTTTTCATTGCCACAGAGAAGAGTTAGATGGGTTCAGAAGGATTTGGGTGCTAACTCCTGATTGCACCTCGGACTTTCAGCGGCCATATAAATGGTTCGTTCTGCCTTGGACTTTCGTGTGCCCATAGGGGTGCAGAGATCTTCTGCTGGCCATAGTTACTTGGCATTTGGCTGTGCTGTTGACAAATAATGGTTTCAGTGAGAGGAGAGGCCAGAACTGTTGACAGCACATGGTTGTCAGCAGTGAAAATCCATCAGTTTATAACTCCCAGTGCCTTTGCTCAGAAGAAATGTAAGGCGATGGCAGCCTGGCTGCTAGAAGAGAGCGCTGCGCCGTGCCAGCCCCTCTGAAGTCACGTAACTTGGGATATTCAACGTGTCTCTGAGCCCCACTTTGGCTACCACTACATTTAGGCCATTTCGGCTACCATTACATTTGTCCATACAGAGTATCCCTTACCTCTGGTGTGTTAACATTGCAGCTTTGGGGCTTTACAATGCTTGTTTTAAAAGCAAAATAATAGTGTAGATAACTTATAAGTAGCTTTTCAAGCATAACACCAATGAAAGGATAAAGGATAAAAAGAACAGGTTTTTGTTTCTTTTTTGTTGTTGTTTAAAAAAAAGAAAAAGTCTACGAGCTAGGATTTTTCTTTAGGTAAGCCTATGAAATATTCAGATAGAATAGGTCTCTCTTTTAAATTATAAATACAGCCTGGAAATCCAGGAAAGGCTGCATCCTCTACAGCCCTAAGTAATAGTTATGGTACCCTATACATTACAGCAGCATTCCACCAAAGAGCAATCAAATACTACTTGATCCTTTGATAATTACTCTCTTTACTTGTTAATGCATAAGATTTCACAGTAGACTATAGTTAAAGCTCCAGCTGGAGCACATCTAGAGTTCTGCAACAACAGCCTTTTCAAGTGTCAGAAAACATACAATTTACTCATCTAATTTTTAAGAGCGAGTCCAAGAACTGCTGTAGCATGTAAAGAAGAGAACAAAGACAAAGGCGTAGCTAACAAGACACCAAGTGAAACAAGAAAACAGGCTATATTAGTAGGAAAGGGAAGGTCAAAGAAAGTCAATCTAATACTCAACAGGAAAGAACGTCTCGGTAAACGATGCTGAGCATACCGAAGTGTTTACACCCTCCCTCTTCTGCCTCAGTCCTCACTAAAAAGGTTAATTGTGATCAAATGGCTAACAAGATTGATGCTGGCTCAGATGCCGAGTGTACAAACTAAGACAAAAATCAGAAGAGACTGGAAAATACTCAGCTAGGTTGGAGGGTCTTACATCTGATGGCCATAAAAGTTTTAAAAGGCGCGTTAAGGGAACTGCTTGTACAATTTGGGAAGCAGAAGTTCAGGATAGGTGAGAATCCAGGAAATCTAGGACAGGTGAGAATCTCGGAAACAAGTAAGGGAGGATCCAGGGATTTACATATAATTCAGTGTGCAGAGAAATACTGAAATAAGTAGCCCGTAAGAAAGCCGAAGGTGAGGTTGAAGACGAGTAATATCCAACAAGGATTTGTGAAGAACGAATATGTGAAACAAATGTAATTTCCCCTTCTCCAACTTTTTTTAATGTTGTTTTACTTGACATTTCTTAAGTAGCCTTGGGAAATGTGGTCCAGTTATACTTGCTGTAGCCTGGACAAAAAACACGCTACAAACAACTGGGAGGATGCACTGAGAAGCTCTTCAACAGATGCTGCTATTCAGGGCTTCTGGTGCAAATAGATACCTTGGAGCAAGAAACACTTCCCGACAGATTCCTTGTCAGCACTCAGGCACTCAGGAACACTTCATTAACTATAAATGCACTTTCAAATTAATTGGCTGTCTTATTTTAGTTGTTTGGCTTCTCTCAAGACTTGCATTTATGTCTTCATTTGTGAGTTTATTAGCACATGCTGAGGAGGAACAAGGAGATCTCTTGGTACAAAAGGTTCCTGCTCGCACAACAAGATAATGCTCCTCACCTTCATAAATAAATAAATAAATAAATTAAATCCTACAGCATTTTAAAGTCACCTGTGTCATCTGTTTTGATGTAGACTTCCTAATTGCAGTCACTAGGGAGCATGGAGCGGGCAATGAAAGTCAGCTACCACTGAGGGTTGCCACACAGACACTCCTCCAAAATAAACTCATCTGATACCATCTCAGCATGATCTCTGGGGCTGAGTGCCCTTGATTCCCAACAAATTTAGTATCAGTTTAGGGCATTCAGCAGCTCCCAGACCTGAGGGCATGTGACTCACAGGATTCAGTGCATGAGTTTTCTGGTTCAACAGCCGCATTAATACTTTGCAGGTAATTCACCACCACGGCACAAAGTGTATCATCCTATTTGAAACAACAGAGTACGTAAAAATGAGACAAAAGCATGCTATGACTTGATGTGGTTGCTTGTGTTTTATAAAATACATCCACCTGGAGGCCTGTGCTCACAGCTGAGCTGCCACGTTGGCTTACCTGTCTGGAGGATGCAGAGGTGTTTCCAGCACCCACATCTTCCTCCATAAGAACGTACTGCACGAGGAGGCAGCTCTGTATCCTCAAACCCCGCACTTAGAGGGATGTTTTAATAGAGCTTTGATTTGTTTTTAAATCCAGCTTCTTAGATAGAATAGCATTTTCTTCATTAGGATAATTAATTGAATAGAGATTAAAAGAAATTTGGAATATTTATACCTTGTTTTCCCTGCAATATAATTTGGCATACGCGCACATAATTCAGCCACCCTCTAGATTCATGGTAGAAAGGTTTTCTATTCCCTACACAATATCTTACAGCTCTTAATACATTTTCTATTGTTATACTGGTACTTAATATTTTTCCCCTCAGTTAGAAGGAAAACAATAACTCAGGGTGCCTTTTCATCACTTCAGCATGGCTTCTTGGGTGCTAAATGCACTCAATTCTTTCAGTCTGTCCTTGCAAATTATTGCCCTAACCAGCTTCTTCTAGACTGATGCAATTGTTGTTCTTGAACTTTTAAAAGACACATTTTCTCTGTCCTCAAGTCTCAGACTCCTTCTCTTTTTCACAGGTTCTCATGTAAAACATCTCAGAAACAGAGCGAACTGAACTTCCAGGTTTCATTATAACACCTCACAAAACAGGAACAGGTTGCCTATAAAACACGACTGGGAGCAGAGACACAACTGAAACAGCTAGGCAAAAGAGCTTTATGGCTGGTAAAAAGTAGACTCTAACAGTTACCAAGTAGTTTGAAAGCCAAAAGGATTTTCAAAACATATTAAAATAAATTCAAGCAGATGCTTCTGAATACTGGTCTTTCATTTGTGGAAAGACATGCAGAAACCATTTCTATTTTATTACACAGCAAGGATTTTCACGTAATTAGATTAGCTTTTTTTCTGTATTCAAATCTCCTACTAATTGGTAGTGCTAGATATTTCTAAATGAATAGCATCACTTTTTCTTTCTATTTATCAGGACATGATCATATGTTTTATGCTGGAAACGTTCCTTTTGCAAAATAAATGAAGTCTCAGACACAGGTTAATGGAAGCTTCGCCACTGACTTCAAAGAAACCTGAATTTTACCCACAGATCTAATGCAAAATCCTCAGAGGTTAATGAAAGTCTTCCCACTGACATCAGTGTGGTTTGAACAGAGTAAGAGTTGCTCTAATTCACTTCTTCAGATCCTGATGAAAACTCTTAAGCATTCCTCTAAGTGCATGCTTCAACGCTTTCCTAATTTGGCCTGTATTTATCAGTGGAAGGGAACCAGATGTTTTCTTTCAGCAATCTTTACTTTGCTCTATGGGCTGAATATGAAAGTAGCTTCTGGTCCTATTATATTTTCATAAGGTTGGTTAGAAAGATATCTGGGAACTTTCATTCCCAAGCACTTTAATCTTGTAAGACATTCCTCTCAACTTGGTTATCTAGTTGCTAACACCCTAATTCTTGGAATGGATCATTATGTATGCTAAAATAACAACTTCTCTCTTGATCATTTCTTTCAGAAGGAATTCTTGCAGAATTGTCAAGACCACGTAAAATTTAGCATTAATTACCCTAAGGCATTTCACACCAACACTTGTTAAGCAGATCTATTAAAACCAATGATGAGTTCCAAGCGAAACCTACGAGATGCGTACATGATCCACCATCTATTTAAGCATACAGAAAATTTAAATCCCTCTTCTGCTCCCGCCCCCCACTCCAACCCCCAGTGCGTATGATTGTTGTCAAGATTCAAGTGGGGCAGCCCTGCCTAGGAAACATTAGCATTGATAACCAGCATGCAAAAACCAGAACTGAACCCCAAAATGTTTTCTTACGAATATTACAATGGGGATCTCATTATAGCCGTATGAGAAATTGTAGGACATGAGCAGCTAGAAGTCCCAGTCAGGACTATGAAATCTGCACTAACAGGCATTTTACATATACCTAAGTCCATATCCACATCGTTTCTGATCCTTACAGAAAAGATAAAGGACTATTATCTGCTTTCTACAAAGGTGAATCAAGACAGAGCGATCTCCAGTTTGCTGGAGTGGCTGAATGAGAACACAAACCTTCAAACCAGTCCTAAACCCTCTTAATCATAACAGCAGCCACCCTCAAATCTTTTGTTCCCAAAAGCTTGCAGGAATAAGCCTACCCAGTAGCTGTAAAAGACCAAATATTTGAAACACTGCTGCAGGAGCAGAGCTGAGTCATGAAACCTGTGGAGACCAGTGCCACTTGCTCTCCAGGACAGCAGCACATTTACTGTTAAAAGAATTCAAATGGCAGCAGCAGCAATTCCTGTATAGAGCACGTTTGAAGCATTTGGGACTTCAAGGGAAGACTACAGCAAAGAAATTTCAGTGAAGAGTAAAACAAAGCAAAATTTTGCTGTAAACAGCATCCTTGCCATCCCCTTGGTTCTGCCCCCAAAGTGGCAGGCAAGGCACTGGCAGGTTGAATGTTGCTGCTAGAGAAGAGAAAAGAGCTCCATCTCAGGCGACAGCAACACGTGCTGAAAATTCAACAAGTTACAGGAGTTGTGACGACTGGTCTCCATCTTACAAGATCACGTCTCATCATGTGCACGGAGACATCTGACCTGTGAGGGGAGCTTCTAGACACACCTGAGCCACAAAGAGAAACACAAGTCGCAGTCATCGACGGCGCAACATAGTGAAGTCAATGAATCAGCTACTCCACTGGCATAGCTTATAAATCACTCGGATTATGTCGCATTAGTCATGCTCCCGAGCGTAAGTTGTTTTCATTTTAATTTAGAAAAACTATCACACTTATTCCATTGAGCAGGAGGGGGAAGCATTTCTGCCCTCCTCTAACCTTATATAGTGATATGCAAAAAACACAGCCATATGTCTGGGGGAGGCAGTTGGTAGGACGTGGGCTGTACCGAGTGAGTATTTTACTGGATTTGTGAAGTCCTCGGGACACTAGGCACTTTGGGACCCATCCAGTAAAAGATAATTGGAGAAGAACCCAAATGCAACTTGAACTAATTTTTCTGGAGCTTCAGAAACTACAGAAGTAGTGTTTGGAGAATGTTTGCTCCATTTTCCAGATCTAGGTACTTCCAGGGATATGTGCAAGACTCCAAAGGACTAGGAAACAAACTGTTCAAAATGCTAGAATATAACAACCCAATTTCTAAAAATAATGCCAATTATGATAAATGTAGCACCATTTGGAACAGAGCTATGGTCACAGAAGTATTTTCCAGAAGCTAGAAAGTGCTAGCTTCAAAATAACAATATTTCTCTCTGTGCAACCAAAAATTATCTTTTGCTCCCGTTGTCTTCTGGATACTTTTGAGTACCCAGACTTCAGCCCTCGCCAAAGGAAGCCCAGAGTAAGGTAGCCCAGGGGTCCCCATGCAAGCCACCCACAGGTGCTGTGGCACTGGCCCCTTCGAGCAGCACTGAAGAGCTGCACGCAGAGAACTAGGAGCTTCTGAACACACCGCTGCTGTGATTCCCCAGCAAACTGAGCCGGGGAGCCCAGATGTAGGAAATCAAACACTGAGTACTCCACACATTGGCAGAAGAGAGCTGCTAAGTATGCCAACAAACACATTTCCATTCTGAACCGCTGGGAGTTTTTGCTTTGCAAGCACAGATTACACATATGGGGAAAGCATTATTCTTCTGTTCAAAGTTATTTTTCATTAATTAAGGACTAAAGCTAAATTCTCTGTGTGCGATGAAATGCAGGCATCATTTAAGCAGACAGCTAGCTGTTTTACGCTTTAACTGGCCAAATCTTCCTTGTGGCCATCACATCCTGAGTTCAGGTGTAGTCTCTGGTCAGACCATTTATTTATTCTTCTGATACTACAGCTCTGCAAAGATTTACATAATAGCATGAATGTTTGCTGGTAACATAAGCCCTGTGTTTCACTGCAATACCTCAAGCAATTTGCTGACAATATTTTTCTGCTAAATTAGATATGGAATTTAGAGCAAAAAGCTGCTGTCTTGACAGACACAAAAATTCCCTTGATACCGAACAAAGGGTTCCTCTTTATTTCATGGCCAATAATGAACCAAGAAGTTTTGAGGGAAGGAAACAACATTGGAAAATTAATGATGATGAACTGATTTGGAAAAGCTCCAGCAGAATTTAGACTTCCTTCTCCCCCCACCCCCCAGCATCTTCCAGTATTGTTAATGCAAAACAAAACAAAAAAAAAGAAAAAAGAAAAAAAAAAAAGATAGAAAAAGGCTAAGAACTCCCCCAGGAAGGTCTGAAACAATGAGACCAAAACAGAGGATTTGAGGACGATGCACAGCCCCAAGGAGGAGGGAATTGCCCAGGTGGATTTCAAGGCTAAGAGGGATCTTCAGACAGCCAGAGAGAACATTTCAAGTAGGTGACACAGAGACCTTGGCTGGAAGCACCCGGCGTGCTGCAATGTGAATGTTCTTCCTTTAGAGGACCTGGAGGATCCGTGCAGAGGTGGTAGAGCAGGATGGGACATGGGGGCCCAGCCCAGTTCTCTGGAGCATTGGAGCTGCTACTTTCAAAAACAGGATTTTGGAAAAAAGCAGGTAATATTTTCCTTTCAAAATCAAAATATTCCTGTAGGGTTTGAAATTTCAGTTCACTGTAATGAAGAGCAATGTCATTGCACCAAAATCCAAAGAGGAGGGACGACAGAAGGGAGACAGAGCTGTGAAAATAATGACAGGCCTACCTCTTGTCCCTGGGCCTCTGCACCTGTCCCACAGAACAAAAGCTGCTGTGAAGGGGATCAGTAGGGAAACCATGGTGGAACTTTGTTCTCTTCTATTTTTCTACCACAGTCGAAGCTTTCCTGTGATTTACAGTTAGACAAGTTTTTCCAAGGCTAATCTCAGTCCTTACTCTCATACACTGCAGCTGGTTCCTCATGTTCAAGTCAGAAACCTTTAAAGCTTAAGTTTCACTTAGGGAAGGTAATTTGAACGTTGTCTGTACTCTAGGAGCTTTTACAGCAAAAAGGAAGGCTGTTTAGGATAATGCACTTCTGAGCACCCACATGCCCAACAGTAAGTGCTTTGCCTGCAAGCCACCTCTATGAGCACTTGTATCACACAATGTTTCCCCATCTCCTAATTACTGATTTTTCCTCATCCTTCAATAATTAATGCTTACTTCTGTGTCCAAAACTGACTGCCTTGGCATCAAGATAGACACTGTAGAGCTCGCTAAGTGACTGCAGCCCTCAAGCTGTGCCTCCACCACAGAGGCAGCCCAAGGCTTCCCATAACCCACACCTTGTCGGCCCAGCAGCAGAGATGGCACACATCTCCCAAGGACGAGGAGGAGATCTGGACAGAGCACCAAGACTTTACAACTGCCCTTGGAGAAACAAAAGAGCAAGATGCTGCTGTTCCTTTCTCTAAAGTCACACAACTCACAACTGGTCCTCAGCGGGAGCAGCCGCAGCCCAGCTTCCCACTGCAGGCAGCGCCAGCAGGGCAGGGCTCACACTACTGCAGCCCCTCGCTCTCCGAAAGTGCTGCCCATAACTTCAGCCGGCTTTTACGGCGTGTGCTTCACAAATCTGGGAATTTCATCTTCAAGGCCTATGCGCAATGATTTATAATTTATACATTTAATATAACTTTTATAATTTTCTTTCATAATTTACTGAAAGGTTCAGCGACCCACTTTGATCGGCACTCAATCCTCCTTGGTCAAGAGGAATTTCTTATTTCTAGTTCAAGAACTCCTCACTCCTACCTCCCGTTCCATTTACTGAGCAGAGCTGCTCCAAGCTGACATTCAGTTTCACAGAGAAGGGCTGAACATTTGAAACTTGGGTTTTTCTCCAACTGACCAGATGAAAAACAGCATCTTTTCAAAAACCTCCACAAAATAGAGAAGCTAAAATATAGAAAGTTTGGGTATCTTCATTTCAATACATAACTTTTAGGTCCGCAAATGCCAAAATCAATGAAACTTGGTTTCTAATGAGCTTTACAAGCTGAGTTACTTGAAGGCTGCAGCATAACTCAGCCCGTTCCACACGAGAGCACATACAAAGAGAGAACCTTTGACTGCACCATGCAGTTGCACAATGAATTCTTTCTTACCATCTGTGGAAACTAGTTTGGGGCCCACTTTCTTCTTTTAATAGTGTTCAAAGCTATCTCATACCTCTGAGACCGCAGCCCCGCTGCCGTGACTGACCAGCAGCTCAAGAGCTCTTAGGGATGCCGAGGACCCCAGCAGTGACACCCACGGGGCGATGGCACTAGTCTCATTTTTCTTTCAGAAGCAGGCTGAACTGTTCAAAACAGAATTCATCTCTACTTCAAGCCAAGTACGTTCTGTTTGGATAATTTTCTCCCCTCAGGAGAATATGTCAAAATAGTTAAATTCACAAAGAAACCCCCACAACTCGGGTTCTGATGAAACAAGCAGTTGCCCAGCCAGCTCTGTACATACTCCAATTGCGTCCCTAACGATTAAGCAACGCAGCCTGCTGGAACAGGCACTTGCCTTATTCCACATGAAACTGTCCCTGACTCGTACAGAAGGCTCAGAGCAGACTATTTAAGCACGTGCTGTTCTTATCGGCCCTCCGCAGTGCCTCTCCCTGCGCCCATAATGATTCCAGTTCACGTTTCCTCAGGCAATGGGGAACGTTGACCACAGGGCCAGCCGGGTTTGGTCACCAGGTGACATTTCATTCAAGGGGCTTGTTCAGCGGTGCCCACTCTCGTTCAGACCTTCACAGGTGGAGCTGGAATAATTCTCCTTTCATCTAGGTTTATACATTTTTGTCAGCTTTTCAACATACAGATGCTGCTCAAAAAGCAAGATCTGTACCTGAGGATGCATTGGGATGTCTCCAACAGGTACGGGAGATGGAGAACAGAGGAGAAGAAAAAAAAAGGCATAACCATTTCAAAATGTCTCTACAGTCATTTCGGTATCATTTTTCCAATGCCAGAATTGTACATTTGCTTTTCCAACTGCTGTTTCTATTCATGGCGATATTGAAATGAATTATGTCCTAATAATGCAGGGGGCTACAGCATCACCTGAGCACTCTCCAGCTATTTTTGGTTCCACCAAAATCATTCACTGCTGCTGTGACTTCAGCAAATGTACTTACCTTGCGTGGGGATATTAAAAATATCTGAAGCACATGATAATGGAACAGTTTCTATTACTGGAGACTTTTCCCTGAACATAAGTTATAAATTGCAAGTATTTACTGCATTTGCTGTAAAATGCATTAGCTAAAAAGAACAAATAGACCAGTTATTACCCAAAATTTTAATCACAGTCACCTGTTATGCTACTGTGTCATGCTGAGTTGTTCTGTATAACTCCAAGAAGGTCCTTCCGTTCACAGAGGTAATACTTTTATTTAGGTCATTGTTGGCGTTGCTCATGGTCATGGATATTTAAATAAGATTATGTAATTACAGGGGAATAGTCCCTTTTATTAATTTCTGCCAGAAGCCCGTTACAAATGCCAAGACACATAGCTAACTAGCCAAAGTCTAGTTAAACACTTGCTATCTATTTGCGTAACTTGTAGAATAAGAAGTAGAATATTGCAGAGCCTTTTGATGAGCACACAACTGAAAGCAAAAGCTACATGAACACAAAGAACACAGGATAAAGCAGCAAATTAACACTACAGAGGATCACGTGGATCAATCACGTAGATGCATACACAACTCAGAAGAATGCCCAAGCCAGTTGCTTGCTAAAAAACAAGCAGAAAAACAAACAAAGTAAGGCAAAGAGGACCTGTCCCCTAAGCAAGCAGAAATCCTGAAAGAGCATCAGAAAAGAGAGGGCAATTTTCTGTGCTCAACTCTTTGTCTTTCCTCATTTCAGAGCCCTGCTTCCTTCTGTGCTGTTCTGGGTATCGGGGAGAAGAAAACGTAAGGTGCAGAGAGGCAGATATCACAAGATACACCAACTCATCTGTTTTGGTTATCAGGGAAGTCTCAAAACAGTAGCCAAGGAGGATTAAGATAGGGAAGGCTTGGCATAAGCCGCAGCTAATTAGACACATGGCAGGGAGAGCTGGTCATACATAATTAACTTGCTGAAATTAATCGAACCATAGTGCTGTGAGCCAGGAGTCGTGGTCCTACAGCTCCTCAGCTTACACCAAATCAAAGCCAGAGGGCAGGATCCTGCTTCAGTTACCTTCTCTCCTGTCATCGCTGACGAAGCCTCTCTCAGGAACATCACGTTCTGCACAAGGTCGCCAGCCCAGGAAGGGCTCTCAGAGCGGTGTTACCCACCCAAATTAACAGCAAAAGAAGTTGGAAGAGCTTCTGTAAAAAGGGCTGACAGGTTTGAGAGGTGTCAAAGTAGCAAAAGTTTTTGAATTACAACAATTTGGGGCAAAGACAGGTATGAATGAAAATTGCACTCTGAAGTTACAGCTCTCAGCAGGTGAATTTTTCTCATCCTCCACAACTTTTCCCAAGATACTCCAGAAAGCTCAGCTGGAGCTCTTAATTCTTGGCCTGACTCCTGTCTAATTCTCATGGCTGGGAGGGCACTTCCTAATTCCCTATTGAATAATCAGATTTAGAAAGAACAAGCATTTCAGGAACAGCTGACTGCATACAGTGAATGCAATCCAGAGAGCCAACCAAAGAAAGCAACGTTGTACGGGATGTCAAGAAGGGTAGAACTTTTTGTTCTACCATGGAAGGGACACGTTACTGCTGGCCTGTCCCACGCTGGACAGAACAGTCCCACTGCGAGTTCTTTGGAAAGTGAGATTTGAGGGCAGTTGTTCTCTGACAAATGCAGAACAAACCTTGTGATTGCTGGTGAGAGCAGCACAGCCAGCACATTCACCCAGCAGTCCTTTCCAGCGTTGAGCTCCCACCCTTGAGAAGCAACACCTACACTAAAGGCAGAGAAACTGAACCTCTGCGCAGCAGAAGTTTCATCTATAGATAAACCACACCAGCAATTTTTGGTATTTACTTTATTCAGATATAATTCTACCATGTGTCAGGAGACAAGCTGAACGTGACAG
>CM021778.1:7160418-7208702 GCA_011076525.1 Nettapus auritus
GGTACCTACATAAATATTTAAGTCGGTAGTTTCTATCTCCATCCCTGTATTAACCAACAGGAAGAGGTTGTTCATAAGTGACGACTGTAGGTTCACTGAAGGTGTCCAAAATTCTGGACCCACCAGCTCGTGCTGACAGCCAGCCTCTGCTCGTACAGGGGGCAAGATGTTGGCTTCAGTCTTGATTATAAATCCCAAAGCAGCAGAAGTAAGCAAGCAGCTAATACATGCTTTGTGTAGGGATAACAAAATGAAATTCTGATGAGGCTTTTTACCTCCGTTTGACACGTCAACTCCCAGAAATTTTTCAGTGGGACCGATGGCAGTTTTCATAAATCTCCATTAGGAAACATTCATTTCATCCTGCATGAGTCAGTAATTCCAGTGGGATGGCGAAGTCTGAGCAACCAGCCCTACGACAATGAATGGGCTCAAGCCACATCTCCCCCTACCTCCACCGCCCTCCGGTACTCCCCACTGCTCCCAGAAGAGACCCTTAATAGGTGTAACCAAAGACGACATCTGAGGGCTGGGGGCTCACGCTGCCTTCTGGGGACTGGAAAACTCTTTCCAACTCTGCTCCTTATTAAACCCTTAAAACAAAGCACTGCATCCGATAGGCTTTGCCATAGGTGGTAATAACGATGCTATTTTAGACCACATTATTCTGCCAACCATCCTGGAGCAAATCCAAATTAATTCCACTAAACTCAGCTTGAGTTGTTGCGGATCTATGGCAGTGCAGGGACAGCTTCACAGGCCACATGGTGCCGGCAGACTGCGCACCGAGCACAACAGACCGAGGCTGAGATTCGGCAGGTGGGCGACCACGGCAGAGCAGCTCTTGGAGCAACACGTGCTGTCCAGCCTTGCTGCCTCCCTGGGATAACTGGGGTACAAAGCTTACTCCCAAAAATACAGTGAAACAAAACAACAGCAGCAAAAACACATATATTTTCCTTGCCAACAGTCTAAATTGCCTGTTTCCCTCTGCAAAATAACTTTGCCTGCACACTGGGGCTAGGAACCAGACCCTCCGGGACTCCTCCGTATCTTATTCCCAGCTGAGGCTCACCAGGAACAGCAGTGCTGGGCAGCTTGGTTTCAAAACTGGCTCATCTGAAGGGCAACAGCCTATTTATTACTGACCTGCTATGTGACACCCAAGAGAAGCATTTCATCTTGGAGACTGCAATAGCTCTCCTTGTGCGAGCTGATCAGCTCACCTCCTGAAAGCCCACGCTGCCAGAGGAGGAGGAAAAAAATACCTTGATTCTCTTACCAGGGCTGAAACTACATCAGTGCAAAAGCCACTGGGAAATCCTCCAAGCCCTTAAAACTTTATCGTGGTCTCCAAACAACAGCTTTTCCGTTTGTGCATTTTCTGACTCGCCTGCTCCAGCCGAGCACCCAACCAGAATTATAATCGGGGAGCACAAAGAGGAGAGCGCAGACCCGGGCGAGCCCGTCCCAGGCTGGAAGGAGAGAGCAATGAGCCTGGAAGCTGGAGGTCATGGGCACAGCTGTCCTCATAACTTGTTTCTCCAGACTCTGGCTTATCGCTTGAGATGAGAAACCATCGCACCAAACCCCCTCCTCGCTCTCGGGCACCTGGTGAGCACACCAGAGGCTCTCCCTGCCAGCGGATGTGATGCGGCCGTTCCTTTGTGAGACGCTCCTTTTCTGTGCAGACTGAAGTATGGCGTATCATGGAAACAGCTCAGATATTTTTAGATGTGAAAATGCATCAATACAGTAAACTGGGACACAGAAAAGAAAACTAAGCCGGGGTCCAGCACGGTAGCATTTTGCACGCAGTGATTAAGGAGTTGAATTAACTGAAGTGCCATTAACTCTGCTCTGGTCGGCATTGGTGGATGGATTCCTGACAATGCTCGTCCTCTTTACAACGGCTTGGTGGTTTCGCCACGCAGCAGCCTCAGGAAAGGCAGCCTGGCTTAATTCAAATAAAAGGCAAAACTCTAAAACAATATTGCCTATAAAAGTTGATTTTACTCCCGAGTAAAACCTAAGCTGCTTGAGTGTCAAGGCAGAGCAGGGTCACCCTCACAATGGCACTGCAGAGGACAGCCATCCATCAGCACAGCACTTTTAAAGCTTATTTTTAAAGTGTCTGGGCGAAAAGCAATTAATGGTGAAGTCCATATTTACTGCATTGATTCTAACCACACTTATTACTGTACAGGACAGCATTGTCATGTTTTGGGGGTGCAGTTAAGATTTGGCAATAGACTGCCAGACACATTACAACCCAACACACGTCGCAAACTGGGCTTCGGAGCCAGTGACGTGCTCCCAGGTTAATTTGGCTCCAGCCACGAGGACTTCGTTCAGCTCCTACAAAACTCGGTGTGATGGCAGTTGGAGCCCACAAACAAACCCAAAAACTTGGTTTTCTGAGACACTCAGTGCTCACCTCCTGCTGCCATGGAGGAGGTCGGTCAGAGATGCCAGATCGAAGCAGGGACCCCTTGCTCCAAGGGACCTCAGCAGCCCAGAAGTCATCAACAGTTTCGGGGAAGGCAGAACGCTGCCGGGATCAATAGCTGCCTGCACAGCTTTTCCTGGTGAAATTAAACCTTGGGCCTCACTGAACTCCATGAGGACCTTGGTTTGCTGCTACTGCTGACAAGATTTTATCTTAGGGCCACCGAGCAAGCACTTCTGAGGTAACTGCACACACAGGAGATTCCCAGTGAGCGGGTAATACCAGAATAAGGACACAGCTCCTTTTAATTGTACCGAGTACAGCATGAACTGAGCAAGAAGAAACTCGCACAACATTATGTTATTAAAATACACAAAGGACAGAAGAACAGAGAGGACAGTAGAAGAGCAGGAGTGAAACAGCCCAAACATCATCTATTTAAGAAAATGTATTTTTAGACTTCTCTGAAAGGTGCAGTAGTAAGACAACTGGGACCATTCGCCTCTCCGTGCCACTTGCACTATAGTAACCGTGAAATCTCACCTCAGACAGGACCAGTATTTCTGGTAAAAATGAGAGAATTGAGGCTGTAATATGATCACCTGGGAGCAAGGCACTCAGTATTATCTCTTTATTTTCCAAATGTACAAACCTTGCTCCCCAACTCATCCTTCTGAACCACAGAAACGAGCCACCATGCGATGCGCTGTTTGGATGACAGAGTGCTTCCCGATAGCTTTTAAAGCAATGAAACCTTTAAAAAGATCAAAACTCCTTTGATAGTAAAAGCTCCTCTCTAACTTCCCTCAACTTTCTTCTTGTCTTGAAACATCACCGGATCACTTGGGAATCGACTGATTTGACAACAGTTTCATTGACAGTGACGGCGACGAGCAGCCGTAACAACCGAGATGTTGCTGTCGGAGGAGCAGGGAGCAGCTGAGGAGATGCTCTTGCCTCTTTTTGGTGTCTTCCCAGCACTTCGCTGTCAGTGCAGGGACCGGGACTGGTGGCAGTCATGAGGAGGCAGCCCCGGCTGGCAGGAGTTGGGGTCACTCCGGGCAGCATCCACGCAATGCTCCTCAACTTAAAAGCTGTGCAATTTCCCCCACAAAATGTCATCCAAGGCTGTGGCTTTCAACCCCTTTTCAGACACTGAGAAAACCCAAACATGGAGTTTCACTGAAATAAAACCTGGGCAGCTGCCCCGGCTTATCTAGGGCTTTTGAGCCACTGAGGATGCCCTGCAAACCCGGCCGCTCATTTTCGACTGGGAGCCGAGGACTAAGCACAGCAGCTGCTCCAAGCAGCAGCTCTGGATCTCCGTGGGGCCAACACAAGCTGAGATGTTGCAGAAGCACCAGGAAATGGGGCTGCCAGATGACAGCAGCGCAGGGCTGATACACCTGCACGATGCTTCCTGCCGCACGCACAGGGCAGGGGCTCCTGGGGGCAGCCGTGTGCCCAGTCCCAAGGCACGCGTTGGTGTGGTACCTGCTGCTGTCCCTGCCCCGCTTCTCCCAGCCGGCAATCCCATGGACATCAGAGACCAGACAACGCCTCCGTCACATACACAGGCCTCCAACATACAGCAAACGCCACAGACATTCCTTTCTGTGGTCTCATCTAGCCCATGCCTAGAATTTATTCAAACTGTATTCCAGTTTAAACTCTGCTACATCTATAAATACCTCCTAGAGGCAGGCAGACAACTACTTTTATGTTCTTACGGCCTTTTTTCTCTGGATTGGTGCATGTAAAATATCATTGTGGATGTTCCTATTTCTCTTTTTCCCAACTGTAAATATTTGGTTCCATTTTCACTGCATCTTATCCTTTAATATCATATAAATAGAAACCGGTGCAGCTTCTCCATTTACAAACACATCAAGATTAATTTGCATGCTGAAAGCTTAAATCAAACGTTTTAAACCGGACACGGATAAAACAGTAATCCACTGCTGGGCTAAATTCCAAACAAGTAAATAAAATAGATTTGATATCAGAAGCAATAAACAATGGCAACGCCAATTGCTCATTAGAATTCCCGCTCTGCAAACACGACTGCCAAATACTTTAATAAAGGCAGTGAAAATAACAACAAAGATCCCTAGCCCCCAAACTATGATTCCTCTTCAAGCTTTCCTCCTTGCTTTGGCCACGTTGCTGTGTGTTCCCCAAATACTTGGAGGTCCAAAGCACTTCGGAGTCGGTATCCTGAAATCAGCCTGCTCGATGGGAAGGGAACCAGAGCATTCCCGTGTCACTTCTAATTCACCTGTAAGACAGCAAAATGCTGCAGCTCATTCTTTTTTCCAAGCTGCCAATGGTGCTGCTTTTAAAGTTGCAGCTGCACCTGCTGCAAACACCCACCTTGGTGGGGACGGACCGGGAGACCGCGGGTGCTGCCCCCAGCAAGCTGCCACCAGCCCGAGTCCCAGTGATTCACGCACAGCCCCGCGGCTGAGTCACGGCTCCTCCTCTGCTCTGCTGCTCGCTTCCAAGATTCGAGGGAGGCGATCCGCTCTCGAGCAGTAATTATGCCTCCCGGAAAACAGAGAGGCTCAGTATTGCCAGTCTGTAGTATTCAAATATGATGAGTCAGCCCCCCTGAAGTTGTGTGGCTGGCTTTAAAAGTCACGTAGTTTTAAAAATATTAAGTTTGTGGGGTACGGCTTTTTTTTACTCACTTTCTGATTGTTATTTTTAGCCCTTCAGTGCAAGCTGGTTTAAAAGCGTGCTTTTCTCTTCCACCTCCTCTCTTCTCCACTCTCCTGCGAAATGAAAGGCGAGATTCTCACGTATTGACTTGAATTCACACTTCAGAAAAGACACCAGGCAGGTCCAGACCATGTGAAGTGGCACCAGGGGAGCAAAGGGTGACCTTCCACAGACCAAGAGACGCGGGTCAAGCTAGGACACCAAAAAGCCTCTCCAAATGTAACGTCTTTTGTCCTTCACTCCTCTCAGCGCTGTGCTGAAAGAATGCTCTTTAGCTGCAATAGCAGGCAGTATATATCTGCCTACACCGAAGTAATGCACGGGATGTGAGAATTTATTTCAAGCCCTTGGAAGCTGGAATACACACAGGGCAGCGGCTGATATGTCAGTCTGAGATCTCGCTCAGATCTCAGGGCTTGCACATGTGCTATTGAAGTTTTCAGCCTCAATCCCCCCACCACTGAGCTTTCTGCATAGCATGGCCACTGTACAGCCAACACACATCAAAACGAGTCGGCAGCAGAAGCCCTCCAGCTTGCAGCACTGAGCAGCGCTGTCACGCCGCACTCAGCCCAGCGGGGATCAGGAGCTGCTCCGCTCCCGTGTCCAAGCCACCCAGACACAGAGCCGTGCGGCTCGGCCGTGCCAGCTCCTCCCGGCAGCCCAGCCAGGGCCGAGCGGCCAGATGGGATTTTTGGCCTTGACTTGGTCTCCAGCATCCTCAGATCAGACCTCAATATTATAGAATGTGGAGGGGGATGCTCAGAGTAAATAAACACAAGAGGAACGCACACCCAAACGCGCATCCCTGCAGTAGGTGAGTGCCTTTCTCAGTGCCTGCCTTTAGGGCTTCTCTCCTTGAAGACGTGCATACGGCACCTCGTAGCCTGGCAATGAAAACCCCTCCCCTTGCCGCTCTGCAACATCTCCCTGCATGGCAGAGCTCAAAGCGAATCCGCGCTGCCCAGGGCGCTGTGAATGCCGTAAGCCTTGATCTCCTCGCACACAAGGCCGATACCTGTGTCAAGGAGGCTGCACATCGGCGGGAGGATCTGTCCTGCTGCCTGCAGGACTGGGACACGTGTGGTGTCTGGGGAACGGAGCTGCAGCATGGCACATGGGGAAATAAAGGCACATGCAAGTGTACAAAGGGGAGTGGGGGGCGAGATATGTTGATGATGTTCAATTAAAAAGGAAGAAATCCAGTATTCTCTTGATGTCATGTTTGTTTTGCTTTTTAAATAAAGCCAGCAACTAGAAAATCTAGCTCTTTTTCTTTCTGCAAGCTCCTGCTGGTATCCTGAAGCATTTCATCCTGAGGTCCTGTTGGTACCTAACCTTTGGGCAGCTTGACTTGCAGGTGTTTAAGCAAACAGCACATACAAGGGCTATGCAAGCTGCTCAGCAGCAGTTTCTTTTCTTTCCCTTCCCAGCCTTCTCTTCCTACAAGAAGGGTATGAAGAAGCACACCACGAGGTTGTCCTGTTCCACAGCCACTTCTTGTAAGGAGGAGGCAGTGCCTTTGACTACGACACCATTTCCCTACTCAAAAGGAAATTCTTCACCAGCTGGCAGACACATGCAGCTCTGTGTGTCATTGTTGGGATTGCAAACCAGCACATTCTTCCCGGAGTTTTACCCCCAGGTTTATGTCTCCAGCTTGTTCATCCTAAAGTTTTGGAGTTCTTCCAGTACTAGTGGAAAAAGATAAACGTATAAATAGAAAGCCATATAAATAGAAATCCAGGGAAACATATAAATACGAAGGAAAGACTTGGCACAGCGCTCTGTATACCTTCACACTGCCACAAAGGAACTCAGCCCCAGCACATGGTTATACAACCAACAAAGAGCCGAGACAGACCACTGCATAGAAAAGCAAAATGTTACACGCTCCTAAAGAGCGTTTTTCCCACCAATGACATTTCTGAAGGAACAAACAGGAACAGCCTAACACTTCCAAGTGCTTAATGCTTCATAACAATGACTTCTATTAAAAAAAAAAAAATCAAAAAAATCAAGTTGCAACATGAATATCAAAGACACAGCCAGCAGCTCTCCCAACTGGACCCGCACAGTCATCCCATCGTACCAGGACACACCTGTGACTAAGCTGTCACGAACAAGATGTTCTCAAATCCACGAGAGGAAAACTTTACAATAGGGCAGCCATTAAACCTGCTTGGTGAGCTGTAATGTGCTGCTGTCTGAAAACTAGCACTGTGCTATTGTGTTCGGCCTCCACTGACTCACACACTCCTGTATTAGTTAAGAAAGGCTTTGCTGGCAATTTTTAGCCCATCTCTCCGGGGCGTTATCTTGCCATCAGAAGGTTACCAGAGATCCCAAGTGTCCAACTTTCTCCCATCAATGTCAAAAAAAGTCTTTCGAGACTTTTCCTCCCTGCAGGGAATCCTTTGCATCCTCATCCTAGAAACCCTTGCATCTATTTTTCAGCAGTGGCAGTGGAATAACAACGCCGAAATGCTGCAGTTCATCATTTTTAGTGTGCCCACCTTGTCCTACACGATCAGGCTGCACGCAGGCTCCGCGCCCATCGCTGCTGGTACCTCCTGTAAGCAAGCTAAAGACGCAGATTTGTTTCCAAGACTATAAGCTCTCACCTTTGATGATCCCTCCCAACACCCACCCTGCCTACCCCAGAAGCCTGGTCCAGGTTGTGACATCTGGAAACAGAAAGGAAAAAAACATTTCACATTTGTTGTGTTGCTGCTTCCTTTGTCCCCAGGAGGTTGCACAAGAGGGGGCAGTTCTAGCTAGCGCCTTTGCTTCCCCATGGGAAGAAAACAAGCTGGGATAAATCGAGCATTTCCTTGGTGCAGTTCTGCTTATTTACCAAAATAAATACATAAATGGGGAAAGAGGGAGGCTGTACGCACAACCCTGCTTCCTTGACACACAAGAAAAACAGAAATTCCTTTACTGCTCACAAATCCAAGGCTGCCTCCCCAGCAAGTGCTATTCCTGTTCGCAGCTCTGGCTCTTTGCTTTCTCCCCAGCTACACACTGCCTCTCTCCCTTTTTGCAGTGATTTTGCTTCTCAAAAACACGGAGGTATATAGCAGCACCCAGCCCGAACAGAGCTCGCCATTAACGTGCAGCAAAACCCTCGCCCACTCAGCACGTTTGCTCCTTGCCGTGGTACCAGTTCGCTATTTTTCCATCAGCAAACAAAGAGGAGCACTTAATTGCCCCTTCTGTTTATCATAAATGAAAGAGGTTAATGCACCCATCAGCTTTAACCAGCGCTGCAAACGAACAAAAACTACACCCTGCATACAGCGACCACTAATACCTTCAGGCACAGTTAATTGCTAGTAAGTTTTCCATTTGGAAAGCATTAACGCCACAATAACCAACAAATTTTTAGTTAGCAATGCTTCAGTCCCACAAGACTTACGCAGGGGCACAAACTTCCACAGCAGCGATGCACACGTGCAAGGTCTTTGAAGGACCTGGACACAGCACAGCAGAAGCAATGCAAGAATTCGTGGTACGAGCGGAACAATACCCTGTTGTTGATGCTGCACGAGATTTCATAATTACAATCCAAATGTCAGTTGACTGCTTGGCTTTGTACGTGACACTTAGAGGAGGAGATATTCAGAAACATTGGATTTGTTTT
Organism: Nettapus auritus; assembly: GCA_011076525.1. Classification (NCBI taxonomy): domain Eukaryota; kingdom Metazoa; phylum Chordata; class Aves; order Anseriformes; family Anatidae; genus Nettapus; species Nettapus auritus. The sequence goes on from CM021778.1 coordinate 7,169,235, forward strand.
TCTGGGGAAAATATGCCACCAAATCTGCACATGAGAATTCCAAGTTTAAAAAAAATGCATCAACTTTTGCTGCTTTTCTAAGAAATGCATACAAAATAAATCAATGTAGCTGCGTAGTTTATGCAGGCAATAAAATAAACACTGCTTAGCATTTGGGGCAATAATATACGACACAAAATGAATAAAAGTACCATAGAATCTTACAGCACATAAATCATAAAGAAAGCTTATGGCCTGAAATCTGTGAGCGACTTCGGAACCCAAAGGTAAGATGCCTCATATACCAGGATGGAAACACGGTGAGGATTTTTACCATTATTGCCAGTTTTGCTTGTCCTTTCAAGCAATTAAGGGTTCTTGGATCTCCAGGCCCATGCTCCCACGTGCATGTACCTAATTACCTTTCCTGAGATGTCCAGAGGGCCGCCTACACGTGCCTGAGCACTCTGGCATGTTCCCAGCTGAAGGAAGGCAGCCAGCAGCCTCTCTTCTGCGTACAAACCCCTGGTATGCGGCCAGTCCATTTGTTCCCGTCCAGCTAGCAAAAGAAAAGCCAGATTTTTCAGGCCTGAGCTTCTCACCTGTCACGGCTGTGGGTAAGGAACCGCTCCATGCCTGCATTTCTAAGCAGCAGCTCGAAGCAGGAAATCCCTCACCCAGCTCTCAGGGCACAGCATGCCCAACAGTAACCGCACACTGATCCTCCGCCCAAACTCCACGTACAGCAGGTCAGGCATAAAGTGCTTGGAAAGGCTGGTGGCAAAATGTAGTTGGGTTCAAGTTCTGGTCCCAGTCAGACTTGGAAATCAATCTGGGACTGCAGCGGGGAAGCAACGGAGTAACGCAGACCGGAGTCTGGCCTGATGCTAGCCTCTGGGCTTGTTTCCCCATTACATCCTGCTCGTATCCTCATTTGTCTTAGTGAAATACGGGTGGAAAACATCACCATGCTGTAATTCTACCCTTCCTGGGCAAAATTACCAAGCAAAGAAAAAACCCCAGCACTCTATATCTCTCACTTTCACAAATCCATCCACTCTCCTTTGTCCCTTTTCTCTTTTAAAGAAGAAAAGAGAGAATATGCTTAAAAAAAAAAAAAAAAAGTACATAAATCTGTAACAATCAAAACCCAAGCAGCTAGAAAAATCGGAGCAGTAATGGGATAACCTTGGAAGAGAGTGGGTGAGAGATCTGGAAGTCCACGTGGACAGGCCCATTTTTAAATCCGTAAGAGAACTGAGTTAATCTGCTGTCCCTGCCTCCGACCTCGCTGCTCTCAGTGACAGCCATGGCCAGGACGTGTCACAAAGACACAAAACATGAATCTGTGGTGATTTTTCCTCTCAATACCATCCGCCTTCTCTCTGGGAAATGGCGCAAAAAGGCAAACGTAACCTCAATAATATGTTATTTTGAATTTAATTAAGAGGCATCAACAACGAAGGCCAGAGTTTCAGCTGCCACAAATGAAAGGCACAATATAGGTGCCGATTTGCATCAGTCTGGCTCTAAGCAGTTAGTGACAACAGCATCTTTATAAATATTTTTAATTGACTAGACCTATAATTTGTATTCCAGCTTCATACATATACATACACCTTTATTTGTTTTTCCTTAACTACTGCCGCTTATCTGAAACGGGCTCCCCAGATTTATTGCGTAAAACATTTTTATTAAAAAGAAATTTGAAAGCCAAAGCCTCGCTTGGGTTCATTTGTCAATGCAAAATAAAAATAAATCAGAGCTCAGCTAGAATGGCAGTATTCATTTCAAGCAAGCCTCCTTTTAGCTCCAGGTTATATTCCATCTTTACGCTTGTGGCACAGCAAAGTTGTCAGTTAAATCACTGGCCTCTGCATTGCCTTTTCTGAATTCTGTATGACTTCATGGCCGATTTCCTGAGCAGCTATAAGTCACTCTACCAACACAAGGAAAAAAAAGGAGGTGTTTTGCTTTATCGCACATATCATTCACAGTTTGTCTTCATTCAGTCGTTTACTTTAGGGGGGAAAAACAACAAAAAGTTAGAAAATGCCTTTCAGAGAAGCCAATCTCTACTAACGCCTCTTCATTTCTTCTTTTACAAGAGAGACATTAGTACTGTGTCATATTTAACAAAGCACTTTGTAAGCATTCATTAATCATGTAGTGCCCCTGAGAGGCACATTATGTAATGTTTAATCTGCTCAGCTGAGGCTGTAAGTACAAGAAAACGCTCAGAATTGTACCAGCTTTCCAATAAGGAGAGATGTATTTTAAGCATGACCAGTGCAAGCGAGCAGTCACTCTGCGCTCGGAGGGAGCCACCCCAGCCCGGTCCCTCCGTCACCAGGAAGCTCTCAGGGCAGGTTGTGTAACAGAGCCGGGCTTGGGTTCGCAGAAAGGCTGCACTCGGTTTCCCAAAGCTACTGCAGATTTTTTACATGCAACTTCTGGGTGCCCAAGGGTTGATTTGCGAAGCTGCCGACAGCTTTCCCCACCAGTTGTGTACTTCCCGATGCTGTGGCACGTGGGTGGTTATCTCTGATAACGAACACCCCCAAACTCTGCTGCAATCCTCTTATCCCTCCCCAGCCTTACGCAGGATCACCCAGCCCTGACTTTCGCATCAGTGTCAGAGAAAGCTTTGGAGAGAAATCCATCCTCGGGAAAAGAAGGCAGCAGTGAGCCTCAGACAGAGGCTTTGCATTGCATCAAACGACAACCAACCATTTGCATCAGTTGCTTTTTTGTTGTAAAGAAACGTTACTGGACGTTCATCAGTGCTGACTTAGACAAGAACCATCATTCCATAATGCATGCAGCTTTCTGGAAAAGAAATCCCTGCTTCCAGGCTTTCTCCCAGTTCTTTATATTCCACTCCTACCTCCCAGTGATCAATATTTCAGTTCCACTACACAAAAAGTTTCTTGGCTACTTGTGTTGCCTCTACTGCCACGGATCACTGTGCAGGCTTCAAAACCTCCATTTTAACCAGTGTCCTATTTCGGAATGTCTTGCTTCGCAGAGTACAAAGCTTTCTTAAATATTCATTTTGTAGGTACGGACCTCTTCCCTGTATTGCTTTTATTATTAGCTGGTACATCCAGGCGAAGGCTGAACAATAGAATTATGCTATCAAGACAACAGAGCTGTGTATTTAAAGCACACTGTCTGTCCTACCAGCCCCTAAAAAAAAAAAAGCGCAGCAGGTTCACACTTGTGAGCTACTTATAAGGGTTGCTGCAGCTCTCCTTCTTGAAAGGATCTATTTAAAAGTTGTATGACATCTATTTTCTCTCTGGGAATATCTTTGTAGTGTTTCATCTTTCCTCGCCATCAAAAAAAGAGCTGGCTATACTGCAACCCACTGGAGATTGCATATTCTCTGGCTCCCTGGCAGCTGCTGGCTGGTTTCACATTTCCTGACATCACTGAATCCAGTGCCACTTCTTTTATTTTTTTTTTAAACCATTATTCAATGAAAAGTTCAGGAAAATAGTTTAGTTTTTGCTAGGCTTCTTGAATTCCTATTGTTCATCCATCACTGCATGGATGCCTCGTAGCACGCACACAACATCAGGAGGTGCTGGCAATTCATAGGAGTGGGAAATGAGAACAGCTGAGCTCTAATCTTAGCCCTGACACCGGCACACTGTAGCTACACCTTCTTTGGAGCAAGACCTCAGGGTTAGGGAAGTGTTTCTATGGTGCCAAGGAACTAGAGGATTATTTTGTTTAAAAAGATAAAGAACTGTAGCGGGGTGAGGGTTGTTTAAAATAAAAGTCACAGGAACACTGGCAAAACATGAAACTGGAGTGTCCTCTTTTCAGGACGCATCATGTGAGGTCCTTGGGACCAGACGTATCACAGAGCTGACTCACAATTACATCACCCTCTCAGCAAAAAAGCAGTAGCAGTGTACATACAGACCTCCACGCATTCTGGAGGGCGCATGACTGGCATCTATTCCTTTAGCATCGACAGCATTTGCCCACATTGTGGTTTAAGCTGCCTGTTTATTTAAATAATTTATACTGAGTGTGGAACACAAGATGACTTAGGGAACGGAGGTTAACCCAAGTTTGAAGCAAGACATGATTCTTCCATGTCGGACAGCGAGGAAGCAGAATACCTCTGCCCAAACGCATAGCATCAGATGCAGATCCGCAAAGCGCAGCTCCAGGCCCCCAAGGTCGGTATCGCTGCACAGGCTCTGCTCTGGCCAGAAGGACGTGCCCACAGGGGCTGCAGGATCGTGCTGCAGAAAGCAGCCCCTGCCTCTTTTCCTCCCACTGTTGTCCCATGCCCATCCCGGACACAGGAGCACCAGGGAGGCACCTCGGAGGCTGCACGGCCACCAGGTCACAGCAGCCGGCACCTTCACCCCCCATTCCCAGCTCAGCCCCGGTCCTCACGCTCACACTGCTGTGAACCAACCCACCGAAGCCCCAGGCGTTGTGCTGCCACGAGCAGGGCGGGAGGAGCAGCCCCCGGCAGGGCAAGGAGCATGCCCTGGTTCCAGGAGCCCCAGCAGTGCCATCAGCCATTCGTTTCCATCAGCAGTTTCTTTTGTTTGAGGTCCCCTTTTTGTCTTCAGTGCACTAGATAGCAAGTTTTTATAAATTGGAGCTCTGGGACAGGGGGATCTCTTTGGTCATGCTAGCAGTGACAGGGAATACAAATGTGTCAGCTTCCCGAGAGCAATTCAGGTACCAGCAAAGGAGAATTTCCGCTGGTATGCCTGCTTATTCATTCCCTTTCTTCCCTCTCCCCCAGCCCCCTTTATTTTGTTGTTGTTTGCACAACAGAACGGAGCGTTGTTGAACAGAATGACATTATATAACATGCTACAATAAGCAGCCTGCAAAAGAAAAGCATCCTGGCTTTCAAAGATCACTTCCAAATTGTGCGAGATGTGGCAGTGAGCGTGCAGGAGTAAATTAGGCACTGGGAGAGAAAACCAACCCACTTTGGTGATAAACTCAAATTACAAATATACCTTCCATCATTTCATTTGACATTTGTATATACAAAAGCCTGTACATGCAAAGCCTTCTGTTTAGTACACCAGAAAATAATATTTCAGGCCATGGATCAAAGGAGGAAGAAAAAACAGAAATAAATCAGCAACTAGGATGAGGAGAAACTAGCCCAGTTCCCCAAAGCCTGCCTCGTTTCAGCCTTCCTGGGAGCAGCAGGGACAAGCTCCACCTCGTGCTCTGGGAACCTGCTGAGCTCAGCAAGGCTCTTCGGGGATCGGCACTGCCCTATTTCGGGTGATGTCGGTCACAGGGAAAGCAGTGAACTGCTGCCACAGGCACAACGGGTTGGTCTGCAACAGCTAAGGGAGTGTAAGGCACCAAAAACATGGCTGAAGTCCGCAGAACCAAAGGACAACACAGAGGACACCCTGCAGAGCTGTGGGGCTGCTCCTGGGCAGCACCGTGGGGCTGTTGTTCGTGCTCACCCTGAATTTCTTCCCCCGCAAGACAGTTTGCTTCTGCATTATGAATTAGCAATATATCAAAACCCTCCACGCGTACTGAAGGTAGGCAGGTCCCCAGATGATCGAGAAAGCAGTAGACTGGTCCTCCTTGGAATTCACGCAGCTGAACAAGGGCTTTGTTGGAATGAGAAAAACCTCAATCAGAGCAAATCTTTTCAGAAGAAGCTTTCTCAGAGATGGTCAACAGGGCTCAGAGCTGCCAGACAAATTGCAGGCAGCAGATCGCTGCGGTGGTTAGAGAGGGGGAAGAGGAAAACCACCCTCACCATTTCTGGTTGCAGGTCTCACCTTTCCAGCAGCCAGAAAAGGGGCTGGGTGACCCAGCTCTCCAACACTATCTGCATTTCCAGGGAGTATCTACTGTCTCAGGTAAGGAGAGGTTGCAGGACACAGCATTCATTTCAGCTTTGCATCAAATAATAGTGCGATTAAATTCCCGTAAGTAAGCTGAGGTTCGAACACCCTAGAACACAGGAGAACCTCAACACATGACGTGGAGTCATTCTGAGGAAATTCCTTTCCTTTGGTCTACTCCCAGCCACGCTCAGCTTACACAGCTGACGGGTCTGGCAGCGAGCAGCCACTCTGAGGCCAGGGGTGGGCAGTGGCACCCCTTGCAGGGTAAGGAGCAGCGCAGTAGGGGATGCCTCAATTCCCCCTTCAATATTCAGCTCTCTCGCTGCCATCAGCCACTCGCACATCCACCCCCAGCCTCCATACCCACCTGGCCTGCCCTAATTAGCAATGCTGCACATGGAGCACACCACATCGGTAATGGCTTAAACCTCAAAAGGCAACATTTTAATTACAACTGCGTTAGAACAGAATCCGTTGTCTAATCAAGCTTAAATTAAATGCATATTTAGTGATTTTCATGCTAGCATTCCCAGAAATGTGATACTTGCACAATGAATTATTTATTTTGCATAGCTCTCTAGTATTTTTAAGAACAGAAACAGCAAACCAGCACTCCAGGAAGGCAGGTAAGTGAATTAACAACATTTTTCCATATTACCGTCTTCCCTACTACCTTGGCTTCTGTGGACTTAGACCTCTTACAATAACATGAATAAAGAGCACTCAAAACCTGCCAACAAAATCACAATGTGCATTTCCAGGGTAAACAAGCACGGAAGGGTACTTTATTAACAACCACCTAGAGGTAATATTTACTCTGCAAGGTTGGAGCTCCAGAGGCAGACTTGCTGCAGCAGCTACAGTAGACAGGCCAAAAAGAGATCCGTCCCTGTTAGTTGGCGAGTTCAAAGCCCACGAAAGTCGCCGCCCACAGTTACAGAATGACGGCAGTAGTAGCCAGCCGCTCTGCCCAACGCACCACAAGCTGCTTTCAAGGACATTCACTCACCTCTCACTGATTGGTGCCCCCATCCAGCAAAACATTTCACGTGGAGCCCAGCAAAAGCCAGGTATATAAATCCCCTCAATTGCCAGTGGTTTTTAGGATGGATGACCTGGAAGTTAATTCAGTTGGCCAAGAATTTTGGTTACCCAGGCCCAGCTCTGGCAAACTATTTAACAGAATGAACATGGCAAAAATTAACCAAGTGCTCTGGAACATGCATACAGATAGCGCTTTGCTACGCCAAGCCTTCACTGTATGTCTCTGTGCAAACAAACCTCTGCCTGCCTCTGCTCCAGCTCAGCTGCCCTGTAAACCAACACGATAGCACTTACTGGAGCACAAGTAATATTGTTTAGCACTTCAGATACCACTATAAAAAGTTATATGAGCACAAAATATTACAATAACAACAGTATGATACCATAAAAGTAGTATCATTAGAGTTCTACACAGGAAACGTGAGTTAATGCTGCATAGTTTTCCACCAAGTGCGTTAACACTCACCCATTATAGACAATAAACTACCTGGTACAGTAATTGTTTTCTTTTATAAGCAGTAGCCAAAATTTAAGAGAAGCTACAGGTAGAATTCCCTGCAACACCTGAAGTTTGTGCATTGGTTGCTTTTGATGAGCAGCATCACAGGAAAGGAAAAAATAAATAAAATAAAAATCAATGTTATAAGGCTTTGACTGGAAACAGAATGATCTTATTTCAGTTATCCGTCATAATCCCTGTTGATGTTGCTAAGAACAAGGGGCACAGAGAAGCACATAAAGGGGTCTTGGCAAAAGCACAAGGGGAAACTTCCTCCAGCCCTTAAATCTCCACAGCCCTGCTGAAGCTGGATAAGGTATGCTGTAATACTCAGATGTTGAAGATAATCAATTTCCACCCTCTGCGACTGAAAGTCTGGGTCCAAAGATATATTTTCCCCTAACGTACCAAACCATTAGTCAAATTCCTCTGTTAATTATTTTTTAAACATTTTGAGTTGGTTTCAGATAAGAATGATTCAGATTTTGAAGATCTTCACTTAAACAAAACCCACACATGGGCAGGACAGATGGTGTTATACACATAACACATCACTTACGGAGGGGTGGGGAGAGAGCGTAAATAAAATACCATGTCTTTGCATACTTTAGTAGATAAGAATAGGTTGCATCACTTGCACAGTTGGTCACCAGTCCAACAAGGAGCCTGGAAGCTCCAGAGAACTTGGACAGGCAGCAGATTCCCAGGCAGCCGTGGATTACACCTGGCTTGCTCCCTTTATGCTCCAAGCTTTTGGCAGACAGTTTCACCCAAGTCACAGTAATAATACACAGCCAGAACGCACCTGGCAGCTGAAAGGTCTCCAAGCACATTGCAAAAATTGAGCACCCTCCTTGGCGCAACCTGGGATGCTTTCAGAAGGTCACAGGGATAGTGGTCTGGTGTCAGTGCCTCATTTACACCTTCCTAAAGCCCTGAACGTGCAATCTCCTGATCAGCATTCAACCTTAGCTTTTCCTCCAGAGCCTCCAGGTCACACACAGACCAAACCCAGTACTTGAGAACTGGTGGTCCCACAGCCTGGAGGAAGGTGTGAGACAGCAAATAGGACATGGATAACATTTGGATAATGGAGTAAAGATCCCATACTCCCTGTAAATGGAAGCAGCTGAAATCACTTCTCATTTTCATTTTCGGAAACTAAATAATGTTGAAGACTACATTTTTGAAGACTGATATGCATATTTTCCATTCAGCTTTGTCAGTTGTCTGAAAAAAATTAGTTACACTAAGAGACCTTGTACCACAGAGAAGAAAGTGAGGCTATACCACCTCCCATGTGGATCTGGTTCTTCATAATTGGATAAGCTTCATCTGTTTTTAAAAATCTGCTTAAGGTTTGCAGATTCCTTAAAGGTAGTTCAAAAACTAGAAAAATATGCTGGTTCCGAGCAAGCATGTGTTGGGGCACAGGGTGGGAGGGGATTGACTCCATTATTCACAAGCCAAGAGGTAGAAGACGACTTGTGAAAAAGGGCTGTTCACTAATGTAGTGTACTTGATCTTCTGGGTGGTCGGTAAACACCTTAGGGAAATCTGGAATTTAATATTAAATAAGACTGCTACTTCCAAAGTAAATAATAGATAGCTCTCCTAATGCATCAGAAAACCTACTGCAATCTTTTGCAGCTGTGTCCTTTGACATGGGCAAACAACAAATACATTGGGACAATTTTCTCCTAGTGCACACCTACTACACCAGGGATCAGTGTGACACACAGCATTTAAGTAAGGGTTACCATATCACACTTACTTATCAACCCAATTCCAACCCATTTTTAAGGAACAGAGAACCCAGAGGGAACGTGACTGAGACAGCAGTGAGATACGCCACCTCCATCAGCTGTAAAGTCAGGTTGACACCTGCAGCGTTAGAACTAGTATTAAAATCAGCATTGAATGAGAGTAAAGTTTGAAATGTCCTCTCTCCATGCTGGAAAATTGACTTGTCAGCTTGTTCTCTAAACAAAGTCTGTGCAGAGCAGTTTTTGAGAGAGATCTGCCATTTGCTTGTCCAAAGAAGAATGATCTTAGCAACAGGTGTACGCTGCTATGCACTAGAGGTGCTACATAAAAGATTTCCTCTCAACTTATTAGTTAAAATTGAAATTACTCCCTAAAGTAGCACGTTTTTCCCTGTAAATATGGACTACAGACTCCTCTGCTACCTTTTTTCCTTGCTTTTATTTGTTTTGGTGTTTGGGCTTTTTGTATTTGAATCATTTCAAATCCTGCAGCTTGATTGAGTTAGGAAGTTCCAGTATCCTTGACCAGAACAGCTATGCTAGCTAAAGCCAGTGCAGATGCCTCCAAAATCACGTGCACATTACCTTCAAGTGCATTCAAATGTCCATGGCAGGTTTCCTTACCTAGGCAGTATTTTGCAGGACATATTCGCTGTCACTGGCCTGGAGCTTTGCTCCACGGCGCAAGTTCATACATCTTAGCAAGGTCCTTAGAAAAGGCTCGCTCGCCCTTACCTTCGCAAAGCTGTTCGTTACGTATCTGCATTTCCACGAAACCACACTGTGCGGGTGAATCATTTTGTTGGACTGCTAAGACGGAGGCAGTCGCATCCCATGACAGAGGGTGATGCAAGTCACTTGGCAATGAACCTAATCTCCTTACCGCTGAAGGGACAGAGGGAGCAAAGCGCTGAAGCTTTTGAAATGTAATTAAAAACATGTGTTATCTTCCAAATGACTGCATGATCTCAGAACGGTTCTGGGAGCATTTAAAATAAGTTGTGCCCTATATAAGCAAACTACAAACCTGAGAAATGTACAGACGTACAGTCTAACTAAAGTCAATTTGCCTGGATTAATTAGTGTACTGTTAGATATTTGTTTGTAAGGCTCCATAGATATGAGACATCTCCAGTACTAAGCATAATTCATTCAGTTATTGCCAAGACCAATCCCCAAATGCTTAACCAGGACTAGAGCTCAATGGACATGTGTGATTAAATAAAAGCCTCAAGTTTACCCAAATGAAAAAATGAGTTTCTAGCTGGGAAGAGGCCTCAGATAATGGGCAAATGCTAAGGAACTTAAAGAAAGAAACCCTATAAAATCCCAATATGTCTGATCTGTACGCTTTGGTCCATAAGGAGCATAGAAAGGGATTGGAATGTATCAGACCCTGTGCTACAGCATAATCATTTCTCCCCATAAACCTATTTAATTTTACTAGGATTCCAACTTGTACTTCGTTACATAAAAACAAACAAGCAAGGGCATGATTGCTACCACTGCCATGCCATTCTTGAGCAGACAAGACATGGACGCTACCCCTGAACACTATCATCCTCATTGCTTTAGTCCAGGCTGTTTATTAAAACAGCAGAAAATGTTTCACTCATGTTCATAATGAGTGCTCCTGGCTAAGCAACTACGTTATGTACGCCAGTGTTCAATGACAGCCCAGTTGGCAGAGCCTGAGCTCAAGGAAACGAGCTCAGAAGTGTTTCCAAAGGGCTCCTTTTTGCAGGGGAATGAGCGCCTTCAACATACTCTTAATTTGGGTTCTTTTACAACAAAGAGACAATGGAAGTGGCTGGATTGAGCCAGAGTAAAGAAAATTCAGCATACAAGAAGCAAAACTACAGCCATAATTATCTGCCTCAAAACTCCCTAGGTGCAGGATGCCTCTCAGAGCACAGAGGAAGATGGCGATGCTTTAGGTGCTGCTGTGTTCCAGAAGTCTCAAAGCAGCTAACAAGGCCTCTCTGGGATCTTTCCACAGGAAAAAAAAAAAAAAAAAAAAGACTAACAATTATCATTCCAGATTACATTGGCAGACTAAAAACTTGCAGAGGTTAGCGCAAATTTCTGTGCAGGATGCAAAACCAGAAACCAAAGGTTTTGTCTAATTGAATGAGTGAGCAAGAGGATGGTTGCATCCTGTCCTACAGGCAACAATTCAGAGACTGTCCAGCTTGCACTTCAGACAGGGAGACTGTTAAATGCAAAGACGTTTGGAAACTTGCTAGCAGAGTCTCCAGTACATTTGCAAAAGCCTTCACAAGGTATGCACAACAGGAGAGATTGGTTGCAAAGATCTCTCCTCCTTGTGCTCTGAGATCCTGTTCCCTTAGCCCTGGAGAGCTGGTCAGAGTCCTGCCCATTCCTTCAGATATTTCCAAGCAGCAGCACCTTGGGCACAAATGAGCACGCCATCTCACTACATTTTAATTCTCCACCCAGCTCCTAACAAATTCCTGCACTCTGTGCCCTGCCTTCCAGCCCTTCCAACAAGCCCTTTTATTCAATTTTCTCAGAGAAGCTGGGACACAAGCTAATCAATACCACGTTCAGGGGAAAAGTGCGCAGATACATTTTTCTTCTTAATCAATTTTGCACACACTCCTCCCCACCACCTTCAGCCCTCTGGGAAGAAGCCTCGCTTTTGCACTGAGCAGTGTCCTGGGGGATGCAGGAGCCTACAGCTGATGCACAAGAGAGCTGATCTGTATCACCTCCTGAAGGCAGCACGGATGCTTCGGAGCCTCGATGGCAGTGAGCAGGTGGGAGGATGTCACATGAGAGCAGTGGGGTGGGGGGCATCAAACAGACCAAAAAACAAAACAACCTACATAGGAACAAAACTTGGTATTGCAGCTTTAACCCATGACAAGGTGGGCAACACCCGAGGAGGTGAAAGCAAAGGTTTGTGTCACCAGAATGACTGGGGATGCTACAGGCTGGCCTGCAACAGTCAAGTTTCCAGGAAAGCTCAAGCACCCTCCTGGTAGGAAACATCTTTTCCATACGTTTCGACAGCAGGCCAGACATCCTGTGCTGGCCTCTCATGGCATCAGCCTGGTGGCCTGCCATAACCTCAGCGTGCCCTTAAAGCAACATTCCCAGCTTCCCAAAATAGAGCACGTGAACAGATGTTTTGGAGAAAAGAAAGCAAACATCTGTCCTGCTGGAAACACAAATCCCCCACACCCAGCCCTGCCGTCCTGCAGCTTGGCACCGACCCACCCTCAAGTGCCGCAGCGCAGGGGCAGGCCCAGGGAAGAGCCCGGTTCCCACGTCACAGCAACCAGCAGCACGCTGGATTTCAAGCGATGCACAGCACCAGGAACAGCCCGGTATCACTAACGCAAACCCAGGCTGGCATCCATAGGATCTAAGCAAAGAGGCTCGGGGTCAGCTAGATGTCCTAACAGTGTGCAGTGAAAGGAGCTTTGGACACGGGAGATGAGCTGCTTGGTCGCGTGATGGAGCGTGCATAGGGACCACGCGTGTACGTGTGGTTCTGCTCAGTTGCTAGCACCACACAATAACGCTGAACAAGTGCAAGAAGTCATGGGAGCACCAGGAGGAAAATCCTGGCTGCTACTTTAATTGAAAGTCCGCTTGTTTGCTATGCTCTCTGCCGGCAGCTCCAGCACTTTAAATAAAACATGACCAGTAATTTATTTAGCACGTAAGTTTTTGAAACGTTCCTTTGCACTGCTCTAACTAATTTATGCCACAGAAGATTAACCCTGATTTTGCTCCACATGTCTGTGCACTTGGAGCAACTTGAGGCACGATCCACGTTAAGGGTTCTAAAATACAACACTGGTCATCTTCAGTGCTGCTCCAGCTCCAGATCTTCAGAAAAAATATGACCCAACCAACGATCCAATGATCCTTCCTAATATTTACTTTTATCTCAGTCAGTGCTTTTTCTTCAGGAACATCCAATCTGGTACTTGTTCTACACGTTATGGGGCTGATCGGATGATACGTGGACACCTCTGAGCGGTCAGTATGGCTCCAGCTGCAAGTCTGAAATAAGGGGAAAGACTTTATAACGTATGAGTGAAGATTTTACATGTGTGCAGACACCGAGTACACCCCAACATAAGCTGGTTATCATGCTAGAGGACGAGCTTCCTGCAGTTACCTCGAAACCTTGCCACGAAGCTCAGGACAGCTCTGGGGGTAGGTTTGCACTGCCACATTGAAGCTCCATTTCAGTCACTCCCTCTTCTCACGTGCTGGGAAGTGGGTGCAGATTTGTGGATGCACAACTGTGTGTGTATGTAAAAGTAAACATGGATAAAATGTGTTCCTACACAACTACACACACACAATGTTTGTGTACACAAGTTACTTTCACAGATAAAAAGAAGTGTGAGGGGAAAGAAGAATATTGTTTATATAGCTATTAAATATTTATCTGTAGCTCGCTTCACGTACCCGTTACTGAAACGCAGTCTGAAGGGGAATGCTAAGAGCTGGTTTTTGGATTTGTGTTGTTCTAGCATACTGAATAGAAGTCTTAGAAGCAGGTTGTAAACAAAATGAGAACAGCAATGCATAAAATGATAAACAGTAACATGATTAAAAGTCAAAACTGCCACTGAGAAAAGCTCTTCACGATTTAGCTCCCCCTCTTGCCTCTCCCGTCAGTGCAGACCATGCTATTCATGCCAAGAAAACAAACTTCCTTAATACTTCAGTTTTAGGCAGAGCTTGTACTGGGCAGAGAATTGTATAGACCTGAGCAGCAATAAATCCTCTGAGTCCTAAGTGCAAGAAGACCATCTCACATATGTAGCATCCTTTTATTCACGTTGGGAAGAGGCTATTTGTTTATTTGTTTAAGCCAGAATCAAAAGAGCACATGCCTCACTGAAATGCTTTTTCTTTCATAAACTCTCTAAACATTTCAGACTGTGTGTAAAACATTGAGGAACCCTGTCCAACCATTAAAGAAGGATTGTTCCTAAGATCCAACTTAATTTTCCTTGCTATGGCTTGTTATGTGTCTTATTGCTACAGTCTCTTCACAGGCAGATAGCTATGAACCCTGCATTTATCCTTAACCACACTTTTTGTTCCCTTATGTGAGCTAAAAGGCAGTTTGTGGCCACATACCGCACAACTAGTTGATTCTACAAGACATTTTGGTACACGGTAGTTTAACCGGAGGAAAATCAGGTCTGGGGAATGTTCAGGCAAACCGTCAAATCCAAACAGACCAGGTGGTGAGAATAGCATGTGAATGCCTTCTTGTACGTGATCCAGGTCTAAAATTATCCTTAAGAAATGGTTTATATTTAAAAAACAGTTTGATAGCTGGAAGACAGTAGGGGAATTACATAAATGAAGATCTAGCTCAAATCAAGCCTTGCCGAGACCAAGACGCAATTTTAGAAACTAACCCAACCAAGAGGAAGCTTGGTTCTCCCTGCAGGGACATCTTGGGGTTCTCACTACACAAATAAAGGCTGTAGAGCTGCCTAGGTAAGCATACGTAGCACAGACCAGCTCTTCAGCACCAGGAGCTGCTAACAAGCCAGCTCAGACATGCGCTGAGCTACTGAAAATACAACAGCTCCAGCTGAATTAAACCTGCTTTCAGAAAGCTTTGCTTACCCCTTTCCATAGGAGGGTGCACGAAGCCCCCCTCGCTCTGCAGCACTTACTGGACAACACCGACACGGATCCAGCTGCTCCACTGGCCCTGAGCACCCTCCCAGTTCGCACAGCGTGCTACGGCAACGCTATTTCCTACCAGCACAGGCAGCGCCAAGCTGGTGCCATACATCGTCTGCCAGCTGCACTTGATTATTAGCAAGGGTGTCAGCATGAAACATTATTTCTCCTAAAAATCTTTATTAGCAAACACAAGCGCGCTAAATATTTAAGGCACAGTTACATGATCTACTGCTTAATGTAAAGTGCAGGGAGAAGGCAGTACACTGATCTGTTGAACATGCAGTGGGGTTCATCTTAAAGGATTGTTGAATAGCAATCAAGATGCGGCAGCATTGGGCGCTGGTTATTCCACCGCACAGCAGAGATCATATTTAACGATAATGAAGCAACAAGGAGGCCCATCTTTTTTGTGGTTTCAATTTTGCCATCTTCAGTAGCTATTTACGTGGCGGTGGCTGCGGAGAACAGGGCGCAACTCGACTTGGAAGGAGTTGTGCAGAGTCTGGTTTGGGAAAAATTAAGTCTCACTGGGATCTCCCCAGCATGGCCAGCTGCACCCAGAGCTCAGCCGTAAGGAGTGTGTTTAGAAATTACCATTGAAAGGAGAGATGAGAACATCACCACCTCTTCCAAAGGATCTGTTCGTAAAATCAGGTGTTTGCATTTATTTTTAAACACTGCAAAATAAGTAGT
Organism: Nettapus auritus; assembly: GCA_011076525.1. Taxonomy (NCBI): domain Eukaryota; kingdom Metazoa; phylum Chordata; class Aves; order Anseriformes; family Anatidae; genus Nettapus; species Nettapus auritus. The sequence continues at coordinate 7,184,780 of CM021778.1, forward strand.
TAACAATGCAACATGCTGTATTTAAAATGCAGTGTTAATTTAGACATTTTCTGAAGGGGGCAGGGAGGGGGTAATAGCAAAGAAATTCTTGGATCCGTACCTCTCCCGGACACCTGAGTGCCCCAGACTTACACCGCTTTGTTATTTGATCCCATGGCAGCAGCCATTCCTTTCCCACGGCTGTGGTGTTCCCAGGCAGCAAAATCCCTGGGTCCCAAGCAAGCACCCAGACCCCACTCTAGCACTGTTGGCACCCAGAAAATAAAGCGACTGCATTGTGTCCATATTGATTTTGCCTCCCAAAGATGTTCTAACTCTACAGAGCCTACAACTCACATAAAGATGATCTGATTACCTCTGCAATTGTGCTTATTGCTACTAGACCCCTTTTTTCTTCTTAACGGGATTATTGATTTAGAGTTTATAGCAACTTAAAGGTAACAGCAAGACGTGCTGTGCACGGAGACAGAGCAAAGAGAGAAACATTCACTTTTAACAAGAACAAAATAATCCTTCTCTGCGCGTATAAATGAAGAGAGCATAGCTATTAAAATAATTGATTTGTCAACTATCTTCTTGTAAATCGCTGCGATTCATGCACTTGGAGCTGCTCCAAGGGCCAGCCACTGGCTCTCACCTGATGCTGCAGCACCTCCCTCCCTGCCTCTGCCTTCCCGAGATGGGCCAGCGGGCCTGCTCAGAAGTATCCCGGACAGGGGGAGGGCAGGGAGGGAGGGAGTGAGAACTGCCCGTGGGCAGAGGAACACAAGGGATAACAACTACATACTACACCTTATAAGGGTGGGAAATGCAGCAGAAAGCCACAGCACAAGCTGTCCCTCTCAGTGGAGTTACTCTGCAGAAGAGATGCTCTGCAAAACAATGCAATAATCTATGCAGAGGAAAAATACAGGCTGGGGCTTCCGGGAAAACAAACAAACCTCCACTAGACTTGATTCACTTTCTCCCCACCTCCACCCCTCATACTAATGCAATTCACAGGAGAAGGAGAAAAATAAAAATAGAAAAGGAAAGGACAGAAAAACTTGGAATTGATGCATTTTATAGATTTACATTTACCCTAACAAAATATCCATCCCCAGTCCAATTCTATGGTTAAGGAGATTTTGAAGCGTTTCCCTGAATTATAGTCTGGGGCTATTTACTAGAGATGCAAAGTGATCCTTCTATTGCAGCTCCCATGAAACATGAAGTTAACACGTAGATCACAAGAGTTGAAAAAAACAGAATATTTAAAAAAAAAAAAAAAAACACTGAAGAGGAATTCAGTGCTAAAAACTGAAGTTGCTGTAGAAATCTCAGAATGTTAGTGTCAAGAAGTACCTGTGTATAGGGAAACAGTACACACTCTACTGAACAGTCCAAGAGATTCAACCCCTGAATAAAGGAGGAAGAAAAAAAAAGAAAAGGGAACAGATATTGATGAGCTCCAAGGGAAGTGCTGGGAGGAAAGCCCACACATAAATTAGGCTGCTGAACACTACTGGGATTTCAATTTTGATATATTCATTGTACAACTCTGTAGCTTCAATTAAAGTCCATGGTAAACAAATTAAGAGCGGGGAAGTGACAGATTTCCAAAAGTAGATGTCTACAGGGAAGTAGCAACAAGTGGCTGTATGTTCCACATGAATCCGTACCAGGCCTAGCATACTCACTGTCATTTTTAATTCCGAAACAAATGTATATCCTACTAAGTGAACTTACAGACTACAAAGGACACCGCAGTAGTAGAACAGGATGGAAAGAGGCCAGCAGCGTGGCCTGGATAGCTTAATAGATTGGAATCTTTCCAACAAAATAGATTTTAATAAAGCCAAGACACGGAGCTATATGTCTAGAAACCAATGAGCATTCTGCATGAGGAACCACATCCTGGAAAGCAAGCTCAATAAAGGGTTTGTCAACATAAAGAACAAGCAATTTGTTAGGCATTCCCAGTGGCAAAGCAATTAATATTATCCTTGAATATATGAATCCAAGAACAGCATCTGGGACAGAGATATTTGACTTCTCTACAGGGCATTGGCAGGAACCAGTTCCTCCTTCAGCTGAAGACTCACACTAGCAGAAGAAAAAAGCCACAGAAATTATAAGGGCAGTAAGAACGACCCCAAAACACTCCTAGCTGGTTATGCAACAGAAGACAGCACGCAGCCCTTCAAAACCCCTTCCTCTGCCTGCAAGGGCTCCCATGCAGCCCACCCGGTGTTAGGTGCCTTCTGCACCACCACAGTTAACACGCTCAGAAATCTATGGCTGTGTTGTTAACTGAGATCCCTTCAGAACTGGTTCTAATGCTAAATGCCTGCAGGGGGCTGAAGGGATGCTTCACCATGCCCCAGGCCACCGGGCCGTGCTTGTGCCCAGCCGGCGCCCTCAGTGAGACTGCTGTAGCTGCACCTTTCTACTAAAGCTTTTTTTTTTCAAACTCAAGCCAAATGATTCCATTTCACTTTTAACCCTTGTGTAATGACATTTTTCCTCCATCATGATTTCCCTCTGCATTATTATTTCCAACACAGGACAGCGCTGCCTATTATAAATTTCATCATAAATATTGTTGCCAAGTGCTGATGAGCAGATGTTAAGCAGCATTTAAAGATTACAGCACCAAGGTAGGTCAAGTTATTTTAGTTCTCTCTGGAATCTAGAAAGCTCTTTTAAGCTGATTTTATGACGAACCCGATTGCCTGCTTTCATTACTAGAAATTCACCATATCTAATCCCCTTGTTTCATGTGGTAGCACGTGTGGAGTGACACATGACTGTTTCCCTTCGTTCCGTTTAATCAACCAGCTGCAGTTGCATTCAATCACCTTGACTGGGCAATGAGGCTTCACTCACTTCGCCTGCATCGAGAGAATAAATTGGTATGCGCGGGGAGACCTGAACTGCTGCTGACTGCGCTGCAATGTTGATTCAGACCCATAATAATAGTCTGTTTGCATCAGTGACCTGGGATGCACGCAAAGAGTTTGGGCGAGTCTGAAAATAATAGACAATAATGCAAAGTAATTCAGCTTGAAGCCGAGCGGAGCAGTACGCTACCTGAATGACAGTTTTCTTGGCAGAGCACCTGGTTAAAGCTAGTAAGAGAGCAAAGCATTCACAATAACTCGCTTGACTTGAGTTTTGGGAGCCTGCTTGGCCTGTCAATAGTGAGAGGACAGAGAGGGGACACCCTCTGAAGGATGACTGAGCACAGCAGTCAGCAAACTCGCCGCACAGCTCTCTGCAGGATGCCCAAACACAGCCTTCCACTTCTGTGACCTGCCCCAAAACCTCACCTTCGGGCTGGACTGCATGCCTGTGCCTTCTGCTCAGGAGGTGACATTGCTGCTCTTACGCAGAGGTCACCAGCTCACTTCTGAAATGCTGCCCAAGTGATCAAATCCACAACAACCCCACTGCTTCTCTTGAGCTAAAATATCCCTTGAGACAGCAGGGCTGGGCCAGATTCAGAGTCTGCTGAAGTCTGAGAAGATTCTGTCATCTTCAACAAGCCTCAGACCAGTCAAACTAGACCAGCATTTTGCTTTATCCCCCAGCTAGCTTGACTGCTGCTCTTACTGACTGCCTCCTTCCAACTACTAGTCTGCATGTAGCTTTCTCCAAGTTCTTATCACCTGCTGTGGTTGAAGATTAGAATGACACAACTAGCTTAAATAGGGATGGAAGGAAAGAGCAGAAACAGGTACCATTATCATGATTTTTGTACCAATAAGCAGTGCCAGGGTAACAAAGTCCTGCAGGAGGCACAAAGCCTTCAGACAGATAAATCAGGTCTTTGAGGAGCTGTTACACTGAGATTTGGAAACACCACTCACTTGCTCTCAGTAGTCGTAATTAAGTTTCATTCTTCCCCACCCCCTCTGTGTTTTAGGGGAAGACAGGCATCAAACCCAAATTTGCACATTAAAGTATGCAACAATTATGGCAGCAAAATATATAGACAACTAGAGTTTAAGGGCTCTATTCAATCTTGGTTTCGTGTTTTCTGTTTGTTTTTTGTTTGTTTGTTTGTTTTGTTTGTTTGTTTGTTTTTTAGTATCTCCTAAGGAGCTGTTTTAGAAAGGCAGCTGGACTCAGAGGCAGGAGCTTTGATTTCATTCCCCCCCACCCTTCAAATTCAGAAAATAATTCAAATTCCGGGAGTGCCAAATTGACTTTGTATTCTCCTCTGCTTGCCTGCTAATTAGTTTAACAAGTGGTGCTTCCAGCCCTTCATAGCACATCCAGAACAGAAAGTGATGCAAATGTGAACTGATAGGATCAGAGAGCTTTACCCTACCATCAATTTCTACCGAAATCCAGATGGGACATCAACAGGACTTCTGCAGACAGGAGATGGCCCAAAGCCAAGACGAAAGCAGCACTGATAAATCTGACTGTGGTCATGTTGTTCTGTTACACTTCCAACCTTTTTGAAGTTTAAAATATTACAGCAATTCCCATCTGGGGCAAGGCCCAGAAAGTAATTTCATTCTCTTCTAATGCCTTCAGCTGACAAGGTTGTCAACAGGCAAGTTTTAGTCAGTGAAACGAGCATGGCTTCAGTGAGCCAGGAACATTTAAATCATCAGAGATAAACTAAGTGTTAGCAAATACAATATAGCTTAGCATAGCTCCAAATTAAATTCACTTGCAGTTCTCACCTAGGCATTAATAACGCAACATATTACAGTGACTTTTCTGGGAAGAAAGCAAGGCTCTCTAAAAGCCCCCGCCGGTCCTGATTTTCTCCTCTGGCTGCATTTGCGAAGTTGCATTTGGTGTTCACCCACCTGATTATGCATGTAGACTATTGTTAGAGGTATAATTTGATTAAACTAAGGTTTATGGGGTTTTGTTTTGAATTTGTATTTTTCAGAGCCAAAAAGCACACAGAAATGTTTCAATAACGCCTAAAACACTGCTCAAAAAACAGTCAAATACCAAAGAGCTCACGTAACTAGATTTGTGCCATGCGCTATTGTAACAGCATTGCTAATCCGAGAAGATGCAGAGGTATCAAAGGGATGCTCAGGAAGCACCAGAACAATGTTTCAGAATCAAGTACTGTCAGCTCTTCACGACACACAATTTATGTACAATTGTCACCAACATCCTTTTATGCTTCACGTAAGGAAAGGAGAAGGCAGTGCTCCAGAACAGTTTTTGCTTCCACCGTGGGCTTGTTGATATGAGAAGACCACCTGGGATGCAACACACTGCAGCGAACAGGGGGACCTACAGCCAGAGCCCTCTTAAGCCAAGGGATGGTTCCCAGAGTTTCAGCAGTTCTCTGAACAACCTGTCATACAGTCAGCTCCCTTTCTATACTGTAGCATATGCTTTCTGGTAGTTCCAGCTGGCTTTTAGTAGTGAAGGATCATTTCTCAATATCATTGGGGAAAAAAAAAAAAAGTCTTTATTGGTAACATGGCCCCAGAGGTGCACAAGAACCATTTGCAAACCTGACAGGTTTCTACAGCAACCTGTTTTCACCTTGGCATTTAATTCAGACTGCTCTAGAGTGCTCCAGTCTGCATCGGGAAAGGGAAATGACTATGTCTGGTAATGAAAAGAGACTTCACACACACCCCACAGGACAGACGGATGAAAACAAGCATATCTGTGGTCGGTTGCTGCTGCAGTGTAACCTACTGAAATATGAACTTGACCTTGAGGCAAAGTCCAAGGGGAAGATGGCTCTCTCCATATCTGCAAAGACCACAACAGACATTATTTCCAATTTCTATTGCTGAATTCAGAGACAACTTTTCCCCTTACAACACATATTACTGTGGTCACAGATTCCTTCCACTTCCCTGTCCAGTGGGTTATTGCCCTCCTCCTGCAAGTGCGAGAAGTCAGCTACAATAACCAAGAGGAAATAAGTACATAAAGAGAACTGCCAATTCTCAGCTCAGTGAGAATGCCATTGAAATTAGCATCCTTCACCTGAAAAACAAGTATATGAATGCCCAGCCTTTGAATTCCAAGCACTGAATGGAAAACCAGGACCAAACCCAAGAAATATTAGTAATGTGCTGCTATTACTTATGACAATGAAGGTAGGTAAGTTGTTTTTTTATCCAGGCTTTCAGTTGCAGCATACTTGCCCCCACAATCTAGGAAGAGGGGAGAGAAGTAGAAGACAGAGAGGCCCCTGCACAACCCACCCACCAAAGAGGTTGCTCCAAGAGTTAGTACATGCCAACCATCGCCCAGTTTCCTGCAGAGACAATCATGAGAGAAAGCAAGGTTAATATTTTAATTAAAAGTAATAAATCAACTCTTGTTTCATGTAATGGCTTGACGTGAATTCTCATGTGCAGTATTTTTGCCATATCAGAATAGGGACCTGCTCATTTGGCAGTGATATTTATTGTGCTCAGCAAATGCTAGAACATTTCCCCCTTTAACACACAAAACCCATCTCTAAGGACTCCTCTTCTCACTGTCTCCTCTCCTCAAAATTAGAGAATAAAGAAAGAAAGGACATAACAGACTAGTGTAACCAGAGAAACCCACTTCAGCTTGTGTTTTCAGAAATAGCTTTCAAGTCACACCACATTTTTGTGTTTCATTTTTTACCAGCATGCTCGGTCTTGTCTCAAACACCTTCTTGCTCCTCTCCCATTCATGTCTATGGAAATTTTGCCTCCAGTGTAACCAGAAGAGGAAATGCAGACTTGTTTCAGTCACGTTTGTTTCTTCAGGGTAAAGTAAGCAGAAAGGCATTAAACAGCAGAGCTTTGTGCAGGTACCACTATGCATCTGTAAATACATTTTACAGCAGTCCCTTTTCAAACCCTGCCCATGCTGCAGTACAGAACAGACTTCGCCAAGTTTCCAGGATCTAAACACCACCTCCTGTCAATTCAGCTCACATTAGCTCATGATTAGAAGAGCAAAATCATGGCTACAGCCCTCAGTGGGCCAACCTCATAGCAGCCCAGATCTTCATCAGTACAAAAACCCGGGCCTCAGTCTCCAAAACGGAGCTGCTAGCACCTTACCCCTGCACCATGAGATGGCACCACGAGGTCTGAGAATCCTATTCCAGCCCCTTCCATTTCCCAACGGTTGCAAAATTCAACCCTCAAATGTTTGTACAGGTGTCTTGCTGTGGTGGAGATTTGCAGTCAGCCCCATCCACATCTGAGTTATTCTTGATTTGTGCTGACGCAGCTGAGGACACCTGTACTCTTCAGTGGGTTTCTCACTTTGTACATCCTCCTGCCACTTGTGTGCACAAAGCCCTACCGGCCTTCAGGCTATTCCCAGAACAAACAGTCTGGCTTCTATTTTCAGCAGGAGCCACTGTCGCTGCTTGGACTGGCGTCAAAGCAATATTTTTCTTATGTTTTTTCCAAATCCCAAGCGCAGGGAAAAAAAAGGCAGACATTATTCTCTACGTAACTTGTTCAAACCGATGTGCCAGGTCTTAAATTCACAAGTGAGTGTTGCATTCTGTCCCAAATACTTTGTTTAAAGCTCTTCCAAGCTGACCTGTGCAGTCAACAGCGCCTGAGTAACCATAGCAGCATATTTGAACAATGCCAAATACTCATGAACAGACGCACAGAAACTCGAGGTGGAACGCACAACGCCACTAACGAAAGCACTGGAGCTGCTGATGAACAGGAGAGAGGAGACAGATCTGCTGTTTACCAAGATGACAGTCACAACAGGTGAGCCAGAGTGCTGATACCCCTCAGAATTACAATAACAGATATCCAGATGTAAAACTGGAAACCAAACCAGCTCTGGAAGCCCCCAGCATTTCCTGCATGCCTGGGACCTGCGGGTACTCAGCTGGAAAGTTCTGATCACCCCTTTGCAAGAGCTTTGTAGGTGCTGGCTTTCAATTTGACGAGAACCCCCCAAGAAGTCCCAAGCACATCATATTGACACTTCATTTCCAGTTCTATTAAGTTATACTTAAGATAGAGAGGTATTTACCTACTGCAGTTATCCCCAGAGCTGGCTTCTAAGCTCCAAGACCTTGGAAGCCTTGAAAAACCTAATTAATGCACTCCCATAAATAATTCCATCTCTTAGGAAGAGATGTACTCTCCACACAATAAGTAACAGCTTTCTTTAATGAAAAAAAATGATTTGCCAATGCAGATCTGTATTTTATTACAGGTGTTTATCAACCATTTATAATTGGCCATAAAGAGAAGAAGAAAATAAGGCAAGAAGAGAAACTCTAACCTAAAACAGAGCACCTTCCCGCAAGCTACATCATCCCTGAAAAGCAAACCTAGGTCTGTTCTGTTCTGTCAGCCAAAAACATCTCCCCAGGGAAATCTCACACTAAATTAAGAGTTAGTGCAGACTATTTCTCCCAAGACCCCTCTGCAGCTGCAGGGACAGAAGGTTGCACAGGACAACCTCTCCCCAGCTTCGAGCCAGCTGCCGGCCTTGCCCCCTCAGAAATAGGGGGAAAATCAACTGCTTCCTATTGCAGGTAGAACAGCCATGCCTGGGACCACAACACGATGGCACAGCAGGCTTCCCACTGCAAATAGGCAGCAATCAGTGAGTATAATAGTAAAATGGAAAGTTATAAGTCACCTGTTTGCCCAGTGCTGTTACCCAGGAGGTTTAAAACATATTCTTTTTTAACACAGGAGTTTGCCCTTAAATAGGTTTCCTTTTGTCCAGTGGGATCAGGAGAGCAATTCTTGTTGTGGAGCCTTGGTGACCAACTCCGATGCAATAGCATAAGGATTTCCAGTTAACCATAAGCTGGTTTAATTTTATTTTTTAATACTAAACAAAAGAACTTCTAGTACCTCAAAAACCATCTAGGTCTTCAGATGGTATTCATTCGGTTACCATCTTTCTGAATTCTTATCCATTAATCTCAATGAGCACTCCAGAACCACTGTCAGGAACAGCTTAGTGCTCTAAGAATCAGGGCAAAACATTTGCAAAAACACCTAGCTTGGAAGAAAAGCACACACCACACCGCTGATGCTAGAGAGCTGCCTCTCTGCAAGGCGAGCTCTGCTCCCCACGATCCCGCACAAGCTGACCAGGAGTGAGGGGATGGGTTGGTGCTGTTGAAGAGCTGCTCAGCACCCTTCACACAGCAGGAGCACCACAGCCATGGGCAGGAGCCTGAGAACATCACCAGGAGCTTACCCCGATTGGACAAACGTGTGCTGGGAGCCACCTCAGGGGAAACGCCAGGGCTTCCATAGGAAATGCACTAAACGTCTCCCAGTAGCATCAGGCCATCAGAGAGCTTCTGTACTTGAAGCTTGGCTAGAACACCAGCCCTCACTCATCCCAGCTCTCCTGTAGAGTAAGAAACAGACCTCTGAATGCCTTGTGCAAATTTTTACTTTTCTAAGTGCAGGCTTTTAGCAATGGCTATAGCCAGGAGTGCAATTAATTCAATTCTTTCCAGATCTTTAGCTCTGTAAAACTCATGTATTATTTAAGCCTCATAACTAAACTGTGAACATTATCAAGGTCCAGTTTTCTCCTTTACACACAAAGAGAAAAAGAAGAGATTTGGTGAAAGATCTCTGCAAAATATCCCTTAGTACCTCCAAAACCCTGAGTCCCTGGCTGCCAGTAGACCTTTCATTTCTGCTGTGACTTGGATGGTACCTGACTCTCTCCATCAGCAGATCAGATTCACAGCGAGTCCTTGCTGCATCTAGTTTCACATTCCTACAGCAGTATCAAGGAAGCATCATCTGTGGCAAAAGCTTTTGCCAGGCTGCTTTCTTCTGCACCTGCACTCCCCAGCAAGATTCAAGTTTCCTTGGAGGATGATGGGGTAGAGGAAGGCTGATCTTCCCTCTCAACCTGGAGAACCAACAGCAACTAGTTGAAGAACCCTCATATATAGAGATAGTAACAAGCAAACAGTAACAAACAAAGAAGTAACAAACAAGAAATAAATCTAATCTGTAATTTATATAAACAGGCTTTTTTAGAGCAATGGTCATTATGATTGAAGAATTGCCACCTCTAAGCATCTAATTCAATGGAGCAGGTTCACTGCCAGCCTGCATTTCACTTCTGGGAAAGGGCTGGAGAAACAGCCCTCTGGAGCAAAACAGACTCAGCTGCTCCCTTGCAATCTCACACATTCAACCATTGAGGAGGCGTGTGCAAAAACAAGGGTTCACTGCAAGAATTACTCTGGTCTTCCTTGCCTTTCTGAGACCTAAAGTAACAATTTAACGAGCAAGCACAGCCCAGGAGCAAGTCATCGGCACAAAGGAGTTGGTCTCCCACTCACAGCTGGGAGGCACAGCTGCTGTCCTCCCCTCTGCAACTCCCAGCTCTAGTTAGGCAGCAAGTGCAGAGACAAAGCCCTTTACAAATACTAAATGGACATGATTTACACTTTCTAACAGACAGATAGCATGCCCCCCCCCAGCATCTTTGAAGGAACATAGTCTGGATTTAACCCTACCAACCACTAGATCCTTTGTCATTCAACAGCCATTAAATACAGCAAATGCACACAAATAGAGCAGAAACTAACTGAACAGCATTCACACCCAAGAAGTAAGCTGGGGACCTAGCCAGTTCACAGCTCCCAAGAGGTCGACTCGATAGGATCACTGACACGACTCTTAGAGCCCTAGCTCTGTTTTTCAAACAGAAACAGATTTTCTAGAAATCTGCATTACTGCATCTTCCAAGTGCTGTAGCTGTCAGTCAGCTTTCCATAAGTTATTACTTATGTGCATTCAGAGCAGTTTGGGAACCGAAGGTTGTCTTGTCACTTCCACGCCCTATAAACAGTCGAAATGCTGGAATATGGTAATATTTACTCCTGTTTTGCCATCTGCTTATAGATGCACATAAAACATGTGACTCCCAGAACGTGGAACAGCAAAATAACAGCTATGGCTTTTCATTGTGAGATAAAGGTAAAAAAATAAAAATCAATACACATCTTTTCTTCTTTTTAATGAAAGAGGTAGTATTGTACAGAAGATAAAATACTTACTGGGTGTATATATATAAGTCTTCTCAATATATACTGCTTAGCTACAGTTTTTACTAAAGAATCGGCATCTTTAAAAAAAAAATAAATCCTGCCTCCAGATCCCTACAGTCTCAGTTATGTAATCAGTCAATAAAAAGCAACCAGAGGGCTATGCTGTTTATCTTTAGCAGAAAAGATCCATCCAAGCTCTAGGTCAGGTTGTAACAGGATGAATGTCCCCAGACGCCCTTTTGCCCGAACAGTTTGACATACCTCGGAAGAAAGCAACTACTTTCAGCGTTGATTTCCACTCCGAAGCTCTGTTACGTTCCTGTAGTTGAATCTTTTCAACTTCTTCTCACAGCCAGAGCAGAACCCAGAAGCCAGGCGGCTGCTGCCTGGGACCAGCCCACCACAGAGCAGCCCCCAGAGCAGCTGTTCTCAGCGTCCACGTGAGGAGCCAATTACAGCCCCCACCCACCACCACCTCCCCACCCAGGTGCAGTTCCTTCCTCAGGTGTTCACTGCTAGGCAGTGCCAAAGACAGAACTAAAATTGTGAGCATGTTTAAGTAACTCTCCAAATAAAGATCAGCATGGTCAACTGAAGTGCAAAGCCCCTCTGCTTCTCCCTAGCAAACCAATCCAAACACCGAACCGTTAAGGATAGAGCCCTTCCGTCTGCAGGCTCCCAGCCATGCAGGAAAACGTCCAAGACAATTTCACTACTGCGCCTTTTCAAGAACAAAGTGAGATCTGCAAAAGCTATTTCCTAAAGGGCAGTCCTCACCCCAGAGAATGCCAGACTTCAGATCCTACAGTTTATTTTGAAAAAAGCTGATAAAGAAAGGTGGATTAAGTGGAAGGCTGATATCCCTGCAGGTTTATGACCCATAAGATGGTCTCACAAGATGAGAATAGAATGAAATTTTGCACTCTCCTTGACCTTAGGACATACGACATTGGGATGTTGAGGTCTGTTTTTTCTTGCAGGGATGGGAAATGCCAACCCTGTTGTGGGGACTTTTTTGTTTGTTTGTTTAACAAATCCAAATGAGATCTTTTGAAATCTAATTGTAACATTCCATAGAAACCTCAAACTCTCCATGGCTGGAGAAGGATGTCAGAATGTCAGAGCCAAAGATACATTTCTGCTGCAGCTGATTTCCTCTTACAGAGAACACCATCAGCTTGTTAGCTTACCAAGCAGAGCATTTTGTTTACTGTCAGATGCTGTGGGCGCCGCACTTTACAACTTGCACAGATGTAGTGCCTCTGCTACCACACTTCAACACGTCTCTTCTTTTTGTTCGTTGAACTGTTCTTCTCACGCTGGCTTGGGACTCTTAAGATGCCTACAAGCTGCACTTTCACCCAGCAGCAAACCTTTATACTTTTGGTTTCTTACTACTGTAAAAATGAAAAACAAACACTTACTCTGTGTCCCATCCCACTCCCACAGAGCCACCCCACACACAGGCACTCGTCTGATCACAGCAGGAGGAGACGTCTCAGAGCCTGCAACGCCCCACCACGTCCAAATGGAGAGAGTCACCCCAGGGTCCCCAGGTAAGGTAACACACCCAACTTACACCCACACACGAAGACCCTTTTGGTTCACACATTGTGATTTAAGACATGTAGGGAATTAAGGCAACTCCAGAAAAATCCATTTGTTAGGTCTGTACTTCTATCAGGCTAGAGAAATATTAGCAGAACTCCCAGCAATAATGAAGAAGAACATTCAGTGTCTTGTGTGACCACAAAGTAATTATGAGACTCATTTTACATTGCATTTTAATTAAAAGTCCATTATAAGAATTTTCTTTTAAGAACAGCATACTACATATTAATGGAAATATGTAACTTTATCCTACAAATGGGACTGTCACCATATTATTCTTACAATTCAAACATATGAAAAATAAAATATGATATTTAGCTATATAAATTTCCCCTCCCCACCCCTTTAAATTCTTTTTCTTTTAAATAACAAAAGTATTAACTCTTTCCCGGTACAGTGCATTTGCTATCCGCGAGCCACAAACTAAGTAGTCACGTCAATGCCAAGGAAAACAGCAACGTTGTTTGCAAAATATTGAGAGAAAATGAAAAAATATAGTAGTCAGCCCAGTGCTTACAGAAGAGACAGTCAACAAGAATTGAAAGAACCAGCACGTTTACATAGGACCATTATAATAACATAGAAAACAGTGCAGAAGACTTATGTTGGAAAAATATATAGTGGTTCTTAGCAAGCTGAAACTGAACTTTGGCACTTGCTCATAAAAGGCCTTTCAAAGCAAAAGAAAACAGAAATTCACCTAATCACAGCTTGTATATTTAAAGAAGAGACATGGACTAAAGCAAGAAAAACAATAGAGAAAAGTTTACAAGCCAGGTCACTACAAATTCAGTACATTCAGCCTACAGAAAATACAAACACAATCTTTCATCCGACCATCTATACAGGGATCCTGGCTAGGGAAAGACAGGCTTTGGGACAGAGCCTTACCTGAAGCTTCTCTACTTCAGTGGAGCTATGCTGATTACACAGCCCTTTCTGCAAATTGAACTAGAATAGCATGTGTCAAATACATTGCCTCCTTATCATAAAATAAAGATTTCTGAACTGTAAATTAAGAAGCAAGACCATTGCACTCAGACAGTGGCTGTTCTGCTCTATCCACAGTTGCACCATAGTCACTGCAATATAAGGATAAAGTGATTTCTTTAAAAAGGACTAAAAAAGAATGGCTTCAATTCGAAGGGGAGACAATAGACTGGAAAGAAGGATTCACATTTAGCCTGTTGGTCTTTGTGCTGTGTCAGCACTGCACATTAACATGTTAACTAGAGTTTTGGTAACTGCTCCCCATCCCTGTCAGAAGAACTGATGTCCTAAAATAGGGCCTAACCCAAAGGCGGCTGCAGGCCAACGCATATTTCTGGATCAGCCCATAAGAAAAGAAGGGCTGCTCTAGATAAGAAGTGCTTCTTTCATTGTCAGGCTCAATGCCCCAAAACTATGGTGTGTTGTGTTTTTTTTTTTCCACTGAGGCAATTTATTTTTTTTAAGTAGTTAGGGAAGGACAAAGAAAAACAAGTGCTTTAGATTGCACAGAAGATTGTCCTACTAAGGGGGCACTTGAATGGGAAACAATTGCAGCTATAAATCTAGCAGACGCTCTTCACATGTCTCCACAGGCCATTTAGTTGCACCTCCAAACACATCAACGTTGTTATCAACCCAGGGTATGATGTTGCCAGGCATGTTGGTAGAACAGTTAGCAATATTCATGATGTCTTCAGCTTTTAAGACCCTGTCCCATATATTGAACTGGCTCATCTCCCCAACGAAGGCTTGAGTTGCATCAAATCTTCCTCCTACTGTGTCCTTCAGGCACACAAGAATTGGGATTAGATGAGATTATTTCAGCATTTTCTTCATCAAACTTGAAGACCCTCCCACCCACAGCCACGCGACTAAAAGGAAGCACAGAGGTAAGTGACAGGGACAAGCAACTTCAAGTTTCTAGAAGGGCTACTTTGAGCAAGATGTCATTCTGTGGAACAGCTGAAAGCTCCAGTCTGAAATGGTTCAAAACAATTCAAAGCAAACAGCAGCGTCTGTACATCATCACACAGTGGTATACAGTCACCTACACTTAACTAACCCTGCCCCCAAGCAACAGAGCAGGAAGGCAGCTGTAAATATTGAGGCTGATTCAGGACCCATTTTGCAAGCTTGGCACAAGAAAGCTTCAGCAAGAACTACACAGATGTGTAAGATCACTCAAAGCTTTATGGCTACAGATTAAACTGTTACTGCAGCCCTTGACCAATGGTCCACAGGGACTACGAGATGGGATCTTTGGATCTGGATACACAGGCTTCTGCTGGCTGAACCAAATGAGTAACTCCAACTGTTACTGCACAAGCCTAAGTGTTTATTTGCTCAACTCACTAGTAGAGGACAGTGTGATCAGACTAACAGGGAACTGATAGCACAGGACAGAGCCAAGCATAGTACAGGCAATGGCAAGAGAGAGTTACAAAAAAGCTGCCAGCCATTTAATAGTGAGCTGGGGCATCTGCCGTGCAGAGTGTATTAGGATTCTGAATTTACCATTCTGTCACACTTGTCAGGGGTAAGGAGCTACTGAAATCAGCATCAGGACAAAATTAATTCTTCATTGCCTTGCCCAGTTGTGAATCTGGGAATCCTGGAGAAAGAATATTTCCTGCTATGCATTACAACCAATGCTTTTTATTAGGATAATATACATATAATCATCCAGAGAACAAACAGAGAAAAACATCTAGATAATACAGCCAAACAATTCATAGTTAATATCTCATTAAGCTATTGCCTAAATCAAAGGATTTTGAATCTTCTCTTCCCATATTCAGAAAGGACTTACCCTCAACCTCATGAATACTGTCTGTTGGCAATACTAATATTCAAACTTTATTAGCATTTGCATTAAGCAAGCTATTTACCACTACCTTTGACGAGAAAGCAAATATATGATGTAGAATTCATACCTTTTCCACTCATCTTTAAAGTAGACATCAACTTCTAAATTAGTGACAGGATCCACTACTGTAAAGATGTGGATCTACCTGAAAAGCCACACAACTCAGCCTAGAGGGAATTCCCCTTGGCACTCAGGTTATCAGGATAGAAGATCCCAATATACCCACAAGGACTCCAGTGCCCAGTTGTTGGTCCCCTCATCCCCATAAATACTTTCTTCTGTCTAATCTGGGGCTCTGGGACTAACATTCTATTCTTGGGATAATGAGGAGATGGAGGGGAAAAAAAAAAAAAGCAATTTGCTAATGGGGGGTGGCCAATTTGGCTTCAATTAAAAAAATTCAAAGCAAGTACGCTTGGTCTGCTTTCAGGAAGCTCCTTTTTGACTGTGCTTACACAACAGCACTGGCCAGTTCTTTCCTTTTCTCTAACTTCAGTGGCCACGTTGCTAGCACTGAGCAACCTAGCTCCAAGGATGTCATTTACGGCATTATCCAGATTATTGACAAAGCTGCACCCTGTAGCATTAAGAGTGGGAATGAGTTGCAACATGAATATTCTGAATATTTAATAAATTAAACATATTATACTAAAGTATTATTATATTATTTGTTGCTATTTTAATCTTTCAGATACTACATATACAACAAGACCAAGCATTTACAAGCAAATTGTCTCACAGCTGCTGTTTACCTGGGGAGTCTTGATTTCCCTTTGTCTTTTTTATTGGGCTTTTTGTTTGTTTGTGGAGTCATGTGTGTTGTGTTTTTTTTTTTTTAAGCAAAAAAACTTACCTGTTCCTGACCCAGGATCAAGACACCTCCAGGTTTAATTGGATGCCAAGGAGCAAGATTCTCCCCAGTGCCAAGCTTCTCTCCATCCTGAAAAGCCTCCCACATTCCATCTCTCGTTGTCCACGTAATACAGATATGATGCCATTTTCCATCACTAATGAAGAGAGGGAGCTGGGCAACCTACAAAGAAAACAACAACAACAAAAACAAAGAATAATGAATGTTGTAAACCAAGTCTGGCAGTTCAAGCACAACATTGTAAAGGGCCTGTATTATTTACTGTCTGCAGAGGCATAAACTTCAGGGGTAGATACTAATCTGCATTTTCCTCTTTTGTCCCAGCTCTCCTGTATTCAGGAAAACGGGCATGCTTTTTATTCCAGATGTAGGCCCTTGTTTCATCTGTAATCGAGACACAAGTACCAGAGTCTAAGCTGCTATCAACCCACTGATGTTTATCTGCAGCATTTACTTAAATCTCACTGTTAACTTTCAGTCCAGTGCTCATGTTAAGTTCCTCTTCAAATCTACAACTTGCTTGCACCATTTGCAGTGAGAACTCTGACAAATAGATCGGCCTGCTGTGGAAGCTGTTATGTAGGGATTCTGCTCCTTTAGGAATCTGATCTAAGAACTTACCCAAGTCAACATAAAGACATAAATGTAGTGGGCTATGAAGCAGCTGTGATGTGGGAGAAAGAAAAACTTACCAGAATGTTAGTACAACTGACACAATACTTAAGAAAAGTTACTGCTAAAAACAAGCATGCTCAAGTCTCCTTCTCTTCCATAAGCCATTAAAAATAATCTGATTTCAGTTTTATTGATTTGGCAGGATGGTAGGACTGTTACAAGTCCTTAACTATCCATGTGACTGAACTAGCTGAGTTGTGCTGTAAATCTGTAAACACCCGATCCCTCAGAGAACAGTGAGTTACTAGGAAACCTAACAGGCCGAAGAAAACAAGGGATGTGCCTGAAGGCAAGTTACACTACAATACAGTCTGGGCAAAGTTAAGAGTCTAGTTCTGTTCATGCTGATTCAAATCCAGTCACTTTAACTATTTACATTTTATAATTAACCCAAACAGAAGGTGATGAAAAAGGAAGTATCCAGTCTGTTTTAATGCAGAGTTTCAACAGGTCTTGTTTCCCTCGGGTCTAATTCAAAAACCATCAGTGGCGTGAAGGCATGAGGGACAATTCGATGTTGCTTTCTGCATCTAGACATAAGTCTGAAAAAGTTATGTTTCAAATGATGTTCAGTCACAAAACATAATAAAAGCAGCCACAGTTACGTGCCTCCCAAACAAATGATGGGATACAAAATTCAACAGGCCAAGATCTGCTTGTAACTTGAGAGGACAAGCACAGGTGTGTGCATATCCAGATGTCCCACTGCCTTGCCTCAATACACAAATGCGTATACCGTTTGACTTTGTTAAGAGTACTTTTATGAATTTGCAACAAACAGATGGGCAACAACAGACGGGTACACACTTCTACCATCCCAAAGGCCCAGAGGTGGCTCTCTCAGAGAGAATGAGTTACCACAGAGGTACCAAGGGTTCAGGCATAGAAACAGTGTTATTCTGCCTATGTAGACGTGAAAAGGATTCTTACCTTATCATTAATTAGCAGTTCAATTGGATTATTCCCCCACTCTATGAGGACAATTTCATTAGCCTGCCCAGGAACAGCGTATGAGAATGGAGTGCCAATTCCAGGAGAAGCACTTGACCTCAGCCATAAGCACACAGTAAAAGCATACAGCTCTGGCAGAGTCTTCTTGATCTTCCCATACAAGTAGTTTGTGCGAAGAGGAAGGGACACTTTGAATTCATCAGGTGATTTAAATGCGCTGCTACCTAGAATTACATTGAGGAAGAAAAATCTTTAGCATCAAACAAAACAATATGTATGTAATTCAGGCTAGGAAAAGAATGTAATTTATATTGAGAAACTTTCATTTTACTCATGTTGAAAAGGATACACAAAAAATATACTGAAGATTAAGTGAGTGTTGATTTTGCAGCACAGTTAGAGAATACAATTAGATTTTATATACATCATGCTAATTACTTCTTTTTCCTCCTCACTCAGAGCAAAATAATAGATGGCATACAACTAATGAGAGGCTATTAAATATTTTCTTTCCTTCATTGCTCAGTTCATGGCTGGAGGCCTTCCTATCTCACACAATTCGAACGGTTTTAAAATATATTTACTGTTACTAAACAGTGAATCTCTAGTATACTCATTATTAAAGCACAACAGTGTTTCAAAAATGATGCTTCTTTTCCTATTACTTCTACACAGGGAGCTAGCAGCAGTATCCCAATTTTATAGATAGCAGACTGAGAAACAGGTTGATGCTCTTGATTTGGATGGCCAATCTGAAATAACAAAAAATTGAATATATTCCAGAAAGCTTCCAAAAAGGAGAGGTAAATTTAGAACTGTTTTCTACCCATAGACAAATCCAGTGGAGTTCTGAACTCAAATATGAAGCTGAAGTTCAAAGTGACATAAAGAAAAATGTGATATAAACTTGTGAACTACCAAAACACTAGACACTGATGTAGTTACTTGCAAGTAGTTTTTTAAATTTAAGCATATTAAATGGAAGAGAGAAATCCCACATTTTGCCCACAAAATAAAACCCCATAGTTCTGTAGTAGAGTGTCAACCTCAACAACCTGATTCCCACCCATTTCCTTTACTCACATTCCCAAAACAAATTCAATCCAAATGGCTAAATTTCACACTCCAATCCAAATGAAGAGCTGCTGTCACAAAAGGTTGCCACAATTTTCATATGAATTTTTAAACTGCTGGCATTCTTTCAGTTCTGATTCTCAGAAGCAACTGAAGTGTTTTGACTGCATTTTTCACAGAAAGAGGGGGTGGAAGAAGAAAAAGCTTGTCTGATGCTTGCATCTGTCTTGAGGACCTTACAGCCCCAAAACTGAAATACTCCAAATTTATAAGCCAATAAAAGTAGGGTCTTAGGGCTTATGTTGAGTAACCTCCACTAGGCTGGCACAGCCAATGTCAAAATAATAAAAAATTTATGCCATTGAGAGCGTTACTCACTGTGCGAAAGAGCTTAAGGAAGCAATAATAGGTTGGAAAAGAACAAACAATATTCATCTTAATTGCACTTTTAAGGTTTGTCCTTATGACTCGAAAACATCCACAGCTCCAAATGGTACCAAGATTCTCCTGTTCTGAGCGCAGTGAAAAACAGTCCTTTTCCAAAAGAATCTCAATTAATTGTGGACAAGGTGGGCAAAAAATATTGTTCCCTTTTAGAGGGGGTTGGATTTAAATATAGCAAGTAACTTGTCCATGCTTCCAGCTAAATTATGTATCACATTTAAGGCCAGGAGCTACCAGTTGCGGGATCAGTCCTCCCATCAGTCCTGCTTTTTACTGAGACACGTACTTCAGTTGAAAGAGACAACTGGTATAAATTCCCAGAAGACTTTGGCAATCAGGACAGTTGTATGAACTTCAAGCTCTTCTGCTCCATTGATAATTAAAGACTTCTGTCATAGTGACAGATAAAAATCCTATATTCGTACTGCCACCTTGGAAGGTTAGTTCTTCCTCCATTTACCTAGTCTCAGGACAACCAGGTGCTTATGGCACTTCAGTTAGTTGACAGGAATAGATGTTAAACAGCATGTCATATAAAATAAAAGCACTGTAGAAATCCTGTTTTCAGAAGATGTCAGATCACTTCATATATTGACTGCGTTTAATCTACAGATTCATTAAGTTCTTAGGTCATTATTACCTTCACCTTGATTTGACTGAGGAGCCAAAGGCACAGAACAGCTAAGGAAACCGTGTTGTAACAGACAGCAAATTACACAACCAAAAGAAAGCCCGTGTCTTGGTTGCTGGCCCAAATACTTCACTTCCCTGGAGACTTATAAGACAGCCCTCTCTCTTCCCCACACACACTCAAAGAAAAAAAAAAAAATCTGGGAAGGGGCTATTTTTAGCCCAAGCAAATTACACATTCTTGTTCTCCCACTACTGCCTTTCTCTTTCTGACGACTTACTGATATGAGTCATATCTTTCAGAGACATGGACTAGCAATACTTGCCACATAAGACATTAACAGGCCACCAGTTCTCCAGAATTTTAGTTGCAATGCAGGTTTTATCTTATTTCTCAGGAAAGCATTAAATGACAGAGTCAATACGGGAGTTCTTCCTCCTCCTCTTTCCCTATCCTTCACACTTTTTAAATGAAAACATGAATGCAGTATTATACAAATGGATCCATTAGGCTTCATTTTAAAATTCATGAGATATGCATGTTTATGCCATTTTGAAAGCATGTCCATTAAGCTGCTTTTAAGGACAAAGCCTATTCACTTTGGAAAAATCATTTAAAGATTGGTCAGTGATATTTACGGGTACTCTAGTCCTACATTGTCTACTTTGTAGGTGTATATAATCAGTCCAGAAATACAGTTCTGTTCTTCAGCTCATTTTCACAGACATCTGTAATTCAAATAAATGGACCCTACTCAAGCATACAGATCTCAGTAATAATTAACCCAAGCATATGATTAAATGACTGGGATTAAGAGAGAGTCCCTCAGTGGCACCACGTGTAATCTACTATAAAGTCCAAAGGCTATGTACTTGAGATAGGACACAATTCAAGTACTTGCAGTTACTCAATGGCATATCCAGCAATAGAAGGAAAGACCTGATCCTACCAGTGACATTTCCAAAGTAGCAGGAAACAGTTCCGGCAGAAGACACCATTTATTACATCAAAGGCAGTTGTGCTAATTAGCTTAGCCTCTATTATTTTCAGTCCAAATAAAGGCAGCTCTACTTAGATGTGTGCTTGACATTACCCAGGTAATTACCTGACACCAATATCGTATTTCTTCCTATTTCCACTTGCCTCTTTATTTAACTTCCCACCTCACAAACACTGAGAATTTGATCCTAAACACTCACATATGCCAAGGTAAGAGACAGGAAGCCAAAGCCACGCAGGAAGCCTCTGACAGAAGGAAGAAAGGAATTTAGGTATTTGCACTGTTACCTAATGTTCAGTCCAGCACTTTAACCAGTAGCAGGCTGTTGTCCTTCCCTCAACACACACATTTGAACTAGTGTGCTGGAAGAGGGGAGGAGACAATAAATCAGCATGGGGAAGTGTTTAGATTCCGTGCAAATTACCTTTTTCTAATTCAGACACTCTTTCTAGCAATGCATTCAAGGCTGTCTCTGTCTTCTGCCGATGGGCTGACGTCTCATTATGAAGCAAAGATTTTTCATCCTCAAGCTCAGCCACTTTGGTTAGGAGCTGGCGTTCCAGGTCTCCAAGCCTCCGCTGGAGCATCTCTCGAAGATCATTAGGCAGTGCTGCATACGACACATTGGCTCGGAGTTGGTGCTTTAGGGGAAAGGAGAAGAAAACAAAAATGCCATTTCTAAAACAACAAGTTAAATGTAGATATGTTTCTGACTAAGAGGCAAGAAAGCAGGATCACTGAGTTCTCCAGCAAGTACAAAAGAGGCATTGCTTTTTAGCACTTGTCATGTTCAGTGCATTTATCAGCACTGTAGCAAAACAGGTCCTGAAACAAAAGGGCACTTTTGTTAGAGGCTTCCAGTGTTTCACATGAAAGAGTCTTCATGCATTCAGGTTCAATAAAATCAATGTAGGAAGCCAGGTTTGATGCATTTCCTTTATTATGGGTACATGTGGCACATTAGTCAATTTTTGCTTTACTTACTGCAAATGACATTACCAACTTAAGTAAATAGAAAAATTATTATTTCAGCAAAAAAGTTTAACTACTTCTAAAGAAAATTTACCAAACTAAAGTTTCCTAAGTTTTGACTAGCAGAGAATGGAGTCAGATACCCTTTAGATCAACTGTAGATACCAACAGTGAAAGCATTTTTCTTTAAACTGCAACAACCAAAAATCTTTGTTAAATAATGCTGGTATCTTTAAGCATACCAGGAAACCAACAGTTTCACCTACCTACATCTTACTCTAGTGCAGCTTCCCTTCTGCAACCTTAAAAAAAAAAATTAAAAAAAAATGAGGTGCCTCAAAAATCCAGCAACACTAATGAAGAGGTTGTTACACAACCTGATCACTCAGAACTACCCAAAAAACAGTCCTCAGTGTTTAGACCTCAGAGAATAACCTTTAGGAAGTTACTCTCCATCCTCCCAAGCATCACTGAATGCTTGGAGGAAAGCAGAAGGAGACCTACGGGTCTCTCTGTATGTGGAAGGCAAAACACAAAACAGCATCATTCATGTGGGAATACTCTATAAATTGTTTCTGTAAGTGCCACTCAACCATGGGCACTGTCCAAAAGCACATGGAAATCCTTTGTCAGCATGCTTGGACCAAGTCCCCTTTGTATTCAGTCACACAGAATCTCGATCTTTTTATTCAACACCAGCCCTAAATCCATCACCTCATCTTTGCAACCTGCCCTACACAAACTCCTTGTCACCAATATGGCTCAGCACCATATGCCAAGGTCTTATCGCTACAGATGTCAGCGTTATACCTCCAACCCTATGAAGCCACCACATTCCCAGAAAAAGAGAATTAGGCATATTAGTACAGAAATCAAGCACTAAAAAAATCCCGTAACCTCTCCCCGCTCTGAGGACACACTCGGAGAGGAGACCTTCGGGCTGCGACCATTAAGCCGAGCGGATGAGCCAAGACATTAAGGGACACCGGCCAAGCGACCGGCCAGCTCGCAGAGCTCCACGCAGCCGAAGCGTGCTGGTGGTGTGGTGCCGGGGGGCTCGGGCAGGAGGCTGGGGCAGGAGGAAGGCTGCCCGCCCGGCCCTACCTCCAGGCTCTCCAGCCGGTCCTTCAGGGTCTGCATGGTGCGGCTGAGCTGGTCGATGACCTGCGCCGGGTCCCTCGGCAGGTCGCCCATGGTGTCCTTGCCCTTGCCCATCTCCTTCTTCCAGGGCTTGCCGTCGGCGCTCTCGCAGCGGCTCAGCTTGCCGGTGAGCTCCCGGATGGCCTCCCGCTGGCTCCCGATCGTCTCCTTCTGCTGCAGGACGGTCTCCCGCAGCTGCAGCACCGTGGCTTTCAGCTCCTCCTCGGGGGGCAGCGCGCCGCCCTGCATGGGCACGGGGGGCAGCGGGCAGCCGGCTCCGGCGGCGTCCAGCGGCAGCGAGGTGCAGACGAAGCGGCTGCCCGGCGGGCTCTCCTGTTCCCCCGCCGCCCCCCGGCCGCCCGCGGCTACGGCGAGAAGGAGCCCGGCGACCACGGGCAGCATCCCGGCGGGCGCGGGAGGCGAGGGCCGGGCGAGGGACGCGGCGCCGACGGGAGCGGAGCGGGGACGCGGCGCTGACAGGAGCCGCCGCCGCCCCGTCCCGCCTCGCCGGCCCGCGGCTTTTATGAGGCGGGGAGGGGACGGGGGGGGCGCTCCCGGCCGCCGCTGGTTGGTCGCGGCCGCCGCTGACGCCGCTCGGTCCCGGGGGCCGGGGCTGTGAGGGGGAAGCCGGCGGGCGAGGGGCCGAGGGGGGCCCGGGCCAGGCGGGGCTGCTGAGGCGGCCCCGGCTCCGCGCGCCCGGCCCGGGG